>CM055728.1:23469990-24169990 GCA_029465975.1 Dallia pectoralis | reverse complement strand
ATATATGGGCAGATATGTGGGGCAGATATGTGGGCAGATATGTGGGGCAGACATGTGGGCAGATATGTAGGCAGATATGTGGGCAGATATGTGGGCAGATATGTGGGCAGATATGTGGGCAGATATGTGGGGCAGACATGTGGGTATGTATGTGGGCAGATATGTGGGGCAGATATGTGGGCAGATATGTGGGCAGATATGTGGGGCAGATATGTGGGCAGATATGTAGCGCAGATATGTGGGTAGATATGTGGGCAGACATGTGGGGCAGATATCTGGGTAGATATGTGGGCAGATATGTGGGCAGATATATGGGCAGATATGTGGGCAGATATATGGGCAGATATATGGGCAGATATGTGGGTAGATATGTAGGCACCAGATCTCCAGGCGTATCAACGAGGTCATACAGCTCTGTGTCCTCCAGCCCTCTACTGGGATTAATAATTCACAGACCAATTAGAGTTCTGGTGGAATATTGGAATGTTCTGGAGGGAACTCCCTCGCTCCCTAGTTCATTCACACCACCTCTGTCGCCCCACTGTGGAACGAGGGCAAGGGACATTTATCATCTTTCCTCCTCTTTCCTCTGTCTCCCTCTAATTCTGACTCCATCCTCTGTCTCCCTCTAATTCTGACTCCATCCTCTGTCTCCCTCTAATTCTGACTCCATCCTCTGTCTCCCTCTAATTCTGACTCCATCCTCTGTCTCCCTCTAATTATGACTCCATCCTCTGTCTCTCTGTAACTCTGACTCCATCCTCTGTCTCCCTCTAATTCTGACTCCATCCTCTGTCTCCCTCTAATTCTGACTCCATCCTCTGTCTCCCTCTAATTCTGACTCCATCCTCTGTCTCCCTTTAATTCTGACTCCATCCTCTGTCTCCCTCTAATTCTGACTCCATCCTCTGTCTCCCTCTAATTCTGACTCCATCCTCTGTCTCTCTGTAACTCTGACTCCATCTTCTGTCTCCCTCTAATTCTGACTCCATCCTCTGTCTCCCTCTAATTCTGACTCCATCCTCTGTCTCCCTCTAATTCTGACTCCATCCTCTGTCTCTCTGTAATTCTGACTCCATCCTCTGTCTCTCTCTAATTCTGACTCCATCCTCTGTCTCTCTGTAATTCTGACTCCATCCTCTGTCTCCCTCTAATTCTGACTCCATCCTCTGTCTCCCTCTAATTCTGACTCCATCCTCTGTCTCCCTCTAATTCTGACTCCATCCTCTGTCTCCCTCTAATTATGACTCCATCCTCTGTCTCCCTCTAATTCTGACTCCATCCTCTGTCTCTCTGTAATTCTGACTCCATCCTCTGTCTCTCTCTAATTCTGACTCCATCCTCTGTCTCTCTGTAATTCTGACTCCATCCTCTGTCTCCCTTTAATTCTGACTCCATCCTCTGTCTCCCTCTAATTCTGACTCCATCCTCTGTCTCTCTGTAATTCTGACTCCATCCTCTGTCTCTCTCTAATTCTGACTCCATCCTCTGTCTCTCTGTAATTCTGACTCCATCCTCTGTCTCCCTTTAATTCTGACTCCATCCTCTGTCTCTCTGTAATTCTGACTCCATCCTCTGTCTCTCTCTAATTCTGACTCCATCCTCTGTCTCTCTGTAATTCTGACTCCATCCTCTGTCTCCCTTTAATTCTGACTCCATCCTCTGTCTCCCTCTAATTCTGACTCCATCCTCTGTCTCCCTCTAATTCTGACTCCATCCTCTGTCTCTCTGTAACTCTGACTCCATCTTCTGTCTCCCTCTAATTCTGACTCCATCCTCTGTCTCCCTCTAATTCTGACTCCATCCTCTGTCTCCCTCTAATTCTGACTCCATCCTCTGTCTCTCTGTAATTCTGACTCCATCCTCTGTCTCCCTCTAATTCTGACTCCATCCTCTGTCTCCCTCTAATTCTGACTCCATCCTCTGTCTCCCTCTAATTCTGACTCCATCCTCTGTCTCCCTCTAATTCTGACTCCATCCTCTGTCTCCCTCTAATTCTGACTCCATCCTCTGTCTCCCTCTAATTCTGACTCCATCCTCTGTCTCACTCTAATTCTGACTCCATCCTCTGTCTCTCTGTAATTCTGACTCCATCCTCTGTCTCTCTCTAATTCTGACTCCATCCTCTGTCTCTCTGTAATTCTGACTCCATCCTCTGTCTCCCTCTAATTCTGACTCCATCCTCTGTCTCCCTCTAATTCTGACTCCATCCTCTGTCTCTCTGTAATTCTGACTCCATCCTCTGTCTCCCTCTAATTCTGACTCCATCCTCTGTCTCCCTCTAATTCTGACTCCATCCTCTGTCTCTCTGTAATTCTGACTCCATCCTCTGTCTCTCTCTAATTCTGACTCCATCCTCTGTCTCTCTGTAATTCTGACTCCATCCTCTGTCTCCCTCTAATTCTGACTCCATCCTCTGTCTCTCTGTAATTCTGACTCCATCCTCTGTCTCTCTCTAATTCTGACTCCATCCTCTGTCTCTCTGTAATTCTGACTCCATCCTCTGTCTCCCTTTAATTCTGACTCCATCCTCTGTCTCTCTGTAATTCTGACTCCATCCTCTGTCGCCTTGTCTCTCCCGCCTGCAACCTTCTTTATGTCATGCATTCTGCCTCTGTGTGATGCAGTGATAGACTCCGCCTCTCTCTGTCTCCCTGCCCTTGATCCTCGATCCTGCCAGGGGATAGTGGTTGTGACAGTGACATTAATAATGCCCTATGGAGGGGTCCAGGCCTGTTTAGTGCCAATTAACAGACACTCGTTAGCCCCATTACAAAACATATGCTTTATATCACAGTTCCAAGACCAAAAGGACAATTAACCATCGATTTCTGAATGTTATCTATTTCCACTAAGAACACCAGCCGGCCAAAAATAGAAGGACCTTTTGTAAAATGTGGTGAGACCAATGACAGCATTAAACAATGTTTAAGTTACTGTATGCTGTTAAAACTATATACTATACACGCCGTGAAAACTATGAGGTCCAATTAAATTACTATAAACAGTTATCCTACAATCCAGAATAAGTGGCACTTTTATTCAGCTTCAGTTATCTTGTGTAGTCCTCGTTTACTATGCATGTTGCTCGTCTAAGCTCAACTATTCATTGCGTTCAACGCTAACCTGTCAATCCATTGGTAAGTTGATGCCTTTCATGGATGAGATAAATGGATGAGATAAATGTGTGAAAGGTGCTGCTGTGTTTTTGTACATTACCCATGATCAATGTTGTCTTTGATGTCTTAGTACGGGGCCTTTTTCACTGTGTGATTTTACTAATTTCATTTTTATTTATTACTACTATGATCAACGCACTGTGTGTGATATGATTCAGGTTGAGTTGGTCCTCCATTCAGGGCTGATTCATCAAATTCAGGATGACCAGAGTTGGCAGTGACTTAACATAATGCAGCAGGCATTCAAAGAAATGCCTGAATCTAGAACCCACCACATCATCATCTTGACCAGAACAAAAACATGTGAGGTTTTGTACTGCACTCCTCAACCAGTCCAATAAATGTAGCAGAGTATTAAAGTTGAAGTGTTGTCACAACGCATACGACAGGCTCTCTCTTATTCATTTCTTTAAAAAAATTAAACTTCCGTAGTCAGGCACACCACGGAGTGTGCTCGGGACTTAGTCAAATGATAGTTATAGAGGATACATTTGAAAATACAGTAAGAATACATTTACCAGTCTAACAGCTTAACAGCTAATGTTTACATGAGTAACTCTAACCTAATTGGCCGGATACCCAACAGGACTCAGCAACTGTCTAGGGCTTGTCGCAACTATAGATGTTGTGGAGTTCATTGGCACCAGTGATGTTCTCAGAACTATTGGTGATGTGGCCAGAACTATTGGTGATGTGACCAGAACAATCGGTGGTGTGGCCAGATAAATCCAGGAGTTGTGAGACACGATCATCATCAAAAATCAACGTAGACTTATAAGGCCCAATCCGAATACTCCCACTTACCCCTTCCCCTTAGCCCTACCCCTTAATTTACCCCTTCCCCTTGGCCCTCGAAACCGAGTGGTAAGGGCTACGTTCCCCTACGAATTGGGACACCACTCGGTTTTGGCTACGTCATCATACATCGTCGCTAGCTGGCTGCTACGTAACCAGAGGCGACACAAATGTTGATCTCAAACTTCCGAGATGCAAAAAGAGTCTGGAAAAGTGTGTATGTCGATTGCGTGGATTTTAGTAGTTGTCTGCAACAAATCGCAGAAATCAAGCGAGAAGAGGTCTACGACGCCTACGAATGCTGGTAGTTTAACTTATGGTATGTATCGATTGGTTGCAAACAACATTGTCGTATTGTATTTAAAGTTCACGGAACTAACCAACAAGGTAGCAAACATTTTTCCCAACTCAGCCATTAATGGTGTAAAATTGTTTTATTTTCCAGACTGGTGGTCCAACAAGATACTGTGCCATAAACCCCAACACGTCTATACTGCGCATATGGTTCGATGTATGTAGTAGTTATATGTTTGGTGGCGGTGCATATGGATGCAGATGTTCTTCTGTGTACTATTGTTTTTAATGTTTTTGTAAAGCACACATGCTATATAAATAAACCTGCTTGCTTACTACTGAAGGCTGTTTTCAATAAATATTTTCATCCACACTGCATGGTGTTTTGTATATCTGTTTCAGTGATCACTGTTTTGAATGTCATTGATCGATGTACAGAAACCCTTAATCAAAAACCTGTATTTATTGAACAACATTGTAAAACATATACAATTGTTAAATAACAGTACTATTTAAATTAAACGTGCTCACCAGTGTCCTGTATCATATCCAAATTATGTTGTACACCTAATCTTTATACAGTCTATGGTTGTACAGCATGAAACTTCTGTTAATTTTCTGCCCGAAAGCGAATTATTTGCCGGGTTTCCTCCGGCGTCCCTGTGTGATTCGGGACGGTATGTAAAGCACTTTAATCGCTATTCCAAACGCAACAGGTTATGTTATGCACTGATATGAATTATCTGCTTAAAGAGTTAACTGTAGACAAACATGCATTGAGTAAAGGTAGTCAGAGAAATACGGGACAAATTAGCAATGTATCTTTGGCGTTGAAAACTGTCAAAAAGTAGCGATTTAAAAAAAAACTTCAATTATTAAAATGGTTAAAGATATATATGTACGGGACTGAGTAGTTCACAAAACAATTGTGTCGTAATTTTTAAATTCGCTATTTAATCCGAAAATACTACATTTATGGGTCTCTTTTGATGATCTAGCAGCCATTGTTGACGTCTCGCAATGTGTTCTGGGTACCCCTTGGTTTCAAGTGAGCTCTCGGAAAATCTTGGTTTCAAGGGGTATACAGCCCTTCGTCTTACCCCTTCGTCTTGATCAAAATGAGTATTCGGACAGCACTTGGTGTCGCGCGAACGCGCAAAACTAAGGGGAAGGGCTAAGGGGAAGGGGTAAGGGGGAGTATTCGGATTGGGCCTTAATTGTTGTCTGCAAACTAGCCTGTGCATTTATAAGACACATTTGAATATAATGGTCTTTTATTACCATTTCTCACCTGATCATCTGTATCTCCGGAGCATGTCCCTGTCTGGTCACTTCCTGCATGCCTCTCTCTACTTTGTCCTATTTGTGCTGCTAGCATTGTGACCAGATACCATTATTTTACCAGAAAAACAATGATTGACCTTGATGGACATTTTCATTTATTACATTGAATCCATTAATCAATCACATGTATTATATAAATCCATATTTACGACAAAGTTGTTACAAAGTGCTTTTACAAACACCAAGGCTGAACACAACAGAGCTCGCATCAGCAAGTTGATACACGGCGTCTAAAAAAAAACTCAGTGAAGGGTCGAATATAGGAAGAAACCTAGAGAGGATCTATTCTTTGAGGGGTGACTGGTCCTCTTCTGCCTGTGCTGGATTCTTCCTATAGTATAGCAGCATTAATCTCGAAACTGAGACACGGGGGTCCTGTGAAACAGGGTAAACCCTGGACAGGGCCCAACAAGCGGGAATACCTGCTTGTATTACTACATTTTATTTGCTTTAATGAGTACCTGGTAATTAATCATGTGTGCACATATATTTAGGCCATTATGGTGCCATATCATTACACTAATAATTTAAAATTAAACCAAATTATTGAAGACATGATTGTGTTAATGTAAATGACAAGCTCCTGTTGCTTCTGTCCTACAATAAGTCTAAATACGTTTGGATTAATTTAAAATAATCAATGTGGTAATTAAGGTGTGATAATAACACATTACATTTGGGTCATCAATATTATTTTGCTGATAATGCACCTTGTTTTCTCTCTTATGCGATACCTGGTGACAGGCGAGTTAGCACATCATTTCGGCAAATATAGTTCTAAATTCGCTTTTCCAGTGATTATTCGAACAGATAAAAAGCGTGCATATCTAGGAGCATTCCTAAAAGGATATTTCTGTAAGTTATGAGTTCCACAAAACATTTTTTAAGTGCCTCTGGGTCAAATGACCCACTTCCAGGTCAGTTGTCAATTACCTCACGCATTTCCCATCTCGGAAATTTGATTCTGCTCGGAGTATTTTGAGAGAGTTGCTGTTGCCACAGGTGGCGCAAACCAAGTGTACTATTCGCAGAGGGGGGGTCGCACACATATGTTTTCCTTAACAAATGTAAATACATTGGAAATAAATAAACAAGTAAAAGTAATGTAAAAAACAAGTAACAGATTCGTCAACTAGGCTCATAAAAGTAGGAGATATATTTAACATATTTTCTACTTTATATTGAGAGGAACATATTGTTATTTTTTGGTATTCGGGGGGAATACGTGATTACGCCCATAAATATATGTGAGAACTCCCTCAGAAGCCAGTCTACCGCCACCTGGGGGCAGGCTTCGGCGGTCGTCCTCCCCGGTCTTCTGAGCCACCATCGTTATCTCCTCCCCCTGCACACCTGGTTCAGTCTCGTCATCACTACACCTGGTGTCCATTACCTCATTAGAGGACTATTTAAGTTCCCTGTGTTTGGTCTGGTCTTTGTGTGGAATTGTTCTATGTTGCGTGTTGTTATATTACCAACTCTAATTGATATAGCTCGTTGCCTTATACTCTGTGTGAGGAGTTACATTAATTTACTGAGTGCGCTGCGTCGCATCCATTCCATTCTAAGTATTAGCGTGTTTACGCTCTACAGCGTTATTCGGGTTATTCCGGTCTAAATAAAGACACATAACGCTCTCCGTGGTCCTGACTGGCTTCCATCCTTCCGTCCGCCCCACACACTGTGACAATATAGTTATATGTGAGCGTTTACGAGGCTCAAACAAGTAAAACAAACAACCAACAAATGGTGTGGAATTTGTCTATGTGTTTTTAATTTTAAAACATCTATAACGAACGGTTTGGTAAAATTGGAGTGTAAGCCACAGTGAAGTAAGTTAATATTAACATACCTGACCATTTGAGGTGATGTGAAGTGACCTCTCATGAAGTGACTCATCTATAACACTTCTGATTCGTCGGGAAGATGCTGTGAAACCCGAAACGCGTTGAAACAGCAACAAGTCACAGTGAGATTAAATACATCATAAGGGTTTAGGTTGGACTGAAAAGAGTTGAAGTTAAGCCAAACCTAGGCCTCGTCGGAAGGGCAATCAATCAGTCCTGAACTTTCTGCCAATAGCAATTCGGCTTAAGCCCCTGAAGCCTGATTATGAGGCATTAGCGCCCACACGCTACCTGAATAGAAATGACTGCCGGCTGGGAAGCAGCACAGCTACTAATGCTAATCTCAACACATCCTGCATTAGCAGTGCTTTCATTTTGCCTACAGAGAAATAACAGCAAACTAATTGAAAAGGTCATATTAAAGCGTTGTAAATATATCTAACGTAGACCCGGGAAAGCAGCACTCGATGCGCTGTACTTAACCCAGCTTAGACTTTGTTTTCCTCCTGTTTGTTCTGACTCTGAAGGGAGGCGGACGGATAACGAAGTCGAGGTCGATATTGGGGTTTTAACAAACGACTGCTAGAATCAATACTGCCCCTGTGCCAGGCAGTGACCGTGCCATGCCATCATGGGCAGCCGGAGATGGACTAAGCTATTTTTAAGCACTGACTCACATCAGCATCCCTCTCTGGTGCGTACGGTGGGGGAAAGGTGATGAGGCAAGGACGAGTGGACAGCAGGAGCAGGGAGAGGCATTGGACTGGCAGGGACCAGGATGACACTGCATCTCTCCCGTAGGTAGACTAGGAGGGAAGGAGAGGAGGGAAGGCAAGGAGGGAAGGAGAGGAAAGCAAGGAAGCGAAGCTGAGACACAGACGACACCTCCAGTTCACACCATACATGACCACTTCACAGAACCAGAACTGGGGAGCGGGTGATGGCAGCTACTGCACTCATTACTCCATTTTGTTCCTTCTGCTTCTATTTTAAGGCACACGTGTCTAAAAATGGTGTCGAGCAAGTTTGGAGCTGACAGAGAGCGCCGCTGAATCACACAGCATCAGTCATCGTGTTCACACACCAGCCGGCTCCTCTGTTCACCCCACTGGTATCCAGTTAGAGTTAGCATCTACTGCTAGACTACGGCGCTGACCTTCAGAGCAGCAAGGCTACTGCCCCTACCAACCTTCAGACAACGCCCCAAAACGCCAACACTACTGTTACACATTCTGCCAACTCCGGTCCCACTCCTACAGGAGGGCCGATCCCTCACAGAGTGAACGTGAAAATGTCATTTGTATTGCCGTATAAGCTTTATTATATTGAGACATGGTGTTTGGTGAGCTAGAGATTCTGTTTGTACTGTAGGCAGGCTTCCGATATGGTACACTGTCCGGCTGCACATATTAGCAACACAGACTTTGGCGTACAATCCCATCTAGGGTTAATCTATTTTCACATTAAACACTTGACCTGCGAGGCTCCCATAATCGCCCCGACATGTCAACAAATAGATGAATGTGTCAGTCAGCTGCAGTGAAGCGAAACAGAGCAATATTGCCCCGACTGATTATAGGTGTGATGTGGTCACACAGCGTGACTAGGGGGGGACCAGGAGAACCAGGGGACAGGGGACGTTTGCATGGCCAGGCCACAGGGCTCCTCGCTGGGTAATAAATCACAGATGACAGCCCTGGTGGCCTTTACATCATGACACACAGAAACTCATATAGATGGCCTGAGGCCTACAACTAAGCCACAGTTGCTAATCGTCTTACATTCGAACCGCATGACCACTGGAGATTTTTCTCATTCCCTTTGGAATGGTGTTGTGTGTCAGAAAATGGTATATTGTTAGATTTTCAATATTGTTTGTGATGCAATTAGGCGTTTATACAATGTAATAATGTTCGTTCGAAATGACACAGTGCTGAAAGTATCTGTTGTGCTATGGTTGTGAATGATGTCTCAGACAAAACAGTTGTTCGGAACACAACACTTATTTCCTAACTATACATTCTCATCCAACTCTAAACACACTTTTTGAAATTGACACCATATTGACCAAACCCATAAAAAATCAAATTCACACAAATCACCAAACAAAATTACACACATTTAAATTACCCAGCTCTTCTCATTCCTCCTCGACCTCTCTCGGTTGTTGTAAACAGGTAGATGTTTTTAGATTTTTAGAACTACATTGGCAGTTTTGTACATTATTAAGCGAGTTGTGTGTAAGTGAATAGTGCATCTGGGTTTGGGTAAATAGTGTTGCTGCTGAAATTCTGAAATGGTTTTGTGTTTATTGTTCTTAGAAACAATTTAAGTGTGTTAGAGTGTTTTATAAACTGGAATCAACAGACATATTTAATATAAACAATCAGAATGTTTTAGACTCCTCCCTTGACTCCGCCCTCTGACCAGGCCAGCCTCAGGACCAGTAGAGCTGGCAGGCAAGAGTGTGTGTGTGTGTGTGTGTGTGGTCAAATGACACAGCAGCTCACGGCAGGATGAATGGCAGGACCGTGATTCCAGTAAAGCATGGTCATGTTAATGGGTCTTGGCAAATGGGCCAGCTCTGAGCGCGTGACGCGAGCCGTATCGCTGAGTTGGACCTGTGCTCTGAACCACAGCCGCGTCCATTTCACGGTGTCTGCCCAGAACCTGTGCCCACTCAGTCACCCAGATGAAGAGCTCCTGGTGGAGTAAGGCCGGATGTTAGGAGAGGACCGAGGAGACGTTCTGGAGCAGCAGGAGAACCGGAGAAACAGGAGTAATGGGGATATTTGGAAAACACCACTCGGACCCATCTGACCGGGACAAGGGAATGAAGGACTGATGTGGTTTCCATTTGCTCAGCTTTACAAACCCAGCTGCATTACTCCATCACTCAGACATCAACCCCCGACACAGGCGTCACCCCCCCCACACACACACACAAACACAGGCATCAACGCCAGGGGAAGGTTGTGTTATCAGGACATGTCTCTGTGATAAACCCGTATGGTTGTGTTATCAGGACATGTCTCTGTGTTAAACACTTATGGTTGTGTTATCAGGACGTGTCTCTGTGTTAAACACGTAAGGTTGTGAAATCAGGACATGTCTCTGTGTTAAACACGTAAGGTTGTGTTATCAGGACATGTCTCTGTGTTAAACACGTAAGGTTGTGTTATCAGGACATGTCTCTGTGTTAAACACGTAAGGTTGTGTTATCAGGACATGTCTCTGTGTTAAACACGTATGGTTGTGTTATCAGGACATGTCTCTGTGTTAAACACGTATGGTTGTGTTATCAGGACATGTCTCTGTGTTAAACACGTATGGTTGTGTTATCAGGACATGTCTCTGTGTTAAACACGTATGGTTGTGTTATCAGGACATGTCTCTGTGTTAAACACGTATGGTTGTGTTATCAGGACATGTCTCTGTGTTAGACACTTATGGTTGTGTTATCAGGACATGTCTCTGTGTTAGACACGTATGGTTATGTTATCAGGACATGTCTCTGTGTTAAACCTGTATGGTTGTGTTATCAGGACATGTCTCTGAGTTAAACACGTATGGTTGTGTTATCAGGACGTGTCTCTGTGTTAAACACGTATGGTTGTGTTATCAGGACATGTCTCTGTGTTAAACACGTAAGGTTGAGTTATCAGGACATGTCTCTGTGTTAAACATCTATAGTTGTGTTATCAGGACATGTGTCTGTGTTAAACACGTATGGTTGTGTTATCAGGACATGTCTCTGTGTTAGACATCTATAGTTGTGTTATCAGGACATGTCTCTGTGTTAAACACGTAAGGTTGTGTTATCAGGACATGTCTCTGTGTTAAACACGTAAGGTTGTACTACAGACACATGTATAGTTTTAATTTCAAGTACTACAGACACATGTATAGTTTTAATTTCAAGTACTACAGGCACATGTATAGTTTTAATTTCAAGTACTACAGACACATGTATAGTTCTAATTTCAAGTACTACCGACACATGTATAGTTTTAATTTCAAGTACTACAGACACATGTATAGTTTTAATTTCAAGTACTACTGACAGATGTATAGTTTTAATTTCAAGTACTACTGACACATGTATAGTTTTAATTTCAAGTACTACAGACACATGTAAAGTTGTAATTTCAAGTACTACAGACACATGTATAGTTTTTATTTCAAGTACTACAGTCACATCTTTGACTTTGACACATACTTTTGACACACGCACACTATTCAATCATTGCACACTCCACAAGCTCTATCTTGTATTCTCCACGGGTTGGGAAATGTAAATAAAGCACAATACGCCGGCATTTGCTTGGGTGTGTCTGCGGTTCCAGTCGAGCAGAATTGGGTTTGGAGGTCTGACCAGGTCGGGTTTTCTGATGGCTTGCAAATGAAAGCTGTCACTTGGATGAAGTCTAGAACTTATTTCGCTAACATATTGGAGGGCTTGATGTGTAACACACTGTCTGGGTTCCTTGTATGTCAGGACAACTGCCATTCACTAGCGTGTTTCGGGTTAGCTAGCATAGTTTAGCCAACATAGTATGTTGTGTGTCGGTATATTATTTTTACAAATGAACATTCACTATCCAAATGAATGGCTTTGGTTCAAATATCAGCCCGTTTCACAGTATAGTATATCTTTAGCAAACAAAATTATTTTCCAATGGTCACTTACCTAGTATGATAAAACACAATGTGAATTGCCTAGGTCATTGCTATTAGAAACACAATTACCACAGCAAAATTGTCTTCAATTGTTTTAATTGCCATTCTAAAATGTACACCATAGCTTTCAGACAATCAGCATTCAGACAATCTGGGTTCATAATTAATCATTAATTGGCAACTCCGGGTTGATTGGTGTCACATTTTTGATCGCTCTATGTCATTGTTAAATCAATATAGCTAATTAAACCATGATAATTTAAATGTTGCTGTCAGGGCCGGGGTAGACGTCAGCATGAAGCTGGGAATGTTGACCCTGTATCCGAACCGCCTTAGCTATGTGATGTTTGAGGGGATTTATCTATTATTTCTAAAAGGATTCTTACACTCCTTAGAGAATCCTTCAGTCATCACTTGAGTTTAATTTTCTAGGGCTTCATTAATGCTTTAAATTGCTGGTGCTTCTGAACTTGCCCTGTTTTTTTTAATTGCATGAATATGAACTTATTTAATACTGTACATGCAGAAGGAAAAGTAATGTTGCGACTCAGAAAGAAAATGCTGTTAATAAACCTGTAGTAGCATTTGATATAATAAAAAAATGTCCACATAATTGCAATGGATGTTATGTGGTAGGTGTTTCTGATTACATAACGTGAAAATATTACAGTTCATCCAAACATTCCAAACATCACAGAACATCCAAACATAACAGAACATCCAAAAGTAACAAAACATCCAAACAGCACAGAACATTCAAACATCACAGTACATCCAAACATCACAGTACATTCAAACATAACAGTACATCCAAACATCGGTACCTTCAAACAACACAGATGATCAAACATTAAAGTACATCCAAACATCACAGTACATTCAAACATAACAGTACATCCAAACATCACAGAACATCCAAACATCACAGTACATCCAAACATCACAGGACATTCAAACATCATAGAACATCCAAACATCACAGTACATCCAAACATAACAGTACATCCAAACATCAGTACCTTCAAACAACACAGAACATTCAAACATTAAAGTACATCCAAACATCACAGTACATTCAAACATAACAGTACATCCAAACATCACAGAACATTCAAACATCACAGTACATCCAAACATCACAGTACATTCAAACATAACAGTACATCCAAACATCACAGAACATTCAAACATCACAGTACATCCAAACATAACAGAACATCCAAACATTTCTAATATAAAGTTTCAGTAGCAGAAAGTGCTGAACCGGGATCATTTTACGTTTTGTAGATCAAATTATGAATGAGCAATAATGGCAATTTTGAGGTTGTTCAGCTATGCAGAGACGTGTCTCAAAAGACCAGAGGCCAATCATATTCCAATCACATTCTACCCCAGGAGACACTTCTCCATCTCCCTCCGTGTGTCCTGGGGTTCCTTCTGTCTGGTTTGTACCTGTGGGAAAATACAGCCGGCGTATTCTACACGGCTCTAATGTGACACCTAAGGGGCGGAGTATCAAATCAAGCAGCACTGAGCTTGCATTGGGACCAGGATCGAGTACGAGAAAGGAACAATTTCAATGCAGGGAAAATAAATGTAAAAGGAAACACTAAGTTATTGTGCCGTGAAGTCCATAAATCTATCAGAAAGGGCAGAGGGCTCTTGGCGTGGCGTTAATCATGTCACGGTGGCACAACACGCCAGTAAAAGTTTAGCATGGTGCGGCAGAATATCTCCTCTCTGTCCTGTGATCCCCAGACTGAGAACACTGGGAAATTACACACCTCCCTGTTATTTCCCAGAATACAATTCTTCACATCGGATGTCGGCCGTCAAAGAGAGGGAGCGGGTAGGAAAAAGAAAGAAACTGGGAGGTGGGAGAGCAGAGTCGGTCTGTGGTGTCCTTTGTCATGGCTTAATGAGAATGTAGTTCGTGGCCAATTTTCACACTTAAACTTGATTAAGAGAATCCATTAAAAAAAGTCAATTGAAGTTGAGTATTGTTTGTCCTCGGTGATAACGTTTTGAGTGTCTCGTCTTGTTCAAATCATTCCATTACTGCTGGGGGCTTTCAGTCATGCTGATGGGATTTACTGAAACATTGTCTGGGAATAAATCTAGCCAGACACCGTGCTCTGCTCCCCTCCAACAGTGAAGCTCCGCATCGTCAAATAACCACTTCTGCTTTTATAGTATAAGCAGAGCTCTTCTCTCGCTTCTTAACCGTTTACTGCATGCAACACATAGGTCACTGGAAATACTAACATTCTTGATGTGGTGTGAGAGTGTTTGCTTGCTTACCTTTGTCTGGGGACTTCCTGTTAAGTCAGTGTGGTTAACATTGAATCTGACTGAACACAGGCTTTATGGGACAGGATTCACGATGCTTGTTCAAACACCTCCCCAATTACAAAACCCCGGAATTTCAGTGTATGGATGTGCTTTCATCCCCGGTGCCTTATGCACGCGCGCACCTGTGCCCGGCTTCGATCTGCTCTTAAGGAAGTGTAAGATCTACCCAATTACATCCACTCTACATCCGCTCCAAAGCCCTGATAGATGGGAGAGGAGGAGGACCGAGACGAGAAGTAGAAGAGGACGGAGAAGAAGACACATTCTGTCTGTAGAACGAATAGACTTGTTAGCACGTATCGGCTAACAGTGGTGCTGACGTGACCGGAGAGCGTGAGTGTAGTATGGAGGTGAGCCGGTGGGTTTCAGGCTCAGGAAAAGGTCAGCAGTTCCCATCAGTTCAGCCATCAATAATTTATCTGGCAAACAAATTATGACTCACCATTGTTCTGGCTACAATATTGAAACAGTGCTTGGTTCCTGTTATCTGCTCTGCGGCTGGAAAAGAAGATGAGCGGCACACGAGAAGAAAAAAAGCCTGTAGAGATTAATGCCAGAGCAAAACAGACCAGACCACATTATAATGATACCGCCAATCTGTTGAATCAGGAGCTCTAGAAACGTGCCATTCCCAGAACGGAAGCCCCTGGGAATTCTGTTTAAGGGATCATCTGCTTAGCAGATTAGTTTATTTATAGATTAATTTATACACAATTACTGATAAAGGTGGCCCATTCATCTGAACAGTCAGAAGGCTCAAAGCATTCAGAAAATCATTATACTAGACATGAAAAGAATTTCAATGCATAAGCATGAAGGTATTTCTTTAGAGAACAGCAAAAGGTTAGATACAATGATTTGGATTTGGACCACAGTTTGCAAGTTGCATTTTTTTATTTATCATATTTTCCACAATACACATATTATAAACCATGAAAAGAAAGTCTCATCTGCCAGTTTTCTCCCTACAATTCAACAGCAATAGAAATACGAATTTTAGAGAAAAGAACATTGTGCTAAAATATATATTAATACGAAAAATGGGAGAAAAGACTACAGTAGCACGTTTGCAATAGGGATTTTTAACTGTGTACAGAGCAGTTCCAATAACAGGCCGTGATTCCACCAGTAAGGAACATCTTGATGGCATGGCCAAGTGAAAACAGAGGAACATAAAACCTATTCTACAGCAGGTTTATATTTAGTTCTGCCCTGGTACCACAATCCTGGTTTGCAGATTCTTTGGTGATTATTATCTGGCCTACAACAATAAGTTAATTGTCAACTTGGATGCGGCTGTTTTGCAGAGATACACAGTCATGTGTGAACATGGACTACAGCAGAGGGCCGAGGACACAACCCTGGGGAGTCCCAGTGTGGCAGAGCTGAACAGGGCGATGTTTTATGATGAACTAAGAAAGAAGAAACTAAAGCCTTGGATAGGGACAGGTTAAAGATCTCCATGACTCTCAGAACAAATTCCTTGTATGTGCAAACAGATGACGGTGCTCGCCACCCGGTTGGCACAGGCTCTGAGGACTCGCCCATGGATGTAATCTGGAATGGCGGCTTTGTGAGAGTTTGCTCTATTGAGGGTGTGTCCCTGAGATCAACCTTATAAATGCAAGAGCACCCGATGAACCTACCAGTTTGGGTCAGTGTCTCCTTCCAAGAAGCAATCATAGATTAGAATGTGCAGAGCTCGTCTGGGAGGCTGGCATTGCTGGCAACATGCGTCTAGCATTCGGATGTACATGATGCACAAAGCCTATAGACTAGCTATAGAGTTAGAAATATAGAGATATTCATATAGGATGCCAGGAGAGAGCTGGGATGTATATTGTACCTGACTAAAGAATAGTATCTCTAACAGAAAGCCATGATCCATCTTGTATTCCATTTGGAGTGAATACATATCCTGACAGGCATTTATGGTAATTACATATACAGTACATAATAATATTACTGTTATCCTCATTATGAATACCATGGAGGGATTTCTGGAAAAAGTCTGTGCCAGCCTGTCAAAGATATTATTTAATCCATTTCATACATTCTCTTTATCCCTCTGGTCTTATTAATAAGGACTAGGTACGATACATAAAATGGTTTCAAACCTTTTTGGTTTACTGTACCTCTACCGCCCACAGTCACCATAAGCATGTAATCATTTTAACAATAGGCTAATACTTATATTCTTTATTTGTGTGTGTGTGTGTGTGTGTGTGTGAATGTGAAGAGGAAATAGGTACAAAAGTCCAAAAGAGCTCTATTATTAATACAGACTTCACTTTAACAGAACGTATTTTTCTTTTTTATTATCTCTCATTGTGTTTGAATTCAGATGGAACCCAATAAAATAATTTCTGTTATTTGTTTGCATATAATTTGAAAAGCAATTTTTATAAGATGTAAAAAGTAAGTTAACTCCAACCACTTTGTTGGTAAAGGTGAACCTATTACACACATAAAGTAAAGAACAACATTTTTTAATTAAAACCATGAAAGTAATCTAAATCAACAGAAATACATCTTCATTTTGATTCAATAATGTGGAATAAATAAGCACTTTACCAAACTTAACTTTACCGAAAATTACCTTTTGCTAAACCTACCTTTACCAAACCTACCTTTACTAAACCTACCTTTACTAAACATACCTTTACTTTAATGTGGTCTTGTTTGGTCATAACCATGTGGGAGTGTGGTAACACATCATGCCAATATCAAAAGACCTATCCAAGGCTATCAGACCTATCCAAGGCTATCGGACCTATCCAAGGCTATCGGACCTATCCAAGGCTATCAGACCTATCCAAGGCTATCAGACCTATCCAAGGCTATCAGACCTATCCAAGGCTATCAGACCTATCCAAGGCTATCAGACCTATCCAAGGCTCTCAGACCTATCCAAGGCTATCAGACCTATCCAAGGCTATCAGACCTATCCAAGGCTATCGGACCTATCCAAGGCTCTCGGACCTATCCAAGGCTATCAGACCTATCCAAGGCTATCGGACCTATCCAAGGCTATCGGACCTATCCAAGGCTATCAGACCTATCCAAGGCTATCATACCTATCCAAGGCTATCGGACTTATCCAAGGCTCTCGGACCTATTTAAGGCTATCGGACCTAATTCCACATCACTGGCAATCTACAAGGGACAGGTCCAACCGAATTTACAGAGGAGCTGATTGAAACATGTTTAGAAGGGGCCTCGAAGAACCCCAGGGTAACACCAAGGGATCTACTGTCACGATGTCACAATGTCACTATGTCACTATGTCATAATGGCACAATGTCACAATGTCACAATGTCACGATGTCACGATGTCACAATGTCATAATGTCCTGATGTCACAATGTCACGATGTCATAATGTCACGATGTCACAATGTCATAATGTCATAATGTCATGATGTCATGATGTCACAATGTCATAATGTCACAATGTCATAATGTCATAATGTCACGATGTCACAATGTCACAATGTCATAATGTCATAATGTCATAATGTGACGATGTCACGATGTCACAATGGCACAATGTCGCGATGTCACGATGTCACAATGTCACAATGTCACGATGTCACAATGTCACAATGGCACAATGTCACGATGTCGTAATGTCACAATGTCACAATGTCACAATGTTGCGATGTCAAAATGTCACAATGTCATGATGTCACAATGTCACAATGTCACAATGTCACAATGTCATGATGTCACAATGTCACAATGTCACAATGGCACAATGTCACGATGTCACAATGTCACGATGTCACGATGTCACAATGTCACGATGTCACGATGTCACAATGTCACAATGTCACGATGTTGCGATGTCACAATGGCACAATGTCATGATGTCACAATGTCATGATGTCACAAAGTCACAATGTCACGATGTCACAATGTCACGATGATGTCATGATGTCACAATGGCACGATGTCATGATGTCATGATGTCACAATGTCACAATGTCACGATGTATGAGTCAGATTCCTTTTTTTCCACTATAAATTGTATTTCTAAAAATGTGTTACTTTATATTATAAATTAAAATACAAATGTGACTTCATGTCATTAGAGAATGTTTTTGTATGAGTGAAAGTGGTTGGAATTTAACTCAGTCACCATGTGTCTAAATATGTAAAAAAAAAAGCCCCAGCTCGCCTGGGATTGCATTCTTAAACTGTATATGTTATGGAAAAAATAACATTGCTTTAGGGTACATTAAGGGTAAACTAATGCTGCTTCTCTCTAGCTATTATCTCTAAAACCCATGGCTAAATAACGTACATATTTTAGCCTGCTTGTCTTCTCTGGTATAATAAAACTGATGTTTCAATAATGCTGATCTAGTTGGCTGTGTTGTGCACTCTCTCTAAGTGAGATGGATGGAGGAGGGTCCAGACCACTGAGGGGTGAAGAGGATTAGGCACACATAAAAGGTCCAAACTTCACTATTACACACACTGTGTAGAGTGGGTGGAAATTATTCCATCGCTAACAGCATAAAGCCCATACGGTACCTTGGAGGGCAAAAGCCTGCTTTTGGAAACTTAAAAAATAGATTAGATTAGATTATATCATATGTATGTGACATTTCTGGAAATTGCATGTAAATTAGTCTAACAATAGAATCCTACGTAAAGAAACCAAATGCTTCTCTATTTCGGTTGTGTTTCGCTGTTTCTATTTGAATCAGGATTGTCATTATTCATATCTCGTCCATCAGCTAATTAGTGTGTGCGGCCAATTTGCTTACTGTACATATTTCACTTAACAATTAATTGATTAATTAAACATCTTAGAGATACAGCAATTAATAATCTGCTGTGTCCAAGATTGCATTCTCTTCTCGAAAAGATGTTATTACCTCTGCTTAGAGCCAAGTCATTTAGATGTAATCCATCAAATCTATTGCTTGTTATGTTGCGTGCATTGTATATTAAGCGGGAATTCAACTTGTCATACTACAACCAGAAACATTGTGATATTGATTAAACATGAAGACAAGTGCACCTCCAGATCACCTCTCTAAATCATCTCACACACACACACACACACACACACAATGCCCCAATAAATTGTGTATCCTGCCAGTACGCATATTTAGCGTTTCTGACAATTCATATATTCTTTACATGTAATTAAACGTCTGGCCTAGCCAGAGTGAACGCTGAAAAATGCAGCCATTACAAACGTCATTTATCTTTAAAGCATTCAGGAAAAATGAATGACCAATAAAATAAAACGAATGTGATTGAATTCTGAAATTTTGAGAGTTCTGGGGAAGAGCTGCCTATGTGATAGAAAATTGGTGGTAGCAACAATATTTAAATAGGCTATTTTCATCAGACCCATTTTCAAACAAACACGTCCGCAACACTAGAGACATTGATAGTCTGCTTTCCTTAATCAATGTGCTCTGTCTGCTTGCCTATATAGTGCCACTCGCTCCCTAGCCAGCAGTCTAATAACGATATCCCTTAAGTTTAAGGTCCAGCCTCATATCCTGGTTTGTGACCAACTGTAGAATCACACAATGCACTCAGACGTCCGGTGACGGGCTGATGATTGATATATCGGACATATCGATGTGTCCAGCACTTCCACAAAGGTGTCCCAGTTGCCTGACTCCCTGGGTCTCCCTCAGTACGTCACCGGTAAAAAACAAAAACATTTATTTGTGTTCTAACTCGGAACGTAATCGCAGCACGAACCGCTTGAAGGGTCACAGAGGGAAATGCATGGCCGACACCAGACTGGTGAGCGATGCGTCTGAACGTTCCGCCTGTGGCCGGCCGCCACACAGCGAAGGCAATTCATTTACTCAATGACACAGTGAGTTTCAACTGCCTCAATGCATTCTGGGAGCAGGCCGCAATTCATCAGGAGGACTGTTGAACGTTTGAATTTACACTCTTAAGTTTCTCTTTCATTACAATAACAGCAGAGCACCAGAAACACACATCTCATCTTCATCATCATCATCGCTTACAGCTGCTCCATATCAAGAGGCATTTTGTATATGACGATAACAACCAAACTGGCTAGCTACGCCGAATGTGACTTCATACACATGCCAGGCCAATGTGCGCATGTACAGTATCAGTCCAAAGATTGGACCCATTCAAAACATTTATCTGGTGCAATATTTTGTTCCATTTACCTTTGATGTCCACAATCCTGTGCGGTAAATGCCTCAGAACAGGCCAATGGAAATTAAAACACCACGGAAACGATTATGTGTCTATCATCTTATTCTTTCTTGTAGTCTTAAAAGCCACCAAGTTAATTACAGTTATCAAGCCCTGTGGATTAAAGTAGATAAAATACAGCGAAAGGAGAAAGCCATTGGACACGAATGCCCCTTCGGTGACAAAATGTCAATGGCATTTTCTAAAACGTGGCCCTTTTCTATGAGACTAATTTGATACTATCCAAATGTATGACGGCATTTCAGTGGATCAGTGAGGCATGGGCCAGCATTTTAAAAACATCTTCTGACCTTTAGACGGTGGAGATAATTGCTAACGTCAGACAAGGAGAGAATATACCATGTCTCTGATGAGTCATCGTACGAGATTGGACCTGGTTGTTTCGGTGAATAAAACGAGGGCTGTTGTGTATCTGTACGCTTTCCTACAGACTCTTCCTGACACTGCTCTAACCTCATTTAGCTCAAAGAAAGAAACTGAATAAACAATAGCAACCAACAAACACACCTAATCGCCCACACATTTCATATTGAAGGAGAAACAACTGCTCCCTGAGGTCTTCAAAGGGATTCGAATTTTCTTTATATTTCGCTCGGCGTCTCTGGACTCAAAGGTGACGGCGACTGTGTGACAACAAATCCTCTTCTCTTTTTTCATTTCCTCCCCTCCGATGCCCCATGAGGCGTTGCCATGGTAGAGAGACGGATCTGAGTCGAAATTTGAGAAAACTCAAACAGTGGAGAAAGCCCATTTTGAGAGAAATCAGGGATCACTCTTGAGTACTGTCATGAAGAGAACTTCTGAAGAATTTTACAAGTGAACATGTCAGAAAGAAATTCATCACTGGGAATAGAAATAAACCCCCTTTCATATCAAATTATTAAGACTTAAGATTTCCCCCAACAGCAAATACCTGTTCATGAGGAAAGATCCTGTTTATATCACACAGAGAACACTTTCATCTCATGGCTATCCCCTGTACATTTAACCCTGCACTCCTCAAATCTGTCATCGTCAAAAGTCAAACAAACTCTATCCGAAAGAAACGAATTACAGGAGATTTGGGGTCTGTGTTCAGTAAACCTTAAAACATTTCTATTTTTGTCGTCTGCCAAAAAAGACAGTTGTGAGTTTCAATGTGTCATGGTGAACTACGATGTGGTGTATGTGGTTTTACAAAAGCGTCCAGTGTTCAATTTAAAGTGCCGTTAACATATTGTGTTTTTCAGCGGGACTTAAATCAGAGTTAAGTAGAAGCAGGTGTAAGGTGCTATTCACTGGCAGCGTGGCAGCGTGGCACTGTGCGTTTGCTAAACGTCTAATGACGTTACCCATTGTGCAACATCCCAGCACAGCCACTAATCACCAGCGCTGAACTCCGGCCTTCTGGCTTCACAGACGAGGGGGGACGTTCATCTCATCAGCCCATTACACTGTCAGCTCCCTTAATCACAGGCGGAAGAGGGGACGTTATGTGGTGTGGAAGAAAACGGATGCATTTATGGTCCCTGGAACAGAGCTTTAGCAGGTGTTCTGTTTCTCTGCCATTGCCCCAGCCACCCCAGCAGCTCAGCCAGTAGCACACACACACACACAGCCAATAGCACACACACAGTCAGTGCCCATTTACATTAGCCGTGGGCCGAAGAGACAGCTTGTGAAGCGCTGGCCCCTGATCTCAGAACATTAGTTTAACGGCACAGAACTGTGGAACGGGTTCCCACTCTGTCCGGCTTTGGCCCCGACACAGAACTGTGGAACGGGTTCCCACTCTGTCCGGCTTTGGCCCCGACTACCTGGGAAATCCAGACATTCTCACTTCATCAATGCCGTGCTGTCATCCTAAAAGAGAATCTTAACAATCGCACATCTGTTTTGAGTTTTGTTTGTTTATATCTGTGAGGGGCCACGGAAAACCCCAGCTGAGTGGCATGGCGAATATAGTGTCACAGTCTGAGGGCCGGGTGTACACATGGCTTAGTCACAAGGCTGAAAACATCCCACAGTGTTTATACTGCACTTCAGATACATTCAAAGATGTATTGTTGTGAGTGATTCTCAATTAGGTATCACATGGATGGTTGTGTACAGTACACAGGAACACGCCATGTCCTCACCATTAGGGGCTCTTATCAACAGGACAAATGAATAGAAATGAAACATTCACACGGCGTAAATCAG
This sequence comes from Dallia pectoralis, assembly GCA_029465975.1. Taxonomy (NCBI): domain Eukaryota; kingdom Metazoa; phylum Chordata; class Actinopteri; order Esociformes; family Umbridae; genus Dallia; species Dallia pectoralis. Next base: position 24,147,088 of record CM055728.1, on the reverse strand, counting down.
TGAATAAATATACAGCAGGTTGTGGGGATGACCAAACGCCCTCTGAAAAGAATGCCTCATCCGTCCTCGTCCGCATGATCAGACAGAGACCAGGGGGGTAACTCTCATCCCATCTGTCTGTCTGTCACTGGCCATGTGTCAGTGCTTAGGAGAGGACAGACAGTCTGCCCAAGAAAAACTCTGCCAGGAGAGTGAGTGAGACAGGCAGAGAGAGAGACGTAGAGAGAGAGAGTCGAGGGAGAGACGGATATAGAGTGGCTGGCATGAGCGGATGAGAGTGGGGGAGAGGGGGAGATGAAACGGGGGAGAGAAGTGACTGACCAAATAAACAGCTGCATGTGTGTTTATTTATCGCAGCTCCGGTAATGAGCTTTGCTGCATATTTTGAACCGTTGGATTTTGAGCCTGAGCTAGCGTCAAAGCTCTTCATCTGTTGGTGGAGAAATACTCCCCCTTCTCCTTTCTCAGTTTCTAGTCAGACTCAAAGACATATTGACAGGTGTGGAGGCCCCTAGAGGGGGGACCTGGGAACAAACATATGGGCTGCCTGTCAGTGGAAAAAGAGAGAGGAAGAAAAAGGAAGAAAGAGAGAGAGAGTTTTCGAGGATGGTCTAACTTTTGTTCCAATGGGCTGATGGGTATACAGTATGCTTTAAGACAGACTGTAGTGGACCTGGAGAACTCGAATCAAAAGTAAAAAAAGTTCCACTTGTGAGTGGTTTTGCTATGCGGCATCAGAAACCACTAGAGGAGATGTGGATGTGTAGCTTTCAACTACGTGGTAACGAGGAAGCATCAGGCCCACTTAGACGGCAATACACGTCATTCAAAAGTGCAAAATCAATGTTGATTGTTAATTGTATCCACAATCGATATCTGGCCATTTATGAGAAGCGAACATGTTCAATATCTGAGAGGATTCTACTGTGTGTTAGATATATTTCAGGGGATCAGTGAACATTGATCATTAGTCGACAACGAGACAGAAATTCAGATAACTGATAACTGCCAAGTCTTTATGTTGCATGTCTGTTGATGACAGAGAACATCTGCAATTGTCTGCCATTCCTGGAATGGTCCCCGCCTGGTGATTTTATCTGTTGTAAAATGGTATTACGTTAAAAAGACGTTGTCATGCAGGACATGAGCGTCAGTGTGTGTCTAAAAGATTGCACAATCCAGCACCCAAACGGTTTGTTATTAAACGAGAACAACTGACATGCTTTAATGGTTTTTAATCGTTTTCTTAAATCATTTTCTTTGCATTTGAAAATTAAACCTGAGTTGATAATCAGAAATGATCCAAAGTAATTTCCCCTTTCACCTGATTGGTTCACTCTCTTTTGATAATCGTGTTGATTGAGATTACAATTGGCTCATTCTTATAGAGGTCATCTTGATTTACAATGTCACCCATGAGTTGGGAACCCGTTCTCCATATGATCATGTTCTCCATATGAGGCCAACACAGTGACCAACAGATGTGTTCCCCCTGACTTATCTTCTACAGTGTTGTCAGCATATTGGGAACACGTTCTCCATCTGATGTCAACAGACATGTTCCCCCTGACTTATGTTCTACAGTGTTGTCAGCATCCATCACAACAGTAACCCAGGAAGATCATTTACGTACATTGTGAAAATATCTCAGTTTAGAAAAACCTTTCAGCTCATTGTGTGTTATTGTAGACAAACCATTGAAAGTTTTGTTCGTTTATTTGAATGTGGAAAGTTTTCAGACCAGGAGGCTGTAATTTGATGTGTCACATGCTCTGACTAATTCAATAGCACTAACCGTGTTTCCCTTTTCTATTGACAGTTACGTGTCTCTGTAGAGTGTTTACATCTAAAGACAGATTCCTCTTGATGCAAAAATGGATTCCTCTCAAAGTGGATCATTGTACATAAAGGTTCCTGAAACTTTTGATACGACCCTGCGGAATGTTTATCAGCTTATTGCTCAAAATCAACATCACCTGGTCTACAAATGGGCGTCATCCTATTGATCCTCATTCCTGTTGAAAACCCATGGAACGTGATTGGCTCTGTGCCTGGCTTATTCTCCTGCACAGCACCCTAGTTCGTGACATTTTTACTGCATATATTCTGTTTTTTTCCAGTCCCAAAACAGGTTTTTCCATTACCATCTACCTGCATTACAGTCTTTTGGGTTTGTGGGCTAGATAGTTTTTTCTAAGCTGGGAGGTTGACCTAGGGAGAGTTCCTCTATGTTTTACAGTTTCTCTCTTATATGTCTACCCTCTTCTTGGCAGGTGTTGCAATTTCAGGCTCTGATGTTGAACTGAGTGACCTTGGCTCTCTAGTCCTGATAGCTTGGCCTGTACTGATTAAATGTAGGAAATAATTAAAGACTAATTAACTTCTGCTCCGCTCTCTAATGAGCCTGGACTTTGGATGGTTTCCCTCTGGAGGCTGATGGTATGCCAGCACATAACGTGCATGTTTCCTCTATGTACTTGACACAGAACTCTGTCGGGTGCTGAAACCCGGCACGTAAGGCTCTTGTGTAGTATAGTAAATACACCTGTCTGGTTAAGCTTCATTACTCTCACAATTACACAATACCGTACGAATGGCTGACAGATTGTGCTGGATTGAACAGTGCCTCACCACGTTCCCCACGATCGTATAAACTGCATACGTCAGTAAATGGAAACCCTCTATCCGGCATTGCGTCAATTTCACCTTCAGTCTCAGGTTGTTACTTTATTGAAAACAGGATAGATGGTTTGGTTGGATTTCCTGTGTAACGGGGCTCTACCGCTTGGTTTGCCATCACTCCCACTTTTGACATGTCCTCTCCATGATACAGACAGACAGACAAGGTAACCACTTTGACATCGCGTAGGTGTACAATCCGGCAGAGGGGATATTTTAATCTGTTCTTGTATAAAAAATAAAATAAAAAAACAGAGCTTTGGATTCCTCTAAACAATCCACGAAAACGGCTCTAGGTGAGTTGAAAAACATGTTTCTTGATTGAAAAAGGTGTCTTTCAGGTGGCTGAGCAATGATTTACACAATGGCCTGCGTTAGACATTATTAACTGTCTTACCAACAGAGCACAAGAAAATCACGCTTCTTGGCCTGTGAATGCGTTCTCCTCCAAGTGTGTAGCTGCTGGAATGTACTTCCTTGTGGTGTGAGTGGTGGGATGAGAATGGCTTGGAGAGAATGTGTATGTCAGAAGTCATTTGGACAATAACACCAATCGCAGGCAATTCCCCCAGGGCCCTGATTTGGAACTATAATTTGTTTGGCGTTAAGGGGAGGTTGGTCATCTTGATATAAATATAGAGTCAGAGTCTGTAGAGTTGCAGAGAATTAGTTTGTCGGTTGACGCCCGGAAGCCCAAAACCCAGTTGTCTAGCCCTGGTTACTGGTTACAGTTTGCTGCACAGGCCATTATTGCATAGGCTACAATTTCAAATCATACACACAGTAGATGATAAATTGTGGAGAAAGATAATGATAATGTCATGTCAAATAGATTATCATATTTGGCAGTTGTCACAGTATACAGTATATGCACAAAAGGAGGTCCAACACTTAACAAGGACAAGTATCGAGACGAATATACTACATACATACCTCCAGATGAAAATGTAATAACCTTTTTCCAATCAAATCAACGATAATGCAATGACTAATCAATCCCAATGGACTGCACATGAAAATCGAAGCGCACGCAGTGTGTGAAATGCTTCCTAACTACCAACAGGATTTGGTACATCCGTGTCTGACCAGTAAAGATGACGGTCCTGTTGACATGAGACACATCTTTAGCCATCTCCTTCCTGGCAGCAGGAGCAGCCCTACAGAAAGACCCAACAGCCTGGGAAAAGAGTGACAGAGGAGAGCAGGCAGTTTTGGGAGCGTGAGGTGAGGGTTCATTAGCATTCTAGCTGCTGCTCTGCCCTCATGATACCAACACCCTCCAACGTGTCTGCCCAACACCCCTCCAGCCGCCCCAACACCCCTACAGCCCCCCTGACACGCGCCTCTAATGCCATGTCAACACCAGCCTGTCAGCAGAGCCCCCCTCCCAACCTCAAGCTGACATCAGGCCCTGATCGGCCCATAAATTAGGAGCTGTAGGTGTTTGCACGGATCAACCTTGTGAGGGGAGAGGACTGTGATGAAAGGGGAAGGAATAAAGAGGAAAAGTAGAAAGAGCGTGTGTTTGTGTTTATGTCTCAGGGGGCCAAATCCAAAAGGTCACTTCCAAACTGTCACACCCGTTCATTCAGGATGTTTAATGATTTGACATCCAAATCCGTCCCCGGCGCGTCTCCAATATTTGTCGTATTGACTGTTTCTTTGGTGTTTCGCTCAGACACTGATGTCCCGTGTCCTGTTCATCAAACTGCACTGCGGTTGAGAAATAAGGTGACGTGGTCCCTTAGACATCCCTTTAGTTGACCAACGGGGTGTCTGGTTTTATGCATCACCTGCCAATAACATTAACCGCAGACCAGAGCATGCTGATGATGTGGTCGCCCTGGAGATTAGCTGAATGTAATGGTGGTTCCTCTCAGATGGAGTACGCCTTGTAGCCATGCTAGGGCTGATGTTCTCCGGGCCGCGAGGACAACTGAGGTTCTGGAACACAGTCGCCATGGTCAACGCACGCGTTCTGGCTGGACGCTCCATTTGCTGATATTTATTGATAAAAGACAAACCCATTATGCATTTGCCACTGAAAGTGTGAATTGTTGTGGATTATTCTACATGTCGGCTGTGAAGTTCAGAAAATAGTGTAGATAAACATGTGATAGAAGATGTGTATATTAGTGAGGCCTGGGGAGGAACAGGGATGACATCTGTATGTCTTAAGAGGGGCCCAATGCTAGAAATAGATGTCTTGATTCAAAGCAACTGTATGGTTTTACATGTGTCTCTCCATAAATGGATGTACAATTTTCCATACCTTTTACATCTGTTTTCTCTGCTGTGATGTCATTCTCCTGGGCCCAACTTAGCTTCTCCATATGATTCCTAACCTTTTAAGGTTTACCCCATGTATGCTTTCCTGCTCTATGACCTATATAAACTGAGTGTATTGTATGCCTTGGTAGGAAATAACCTGCCACCGCATTGTTACCGTGAGCGCGTGTGTTAAGGTTTTCCTCATCTATCAATTAAACTGTTAGAGTTAACTTGAGAGATACTCTTGTCTGTTCTTATTTCGAGTCTGAGTTCAGTGTGTATTTGCTTAATGTTATTCTAGAGACATAGGTATAGTAACATTAATTACGTGGTATTAGAAATAATTCCATAACACTTGGGGGCTCGTCCGTCGTTCTTAAGTAATCCATATTCTCTCTAAAGAAGGCTACTTCCAGGACCATCTTTGAAGGAGGATAAGTGATTCAGGACAGAATTTGAACCTAGAGGACCAAATACATACTGAATTTCAGACGGTAAGAACGTGTACAGTTTGTATACAGTTGATAGATTAAAAGGGCCAGGCCCATAATCTGATCTGTTCTATAGATCAAAAATAAAAAATCCACTAGGTGGTTGTAATTGGCATAATATAAACTTGTTAATTACAGATCTGCTAGGCAGGTCATTACTAATTTTTGATCTGTTCTACAGATCACAAAAATCCACTAGGTGGTTGTAATTGGCATAATATAAACTTGTTAATTACAGATCTGCTAGGCAGGTCATTACTAATTTTTGATCTGTTCTACAGATCACAAAAATCCACTAGGTGGTTGTAATTGGCATAATATAAACTTGTTAATTACAGATCTGCTAGGCAGGTCATTACTAATTTTTGGTCTGTTCTACAGATCACAAAAATCCACTAGGTGGTTGTAATTGGCATAATATAAACTTGTTAATTACAGATCTGCTAGGCAGGTCATTACTAATTTTTGGTCTGTTCTACAGATCACAAAAATCCACTAGGTGGTTGTAATTGGCATAATATAAACTTGTTAATTACAGATCTGCTAGGCAGGTCGTTACTAATTTTTGATCTGTTCTACAGGTCACCAAATCTACTAGGTGGATTTTTCAAAGGTCTCAGAGACCGGTCTCACTAAGAAACTGACGAGTTTGTCAAACAGCGCTGGGCTGATTTGATTGAGACTAAAAACCTATTTGATAGGTACCACTAGGTGGTTGCGTTCATTAATTACAGATTCTGTTGGACAGATCATTCTCTTTCTTCATTTGATTGAGACTTAAATCCTATTTGATAGGTACCACCAGGTGGTAGTAATTAATTTACGCTTTTAATTACAGATCTTGTTGGACAGATCATTGCTTTTTACCAAAATTTATTTTTAAGGTTTTAATTTTCCTTAACCATGGGAAAGTCTTATAGTAAATCCAATGCGGTTCCTCGCCCGAGGGAGGGTCCCGCAAAAATAATGTTCGAGAAATATGACTTATATGACTTAAATATATGACCTAAATATGGACTTGTAATCAATTAAACGTATTAGGTTTCCCAGATGATGGGAGTTTCAGTCCTTGACAAATACGCGTGTTAGAAAGCAAACTACTAAAAACTAGTAACGAATTTAATTTGTAGAAAGGGGAAATGTCGCTTAGAGAGAGACAGAATGGAGAAAAGTCTGCTAATCAGTGTGTTTTAGCATGTGTTAACAGGCATAATGAGGATTTGGGAGTTCCATCCGGCCGTCCAACAACCTATCGCCCCGCATCATCAGCTGACACCGTGGGTCCAGCCCGAGAGGAACGCGCGACACAACCATTTGTCCCAAATGCAAACGGAAAAGAAAGATCGGAATGTGAACAGGGAAAAGGTGGACGTGTTGCAGACTTCAGAAAGACTTCAGAGTCTGAGCTACATGGTGAAATGAGAAAGAAAGACTGTGATTCAGCCTGGGGACACCAGGACAATATGAGAGTCGTCACAGGACTTCTACTGGACATTGAACGTCATTTCCGCACACTTTGTGTGTCTCTAGACGATGGAAGAATGACCACTGTTTGGCCACACATTCAACACGCTGAAAGAGTCTACGACGACCAGCTGTACAAACAGACCGAAGAAAGACGGGAGCGTGAAACGCAAATTCAGATGGCCCAACTGGACTTCTACAGCAGAGGCTATTCTGGAGGGAGGAGGAGACAGAGAGCAGGCAGGAGAGGACAATACAGACACCAGGGTGGTACCTACAGACACCAGGGTGATACCTACAGACACCAGGGTGATACCTACAGACACCAGGGTGATAATAACTCCAGCCAAAGTCCCAACTCTGATAGCTGTTTCAACTGTGGTGCTTTTGGACACTGGGCTCGTCACTGCACTGTGCTGGACACTAGAGACTATTACCATGGGAACAGAAAAGATGGAAACGGTGAAAGAAGGGGATGTGGAGTGAGACGAGGCATCGACCAGAATCAATCTCGGGGACAGCATAACTCCACCCGGCCCCCTAAAAGCAATGCGTGTTTACGTTGTGCTTCAGTTGACCACTGGGTACGGGCTTGCCCCGAACCGGACTTGAGACATTATTTCAATGGACAAATGGAAAATTCACGTTGTGATGACTGACAACCGTGGTGGACCTACGTGAACCATCCCAGAGGCGTTTGTGGTGATGCGGATGCGTGGGGTGGAGTTGTACGGAAGGAGGGAACGACCAATCCGGAGTCGTCATCATTACTGGGTGAGAGAATTCCATCACATACCTCGTCGCACACGATATTGTTACAAACATTTAGAGGAGATTATGATAATGTTTTGTTTATCAAAAGGTTTATTTTAGTTTTTGTCACATGGAGATGTTCATGTGTCAAAAAGGGGGGATTGTAGATATAATACATTAATTTGTGAGATCAATCCATTATGTAATTAGTTGATTATGCTGGTATTTGGTGTTGAATTATGTTGGTGTGCTTGTCTGTTCCCTGTGTCGACCAGGGGACTGCATAGCTGCTAACAGGTTTAAGTCTTGCTAGACATCAACTCATTGTTAATGAAAGATCTTATTTTTTGCTGTCCAGGGTCGTTCGTACGCGTACGCAAATATCATATTAAAATGACCTATAGGTGTGATTCATGCATGATCTTGGGTAAAGCTTCATGAAGTTGGGACAGGGGTCCCAGGCCAAAGTTTTGTCGACACATTTATTTTCAGGTTTTCCTGTGCACGAGGAATTCCTATTTTATTGTATTGTTTGTTTTTAGGGCATTATGTAACATCTGCGCTAATGGAATAATTACGAGTATTTTTCTTTTATAACGTTACATGTTTTACCTGAAATACTGTGTACCGTTCTGTTTGTAGGAAGACTACATTCTAGATTATATACTATGGTTATTTGTTTTGTTTGAAGTTGAATGAGGACACTTGTTAAACTTCAGGATTTGTTCCTATAAATGTTGGTATGGTGATATAATGAATTACCATGTGGTTTAAGTGTATTTCTGTTAAATCGTTCTGTTTTATGATTTATTTTGGTACATGTTTGGTATTTTTTTGTTAAGGGTTTTTGTTTGTTGACTTTTGTTTGTTCTTCTTGCAAAATGTGATCTCTGATTTTATGGTCCAAAGGGTGGACCCACTGAAGTTGTTTTAAATTAGTGGGACTTGACTATTGTGGGTTGGTTATAATTTTATTTGGCTTAGCAAAGTTAAATCTGAATAGTAAACACAATGTAATTATATTGTAACTGGTTGGCAAGTTTGTGTTGCATTAAAAAATCAACAGGATGGACCATGAACAACTGGAGCAGAGCATCTGAGCCCTACCACACACACACACATATATCAGAAGCTAACTAAATCATTTTAGGTACAGACCACAGAGGAGGTCAAACCAGAAACAAGGACATGAAAAACTTGTCAATAAAGGAGGCAATTACAAAATTGCGTGAATGTTATTGTACACTTTTCAAGGAAGTTATGGACTGATGTTTCTTCACTTATAAACGGTACTAAATGTGTTTGCAATAATGACTCAATGATCTGTCATGTGAATGTTTCTGATGATCTTGATTTAAACAAAGATTATTGGTGTTTCAACAGTAACAACAGTGAATTCCACACTCCTTGTAGATCGCCAGATCATCCAAAAGATAGACCTGCTAGGGAATGCCCACCGACTGAGAAACGGAGGAGGAGAGGGCTGATAGAACCTGAGAACATCGCCCTTAGGATGATGGTTGACTATGCATCACATGTTAACATGAGTAACTGTTGGATCTGCCAACATATACCAACCTCATCACGCTCTCCTATGTTAACTTCAGTTCCCTTCTCTAAAGCAGATTGGGAAGAATATGGCTGGTCGCCAACACCCACTGAAAAAGATGAGGACTGTTTTACCAACCCCACGACTGTTTTCACAGATGAGGGGCAGGGAGAAGACAGGCAGGAAGTATTATGGCACATAATAAAGACATTTGATCAGAGCTTTAGGGACCCTAGTATCAGTAGCACTGTTCTGTTTAGATTGAGATATGACCGGAAGGTCCATCGTTTTTGGGAAGAGCTGGACATACAGATGACTCTGGTTCAAACGAATTGTTCGTATGAAACGACAGGTAGAGTAGTGCCCCTAACACCACTTTGTAAACCTATACCGTTTTCACCCACTGTTATTGTGTATGCACGAGCTGAATGGCGACCGCAATTCCGTATGATACATATTCTCTCTCTAAGTCATGAAACGATCGATTGCCCAGCATCAAAAAGTCACCGTTTGCGTAACTGTACTCAATATTGGCCAACAATTCCAACCTATGGGCTAAGGAATGTGTCCCTGTGTATTTCCAATAGGGTGGAAAAGGCCAAGTTACAGTTGGGGACAAGTGATTGTTCTGAAGTAAGTTTCGCCAACTTCACGGCCTTTGGCGACCTTCCAGAGCATGTGTATCTTGTCTGCGGGGATAATGCATATAGTTGCATTCCACCTAATGCGGAAGGAACATGCTATATGGCATACCTGGTACCGTTAATACGAAGGGTAAACCAGACTGAAATGGGGAAACTGTACCAGCATCCACATCGCGTTAGACGAACTCTGACACTATCACAGCGTATATTCAGTGTGCTATTTCCAGGCTATGGAGTGTATTCTTCACAGCAGGAAATAACAGCTCTGTCCTCAGTACTAGAGAAACACATGAACACTACAGCTAAAGCCATTGTGGCATTAGGTAAAGAGTTAGATGAGACCCGTGCAGTCGCCTTACAGAACCGATTGGCCCTAGATATGATCTTGGCATCTCAAGGAGGAGTGTGTAAAATTGTAAAGTCGGAATGTTGTACCTTCATTTCTGATGCATCGCAAGAGGTCGTTGACTTGGTGAAAGAAACTAAAATTGGAGTGAAGGAGCTCCATGAGGTTCATGGATGGGACCCAGTTGATGGATTGAGTTCTGCATTAGGACCATTAGGATGGTCAATTTTTAGAATATTAGCATATGGATTAGCCTTTGTTACATTTCTGATTGCGGGTTTTATGTTAATCTCATGTTTGATAAAGATGTGTGCCTCCAGGGTGGCAGCTCAGGTCCTTGTTCAAGTGCCTGATGCCAAGGTGTCAAACTGGATGAATGAGCTTCCAGGAAATCCATTCTATTGAGTGTTATTAAAAGTCATAGCATGCTTATTTTGATAATAAAGAACTGTACTTTTTCTTATCCCACTTTTTCTGAACTTAGGGTGGATTGTTGTGGATTATTCTACATGTCGGCTGTGAAGTTCAGAAAATAGTGTAGATAAACATGTGATAGAAGATGTGTATATTAGTGAGGCCTGGGGAGGAACAGGGATGACATCTGTATGTCTTAAGAGGGGCCCAATGCTAGAAATAGATGTCTTGATTCAAAGCAACTGTATGGTTTTACATGTGTCTCTCCATAAATGGATGTACAATTTTCCATACCTTTTACATCTGTTTTCTCTGCTGTGATGTCATTCTCTTGGGCCCAACTTAGCTTCTCCATATGATTCCTAACCTTATAAGGTTTACCCCATGTATACTTTCCTGCTCTATGGCCTATATAAACTGAGTGTATTGTATGCCTTGGTAGGAAATAACCTGCCACCGCATTGTTACCGTGAGCGCGTGTGTTAAGGTTTTCCTCATCTATCAATTAAACTGTTAGAGTTAACTTGAGAGATACTCTTGTCTGTTCTTATTTCGAGTCTGAGTTCAGTGTGTATTTGCTTAATGTTATTCTAGAGACATAGGTATAGTAACATTAATTACGTGGTATTAGAAATAATTCCATAACAGAATTTAAGCAATAATATCATAGCTTTATCAGATATCGACGATGAATAGCCCACTCAATTATATTTGTTTCTATGAAAAGGGGAACTACAATCATATTACATTGGTATTGATCGAGCAGAATTTTAAACCTGGAAATATGATTCAGGTAGCATTGGAAAACCATCTGGCAGCCGCGTGATCAATAGTCTCATATAGCCTATAGGGCCACAGCATCAGCTATGAGCTTACTTTACTCTGAACTGTGCTACAACGTGCTAGCACGGCTATTAGTGCAGATGTGATAGTGTGTGTGATCAATAGTCTCCTATATAGGACCACAGCATCAGCTATGAGCTTACTTTACTCTGAACTGTGCTACAACGTGCTAGCACGGCTATTAGTGCAGATGTGATAGTGTGTGTGATCAATAGTCTCCTATATAGGACCACAGCATCAGCTATGAGCTTACTTTACTCTGAACAATGCTACAATGTGCTAGCACGACTAATAGTGCAGATGTGATAGTATGTGTGATCAATAGTCTCCTATATAGGACCACAGCATCAGCTATGAGCTTACTTTACTCTGAACAATGCTACAACGTGCTAGCACGGCTAATAGTGCATATGTGAGACCACAGTATGTGTGCCGCTAACAACCGCTAAGAGCGGCAGGTACGGCGGGTGTCAGGGCGTCTGGGTTACGTTGTGTATTAGCTAGTGTCATTTCACGGCGCTCTCGCAATGTTAGCACATCCACCTCCCTCCGCAACTGTTACGGCACGCATAATAAAGGGCCCACGTAATCATTTAATCTGGCTTTCCGGGAAAGTTGTTTCGGGCCCGCCGGGCAAAGACAGGCCGGTTTTTCTTCGCTCACAGTTTGATTGAAAACGGGAAACAATAGAGGCAGGTAAACAATGGCGGAGGTGGGAGCCAGAAGCCCGGAACAAAAAAAGCCCACAACATGTAATATTTTAATTGGAACAAAACCATTACCAAAGCCTTTCTTGGACATAGGCCTCCCCATGCAATGAAAGCTAATCATATAGAGTTTTAATGAGAATTTGTGGTGTAATCAGAGCCAGCACGGTCCCAGGCTTACGGCCTATTAACACTCTGTAAAATATTAATGATTCTCCAGTCAAAAAATATATATTTTAAAGCTTTTCCCAAGGGGCTGGAGAGACAGGCCCGGCCGACACTCGGGTTTCCTGCTACAAGTTCTCATAGGGCTTTGTGTCATCGACCACTCTGACCAGAGGAGGACTGGTTGATCCCTCAGAGCCTGGTTCCTCTCAAGGTTTCTTCCTAAATCTGACCTTCAGGGAGTTTTTCCTAGCCGCCGTCTATTAACTTGTTCAACTTGTTTCTTGTTCAACTGGTTGATGTGTGCTCTGTCGGATTCAGGCTGGGTGACAAGTTTGTTGTAAAAAGGGCTGTATAAATAAATGTGATTGATTGATTGACCTGTAGTGGACAAAGGTAGATTGAACCATAGTTTGAATGTTCTTGACAATGTTTAAAATACCTCCATTACCTCATTGGCAAAATCTTCACTGCAGAATTATGTGAATTCCATACAGCCCTTGTGCTCAATAAAGTGTGTTCATGAAAGGTTGTTCAGATTTGTCCCGGCGAGTTCAATCAAACAACCAGAGATGCCTCATATGGTAGTGAATGAGGCGTCATATTGCCCTGTCTGTTTTAATCTGTGGACAGCAGCCAGCTGTGACTTCCACCCACTCCGCTGAATAAAGCCGGGCCTGCTGCTCAGTTGAGTAGTGTCTGGAACAGGCATCAAGTTCTTTATCCATCCGGTTTAAAAGTAACGCGTCAGTCTAGGGTGGCAACACCCCCATCCTCCCCACCCCTGCTCAGACGCAGACAGTCGGACGGACAACCAGACACTAAACAGAAGACCAAACACTGAGCTGATTTAGTTGCCAAGTAAAGTAAATTTAATTCTGCCAACTACGACACATTTTAAATGTGTCACAATTACATGCTCCACTGCACATGTGAGTTAGGATGGAGGGAAAAACGCAACTGTCAGGAAGCTTACTACCTGAATGTAGCCATATGTGTCTGCCTCATTAATTATTCCACATTTAACATTCGAGGGAAATAATGGGTTTATACTTTAAACTGTTGCAGAAAGAACAATGGATCCTGCTGCGCACAAGAGATGCTTTTTAGTGAAGGAAAGTTACTGATTCTTCTGTTATCTCGGCATTTACTTCTCAACATACTACACCATCACAGGAAACCACAGATGCCACAGGCATTTACTTCTTAACATACTACACCATCACAGGAAACCACAGATGCCACAGGCATTTACTTCTTAACATACTACACCATCACAGGAAACCACAGGTGGTACAGGAATTTACTTCTCAACACACCATCACTTTGGTAGATCACATATACAGGATCGTCATTTTCCAAATGACAAGTCATATTTCTGTAACATCTCGGGGTGAAAGGACACAGGCACTGAGGTGTTTTAAAAGAACTAAGGCTTAGGAAGAAATGACAAGCAGGTATGTGGAACAGGAAATACAACAGCTCGACAAACTCGACTCGACTAACAAGACTCGACAAACTAGACTCGACAAACTAGACTCAACTAACTAGACTCGACTAACTAGACTCGACTAACAAGACTCGACAAACTAGACTCGACAAACTAGACTTGACTAACAAGACTCGACAAACTAGACCCGACAAACTAGACTCGACTAACAAGACTCGACAAACTAGACCCGACAAACTAGACCCGACAAACTAGACTCGACAAACTAGATCCGACAAACTAGACCCGACAAACTAGACCCGACAAACTAGACTCGACAAACTAGACTCGACAACAGCATTATGTATAAGACGATGACCCACAAAAAAATATAGAAACAGACTAAACAGAACCAAAAGACACACAACATAGAGACGCAACAGCCAGCACAACACAGGCTTTTAAAGTTTTTTTGTACCAGTAATAATGAAAATCGATATTCTCATGGGCACAGGATGTATGCATGGATAGTCATTAATGGAAACTGAGGAGAAATTAAACTGAATTCAGACCATTATTCATATCTGGACATGCAACGTCGATGGTTTCCAAATTGTAATTTCATATAATGTTTCTAATGAATTTGCCGGTTCTGTGTAGTCTCAGCATATTGCTATGAGGGTTACCTCTAGGGCAAGTGCTATTAAGCCAATTATGTTTACTTCGTCTGGTGTAATTCAAGTCAACTCAGCTGGTGAGTAAGTGCATTCTCTCCCCTCCATCATCCCTCCATCCCCTCCCTCCTCCCTCATGCTTCTCTCACCCATCCAACCTCCCTCCCTCCCTCATCCTTCCCTCATCCCCTCTCCATCCCTTCTCCCTCATCCTTCCCTCACCCATCCTTCCTTCCTCCCTCCCTCCCTCATCCTTCTCTCACCCATCCATCCTCCCTCCATCATCCTTCCATCATCCTTCCCTCATCCTTCCATCATCCTTCCATCATCCTTCCCTCATCCTTCCATCATCCTTCCATCATCCTTCCATCATCCTTCCCTCATCCTTCCATCATCCTTCCATCATCCTTCCCTCATCCTTCCATCATCCTTCCATCATCCTTCCCTCATCCTTCCATCATCCTTCCCTCATCCTTCCATCATCCTTCCATCATCCTTCCATCCTCCTTCCATCCTCCCTCCATCATCCTTCCATCATCCTTCCCTCATCCTTCCATCATCCTTCCATCATCCTTCCATCCTCCTTCCATCCTCCCTCCATCATCCTTCCCTCATCCTTCCATCATCCTTCCATCATCCTTCCCTCATCCTTCCCTCATCCTTCCATCATCGTTCCATCATCCTTCCATCATCCTTCCCTCATCCTTCCATCATCCTTCCATAATCCTTCCCTCATCCTTCCATCATCCTTCCATCCTCCTTCCATCCTCCCTCCATCATCCTTCCATCATCCTTCCATAATCCTTCCCTCATCCTTCCATCATCCTTCCATCATCCTTCCCTCATCCTTCCATCATCCTTCCCTCATCCTTCCATCATCCTTCCATCATCCTTCCATCATCCCTCCCCACAAGTTTGTTTGCTTATTGTAATTGAAGATGGGTGGGGGGATTTATCCTCTAGGGTGATGGAAGTTACTCTAATCCATATTGACATGGTGGCTCCAGGAGTCGGGACTGAATCTTACCATGCAGTGTTGCTGTGTCTCTGATGATGGAGAGGCAGGTAACTAGGGATTCAGACACATGCAAAAATATACACACACACACACAATCACGTGCACACACAGAAATACACAAACAGGCACCCACACAAACACACACACACACACAATCACGTGCACACACAGAAATACACAAACAGGCACCCACACAAACACACACACACACACACAATGACATGCACACACAGAAATACACAAACAGGCACCCACACAAACACACACACACACACACAATCATGTGCACACACAGAAATACACAAACAGGCACCCACACAAACACACACACACACAATGACATGCACACACAGAAATACACAAACAGGCACCCACACAAACACACCATCATGTGCACACACGGAAATACACAAACAGGCACCCACACAAACACACACACACACAATGACATGCACACACAGAAATACACAAACAGGCACCCACACAAACACACACACACACACAATCATGTGCACACACAGAAATACACAAACAGGCACCCACACAAACACACCATCATGTGCACACACAGAAATACACAAACAGGCACCCACACAAACACACACACACACAATGACATGCACACACAGAAATACACAAACAGGCACCCACACAAACACACACACACACAATGACATGCACACACAGAAATACACAAACAGGCACCCACACAAACACACACAATGACATGCACACACAGAAATACACAAACAGGCACCCACACAAACACACACACACACAATGACATGCACACACAGAAATACACAAACAGGCACCCACACAAACACACACACACACACACACAATGACATGCACACACAGAAATACACAAACAGGCACCCACACAAACACACACACACACACAATCATGTGCACACACAGAAATACACAAACAGGCACCCACACAAACACACACACACAATCATGTGCACGCACGGAAATACACAAACAGGCACCCAGACAAACACACAAACGATCACGTGCACGCATGGAAATACACAAACAGGCACCCACATAAACACACACAAACACAATCATGTGCACGCACGAAAATACACAAACAGGCACCCACACAAACACACCAGCACGATATCACAGGTTTTTGTTACATATACATATATTTTAATGTTAATTATTTGTGCCATGCACACGTAAAAGGACGGTTGTACACAAATTTATTTTTACGTGAAGAGGACACAAATTTATTTACGATTCACTTTGTATAGGAATCTTGTTTTTGTGTGTATTTCACAATTTATTATGGAACAGTAAATTTGATAGAATGTATAGTAAACGTTAGCTAGCTAGTGCGTTAACTGACCCTAACAAACCTCCTTACCTTATTCGTTGGTGCTACGGAAAGATGACGTTTCTTGCGATTGATATAATATTGACGTACTGACGTAAACAACTTCATGAAAAAAATCTTCATGAAAAATGGTGTCCTCTTCACGTAAAACTGACCTTTTACGTGTGCATGGCACAAATATTTTACATGAAGATACGTGTATATGTGATGAAAACCTGTGATATTGTGTTGCACGCACACACTGAGCTCCATCAGAGCCCAAAACTGTGTCGAGACTGTTGGTCTGCTTTCTACAACTGGCTCACCTCACAGAGAAAATGTCCGCCCGCCTTCTCTCAGCAGGAACCACTGTAGCTAACCATGTGTTAAAACATGAGTGCGTGCATGCCCTCTCTCTAGGGCCTGAGGTAAAAGCATGACACACATTCTCATGTGGTCAGTGTGCAGCTTTCTCACAGTTTGCTTTCAATCCAAATAAAATGTAATGTTTGGTAATGTTTTCTTCATACTTGTTTCAGTAAACAAAATATTAACAGAAATGTCTCAACTCATTAATAGCATCAAAACACCACTCCCTCAATGTCACCCAAATGCACAAAGGCGTGAACAGGCATTCGTGTGGCGACAGCACTTGATAGGCTACATTACAGCAAGATAGCACGTCCCAATCAAGCCTGCTGCGAAAAGACCCAAGACTCTCTGTAGCCTCGCACGTTTTCCATGGGTTTTTATTATGTTTATTTCATGCGTGTAACACACGCGTTCACGCGGAAATGATTGAACACCAAATCCCCGTTCAAAAACTAGCAAGCCGACTGAAAAGTTTAGAGCCATGTCAATTTAATTGGTAATCTGGCGTGCTCGTTTCTTAGTGTGACACGAGAACATTCCGGAAAACAAGAGTGCGATACGACAACAGCGTTATGTAGGCGGACTACTGGATGCCGTTGTTAATGACGTTTCCCTCTCATCTACACTTCTGCCTGAGATGATAAGCAGGACGAAGTCACAGCTGAGCAGTGGTACATTATAACTAGCGGTGTTGGGTCAGTGTGTGTTGAACTTGGTAGACTCTTAAGGTACACGACTAATTTGTCCTTGTCTGTGTGATTTGTGTAAAAACCAAAGTGGTTGGGTGGGGAAAGCACCTCTATCAACCTCCGTTTTCAACGGCGACAACATTCCAGGTGTTACAGGGCGATGGCTACCAAACGGTTTACCTTAAAATCCAAATGCTGCTAGCTGTCCACGTGCTCTGTCCCAGAGTTATTTGACCTGTTTGTGCTATCGCAAGCTTTCTTCCCGCCACTTACCCAGCCCAGCTGGGGAGGCAGCCAATCTCCTCTACGTCTGCCGGAGACAGATTTGCATTAATGAGACCTGGGTGTTAATCCTGGGACGGTCTCTCTTTGGTATTCCAAGGCTATGCAACAACATAGACAGAAGCCACAAGCTTTATACTGTGACACGTATTGGAAAGATTGCCCACTCAGGAGACACTTGGATGAAGGAGATTCAGAGGTGAGTTTCGTCATCAGTTTAACAAATACTCTGTGCGCCGGACAGTAAACGCGAAAGGTTATTGGGTCCGTATTCTGAACAAAACCCATTTAAGAGTTGTTAAAGCCCTGTTGCGATAAATGCAGTCAACGTATGGACAAATCCAAGTTGTCCTATTACACGTCGGTGTTCCCACATTACACACGGCTGCCATGCAGAAACAACGCAGAAGAATGGGACTAATTAGCGCGACCGAACGGGAGGAAGGAAAAGCGCATCGTCGTCAGCTAGGATGAAGTCATGCAGTGTGCTGCCATCAGCACCCCGAGTGCTTAGTAACGCTGTAACAAATGAGCTGAAGGGTGCCAGCATGGATCAACACATGGGCGCGAGTCTGAGACAGGGGGGTGGAGGCAGTGCCGGGAGGGGGTTCATCATCCCTCACAATGTAATCTACTGGAAACAATTAGCCGTCATTAAGAAAAATAAATGTGCACATTAGAACCTCCAGGAGACCCGGCGGGGGGGCCCCGCTTCTACACGCCCTGGGCTCCTGCAGCCACGCTCCTGGACCGTAAGCCTGCCAGTCGGCTGTCAGGAGAGCCAAGCGGAGCAGAGGAAATTAACAGAGCGTTTGTGTATCTTATCTCAGATTTATTGCCAGACCGCTGCTATCGAGGGGTGCCTTCCAGAGACCACGGGCTCGTCTGACTAAACGGTGGACGGGCCCCAGATGACCTGAGGTGGCGTTTCTCACCTCACAGGGACAATAGCATTAATATGGTTCCCCTTGTGCAGCAGTGCGAAGTGAAATATCAAAACGGGCCTACGTTATTATTTTCAGCGCAACTAGGCGTTTGACATTAAAATCTGTTTAATTTTAATCGATTTGTGGCCGAAAGTATATGCCTTTTCCGTGAACCCTTTGTTCGGAATCCACGTCGCTGCAGATAAGAAAGAGGAAGGAGGCGTCTAGATTATTATCCTTCTCCACAAGTTATCTCCATTCAGACTTGAGGAGCGATCAATCCGCGCTCACATTCTCACAAAGCCGTCTCCCACAATGGCGTTGCCGCGGTGGGACGCGGTGAGTCCCAGAAATGAAACCCTAATGGATCGCCACGGGAGACCGCCACAAAGAATGATTAATTAGCACCTTCACTTTGAGTTTTAAAGCTCTCCTCTCCGTTTCACTGGAACAAAAACGCCGCCGACGCCGTATTGAGCTACGATACTTATTATCCTTTCAGAGCGCTTGAAAAGTGATCTTCTCCGCGAGCGTCCCGCTGTCTATCTGACATTAACATTTCATTGCGACGGCAGCTTGTTACCGCGCTGGAGTGGGTGACATTTAGCCGTGCACGCGGCCTGCGAGGTGGCGGCGTCTTCTCGGAGCACGCGGTAGGACTCCTCATCCTGGGAGATCACTGGAGACCGGATATTAGTGTCACTGGGCTCTGTGGGCTCGTCCAAACGGGGGCGGCGAGGTGAAGACCTCCCTCCGTCCCTAAACGATCGCGTGTCGTTGGGCTAATTGCTACCGTGTGTACAGTATGTTATAAACAGATCGCCTGCTGATTGGAGCCATGGACTAGTTGAGTTATCAAGAAATCAAAAGGTCATTGGGTTTGATCCCCAGGTTTGGTCAAATCTGTCAGTGCGCCCTTGAGCAAGAGACTAAACCCTGATTGCTCCTGTAAGTGACTCCGGACAAGAGCATCCGCTAAATACAAAGCAAGTTTGTGAATAAACAAACACAAATTGAATCATTCACACTCACATTAAGATTCACAATGGAGCCTAACATCACACTTATCCTGCGTATTGGCACATGTAAGCTACAGCTAGCAAAGTTCTTCTGACACTATTCACTTCTGATTAGCGCTACACAGAAGAAAGAAGACATATGGGTGTGGTGTCCCACATGGAAAGAACCTATATAAACATATATGTTTTAATATAGGTTTTGATATATGTTTTTAATATATGTGACATATATAAAATTGGCCGTTTTCCTATATTATATGTACATATATGTGCATATATGCACCTATATGTGCATATATGCACCTATATGTTAGGTGCATATATGCACCTATATGCACCTAACATATATGCACCTAACATATATGCACCTATATGCACCTATATGCACCTAACATATATGCACCTATATGCACCTAACATATATGCACCTATATGCACCTAACATATATGCACCTATATGCACCTAACATATATGCACCTATATGTTAAATTATTGAAATCCATAGCTACTATGCAACATAAATAAAAGCCCAAAATGTAGAAATGTACATTATTTATTTACTTAAGAACAATCAAATAGAACAAAAACAAGACAAAAAACTGAACATTAAAAAACGATTAAAACACTTAATACACCAAAACAAATCTGTTACCGTAATACAACGAGTAAGAGCGCAATACTTCAACAGACTTCATCAGGAACTCAAAGTACTTACAGTACAGCTGCGATTGGAGACATCTTGTATGTACATATAGGTCTTATTTGTGGATATAAAGAAGCAATACAGGAGACCTATATGGCCTGTATCCTTACAAAACAAAAGTATACTTTAAGTTCATTTTTGAGAGTATACTTAAGTTTAAAAAGTATACTATTATTAAGGTACTAAAGTACTTATTTATATACTATTTTTATACTAAGTAGACTAAATTGGCCCACTTTATTGTTTATTTAGTACACTTTAGAGTACACTTAGTTTATTTTAAGTATACTTTTAAATACTTTAAAGTAACCCGTGTAGTGTACTTTTAGTTTATGAAGTAGACTTCTTAAAGTACTTAAAAGTATACTTTTGTATACTTTAAAGTAACCCGTGTAGTGTACTTTTAGTTTATGATGTAGACTTCTTAAAGTACTTAAAAGTATTTCAACTCATTTAAGTACTTCAAGAAGTAAACCTAATAAATGTTAATTTACTATGATTTACTAATAGATTTAAACACATAGTATAACTGTACAAGCCATGTTTGTCAAGTGAACCTTAAACAATACTCTAACAATCAGTGCCATGTGTCTGGTAGGAGTTCCACTTGAAACTTTAGAATATACTTTTGTCTTCAAGTGTAATTAACATCTTTAAAATAAAGGAAATACAGTACATATTCAAAATACCTAAATAAATCTTGAGGCAAGACACACAATGTGTGTGTTTTCATAAATATTTTCATGAGATAATATTGTCAAAGCTACATTAAAGGGGGATAAACCAGCTATGAACACTTAAAATGTTGATATATACATTGTAGAACTATTTTAAACTCTAAATGTTAAAATAAACATGGTTATTTTATTTAACAATATGCTTCATTTTTGTACATGAAATGCATGCTCACATCTTTTCTGCCTTTACTTGTCTGAAGCATTCATTGTTGCACTTCTTGTGCAAGATCCTCTGGACATCTTGCACTGTTATTTCTTCAAATTTCTCCCTAGCATGCCCTGTAAAAAAAACACAAGACAACAAGCAAACATGATTAATATATTTAACCTTTTATCGGAATTTGTGAAATTGCGCAATATTAAATTAGGATTCCAAATACACACTTGCGTGAAACATACCAAGGCAGATGAATTGTCGCCCCATTCACTGTTCGTATTGTGTACGTCTTCCTCTTCACTGTTGGGATTGTGTATGTCATCATCCTCTTCATTACTGAGATTGGGTATGTCTCCCTCTTTGCTGTTGGGATCAGATACAGAGTATTCTGCATTGACATTAACTTCCTCTGAAGCCTGAAGAAATGAGAAAGGGTAAGGTACATCGTTTAATTTATACTATAGCCAGTTAAATGCAACATCTTATAAACACCCAGCGTGTTACAATTTATAACACACAGCATCAAGAAAAAAAAATTATCAGCAAACTAGTGGCTACATGGCTTATTAGGATAAAGTACATGTTCATTTTTTGTTCCCTGCCTTTTACAAACAAGCTACCTAGCAACCTTGGCTAATTAGTAACTGTAGCTACCAGTTACCTGAAAAACAAAAGATGCAGATAAAAGATAAGTAATTGTTAACAAGGGCTAGTTACGTGTTGTCTTCTTACATGGCTCAGACGTAAGTAGCTATCTAGCAAATGATGATGTGAGCATTAACCATAGCCAAGTAGCTAGTTAGCTGTTATCTCATATAGGCCTAGATAAAGTTAGAATTTAGCTCAAACTCACCTGTTCATTCCATCTGTACTTGGTCCTTTTTGGAATCCTTACACCTGGGTGCTCGAGTTTAAAGCGTAGTTTATGGCGACTGAAACACGCTGAAATATCTCCGGTTCAACATGTGATATTTTGCTCGCGCGCAAGGAACAGGAAGTGACGTCGCTAATCAGCTCCGCCTACATCCGCCTTCTTCTGATGCTTCATTGGACATTTTCTCAGTTAATGCATGTAAAATATGTTCAAATATATGTTAATGTCCTGTCTGTCCGGGGCTTTCATTCATATCAGACTTATAAATGTTCCTCAAAATACATACAGCAAAGGCAGAATTAGTTCATAGACATTTTTATTAATACTCCAATTGATTATTATTAGTATAGTATATGAATATAGGGCTTCAAAATGTTTGGCAGTAATTATGATTTCAGCTTCAGTAACAAAAAATATTTAATGTGCAATGCATTTCATAGACATGAGTATTAGAATATACAAGATGGATCTAAAAAAATTACTTAAAAAATATTTAGACTGTTTTTGCTGTATAATAAAAGAAAACGTACATCTCCAGAAGAAATGTGTAAAAACGTTTTTCGATTTGGTAGTGAACTTAAAAGTTCAAGTAAGTTAACTATTTTCTAAATGTACTTTTTGAAAGTATATCATAAGTAAACTAAAAGTGTACTACCCATTTTGTAGTATACATAGTATACTTTAATATACTTTTTTTTCGTAAGGGATATATGCACATATATGCACCTCAATTTTGACGATATGTGGCATATATGCGCATATATGCAGCATATATTATCATATATGTGCATATATGTGGCATATATGCGCATATATGCAGCATATATATTATCATATATGTGCATATATGCAGCATATATATTATCATATATGTGCATATATGCAGCATATATGTGCATATAGGTAACATATAGGTTACATATATGCACATATATCCTCATATAGGTTTTTTCCATGTGGTGTGATATACTGCCAATATACCACGGCTATATTGGCCACACAGGCGTCACGTTACAGTAACTGGTGCCTTATCGCTACTAGAAAACGGTTGCAATAAGAACAAATAAAAGAATATCTACACCAGCAATGCTAGCTTTAACCAATTACCAACCTGGTGTCAGCCAATATCAGTCAACATCTCAGGGTACAACACAAGACTGGCATCAAGGTCAGTGTTGAAGGAAATCTACTGACCAATTGCCAACCTGAGACAGGAACACCTGCTCACATTAATAATGATTCATGCTATGTATTATATAATTACATATATTGCATGTCACATGTGTACCAGGCCGGGGGAACTGGAGGGAAAGATGAGGATCAGCATGCCCCGAGTTTCGAGATTTAGAGTCTGGCTCATCCACAGAACACATGGTAGAACCATGGAGCATGAAGAACGTGGTTATGGGAGTCCCACTCACCTTCACCTTCACGCCACCCGCGCTAAAGGTGCTCTGGGTTTCCGGGGGCCAGAGGGACATGTCCTGTTGTCATGGTGACTAAAACTCCATCATCTCCGCTGAGTCAGGCTTGTTCTGCGGAAATGCCTCAGAAGAACATCACTCTTTACACAGATGGAAAGTGACGTTTATGAGGTTGTGGTAAGGTCAGGAAATTGCTAAATATTGAAGACTTAGATAACTTATTATCCGCTTGAAGGAAAATCGAATTGTACCAGGCGGGCCTCGTGACAGACGAGCACACATGTGACACATGTGACGTGAAAACAATATGGAGAAAATAGCTTGGACCAACCAGTGACATTCAAGAAACAAAGGCTTTTAAAAGTTTTAATAAATGTTAAACGTTGGCCCATCTTTTCTACATATGAACAATGTGTCATAACTGAATAGGGTGTTTAGATAAAGGATAATTCCACATCAATGGTTCCTAACCTTATTCATTACAGGCACCATCAAATCACGGTGGAAATCTCTTTACGACAACTATTGTGGTTCTCAAAAGCATAATGTAGCATAACGTGTAAACATAAAATGTATTTTTGCCAAAAAAATCTATATGACCAACAGCGTAGTGCAGCAAAACGTTTTGTGTTCTCATCCCGTTTTCACCACAACCAGCAGGTTTTGGTATTTGCACTCTATTCTAACAGCTCATAGATACAGTGCGGGAAAGATAGTTCACTTGGATAAGAAAACTATTATTTTGGTCGTTCAAACATTAGCCAAGCATTAAAAATATTTTATTGGAACTAAGCATCAAGCAGGTCTTGCTCTTTCAACTGGAGGTCATCATAATTTTTTATATATTCAGCCTAATGTTCCCCAAGTTAATCAAGATAATATTTGCATATAATATCGTCTCTACCAACATATCTCACATGCTTCAAAGACAAAAAAACACAATTGTGGGAAATGAACTAACTGTATTCACCTATCACCGTCACAAGTCACTGTCTTTGTAACTTTAAAACTGCATCAGTGTTTATCGCTTCTGTACACTTTCAAATAGACAAAAAAAGAGATCATGCTAAATATTTTTCAAAGGATTCTTTTGTGTAGCCAAAACATTGTTTTATGGTCTTTGTATAAAGTGCAGAATCCAGATGCAGCACTTGAAGTATTTGTAAAATTATTAAAATAGGTGTTGACGAACATACAATGTTAAGAAACGACCCATGAAAACTGTTAGACCCCACTGGATTTATGATGAATTAAACATTTGGATGGTTCAAAGAAGTTATACAACACAGGTGGCAACTGCTCAGATTTTTATTGCAAATAGACAAAAACAATCACAACATTTGAATCACAACATTTTTTACTTATATTAACAAACATTGAAAAAATACTTAAGTGTACTTTAAATGATATGAGCAGGAAACCCTTTACAATAAAGTAAACATTTTGATATTGCCATTTTAATTCATATTTCATCCTGATTTAGTCTAGTCTTAGTGATTTTGATTTAGTCTAGTCTTAGTGACCTTGATTTAGTCTAGTCTTAGTGATTTAGCTTTAGTCAAGTCTTAGTGATTTTGATTTAGTCTAGTCTTAGTGATTTAGCTTTAGTCAAGTCTTAGTGATTTTGATTTAGTCTAGTCTTAGTGATTTTGATTTAGTCTAGTCTTAGTGATTTTGATTTAGTCTAGTCTTAGTGATTTTGATTTAGTCTAGTCTCAGAAACTTTTGTCAAAATAACAACATTGAGACAGATGCAGATTTCTAGAGGCCACACTCTAGATCTGGTTGTCTCTAGAGGTCTTAATCTATATCTGTTTGTCTGTAGAGGTCTCACACTAGATCTGGTTATCTCTAGAGGCCACACTCTAGATCTGGTTATCTCTAGAGGTCTCACACTAGATCTGCTTATCTCTAGAGGCCACACTCTAGATCTGGTTATCACTAGAGGTCTCACACTAGATCTGGTTATCACTAGAGGTCTCACACTAGATCTGGTTATCACTAGAGGTCTCACACTATATCTGGTTATCACTAGAGGTCTCACACTAGATCTGGTTGTCTCTAGAGGTCTCACACTAGATCTGATTATTTCTAGAGGTCTCACTCTAGATCTGGTTATTTCTAGAGGCCACACTCTTTCCTCTCTCATGGTTAAAGACATGGTCTGTCTGATCACTTTTGTGTCTTTTTTGAAGCATTGATTACCCCAGATGTTCAAGTAAACTCTGTTTCTGTTAAGACTAAATGAATCAGAGTACTAATGTTCAGTTCATGGAGGCCAAAGCCATCTTACCAACAATAAGTGCAGAGTCAATTGATGAACTCCTGGATAATTTAAATGGCAAAATATTGAACGTCATGATCATGTTGCAGCAGTAAAGGTAAAGAATACAAAACCACAAGGGAGAAGCACCATAATGGTAAACACCCTGAAAAGAGAATGTAGGAAAGCTGAAAGTAAGTGGAGAAAAACTCAGCTTCAAATCCACTATGACATCTATAAACCAAAGTTTTGTAGCTTCAATCTAGAGTTACGCATGGCTAAACAGCAACATTTATTGGGAATAATCAACAGGAACAATAATACCTGTACTTTGTTTGCATGGTCGACAAGCTCACCAACGCCCTATAGCAGATAGCACCTGAACTCCTGTCCACTGCGAAATGTAATGAATTTGCTTGTTTCTTCAGCGAAAAAATTCTAAAGTATTAGGCAGAGCATCATAACTACACAGTCAAACAATTACTCTGTATTGCCTCTACAACCACCAAAAAACAAACTTGGCTGTTATGTCACAATTTATAGAATTGACCCAAAAACGCTAGAAGAACGCTCAGGGAATAATCAGCACGTAGGGAACACCTGGTGGAAAAGGGGAGGAGACAATGACAAGCCAGGTGAGACAAATCAGGTTGTGACAATAACAGCTGCCATTAAGCCTCTCTAAAAAAGAGAACACTGGATGCAACTATTTTGAACTATCGATTTTTATCAAATCTACCTTTTATAGACAGGATTATTGATAAGATTTTCTTGTATCAACTCAGCTAATTTGTTAACTCAAATGGTCTTTTAGAACATCTGATTTCAGGCTTCAGACCTCACCACAGTACCGAAATTGCTCTGATAAAAGTATTAAATAATATACGACTACATACTGATTCATATAAAATGACAGTTCTGGTGCTATTAGATCTCTGTGCTGCATTTGACACTGTAGATCATATGGCTGGAAAATTGGGTAGGACTCTATGCGTACTTAATTGGTTCAGGTCTTACTTGGATGGAGGAGTTACTTTTTCACCATTGGCAATCATGAATCTGATAAGGTGGCTATGCCATGTGGAATCCCCCAGGGATTAGTTCTCGGACCTCTTCTGTTTAATCTCTATATGCTACCTCTGGGCCAAATTTGACAGAACAACATAAACTCATCATCATAATTATGCAGATGATATATTAATATATATATAAACAAATATATTTGGCTCTCGAACCATTAGACTGCAGCTCAATAGGCTCTGTAGTGTGCACATACATGCCTGGATGAACCAAAATTCTTTACAATTAAACCAAAACAAAACAGAGAGTATCCTGTTTGGCAGCAAAAGTAGAATAACCTACAGTATATTAGGAAAGAACTGGATTCTCTAAAAAATGAAGGACCATGTGCGTAATCTAGTTGTTCTGATTCAGATGTTACGTTCACAATCATATCAAAGTGGTCAGCAAAATAGCTGATGTGTGATGCGTAATGCATAATACATGAGGCTTTATTTTCTGTAGATAAGGAGATGTTAGCAGTAAAGTAAGAATACATTTAAACCTGATGTTGGAAGTTATGCAAATATTAGCCATATTGAATATGTAATGCCTGTGGCTTCTGTGAGAGTGGTAATTAAAGGGTTTTCAATAGATTTAAAGAAAATAACATCTATATCATGATCACAAGAGAACAAGAACACAGGCCACCATTAACCAGAGCGGGACAAAACTCCTGCAGTGATGCTTAAACAGAAATGACAGGTCAAACAAGATGCACAATTTGGACAGTTTACTTCCTTGTCTGCACTCCAGATATTTATTCAATTTGGATGATTTTGTTTCAGAAAATACAGAGCGTTCACAACCGTCACAATCAATTACCTGTAGGAACGGACAGTCGGGCAGTTCCCTTTGCAGCCATCCACATATATAACACAGGTCTTTCCTTAGGACTGAGAGATGACTTCAAAACACATCTTCAGTAAAGGACCAGACAGCAGTTGTCACGACTCCCCCTGAAGCTCCGCGATCATTGACGAGCGGACTTCAGCGTTCTTCGTCACCGCCCTTCCAGCCTTCCTTGTTCCTCTGTTAATCACTTCCTTGTAATGTCATGTCATTGCACACACCTGGTGTCCATCCCCTCATTAGGATAGATTTCTTAAACTCTGTGTAAGGTGTCTTTGTGAGGTGTTGTTTCATGTAACTGAGCTTTGTCGAGTAAGAGTTTATAGTAGTAAGTATTTTGCAGCGCTACAACGCATTGTTGGGACATATATTCTTTATTTTGTGTACAACCGAGTACCTTTTTTTTCTTGCTCCTGTTTGTGTGTTTAATTGTATTTTTTTTATTAAATACTCTTTTGGTTGAGCATCACTCCTGCACCTGGCTCCTCTATCCCTCTTTACCCAGACCATTACAGCAGTCAAATCTGATAGGTTGACTTTAGGTTCTGAGGCTAAGAATGTAATGTAATGAAACATTCAGAGATCTGAAAGAACTCTACTACTATTCGTTCTTTGTGTTCGGTTTGATTCATTCCGTGTGTTCTGATTGATTCATTGTTTTTGTTTTGATTGATTGATTCATTGTTTGTGTTCAAATGGCAGAGATGTTCAGCATAATCGCTAATAGGCTTTGGTTGTTTAAATGTAAATCCATGAACATAATCATCCTCACAAACATACTAGCACCACCATGGTCTTGTGGAGACACTGTTTGGCAACAACGTTTGAGTAGTTGAGAAGTTATTACTTGAGAACCGACCTGATTAAGTATTCTAAATCGTTCACAATTGGTTCATATTTACTTTAAATGTGTGAAAACCAGTCAGTCCTCCATAGCCAGCAGAGCAGTTCGAGAAATGCCTAGCTTTGGAAAAGTCCTTTGCCAGTAGGCATACAGACAGAAGAAATCAGACTGAATACAATTTTGGTTGTTTAAACATTTCGTATCTAGCCTGGTTTCTGGAGCACTCAGCGCTTTTTCCACAAAAGAACTGTCCTTTTGCATTAAAATTAACATGGGCCTTTTCTGTCATCCCAGGTCCTACGCAGACCAATATTTGTGTTGATCCAGTTAGCTGTGCTTCGGGCAAAAAAGGGTGCTTTTTTTACCAGAGCTGATGGCTTTTTTTCCCTTTTCTGATGAAACACGAGAGAGAAAAAACGATTAATTCCAACCCAGTGCCCATTTGTTGCCCTTCCAGTGATGTGTGACCCCGTTTTATTCCATTTCATTTGTTCACTTTCATCACTGCTATGCCTTTTGATTTGCAGAAATGGCAGAGCAGAGAACTAAGACGTCTATTTGTCATGACAATGGGGTAACTTCTCTTCTCTGGACCACCTCTGAAATTGTTTTACCAGAAAAGTAAATCTAATTTGTAATAGTCAAACATTAGGTTAAAATTCAGTATCAAGACCAGTGGAATAATTGTATTATTTCTGTTTGTTAACACAGTGATGTTGACTTCTCTAGTTTCTTTAGTTCTCTGTGACTCATAGCACTGAGTTTGTTCATCTCACTGCAGAATATTTGAAGCCTTTGTTTTATATGATGTTCTGCTCTGAAGACAGTTCTTTCTGCATGTTGTTTACCAATGTGCCCGTGGAGTTCAGCTTTTAAATATTCATTAATCTTCTAGTCTTATCACTCCCTGTATGTTTAATAATATAAAAAATTAAGCAGCACTATAAGATATTTCATTCATTTCTGTGTAGGGAAAGGGTTGGCTTAATAGCGAATCAAACTTCTCCCCGTATTTTTCAGATGATCCACACGATGAAATTTGTTTGGATTCGACTAACACCAAAATGAGAAATCCAGTCTTCACCTCAGTGCAATGTTTACTGTATGTTTACTTTCCAACACATGTCTTTGTTTGGTGACAATACAGTGAAATGGGGATGTGTCCAATACTCCTATACTCATATAAAATACTCCTATACTCATATAAAATACTCCAGAACTTGTATACAATACGTCAAAACTCATATTCAACACTCCTATGCTCATATACAATACTCCAACACGTGTAAACAATACTTCAAAACTCATATACAATACTATACATATACCTATATTCCTATACAATACTCCTATACAATACTCCAAAACTCATACAATGCGCATATACTCCTATATAGTACTCCATTACTCCTATACAATACTGCTATACAATATTTCAATTCTCCTATACAACAGTCCTGTACTCCTATATAGTCCTCCAATACTCATATACTCCTATACAATACTCCTATACTCCTATACAATACTCCTATACTCCTATATAGTACTCCAATACTCTTATACTTCTATACAATAACCCAATAGTCCTATACAACACTCCTATACTCTCATATAGTACTCCAATACTCCTACACAATACTCCAAACTCCTTTACAATACTCTGATACTCCTTTACAATACTCTAATACTCTGATACTCCTATACAACCTTAGTCATCGATGGAGTGACTGATGACATTGATACAGGACAAGCAGAAGCTGGATCCAATGTCACCGGAATGAGGCCCTATAAGCTTACGGGGAAGGGGCACGTGTGTGGTGGCATAATTATATATATATATATATATATATATATATATATATATATGCTCTGTCTGCACCCTTCACAATAGGGTACCCCTGGAAACAAGGTGGCACTGCCGCCCACAGGTCCAAGTGTTCAGTGAGCAATTACCTACTGGCAGAAAATCTGCTGTACTAGAGGACAGAGCCAGTAACAGGCATATGAAGGGTATGAAGGCAGGAGTTGGGTTAACAAAGCTACGTTTCATGTAAATGCCTTTATAGAGATACTACTTGTGTAATGTTACACAGTTAATACTGACAGGTAATGTTTTACTTAATGCCAGTAAACAAGTTGCAATGAATATGAAATGCATGTATTTTGATATTTTATTATTATTTTCCTCTGTAAAGCACATTGAATTGCTTCCATGTATGAATTGTGCTATATAAATAAACCTGCTTGCTTGTTATGTCAGAACATCAAATGGGAAATAAGAGAAACCAACAGAAAGCATTTGCAAGCATTTCACTGCTATGTTCAATATCTTCAGACGGTGGGTATACCTTGCCTGGTGGCAGTGTGTCTGGAGAAAGTGAAAGAGGTTGGCACTGATGTGGTGAGACACATGGACCCCTCTGCCCCTCTCTGCCCCTCTCTGCCCACTGCTCTGACCAGGCTGATCCGGCTGAACCAGATGGGAGTGACTTCTCCCCCCTCGTTGCGCTGCAGGACTCTCCACCCTAGACAGGCCTGTCACCAGCGGCTGCAGAGGCCTTCTCTATTGGAGGGGACAATGGCCCCATGGAGAGTCGAGCATTGTGCCCGTCCCCACAGAAGAGGAACAAGGATGCTAGTGTACCCGCAGGAGACGAATATCATGGATGTGCTGATCTAGACCTGCAGACAGGGAAGAAACAGCCCCAACCAATATGTTACTCTGACCCCCACTGTATATAACCATCTGACCCCCACTGTATATAACCATCTGACCCCCACTATATATAACCATCTGACCCCCACTGTATATAACCATCTGACCCCCACTGTATATAACCATCTGACCCCACTGTATATAACCATCTGACCCCACTATATATAACCATCTGACCCCCACTGTATATAACCATCTGACCCCACTGTATATAACCATCTGACCCCCACTATATATAACCATCTGACCCCCACTGTATATAACCATCTGACCCCCACTGTATATAACCATCTGACCCCCACTATATATAACCATCTGACCCCCACTGTATATAACCATCTGACCCCACTGTATATAACCATCTGACCCCACTATATATAACCATCTGACCCCACTGTATATAACCATCTGACCCCCACTGTATATAACCATCTGACCCCCACTGTATATAACCATCTGACCCCCACTATATATAACCATCTGACCCCCACTGTATATAACCATCTGACCCCCACTGTATATAACCATCTGACCCCCACTATATATAACCATCTGACCCCCACTGTATATAACCATCTGACCCCCACTGTATATAACCATCTGACCCCCACTGTATATAACCATCTGACCCCCACTATATATAACCATCTGACCCCCACTGTATATAACCATCTGACCCCCACTGTATATAACTATCTGACCCCCACTGTATATAACTATCTGACCCCCACAGTATATAACTATCTGACCCCCACTGTATATAACCATCTGACCCCACTGTATATAACCATCTGACCCCCACTGTATATAACCATCTGACCCCCACTGTATATAACTATCTGACCCCCACTGTATATAACTATCTGACCCCCACTGTATATAACTATCTGACCCCACTGTATATAACTATCTGACCCCACTGTATATAACTATCTGACCCCCCTGTATATAACTATCTGACCCCCCTGTATATAACTATCTGACCCCCACTGTATATAACTATCTAACCCCACTGTATATAACTATCTGACCCCCACTGTATATAACTATCTGACCCCCACTGTACATCTCTATCTGACCCCCACTGTATATAACCATCTGACCCCACTGTATATAACTATCTGACCCCCACTGTATATAACCATCTGACCCCCACTGTATATAACCATCTGACCCCCACTGTACAAACCATCTGACCCCCACTGTATATAACTATCTGACCCCCACTGTATATAACCATCTGACCCCCACTGTATATAACTATCTGACCCCCACTGTATATAACTATCTGACCCCCACTGTATATAACCATCTGACCCCCACTGTATATAACCATCTGACCCCCACTGTATATACCTATCTGACCCCCACTGTATATAACCATCTGATCCTATTGAGTTTAACTGACTCCTGCTGTATTTAATTGACTGACTCCTATAGAGTTTAACTGACTGACTCCTACTGTGTTTAACTGAATGACTTTACTGTGTCCCCCAAATCCCTTTTCCCGTTGTATTCTCCTGGACAAACTTTTCTCCTTTTCTCTACCTCGTTCCTCACAATGTGCAGAAGCACTCTTATTAATATAGAATGAGGCTGGGATAACTGTAAACTGTAAAGTAAAGTATAGGTCTCTTTGCTAATAGAACAGTAAAAAACGTCGCTCCTGCAGGCTAAGTCCAATATTACAACAAGTGCATGTTCATTTATGGACTTAGCAAGGAGGTGCTGCTGGCCTTGAAGCCTAATTGTATTCATGTTACCCTTCAGTCATCCTTCATACACCCCACTACCCACACTCCAATAAATATTAACAAATGAATGAGTTAATGTTTTAAATTAAGTGTCTGTGACCAGTCATCGTTAATAAGTGTCACGGAGTGCCTGGCTCTCTCCAACGCAGACCGAAGCTCATTACAGTATTGTGTTCATTATTTATGACTGTTGACTTCCTGAGAATTTCTTAAAAGGCCATTACAGAGAGGTGCTCCTATTCTGTGTATAATGGCCGCTAATCAATCTAGCAGACAATAAATCGGTGAGGGCAAACACATTTTCCGGGGAAATCCAGACTACGATTCCAAAGTTCTGGGTCACTTGGTCATGAAATGAGTTTAAATTGGAAATATAGTCATTGACAAGGTTAGAAATAATAGTTATATCCTTCAGATTGAATTAAAAAGAATCCTACATTTGCGGTAGGTTTAGCCTTGCAGACCTTAGTTGAACATTCTAGTAGACAATTTGTTGAAGAAATCAGAATAGCTTCAATCCCATGAAGCACGTCCAACAAATTGACTTGATGGGCACTAACACACGGTCAAGCTGCGCCAAGAACAGCTTGATAGCGTTGAAATCCAGAGATCTGTTTTCCTCTTGAGGATTGGATCAAATGTGAAAGTCATCTTTGGACTTTGAGTTATCCTCCATATTATATTTGTTGATTATTCAAATGTATTCATCTGTGTTATTCCTAATATCTACAGCTTTAAAATATGTTTCGTCAAGTCATCTTTGATACATTGTCAGTCTCCCGTGTCCAGTCATCACTCAGATATCTATCCGACTAAATGCTCGATCAATCATAGCAACGCGCGGTGCCAAACGCCAGGAGAAGAAATGGCGATGCGTGGGGGAGAAACCACAACAGTCAGCGGTACCCATAATGTATTCAAATAAAAACACAATGAAGCGGAAGAAACTATTGGTAACAGTTATACGGCGGCACGTGTAATCTCTCACAGATGTTTCTGATCCGAAACCCCGGCGGTGATGCCTCCGACGTGGCCCGTCCCATCATGCATCAGACCTGCCGGTGTGTCAAGGCCGTATTCAGCGCTGCTATGTGGGCTGTTGTTTTTATTTATAAATAATCCACCTCAGCAAACCCGCTTGTCATGCCCACCCGCCCATGAGGCACGACCGGCGAACGGTGATGGGAACGCGGCTAGCCACAATGCTAACAGGAAGTCGTGGATCTCAGCTAGGGCGAGCACGCCCAGCGCTCTGACAATGTAACTGATGAGCGGCACGTCTGGGTACACAGAACACTTTGTCATGAGTGACATCCTCATTTTGCTGTCAATTTTCTACAGAACGGTGGCAAAGTGCCTGACTAAGACGTTTAAGGCACAGCTCATCTGCGTCTACAAAGTCGCATTTCAGCGGGTTACAGCACAGAGAACCACCGGTGGGTTCTAGGCCTTATAGAGAAGTGTAGAGGCGGAACTCTGGGTGTTGCTCCTCATCTTGGAAGAAACCAGAACAGAGGTCTTTCTTTTTTTGGAGTAGGCTTTCCTGAAAGCATTCAAGTTGTAACTTGCAACTTTTTCACAAAGAATCAGGGAAGTGCCTGTGATTGAATCCAAATCGATCAGTCCTCTGAAAGCCAATTGCCTTTTAAGGGACGAGACACAGCAATGGAAGAACGCACAAACGTGCACACAAAACACACACACACTCATCCTCTCTCTTTTCTCTTTCTCTCTTTCTTACTGAATTCGAGCATTGAGGGTATAAATTAAAGAGGGAGCCAATCGAGTTTGGATTGAGATTTTCATTCAGTTCCCCCTTAATTAGATCTCCAGCACTCTAATTGACTTTCACATTTTTCAATTAGCAATCTGCGTTCGCGAATGATTTTCAGAGAGACGAAATCGCATCCCAGCCAGACATGCTAATCACCATGTGAATGTGAGGGGTAAAGAATGCAGCTCTTGGAGAAAGTAACAGCCGGTCAGGATAACAATGTAAAGAAGCTCATTTCAGAAATGTATCAGAGTGTGATATTAGCAGGCTGACGATCACAGTGAGACTGACACAGGCAGGCATTTAGATGTGTAGGCCAGTGATGAGCCACGTCAGCCAGCTAGCCAGATCCGTTCACTTCCTCCTTCCCCGTCACTCCGGGTTCGTTTCCTTCCTCTCTCCCTGTCACTCCGTCTTTCTCTTTCCATTTCAATTTAATGGGCTTTATTGGTACGAGGAAAGATTTGTTTCCATTGCCAAGGCAGGCGGAAAATAGCTAAAAGTAAAAAAAAGAAGAAAAAAGAAAATCAAAATAAACCTTACACAGGCTCTCCTTGCTCTCTTCCTGCGTTGACTTTTGACGTTTGCTACTAATAAGCGTTCCTGAGGTCATTCCGGAGGTCATTCCGGAGGTCATTCCGGAGGTCATTCTGGAGGTTATTCCTGAGGTCATTCCTGAAGTCATTCCTGAAGTCATTCCTGAAGTAATTAAAACATGTTAAATCATTAAAGAAGTTGATGAGCCAGTGTGGAGCAAATCTAACTACATAAGCACTACAAAGTCAATAGTACCTGGACACCCTTAATAATTATTGACTTCACAGGTTTTGGCCACACCTTTACCCACCAACCTGCTGAAGCATGGACTCTACAAGACCCTTAAAGTTGTCAGGTGGTATCTGGCACCAAGACTTTAGCAGCAGATCCTTCAAGTCCTTTAGGTCGCGAGGAGGTTTGGCAACAGCATATTAGTCTATGTTTTGGCATGATCGTGTACATAAATGTATATTTTCTTGTCATTTAAATTCAAAACCATGAGTGAACAACCCTGTAATATATTCCCAGGCAACAATATGCCATGTACTGTCTCACAATACATTTCCTATCAAATGAATCTCCTTAAGATGGAGCAATATTACATCCAAACACTTCCTAAACTATGATTAATAGCAATCTGTTAGCACATGCTGACATCTAAATGATAAATGGCATCAGTGCAGCAGAGACGTGTGTGCATTATCATCAGTAGAGGCACGTGGTAGGGCCGTGTCCCAAATTAATGCACACTCGTTCACTTGCCTTCATGGACTTGATAGATCACGACTGGGATGTGAACACTCACCTCAGGTTACGCCAACACCAATCCAAGTGTTTGTTGGTCTGTGTAATAGTGATCAAGTGCACACTTCAGATGGACGGAGAGGCTTTTGGGACCTTACCCCCGGCCTACAGTGACATTGTTGGCTCTTCCAGCTGGGCGGGCTGGAGCAGGGCACCTCCTGGGGGACTGGAGTACCAATTACACCAGATAATGACTCGTAGCTGGCTCCTAATGAAGTCTCTTTCCCCATCGGTACTAATTAAAAACTATGGATCTCGTAACGAACTAACTAACGCTGGAGAGCCTCAGTGATGGATGAGATTTAGAAATAGGAGGAATTTGGGATGATTGCAAAGAGACGTTCCTGTTCCCCTCCAGGTTGTGAGTAGGGCTGCTTCCCATTATGGAGAATAATTGACATTTCCATGAAATATTAACAGAGACTTTATTTTGACAACAATTGTTTTCTGTGGCAGCTGACAAATGAGCACAAGATCTGAAAACGATGTACAGGAGACCTAGGTGGTCTAAACCAACACGAGAACACACGTACGCGATATGCTTACTGGCCCTGATAAAATCTGTATTTCAGGTACCTATTTGATGACATTACTGATTCAGAGGTTAACTAAAGAGCCATCACTGATGGCATTTCTGATTGGCCCTGGCAGGCTGCCTCTTCTCTCCAGACCACCCACAGCTGGTAATACTATTGGACGACCCCCCACTGGGATCCTGGGTGGAAGCAGGGGGGAAGAAGTTCTCCTCATTTAACTGTGGCTTCTGAGTGCTGCTATTAATCGGATTAGTGGAGCACTACACTTAGAATAAATGTGCAGGCGCACATCGTGGTTTATCCACTTTCAAGGACATACAATTGGATTAGGATCTCAGACTACGGGGGGAAAACATGCACATACGAGGCAGGAGTAAAGCTAAGATGCCAAACCTAGAACCAAGAAGAGATAAGTTCTCTCATTTAAGTGTTAGAATATCAGTGGTGTATATTTGGAGATGTTCTCTCTGGGAGGCACTCGGACGAAGATTAGGGAATACTGATGGTCTTATCACCTCCTTATCACCTCAGGTGAATCTAAGTAGGACTTATAAAGTATTTTCAAAATGGTAATTAAAGAAATAATACTTACAAAACTGCGCAGTGGGGTTGGTTTAACAATTGCTTTGGGAGGGTCACAATAAAATGGAGAAATAATGTGAACAACTATTAAAGTAAAACGGTGGAACTCATGTGTTAGTTGGTGTTTTAAGCCCCCAACGAAGTCTTTAAGGCACACTGCATGGATGGCACTCCCCACCCCCTACAGTTTCAACCAATCACAGCACTGATTAGGGTTAGGGTGATTGGTTGAAGCTGTAGGGGGTGGGGAGTGCTTTCCATGCAGCGCTGCCTGAAACACTTCATTGGGGGATTAAAACTCCAAAGAACAAAATCATGTAACTTACACACATTCACAATACGTTTCTCCTCTAGTCGGCCAATATAGTTGGAGGTAAAAGCACATCTGATAATAGAATGGCCCTTGACCACAGGAGGTTAAAGGTCAGAGTTCTACTAACTGATATAATTTTCCCTGTTAGACATACCAGTGTTTTTGCTATCCTGGAGGGAACCAGCAATCCACGCAAAGAAAATGTACCAGTTTTGGTTGAGTTTTGTGAGTGGTGAGTGTCTGGGCTGTAGGTTCATGTTATTTTCTGTCATGGTTTCTCCATCTATTATTCTGAGGAAACAAACTCTCTAAACTAACTCTAACCGACGGCACAGGACAAAAAGATGTATCTCTGTTAAGCAAGCTGCATTCTCTAACCAGAACGGCCCACGTATGAACTGTAGCCTTTGTTGAATTATTGAACGTGACATACTGAGAAATATAATATGCGCGAGAAAACAATATGAGCCTGAAACTCAAACAATCAAATACAATCTATTCAGCTAGATTTACATGACGCCCATTCAGCCTTCCCTGATCATTTAGAAGGATATATGTGTTGCGTATCATAAATCAAACGCAATAATTGTATTTGGGCCCTATAAGATGACAGTAATACGGGGCAGGAATGATGACAATGTCTCCAACTCATATCATTCCCAACAAACATATTCCCAGTAGGTCTAGTTAGGTCCCAGAAAGTCTCATCGAAAATAACTGTAATGAGTTGCTGAAGATAAATAACTGTTGCAGCCGCGGGTCAAAGTAGTAAACAAAGCCATACGTTCCGTGTTATAGCGCGAGAGTATACGACTTTAATAGTAATAATAAAGTACACAGTTGTAGACCAGCAAAGCGGCTCGAGTCTGAGACACACGGTTTTAGTTTCGATTTGCTTGGTCAGTTGTAGTTCTATTTCACAAAAGCATTGCTCTTGAAAGTGCGCGCTAAGCAAAGACGGTTGCAAGCTGGTTAAAGTCGCTATAACGTTTAGGCCCAGGGAATAGCTGCATCTAAAAACTGCAAGTAGTGGAATTTTGCTACAAGGAACCAGACAATTTGATTTGCCCGAACATTGCTTTTCCTTTACCTGGAATGGCCTTTACGCTTATAAATCGGGGAAAATTTGTGTCAAGAACATTCCTTTTACCACAATGTCAAAGACAATGGTTAAACTAAACGTTCACTGTCTGACAGTTATCACTCTGCGAATGTTTTTACACTAGACAGTTATGTCTCGATAACGCAACATGGGACGAGATTTCCGTCAGATATAAATTTTTTTCAATAGTTGAAACAGGTGAAAATGTCAAATGTTGTCCGTCACCTTCTGAGGTAACGTGAGACACTTTCCTTGCAGATGCACCCCGTGGATACTAAGGTCTGAACTCAAATGTGTCACTCATCTGAATGACAGGGAAGTTTTCCACTGTTTGACGAGCAGCAGAGATATTTTGTAAGGGCAGGCTTATTCACCATGACACAAACCGTTTGCTCGTTCAGAAAGTGTGAATATCAGTCTGCCTTTTGAGCAGCAGGAGGTTGGAGATTTGTGAAAACTCATGTTAGCTAAATCAGCAAAATCAAATGAGCTAACTAGCTTTCGGTGTAACATATTAAACACGACATGCTGAACATATTCATTGATATGTCAGATACTCTGGCTATTCTCATCTGTCTCAGCTATGTTGTCAACATGTAACCTCCATCACTGTCAAATGTAAAAAAAAAACTGTTTGTTTGTTATCTGTCATTGTTCTCCTGTTTGTTTTCGCCTCTTCCACCGGTCTCACCATCACAATATGGAACTGAACAAGCAAACTAGTCAACGATCTACCTGAGCTTTATGAGTGCATGCAACGCCTAAGTCTTAATCCAAATGTTTTCCCACATTCTGTAAAGGTTGTCCCTAATTAAATTGCTGTCACGACAACCGTTGTGGTGTGAATATACGCTATAAAGGCTAATTCCACCGCCACCATCAACCCCATGTGGTGTTTGGGAAATAGGGATCTGAAATGGACGTGCGTGCTGAGAAATGGAACTTTAAACACCATTTGCTTTGCAATATAAAACATTTCTTCATCTCTGTAATATTGCACCATCACGGGCAATGCATTATTACCACAATATAAATGCAATGCTGCTCCCGTCTGTGGCAGCAGGCTAATATTGGAAATGGAATTCCATTCTGCATAATTACACGAGGAGAAAGTAGGATTCATTTTTATTCAGCAGCGGGAGACCGAAAAACGGCTGATGATTTAATTTGCTGCTCGAAGACAGTTTATACATTTCCACCGGCAGAAGCAATGATGTCAGAGGAGAAGAGCAATAAAGAAACGCAATGGAATCTGGGATTAGAGGATTGAGGGTTGTTTTGCTGCCACAGAGTCAGTGATGACCCTCTTATGTTAACCAATGTTTATGAAAAAAATATATATATTTTTATATATATATATAAGAATACATAAGAACGTCTTATTACAATACCATAGAAAGGCATGGGTAATATAGTGCACAATTTATTGATGACGAGTCATTACATTGCAGATGAAATTATATCAATGCATTGACATTTCGGTCTCTGAGAGTTACGTGTCCTGCACGTTGACTTAAGTAACATAATGTATATATGTCATAATGCCCACATGAGACAGAGAGCTACATTTCATAGGTCATCCTCACAGCGTTGACGGGGCTTTGCACATTAGACTTCACATATTAATTCTTCCCTCAGGAAGAGCTGAAGGGAATCTAAATCATGTGTCATAAGCTGTTAATTTATGATAGTCTGCAACATATTGAGTGATGAATTCACCCGTCATAATGTTCTTGCCAAGCCAACCAGGGTTTGGTGCGAAAAGTTGATATTTCACACACAGATCCAACTCACACAGATTATTTCAGCTGGCGTGCTTTTGTGTGATAGGACCTATACAGTTCTAACTATGTGGGTTAGAGTACCAGGCCCCTCCACAGTCGCTATACTGCTAACTGTAGGTCACAACCAAACCAACACACCAGACCACAACCAGCCTGACAAAAGGGCAGGGAACCGGAATGAGGTCCGGCTAATTCCACCTGTGACTTTGATGTATAGATCACTCCTCACTTCCGTGCCGGATGACCTTTTCACCCGGAGATGAATCGCACACGTCGGGCACTCGCCGCTTGACGAAACATCCAATGTCCCGTGTACCGCGTGATCTTTCACCGCCAGCACAGCGCCGCTTATTTTCCACGGGGCGTGTTGCCCGGGACGCATGGCGGCGGGGGTGTCGTCTAATTACAATCTTAAACAGGAAACCCCGGCCCGGAGTCGGGGAGATTCATCTCCCTGTCATTTCCAATACATTTTAACAGTGCACGGGATTCATTTTTTTATTTTATTTTACAAACCAAATATTAATGAGGTGCTGCGTGGGGAAATAACGATGTGTGCACTTGATGATAACACGTGCACATCCTAATGGCATGTGCAATTATACTGGTTTACATTAACATCTAGGCAGGGGCTGTCACCAGCTAAGGGCTTCACTTCAATCACGCCTGGTTTATACTGTGAAGCTCTACTGTCTAACCCGAGAACCACTGGTCCTCTGGAGACTAGTCAGCTATTGACCGTATGTCCTGCCTTTACATCCGAATACCACCCATGTTCAAGGATAGATGCGTTCACTCCAAACATTTTGTTAGTGCTCATGTCTGCAGTCCTCAACTCTAAATTGCATGCAGTCGAGGAGACTAAAATGTCACTATTGAAAAACATAAAAACTGCCAAATTTGTCATAAAAAAGTGTCATATCTGCAAATCACCGGTAACTCAACTCAAACTTTAGCCTTGAGTTCTAGTTGTTATCGATATTTAACATTTGTGTTTATCTTTCACAGACGCCTATCAGGGTGGGAATTATACCGCGGCCACGCGCCATGGCCGCCGTTGCCCTACACTTTGGCCTTCATGCCCCATGAAAAAAAAATCATCGTACGGCCACAGTGGCCTGTGTGCCCCGGCCCTGTCCAAGTTCCATGTAAAGCGACAGTGCGGCATAGATTTGAATTACAGCGAGCCACCAGAGTAGTCTCTGAATTAGTTCGTGGATTCGCGCAGGTGCAGTGTCATAATCACATCGATGATCTCACGCCTCAAAACAGCAGTGCAAGTAGGCTATGTAACGTCGGCACCAACAGAACGACACTCAGGTAAGCATTAGCAAACGAGCTAGGCTGGTTTGATATGATACGTAACTGATTAATGTGGTAGGATTTGACTGAACGTAACACTTAGTATTACCGGTATTTGCCATTTTTTCCATACGTTAGCTAGTATTTTTCCTGCTAAGCTGTATTGATATTATAGCCTACATGACGTAGATACTTCAATCTTAAACATATGCTCGATCATGTCTGTACAATCTGCCATTATATTCGTTTTGCCTATATTCAGCACATTGAGCACAAAGAAATAATTTGTCCGAAAACACACAGCGGTTAGTAATTAAAATACATATATAATGTTGAAAAGATACAGCCGACGTCCTTCCATGACTTTTCCTAAATACATGCATTTTACCTTGTCCCGTTTTCAGAATTGCAAAATCACAAACCGAACAATATATAAAACTACTATTTACATGTTTTTTGATATACCTAAACTGCCTTCCTGTCGCCAAAATCCCACGCCGCTGGGCGTTGGTACCCTAATTGCGGTACACAGACACCGATCACACTTCACTGAGCCTATGATGGCAATGGTTGAATGTGCGATACACAGACAAATACTACGAGATAACACATATAGACAATAGTCTGATTGGCTTGGTTGAACGAGAAAAAAATAGGTAAGTTTATAAAGAAATATGTTTCACTAAATAAACAGAACGAATTCCTGCAAATACATACAGCCCCATTCATGTGTCATGCGCCTATTGCACTCAATAATAATAACGAATGAACCACAGTGTATTCATATAGCCTACAAGAGAGCCTACAAATATTGTTTTGTATCGAAATTAAACGAATATAAACAATAACTATTAATCGGCTTACTACAAATGGGCGATAAATGAAATTACTCATGCACACAGAAGGACGTGGGACATACATAAGTCCGGGGGGCATACGGCAGAAAGAGCATACAACTGGACCGGTTATGGTCCGATCTATATGAAACTGAACCCGTTTTGGTCCGATCTTTATTAAACTGGGCGGGTTTTGGTCGGATCTATATGAACACTGTGAGCAGTTCAACCGGGTTAGTTTGGTGCTGTCTCATGTGCACTCGTAACAAGACTAACGAACACTGTGCGCAATGCAACTGGTTCGTTTGCGTGTCCTGCTCAAGCAGACAAACAATTGAAGCTGCGTGCCGACTGTGGACGGATAAATAATTATAAATAGATTTGTTTATCGGCCAATCATGCGCAAATCATTTGATTGCAAGTCGCTTGTGATCTAAAATGTTTTAGCATTTACTACATCAACATAGGACATACAGTTTGATGGATTTTCATTTATTCGATTTTTATAAATTTTAATATCATAGCCTGTGCATTTTAAAATCATGGTTTTATTTTTGTATTTTATGGTTACATAAGACAATAAATAGGCCTACATACTCTTTTAATAATTTTAGTAATTCATTTCATTCAGGATGACAACACAGTAGATGATCTGATGCTGTTGGTCAAGTGTTTTTTTACATTGGTCACTGGACCAAAAAC
The DNA here is from genome assembly GCA_029465975.1 of Dallia pectoralis. Lineage (NCBI taxonomy): Eukaryota > Metazoa > Chordata > Actinopteri > Esociformes > Umbridae > Dallia > Dallia pectoralis. Next base: position 24,103,370 of record CM055728.1, on the reverse strand, counting down.
ATGTAATATTATTTAGTGTTGATATGACTGGTCTCGGTCTCGTCTCGGTCTCGAGCACAGCTCTGGTGTATACCTTCTGGATGTGATGGCGCTCTCTCTTTCTCTCTCATAAAAAATGTTTTTTTTTATTAAAAAAGTCATAATTCATGTCTTATTCCAAATTAGGATGTTATGGTACAAATCTGATTGGGAAAAGCATCGAATTGTACTCAATGGCCTTTGTGCCCAGTCATATGGCCTTGGTGCCCCTAAAAAAAAGAAAAAGGTGGAGGCCAAATGGCCTTGCCCCTAAAATTACATAATTCCCACCCTGACGCCTATGTTCTTTCAGTACTGAGTACTTCAGCCTAGAAGAGATGGGAAATGTCAATGATCTCCAGGCAATGCTTACAGAGCAGAATTACCACTGTCTGCCCCAAAGGCCCCCAAATATATCAACAGTGATCTTAGCACTAATATAAGCAAATACTGTGCGCATATGATCCCATCCCAGGAGCAGTCTAAGAATGAGCCCAATCGTCTACAAAGCCCTTTACATCATCCGTTAAGACCTTCTTCTGGCACAGCCATTGAACTGAGCCTGCAGAATCATTGGAAGGCATTGTAATTCCTGCCGACGCTAAGCTTTGGTTTTAACAATGCATTCAGATTGGCTATCGAACGCAAAACACAAACAATCTGAATTGCAATCAAACTGGCGGCATAAGATTTGCTCACAAAACGCCACTCACCCTACGTAAGACGCCTCATGCAGGCTTAAGGGTTGAAAAACGACAGCGTTTACAAGCAGCGGCGTGGAATCACACCCATACCATGATCTTAATTAACCCCCTCTCTCTCGACAGGGATCCAGGTGAATACATCTCAAGGACAATAGGCAGGATTAATTCATTTATTTACCCAGCAAGAGTAGCTAATCAAATTCCTGCGCGCCGAGCCGTCCTTCATGCGTGCCGCTATTGAATTTAGTCCCTTAAAAGTGTTACTTGGCCGTGGAGATGGATTGTTTGCTCGGCAATCGGGTAAGCCCTCTGTGAAATATTCCAGTCCACTTGACCCTGGTTCTGTAATTGTCACATGACCTGAGGACCAGGCAACATAGTTGGAAACTATGGCAGTAGCAACTACACCAGCTCGAATCACACTAACGCTCAAACGATATATAACAGGGTGTAATAAAAATACTAATTACAGGGCATGTCCCCATAACTGCCCGAGCTAATTTGAATAAGATCTTTAGCCCAGAGGAACGATTGCCACATACACCACTTTCAACTGCATCTACTCTCGTATCCAGGGAGAGGTATACTCTCGTATCCAGGGAGAGGGATACTCTTGTATCCAGGGAGAGGGATACTCTCATATCCAGGGAGAGGGATACTCTCGTATCCAGGGAGAGGGATACTCTCATATCCAGGGAGAGGGATACTCTTGTATCCAGGGAGAGGGATACTCTCATATACGGGGAGAGGGATACTCTCGTATCCAGGGAGAGGGATACTCTCATATCCAGGGAGAGGGATACTCTCATATACGGGGAGAGGGATACTCTCGTATCCAGGGAGAGGGATACTCTTGTATCCAGGAAGAGGGATACTCTCGTATCCAGGGAGAGGGATACTCTCGTATCCAGGGAGAGGGATACTCTCATATCCAGGGAGAGGGATACTCTCATATCCAGGGAGAGGGATACTCTCATATACGGGGAGAGGGATACTCTCGTATCCAGGGAGAGGGATACTCTCGTATCCAGGGAGAGGGATACTCTCATATCCAGGGAGAGGGATACTCTCATATCCAGGGAGAGGGATACTCTCGTATCCAGGGAGAGGGATACTCTCGTATCCAGGGAGAGGGATACTCTCATATCCAGGGAGAGGGATACTCTCATATACGGGGAGAGGGATACTCTCGTATCCAGGGAGAGGGATACTCTCATATCCAGGGAGAGGGATACTCTCATATCCAGGGAGAGGGATACTCTCGTATCCAGGGAGAGGGATACTCTCGTATCCAGGGAGAGGGATACTCTCATATCCAGGGAGAGGGATACTCTCATATCCAGGGAGAGGGATACTCTCGTATCCAGGGAGAGGGATACTCTCATATCCAGGGAGAGGGATACTCTCATATCCAGGGAGAGGGATACTCTCATATCCAGGGATAACTCTGGGCCCTGTTTCAATTTGGCATCTTATTGGGGGATTTTTGTATTTTTTTATCTGTTTACCAAAACCGCCAGTCGTTAGTAATATGGCACAGTTCTAATGTTAAAGTTGGCGAGGCCTTCATTCCTATTAGTATCGACAGATGGTTTAAGATGTACTAAGAGCATTTTCTAACGCAATACTAATTAGTGAACGTAGTAACGCAGACGTTCTGCTTGTTCCGGGGAAACGATACAAACAGTAAGCCTAAGTTAAATCGGGTAAATGGGCCCAGAACCGACCATGCCTTGAGACTAGCCAGCAGGGGGGTATAGGGTTACGCTAAACGATTTAACAGAACCACAATCAGAAGACTAGCAGAAATTGATTAACAAGGACAACCCGAAGGTTTATTTGAGCGAATATCTGTGAAACTAGCATTATGCTAACGATCTCGTGTAGGACATTGCCATTTATATTATTCAATTCCCCAGCGGTGTTAACCAAATAACAGAAGAATAAAAAAACTACAGCCGCACCCCTTAATTTAATACCAGGCAAATCTGTTCAACCGTTTTTGCGAACTTCAGTAGTAGCCAACTCGCCAACGCTCTGTGTGCAGAAACATCAGAGATTATTTCTTTTACACGCCAAAACAGACGTGAGCGTGATGGATATTGCCTCCTCACAGACCCCTGTGAAGGGAATTTTCATATTTTCATGCCATTATCATTTCCTTTGAAACCCGGGAGGCGAGGGGGTCTGGACCCGACTTGGCGCGTGGCGTTTGAAGCATCCACCGCCGGCCGAGTTCTTCAAATGGATCTGGAACAAGATGGAAGCCATTGGCAGACACCACTCGCTCCTAAAGCCAAATGGCAGTTGGTCGGGCCAACGGGACAGGGGTGGGGTCGGTGTGGGCGACGGTGAAGGTTCACAGTGAGACTGTTGACTAAGGCAGCTAGGCACCTTCATCTCTTTTCTCTCTTCTTCTCCTGGTTCTTTGATTTCAACTGATCGAAAATCGACTGGGGATCTGAAGATCTTTTTTATCTAGCTCACTTTACTACGTAGTGAGATATGAGAAGGGTAGCCTCCGGGCCGTGGCTTTGCTTTGATTATGTGACAGCGGTAACAATTGCACACAGTTGTCTAGAGGCCAGCCTACACAGTTCATGCTATGAGAGGATCGATGGACTGGCACACAAAACGCTAGCTTCCTGAAATGTAGCACAATAATTTGTATTATAACATACGTCATTACTGAATCCTAAATGAAATGTTTCCCTAATCTCAATAGGAAACAATGATTGTAAAAATTAGAATCCCTCGTCTTTTTCCCACGTTCCGATACCGATTTCCTGCCAAAACCTGCGCGCATTGGAGGAGGCATTTACTTGACAGCAACCACGATAAAGATTGCAGGCACCGGAACGACCAAAATGACTCGCTAGGACACGATGAGGCAAGTCAATCCTTGTCTGACATCAACCCCACCAACCTCGGCCACTGCTGAGACAATTTTTACTGCCATTTGCGAGGACGCAGGGCATCGACTGTGTGTCGCGACCGGGATTCGAACGCCTGGCTGTAATGACGCAGAGGGGGTGGGGATACATAGAAAGAGGAAAAAGAATGATGGAGAGACAGCGACACGGTAGAGAAAGAAAAAATAACGAGATGGATAGAGGCAGAAAGAAAGAATGAGAGAGAGAAGACGGGGAAAGAGTCTCTCAGGGTGTGAATGTGATTTAGAGATGGTGTGCACTGTTTACCCTGCCTGCCTGAAGGGATGCTACGCTCAGCTCTGCTCCTTCGTTGGCAGGAGAACATCGTTAGCATGGGAGGCACGTAGTTCCTATGCACCGAACCCTGCTTCCCTCTCCCTCCGTCTCCCTCTCTCTGTTTCTCCAGCTGCTCCGGGCGTGCAATGGTCTGGGAAAGATTAATGCCTCTTCAGCGGCATGCCGTGAAATCAAATTAGTGTACCCTCATCTACTCACATGGAAGGCCAACTCAGGACTGCAACGCTTTGCCAGTAACCCACGGCCTTTCTCCAATGTAAGGTGATGCTGAGTTATTATGATTTATAAGATCATTCATAGTGTTTATTAAAGGTACTTATAAAGCCTTTACTAATGATTATTTAACAATTTTTCCATGTCTTTGTCTGGAGTGTTAAGAATACTTTTTTCTCATAAAATGTGAATAGGCAATGTGTAGACTTTTAATCCACACCTGATTCTCTGAAAGGTTAAAATTAGCCCCTGGAACAAATATCAATGGTTAATTACAACAGGGGCACGTTACACTAGTTCTAAATAATTATCCCATACTTTATACATTCTTAATTTTAAGGCAGTATCTTAAAGCCAAACATTGCGTGCCTCTTTTTATTTTTCGATCGAAGCTGAAATTTAAACCAGTGCGTCTCTATTTTAATGACAACAGATTTCGCACAGTGATGTTAAATACATGAATAAAAAAACGTGTGAAATGATATTGGGGAACAGGTGTGGCCACTCATGACCATGTCACATTATACTAACAGAGCCATACAGCCAGGTTGTGGGCCCCACTTATCCAAGGACGGGTGACCACTCATTCACAATCCATCATACAGCAATATTGCACTGTTAGAATAACAGAATTACTGCCACGCGTGTATGTGTGTGGAGGGGTTGGTCAATCTGGTATTTGATCATGTAATCAGACTCTGAAGGATAGCGCTGTTCCCAGAGCAGGCCAATTACCTGGAGGGTTTCTAATGGGGCTCGCCGAGCCCTGAGCCCCTGGTTGCCCCGGGAGATGCTGGACCACTAGGACAGAATAATGTCTCGGGTGTTTTGGGACAGATCTACGGAGAGCCACAGGAATCCATGTTATCACAGTGTGGGATTAAAGCCAAAAAGGTCATGTTTGTAGCATTTAGAGTGTTGAAGGAACATCTTCATAGAGTTTCCATCCTGGTAGCATTAGTTTGACAATCTCTTTCCATAAATCCACAGGACACGTTGATAAAGTTATTTCCGTTTTTAATTCAACTTTGTTACGAATAACAATTTGCACAAAGTATCATATCAAAACACTGGAACAACACCGAAGTGGAACAAATGACTTAAAAGTAAATATAGGAGAGATAGTTAGACGTCTAAAAACTGTATGGCTCCATAACTATCCAAATCCAACTCTCACTAACACAAAAGCCCCTTCCAATTATTTCCTGCGAATATCAAACTCCCCAAAAACAACAATAGAAAAACATGAATATTGTTGAGTAGTGATAGCACTGTGGCGCACCTGCTCGTCATTAGATTTAAGGAAATTATGGTAATACACATTTTGCATATCTAACTCATGTGATATGTCAGGATTGAGGCTTTCGAGCAGGTTGAGGACACAAACGCAGAGTGCCTTGCAATAACAGGGTTTATTTTCTCCCAAAACAGGAACGGGTAGCTTCATACACAGACAATCCTTAACACTTAACAGAAACACAGAAGAACAACATAATTAACAAAACCTCCCCTAGGTGAGACAGAACATACTAAACACAGAACACCAGAATAATCACGCAATACATAACAGGACCAGCAAACGCAAAACAAGAGAAACATACCTTAACAATGACCGACACTGAAAGACAGGAACCGACAGAACTAAGTACAGGGACTAACGAGCAAACACAACCCAGGTGCGGACAAAAACACAGGTGAACGAACAAGTCCCTAATTTTCCCTCTCTCCGGATGCGGGGGAGGTGTCATCACCACCATGGAGTGCGAGGACAGGGCTCTGTCCCTTACAGAATCCCCCACCAAGGGGCGCGGCTCCTGAAGCGCCCAAAACACAAAAGCAGATATAATCCAAGAGTTGGACATGGGCAGGACGGAGAGACGGGTCTCGGGCAGGACAGAGGCTGACAGGCCAGGAGGCCGCCCGGTCTGGTGGATGCCAGTCAGGAGACCGGACAGGTGGAGACGGGTCAGGAGACCGGACAGGCGACGACGGATCAGGTGGTCGACTCGACGGGAGCAGGTCTGGAGGCCGGACAGGTAGAGACGGGTCATGGGTTCTACCCGGCAGGAGCGGGTCAGGCGGTCTGCCCGGTGGGAGCGGGTCAGGAGGTCTACCCGGCGGGAGCGGGTCAGGAGGTCTACCCGGCGGGAGCGGATCTGGAGATCGACCCGGCGGATGCAGGTCAGGAGACAGGTCAGGAGGTCGTCCCGGCGGATGAGGGTCAGGAGGTCGACCCGGCGGAAGCAGATCTGGAGGTCTACCCGGCGGGAGCGTGTCTGGAGGTCTACTCGGCGGGAGCAGATCTGGAGGTCGGACAGGAGGGTGCAGGTCTAGAGGTCGACCAGGCGGAGACGGGTCAGGAGGCAGAGCCGGGGGAGACGGGTCAGGAGGCAGAGCCGGGGGAGACGGGTCAGGAGGCAGGGCCGGGGGAGACGGGTCTGGAGGCCGTGCCGGAGGACACGGGTCTGGAGGCCGTGCCGGAGGACACGGTTCAGGAGGCCGTGCCGGAGGACACGGTTCAGGAGGCCGTGCCGGAGGACACGGTTCAGGAGGCCGTGCCGGAGGACACGGTTCAGGAGGCCGTGCCGGAGGACACGGTTCAGGAGGCCGTGCCGGAGGACACGGTTCAGGAGGCCGTGCCGGAGGACACGGTTCAGGAGGCCGTGCCGGAGGACACGGTTCAGGAGGCCGTGCCGGAGGACACGGTTCAGGAGGCCGTGCCGGAGGACACGGTTCAGGAGGCCGTGCCGGAGGACACGGTTCAGGAGGCCGTGCCGGAGGACACGGTTCAGGAGGCCGTGCCGGAGGACACGGTTCAGGAGGCCGTGCCGGAGGACACGGTTCAGGAGGCCGTGCCGGAGGACACGGTTCAGGAGGCCGTGCCGGAGGACACGGTTCAGGTGGCCGGGGAACCGGCTTTGGCCCGACAACAGTCCTTGGCCCGACAACAGTCCTTGGCCCGGCAACAGTCCTTGGCCCGGCAACAGTCCTTGGCCCGGCCAGGATGACGGCCTCGGGCATTGGACGGGGCTCGAAGACAGGACGGGGCTCGAGGACAGGACGGGGGACCGGACTGGAGTCAGGCAGGGGGACCGGACTGGAGTCAGGCAGGGGGACAGGACTGGAGTCAGGCAGGGGGACAGGACTGGAGTCAGGCAGGGGGACAGGACTGGAGTCAGGCAGGGGGACAGGACTGGAGTCAGGCAGGGGGACAGGACTGGAGTCAGGCAGGGGGACAGGACTGGAGTCAGGCAGGGGGACAGGACTGGAGTCAGGCAGGGGGACAGGAGTGAGCTCTGGGACTGGAGTGAGCTCGGGGACTGGAGTGAGCTCGGGGACTGGAGTGAGCTCGGGGACTGGAGTGAGCTCGGGGACTGGAGTGAGCTCGGGGACTGGAGTGAGCTCGGGGACTGGAGTGAGCTCGGGGACTGGAGTGAGCTCGGGGACTGGAGTGAGCTCGGGGACTGGAGTGAGCTCGGGGACTGGAGTGAGCTCGGGGACTGGAGTGAGCTCGGGGACTGGAGTGAGCTCGGGGACTGGAGTGAGCTCGGGGACTGGGACAGACACGGGGACTGGGACAGACACGGGGACTGGGACAGACACGGGGACTGGGACAGACACGGGGACTGGGACAGACACGGGGACTGGGACAGACACGGGGACTGGGACAGACACGGGGACTGGGACAGACACGGGGACAGGCTCAGAGACGGGGACAGGCTCAGAGACGGGGACAGGCTCAGAGACGGGGACAGGCTCAGAGACGGGGACAGGCTCAGAGACGGGGACAGGCTCAGAGACGGGGACAGGCTCAGAGACGGGGACAGGCTCAGAGACGGGGACAGGCTCAGAGACGGGGACAGGCTCAGAGACGGGGACAGGCTCAGACTGGGAAACGGGGACAGGCTCAGACTGGGAAACGGGGACAGGCTCAGACTGGGAAACGGGGACAGGCTCAGACTGGGAAACGGGGACAGGCTCAGACTGGGAAACGGGGACAGGCTCAGACTGGGAAACGGGGACAGGCTCAGACTGGGAAACGGGGACAGGCTCAGACTGGGAAACGGGGACAGGCTCAGACTGGGAAACGGGGACAGGCTCAGGCTGGGAAACTGGCTTAGGCAGGGAAACTGGGACTGGGACAGGCTCAGGCTGGGAACCTGGGACAGGCAAAGACACGGGGACTGGCTCTGGCAAGGACAGGGGGACTGGCTCTGGCAAGGACACGGGGACTGGCTCTGGCAAGGACACGGGGACTGGCTCTGGCAAGGACACGGGGACTGGCTCTGGCAAGGACACGGGGACTGGCTCAGGCAAGGACACGGGGACAGACTCGGGCAAGGAAACTGGAGGGAGCTCGGTGACTGGCCGAAGGTGTGGTGCACGGCGGAGAAGTTGTGCCCTCAGGTAGTCCAGGAGCTCAGGGCAGAGATCTTCTTGTCCCTTCCTCCACACGAAGAACTCCTGATGCCACCACCTCCTTTCATCGTCCATCACCGCCACCTCCTGGACCCAGGCCAGAAAGTCGCCAAATACCCCCAGATCCTCCCGTAGAGCCCTCTCCAAGGCCGGGGAGGTAGCCGATGGTGGCGTGGGCCTGGAGGACACCGGATAGACCGGTTCATAGGGGCCCGTTTCGAGCGGCGGGGCGGCAGCCATCTCATGCTGCGGGGCGGCAGCCATCTCATGCTGCGGGGCGGCAGCCATCTCATGCTGCGGGGCGGCAGCCATCTCATGCTGCGGGGCGGCAGCCATGCTGCGGGCGGCGGCCATCTCATGCTGCGGGCGGCGGCCATCTCATGCTGCGGGGCGGCGGCCATCTCATGCTGCGGGGCGGCGGCCATCTCATGCTGCGGGGCGGCGGCCATCTCATGCTGCGGGCGGCGGCCATCTCATGCTGCGGGCGGCGGCCATCTCATGCTGCGGGGCGGCGGCCATCTCATGCTGCGGGGCGGCGGCCATCTCATGCTGCGGGGCGGCGGCCATCTCATGCTGCGGGCGGCGGCCATCTCATGCTGCGGGGCGGCGGCCATCTCATGCTGCGGGCGGCGGCCATCTCATGCTGCGGGGCGGCGGCCATCTCATGCTGCGGGGCGGCGGCCATCTCATGCTGCGGGGCGGCGGCCATCTCATGCTGCGGGGCGGCGGCCATCTCATGCTGCGGGGCGGCGGCCATCTCATGCTGCGGGGCGGCGGCCATCTCATGCTGCGGGGCGGCGGCCATCTCATGCTGCGGGGCGGCGGCCATCTCATGCTGCGGGGCAGCAGCCATGGGTGGTGAGGTGGGGGACAGAAACGTGGAGGTTGAGACGGGAATCAGCTGGAGGGTGAAGGGATCCCACCGGAACTCCCCCTCCAGGTACTCCTCATCCTCGGACTCGTCCTCTGGCTCGGAGTCCTCTGCTTCATAGGGCTCTATGTAGAGCCCGTGCATTAACCCCTCGTCGGGGTTTTCGAGCCGTAGGCTGGCCCACGAAACTGCACCCTGCTGTGTCCTCTCTTTTGGTGTCGGTCATTCTGTCAGGATTGAGGCTTTCGAGCAGGTTGAGGACACAAACGCAGAGTGCCTTGCAATAACAGGGTTTATTTTCTCCCAAAACAGGAACGGGTAGCTTCATACACAGACAATCCTTAACACTTAACAGAAACACAGAAGAACAACATAATTAACAAAACCTCCCCTAGGTGAGACAGAACATACTAAACACAGAACACCAGAATAATCACGCAATACATAACAGGACCAGCAAACGCAAAACAAGAGAAACATACCTTAACAATGACCGACACTGAAAGACAGGAACCGACAGAACTAAGTACAGGGACTAACGAGCAAACACAACCCAGGTGCGGACAAAAACACAGGTGAACGAACAAGTCCCTAATTTTCCCTCTCTCCGGATGCGGGGGAGGTGTCATCACCACCATGGAGTGCGAGGACAGGGCTCTGTCCCTTACATGATACACGAATAAATCTTTTGATTGAGTCTTTGCCAAACCATGCAAAGTAATTTATCACAACTTAAAAACGGAATAAAATAGGTAAATCACAAGCGGGTTGTTCTGATTGTAGCCCTGAAGTGGTAACACCAAATATCTTCCAAAATATCTTCTGCTAAGGAAATGCAGTCTGAGTGACAACTGTATTTAGTGAAACTGTATTTAACTGGTATCAGACGACACATAGCTTTATGTTTGAAGCTTTAGATTCAAAGCTGTTGGTTAAGATCCATAGATAACAAGGCTATCATCGCATATCTAACAAGTCAGAATTAAAAGCTTTATTTTGCACATTTTTCAGAGATACGGAACATTTAAAACTGTTACCGATGATGGGAATGTGTTCCTGTACCAGTATATTGAACTTTCCATCTGGCCTTTTCAATCTGCAGAACAGCATGACTGCTATTGCTTGTCTTGATCAGTTGTGCACAGCAGCTGCAGACAGCAGTCACGGTAGGATACAGCCTTATGCTAGCTAGCAATGTACTGATCACGCAACAGTAGCTAGCTAGCAAGCTTTCAGTGGAACATATATACACCTATATGGGCTGTGGTATTTACATTTGTATGTGGGTCTGTACTTACCAAGCATGAATTTTCTCTCATAGCATTTCTCCACTCCGCCCGTTCATTTATAAGGACACATTGGTGATAGTTGCATAAACCCAATGTACCCAATACCACCAACACACATGAGAAAGGCCAAGGTTAAATGTGCATGTAACATTTTTGTTAGAAGAAAAATGAAATCCTTTAATCCTTTAACAGCAGATAAAGTCAGAGAGAGAGTGTGTAGTACAGAGGACAGATCAAACATTTGGATAATCGAAAGTAGTCCATTTACATGTGCATTTTTGTCTTCTTTGTGTAATGTAGTGTGAATTACTAGTAGTGAGACAGCTGTCTATTGCACCATGCTAACATTTAACTTCTGTGGGCAACAACTGAATGCATATCAGACAACTGACCAGTCGACTGAATAGGGCCAGCACTGATCTAGATGTGTGACACCTTCATGTGACCGCAAATATACCGTCGGTGTAATCGGCATACACTTTGACCAGGGCCGGCTCGACCCAAACACTAGGGGCGCCATTCATCCATAGGGGCGTGAATCGAGTAATAAACCAGTAGGATGAACAACCATTTATTTATAGACAGAGGCTCTAGATGGCTTCATGGTGCAAATCACATAAACTCTGCCTGGGTGTCAATTCATCTCTACTAGCCATTGACATCTCGATTAGATCTGTATGAAGCTGTTCTCAACATATTGGCCGAATGATTAGCCTACAGCCTCCCTTCAGAAGATAATAGAAGGGGAGCCTCTGGAATCACACTGATCAATCACTTTAATCGGTTCAGTGACTGGTAAAAAAAAGAAAGTTAATGAAGAACTGGACTGAACTGGTTCAACTAAGTTACTACGACATCCCCTTAAACCACCCGTGGATGTCATTTTCACCATTTTGCCCACAGGCTGGTAATTCACTTTGATGTTTTGATCTATTTGACCTATGAGATGTTATCTGAACAATTGATTTGAGTGCACGCAGGCTTATCAAGATACAATACATGGTTCTGATTATAATTGGCATCCTCAGCAGGTTAACAGCTGGGTCGTGCAGAGCAAGACGACCCTGGTCCAGAACTATCTGGTCCAGAACTATCTGCTGCCTCAGGCCCTTAATGTTTCTGATACAGCCGACCAGGTGAGTTGATTACGAGTGACCACTGCACTTATCCAATACTGAGTTGCTCAGTGTGACGCTCGGACGTGAAGCCGCAGACGTCTGTAACGCAGAAGCGTTAGAGTCGCCCGTTATATGGTGTTCTCTAAATTGAGCATTTAGAACACATTTAAATATGAAGTATTGGAAATAAGAAAAGAACATTAGTAGATATGTCTCGAAAATAGATCTATGTAATATATATGTAAATTGTCACCTATTACACTGTTGTAAATAAGTTGGCATCTAGAATGGTAAAGTATTTTTTTTCAGCTGTCCCGATAACCAAATCGTTTGAAGAACCGGTCGATTCCAGTTAGAACCCTTTGTGGTTCCATATGCTGTGGAAACGTTTTTCTCTGAGGATGCTACGTAGAATCTAAAATTGGTTCTACAGAAAACAAAATAGACGGTTCTTCCAGAAACCTTACAGAGTTGTGCTACGTCCAGTTGAATAACCATTTCGGAGCCATTGCTGTCAGAGTTCCTAGAGTCCCTCTCTTCACACTGACGCCCCCCCGCCAATTTTACCAGAGCCATTATTAGAACTCTATGCAGGTTGAGAGACTGGCTGAAGGGCTGAATAAAAGTGCCACCTGTGACAATAACAAAGTGAATGTGAGCGGTAATATTAGCAGCCAGGCTGGATGGCCGAGACGGGGGTGATCCGTCTTCTGCAAGCCGGGAACGAGAGCAGGGCGTAGCGGCCTAACAAAGACAGATTGGGAGCCATAGGGCACTCCGATAACCAGGGCGTCCGCGGAGAGTCGCTACAGCAACCAGGAATGGTACTGCACCGAGATGTATCACCGCAGAAGGAACGTAGAGATCCGGAGGACTGATATCCGTAGGCACTGACTGATACGACGGACCTACTGGCGGAAGGTCGTGAACATTGATGACCATAACATGCCGAAAGAGAGGAAATATCCTCGCGCCGTGTGTTTGGTGCGAGACAGAAACTTCGGTCAACGTCCGGGTGACTCTGGTGAGCTCTCACAGCAGGGAGCATTTATTTAGATGCACAAATCAGACTTGAAAACATTCAGATTGATCAAAACGATTCCTGTTGTTATGCGGGTAGACAAACCAACCCGTTAGCGCTGACATTTATCTTAATTACTCATTTGAATGCGGTCAGATTCTGGTGAAGAGGCGGCATGTATTAAAGAGCCTACAGGTTCTTAAGTCGAGTTGTGACTGATGGCACACATCTCTCTACATGTTGATGAGATACTGACCAGAATGAGATGACAGGTAATATTCAAAAAAATATATCGGTAATTTCTTAATCACTTGTTTTATATTTGCTACGGCTCATTCCGTCTGTACCCTTCCTGTAAGGTGAGCAGTGTGTTTAAATGCAGGGCATGTTGGCCAGATGCAGCCTTTGGACAAGACATGACATCCACGTATGAGCTCCTATTTACCTTATTGACTGGGGATGAGCATGTCACCAGATCCGGATTAAAGTCTTAAGAATATCTATAAAGGGGGACGGGTTGCGGAGCTTGACTCTCTACAAATGTGGCTTGTTAGCACTATGGAAACGGGTGCTTCCCTTATAGTGTACTACTCTTGACCAGGTACCAGGTCACTCAGAGTGCACTACAAAGGCAAAAGGGTGCCATTTAAAACACACTCTCAGACTCCAGCAGTGGCAACAATTGAAGTCCTTCCTAACACCAAAGTCACCTCCAAATCTCCCATCTCTCCAGTGGTCCAGCCAGAGCGATAACACGGCATGTTGTTAATTAGTCATCAGCGGCACATCCATGTGTCAATAAGTCGGGCACCCAGGGGCCCCCCGGGGGGGCTGGAAACTGTGCATCAGATATCGAAACCCCTGAGCTCTCGTTTATCCAATCCCGTGATCCCCGGTACTCTCCTGGATGTGCCAGCGGATTAGACATCTCACATCATCTGAGATGAAAGCACACGGCTCAAGCATCTTCAAATAGCTCATTTGTTGTGTGCGAACTGTAGTGTGCTGAATTGCCCCAAACATACTGAACTGAATATTTCTATGGTAAGGCGGAAATGGTATTTGTTTTTGCCCTTTCCGCAGACACAAACTGACTATGGCGGCAGCCGGCATGCTGGCCTGACTCTGTAAACAGAGAGTATTACAGTTTTTTTCCGATTGCTAAACGACAGTGGGCACAACTGAAGTCACATGTGCAAAACTCTAACTACTGTCTGCACTACCAACAGTCACCTGAGCTAAACAGTTAACATCTCATGCAAGACTAATTTCAAGCAACATAACTCTTAACACACGTCTCAAAACAGGCTCAGTGCAGCCAAACATTATATACAATCCTCACTGAGATAACACACACTGTCACTCAGAACACACTGAGAGTAAAAACACTAACGTCAAACACCATTACAGAAAATATAATTTGGGTGAATTCAGAGAAAGCAATATTTTCCTCAAACAAAAGTGACATTCTTTCACATGAATCATTTTAATTTTAGAACATAACAATTTTTGAGGTAAATGAAAATTGGCACTATGCTTCAATAGATATATATTTGTATGTAATTTACGGAGTTACAGTAATGAGGAAAAAAGGTAGAAACTAAAAGTACATACAGTAATTCTAACAAAGAATTGAGGGTCTAATCCTGCCTCTCCAGAATTAGGCCACAGGTTTTCATCAACATCACATCTAATGTTCTGTCTTGCCGTGCACCTGGGGAAGAACCTTCTGGAGTGCCTTATCCATCCCTGGCATTTTTCTGGACATATGTCCTCACGTCCAGCACTCATGGCTTCCAAAAGAGACATTTTGTCATGTGGGTGGTGACCCAACACTTTCCACCTCTATTGGGTTGAGGAAGGGTGAATATGGAGGCAGGTACAAAACCATAAACCTGCGATGTGCTGCAAACCAATCTGTGACAGCTGCAGAGTGGGGAAAAGCAACATTATCGCAAACTATGACAAAAACTTGGGTGTTTCTTACTGGCTCCCCCAGTTCTGCTGGCACTTGCTGAGCATAGAGCTGTTCTAGGAAAGCTATACGTCTTTCTGTGTTGTATGGGCCAATGATTGGTGTGTTGAGTTCTACCTATATATATATATATATATACATGTGTTTACTAACAAGTCTAAAAGAAGACACCTGCTTTGGCTTTGAGCTGAAATTGCAATCAGCAGTTTTGATATGCGCCAAGATGAAATCCATTCTCTTTTGAATGTGTGGTTAACAGTTTTGACAACAGTGTGTTAGCATTTGAACAAAGTGCTGTGAATCCACAGTGTTGTGCAGGTTGTGGTTAAGGTAATGGGATAAGTGTGTAGAGTTTTGAAAACTGTGTTCAAGCAATGAAAAGCGAACTAGAGTTTGGTCCACATGAACTGCTGCTGTGCAGACTGTAGTTAGAGTTTTGCACATGTGACTTCAGTTGTGCACACTGTCGTTTAGCAATCGGAAAAAACTGTAAAGGGTCAATGTGCAGTTTAGTCAATAACAAAGACACACCCCTAATCTGTTTTAATATTCAGCTCTGAGAAATGGGAATGTAGAAATTTCAGTTAGTCAGACTCAAAAGGATAATTTTAAACATGTAACCGGGCCGTACTGTGTTTGTTTACCATTCATTATTTTATACAAATGATATGTGTTGGCTATAAATGAGGTTCCGATTGGGTTACACAGTTAATCCAAGAGCAAAAGACATTTCTAAATTCAGTTTATATATTGCAGATTGCCCCTTAGAATAAGTATGGCTAGCGTCAGTCGAGATGAGATCTATTTGTCTTTGCTCTGTATTTTGCCTTACATTGAACCTAATCCAATTAGAAATTAAATCCATTCTGTTTGCCCTGATCGGAAATCAAACCTTACCTGTGTGTGTGTGTGTGTGTGTGTGTGTGTGTGTGTGTGTGTGTGTGTGCGTGTGCGTGTGTGTGTGTGTGTGTGTGTGTGCGTGTGTGTGTGTGTGTGTGTGTGTGTGTGTGTGTGTGTGTGTGCGTGTGTGCGTGCGTGTGTGTGTGTGTGTGTGTGTGCGTGTGTGTGTGTGTGTGCGTGTGTGTGTGTGTGTGTGTGTGTGTGTGTGTGTGTGTGTGTGTGTGCGAGTGTGTGTGTGTGCGTGTGTGTGTGTGTGTGTGTGTGTGTGCGTGTGTGTGTGTGTGTGTGTGTGTGTGTGTGTGTGTGTGTGTGTGTGTGTGTGTGTGTGTGTGTGTGTGTGTGTGTGTGTGTGTGTGTGTGTGTGTGTGTGTGTGTGTGTGTGTGTGTGTGTGTGTGTGTACTTGTATTTCTTAGTTTGTGGGGCCCAGTGACTGGGAGCACACCAACGGTATGGGGTCCAATGACGTTGTGGGGCCCAAAATAGTGGGCCCCACACCGATTTCAATATAAACTGGCTCACAAGCCTCTGCTGATATGCCTGTATGCTTTTTTCCACTTTCCCCACAACGTGATAAAAATTGGGTACGAGTGTGTAGGTGTGTGTGCTCTCTTTCGCCCCCTGTAGCTGGGTAGTGGTATTGCAGCCGATACACACTTGAAGAAGTGTGTGTGGCTTTAGCCAATGAGAAAGGCCCGCGGCCAAGGAGAGGGAGGAGCCGTGTAGTTTTTTTAATACGCAGGCGCACATTGTTACTGGGTTTTCCTGAAGTAAGGTTTAATCAGATGGCTAACATTAGCTGCTAAAAACCCCCGGATACGGTCACCGACGGAATTTTACACCGGAAGTTCCAGACGCTTCGACTCTGAACATGGAAAACACACGTGTGAGAAACAGGTAGGTGAAGTTATCTGACTTTGTAACTTTACATGATATGCGTTTAAATACTCGATTTCGTAGCGCAACTAAATGATAGTTAATGATGTAGCATTTTATTCAGATCGATTGCTGATAATAGTATGAGCTGGTGGTAGCGATAGCTGATAATGTTAACTTTTAACACTAGTAGAAGCGCCAACAGTCCGCGCCCGCGGGCGTTGCAGTTAGTAATTAAAATAAATATATATATATAGTGCTGAAAAGTTATAGCCTCGTCCTTCCATGACTTAGTAAATACGTGCATTTTACCTTGTCCCGTTTTCAGAATTGCTTAATCACATACCGAACACTATATAAAACTACTATTTACATGTAGTTTGATTCCTAAACTTCCTGTCGCCAAAATCCCACTCCGCTGGGCGTTGGTACCCAAGAGGGCTAATTGCGGTACCCAGACACCGATCAAACCTCACTGGGCTTATGACGTCAATGGTTGAATGGGCCATACGCAGACAAGACTGATAGATAGACATATACAATAGATTGACTGGCTTGGTTGAATTTGAATGAACTAGAAAGAGGTACGTTTATAAAGACGTTTGTATTTTATGGTTGCATAAGATAATAAATACATACTATTTTAGTAAAATGTTTTACTTCATAATTCATCGTAATTCATTTTATTCAGGATGATAACACAGTAGATGATCTGATGCAAATGATGGCAGGTTACTCAGTGAAAGCTGCGGATGAGAATGTAGGGGCTAATTGGGATGATTCGTATGTTAATGACGCCAGCGGGCGCGGGGCTCTGGCGCATAAAGGAGTGAAAACAGCTCTGGCGCTTCTGTGTTAATCGATATCTGATTATGGTGGCTGCTTATGAAGCATTTTATTGCTATGATAATTTGATATTGCATGATAATTGGACTCCGTTTACTTTAGTGGAATTTGGTAAAACTATAATCTATTGGTTTGACTGATTTCACAGACATGTTTTTAGCTCATGTTTTAATTAATTAGACATGATTGCAGATCATGTGTAGCTGACAGACTACATTATCTGTTTATTGATCTAGCTTACAGTATTTAAGTTACAATATGTCTGAATAGATCAAACTATCAATCGTTTCTGTGTTATATATTTTGTTTGATCTGTGCAATCTACATTTAGATATTAAACCACTAAATATTACATTACTTAATTTTTTTTGTGTATATGTAATTTTCAGAGCTATAATGTTGAAAAGGAAGACGAGGATACGGCCTGTTAATGATGCCAGGACATACATTCTGTCTTTGAGGGACAAGCCTGGGTTTATGGAACGATTTATTGATAGTAACAAAGGTATGTAACAGCATATTACACATTCATTTCTTAGTACTGATCGTTTGCATACACAGGATAATCCATGTATTTGTAGTTGGAAAATTATAAATTATAGCATTAGTTTTGTAAAAGAGTTCACATTGTGTGTTAATAACCTGAATCATAGCTCCAACTTCTGTTGATTATAAGAATGTCTGACTGTGGATCCTTAAGTTTTTAATTTCTTAATATACAAATAATGCCTTAATTAGCATTTCAATGTCTTAAATCAACGTTTTTAAAAGATCTTGAAATGTTAAATTGCAATGAACCATGATGGGCAGCCCTCTAAAGTCTTAAGTCTTCTGTTAGCGCTCAATCACACACTTCAGTTCTTCACCCAATATCCTTTGCAGCATGTTTAATTAATACAGTGAAAAATATGCAATTTTATTTTTGATGACCATTCAATTTCTGTAGTATTTCTTACTTGAAATGCTATAATCTGTTTTCCTATATACTTCTCTAGACCTTTACTCTGCTATAGTTAATTTAAAGCCAAAAATGTATCTGCTCTGCTGAGCAGGGTGATATTATGTGTTTGCATAGAAGTCAAAGTGATGTGGAGGTCTTAAATGTTTTGGAAATGTCTTAAAAATGGTATTAAAAAGTTTTACATTGGAAGTGCAGATACCTGCAGATACCCTGATTATAAAGGCAGTAAGCTTTAGTATCATTTTTATATTGTTATACCACATCTGTATGTGAAGGGTTAAGACGGTTTCTTCCAGTTAAATGTATTTTTAATTGTTTGTCCTCATAGGTGGAGGAGTGTTTGCTACCCAGCCTGTGGAAGCGGGAGCTTTTGTTTTGGAGTACAGGGGTGAACTCATTTCAGCAGAAGAATGCAGGGCGAGAGACTACACTGAGTTACAGAGCGTATTTCTGTTCGAATTTGAGTGGCAAGGGCGTCACTGGTGGTGAGCATGGAAACATGCATGTTTTGTAGAAACTCTAATGAAGGCATGCAACACACATTTGAGTAGCTGATAAATGAACAACAGCAGGACTAATCTTTTAATCGCACGTCGCTGGGTGGACAGCAGCAGTTAATTCTAATAAGTCTTGAAGTATCCCTGCTGTCAATCATTTTATGGGTGGTGAAATATGGTAATGTGGTTCAACAATTAAAGGCTGGTTTTCTTTTTCTTTTAGTATTGATGCATCCAAAGAAGACAAATCCCTCGGAAGATTAATTAATGACAACCACAAATCTCCAAACTGCACCATGAAGAAAATTGTAGTAAACGACAGGCCACATTTGTGTCTATTTGCTGTGAAGAAAATTGAAATAGGAAGTGAAATCGAATACAACTATGGTGATTCACAATGGCCATGGCGTAAAAAGGTGAGTTGGTTATATTAGCTATACTGATTAGCAAAGCTACATATGTTTTCTCCAATTTGTATTTCATTATGAAACGTATATTAACCTGATTACCTATAGCTATGTGATCTCATATATACATGATCTGTTTTTTTAGAACTGTTTGTCTGATTTCCAGGAGGCAAAGCATCGGACTTCTGTTTTAGAGACCAAAACATCCCTGATCGAGCACTCTTCCCATGACGACTCCAACAACGATGCTGTCGTCACACAGGTAAAGGAGTAATGTCAACTGTCATCACAATCTGTTCTAGTCTTGCCCTCATGCTGCATGTCAAAGGCTCACACACACGTTTCTAGTCTTTGCCTTATGGGGCCCTCCCCTCAAACTAATAAATTCATAGTTAAGCTCAAACACACACACACACACATTTCTAGTCTTGGACTTGTGGGGCCCTGACGTATGAATCTCACTCTTAGTGCTTTTACATCATTGGGACAACACCTGTCAATATTTAAACTAATGTAATTGCAAGTGTAATTCAACACTTCTCAAGCTGCTGAATGTTCAGAATGAGTTTTTTGTATGTAAGGCATTGCACAATCATATTTGTTACTGTGACACTTACTGTTACCTTTAGAAAAGATGAATGTATGCTCTTATATTTCAGCTGTGCTAGATCAGAAACGGTTTTCACATGAGTTAACTTTGGTTTCTATTTTGTTTTGTCTGATTTCCAGGAGGCAAAGCATCGGACTTCTGTTTTAGAGACCAAAACATCCCTGATCGAGCACTCTTCCCATGACGACTCCAACAACGATGCTGTCGTCACACAGGTAAAGGAGTAATGTCAACTGTCATCACAATCTGTTCTAGTCTTGCCCTCATGCTGCATGTCAAAGGCTCACACACACGTTTCTAGTCTTTGCCTTATGGGGCCCCCCTCAAACTAATAAATTCATAGTTAAGCTCAAACACACACACACATTTCTAGTCTTGGACTTGTGGGGCCCTGACGTATGAATCTCACTCTTAGTGCTTTTACATCATTGGGACAACACCTGTCAATATTTAAACTAATGTAATTGCAAGTGTAATTCAACACTTCTCCAGCTGCTGAATGTTCAGAATGAGTTTTTGTATGTAAGGCATTGCACAATCATATTTGTTACTGTGACACTTACTGTTACCTTTAGAAAAGATGAATGTATGCTCTTATATTTCAGCTGTGCTAGATCAGAAACAGTTTTCACATGAGTTAACTTTGGTTTCTATTTTGTTTTGTCTGATTTCCAGGCAGGCAAAGCAGCAGACTTCTGTTTTAGAGACCAAAACATCCCTGAACAGAGCACTCTTCCCATGATGACTCCAACAACGATGCTGTCGTCACACAGGTAAAGGAGTAATGTCAACTGTCATCACAATCTGTTCTAGTCTTGCCCTCATGCTGCATGTCAAAGGCTCACACACACGTTTCTAGTCTTTGCCTTATGGGGCCCTCCCCTCAAACTAATGAATTCATAGTTAAGCTCAAACACACACACATTTCTAGTCTTGGACTTGTGGGGCCCTGACGTATGAATCTCACTCTTAGTGCTTTTACATCATTGGGACAACACCTGTCAATATTTAAACCAATGTAATTGCAAGTGTAATTCAACACTTCTCAAGCTGCTGCATGTTCAGAATGAGTTCGTTGGATGTAAGGCATTGCACCATCATATTTGTTAGTGTGACACTTACTTTTACCTCTAGAAAAGATGAATGAATGCTTTTATTTTTCAGCTGTGCTAGATCAGAAACAGTTTTCACATGAGTTAACTTTGGTTTCTGTTTTGTCCGATTTCCAGGCACCAAAGCAGCAGGCTTCTGTTTTAGAGCGCAAAACATCCCTAACAGAGCACTCTTCCCATGATGACTCCAACAACGATGCTGTCGTCACACAGGTAAAGGAGTAATGTCAACTGTCATCACAATCTATTCTATTCTTGAGCTCATGCTGCATGTCAAATGCTGCTCACACACACATTTCTAGTTTTGGCCTTATGGGGCCCTCCCCTCAAACTAATGAATTCATAGTTAAGCTCAAACACACACACATTTCTAGTCTTGGACTTGTGGGGCCCTGACGTATGAATCTCACTCTTAGTGCTTTTACATCATTGGGACAACACCTGTCAATATTTAAACCAATGTAATTGCAAGTGTAATTCAACACTTCTCAAGCTGCTGCATGTTCAGAATGAGTTCGTTGGATGTAAGGCATTGCACCATCATATTTGTTAGTGTGACACTTACTTTTACCTCTAGAAAAGATGAATGAATGCTTTTATTTTTCAGCTGTGCTAGATCAGAAACAGTTTTCACATGAGTTAACTTTGGTTTCTGTTTTGTCTGATTTCCAGGCACCAAAGCAGCAGGCTTCTGTTTTAGAGCGCAAAACATCCCTAACAGAGCACTCTTCCCATGATGACTCCAACAACGATGCTGTCGTCACACAGGTAAAGGAGTAATGTCAACTGTCATCACAATCTATTCTATTCTTGAGCTCATGCTGCATGTCAAACGCTCACACACACATTTCTAGTTTTGGCCTTATGGGGCCCTCCCCTCAAACTAATGAATTCATAGTTAAGCTCAAACACACACACATTTCTAGTCTTGGACTTGTGGGGCCCTGACGTATGAATCTCACTCTTAGTGCTTTTACATCATTGGGACAACACCTGTAGCATTCACATTGGCATATACTTTCTTTTTTTTTAAGTGTTTTCAACAAAGGTTACATTTTGTTGTTTTCATCTATCCTCTTAAAGGGTTAGTTGTCATTTTACTCATCTTTGTCATTTTAAACCCATAAGAAATTAGTTCATCTTTGGAACACAAATGAAGATATTTTGAATGAAACCTGAAAGATGTCTGTCTCTCCATTGTTTGCATTGCTGCTCTGTCCATTACCAAATGAGATTGCATTAGGCAGTTTGTGAATGAATGTGATGACATGAAGCACCCCAAAGCGCTAACCTCAACAAAACTAAGGAAACACATTTCTATCTGTTCATCCTAAACTTTCAACCTTCAGAATATTTATAATGTAGTAGTAATCCCAATTTTGTGATGTGAATGTACACTCACTTAACATTATCCACCAATGCAATAACTGTGAACTGGACTTTGCATCGCTGCAGCACACACACAATTGTACAGATTTTCTGGTTAATAGTGATTCTTTGCCTTGTATGCCATATTCCTTGTTTATGTCGCTTTGCCCTGTTTTTGTGTTATTGTTGATCTCACTTAATCCATCTATTCATATTATCCACCAATGCAATAACTGTGAACTGGACTTTGCATCGCTGCAATACACACAATCATACACATTTTCTGGTTAATAATGATTCTTCGTCTCGTATACGATTCTTCTTGTTTGTTTTTTGTCAAATTGATAACTTTTTCTTTATGAATATTTTGAAGTTTGAAAGTTTTGGATGAAAAGTTTTTAAATGGAAAGATGGAAATCTCTCAGGTTTCATTCAAATATCTTCAGTTGTGTTTTGGAGATGAACAAGTTTCTTATGGGTTGAGAATGCCTTGATGGTGAGTGAAGGCAGAAAGTTCACCCAAAAATGAACAAACTCTAAAGTTATTTGTTTTATTTTATAACAGATAAAAGGGTTAGATCCAGTCATTTGTCTTTTTTTAATTTGAAATGTTTAAAGGAACTAAAAAGACAGTTGATTCTATTGATAATCTGTTGATATTGACCAAAATAAATGTTATTGTATAATGTAAAATGTTGTCCAACCTCTTTTTTTGTATGGAACCGGCCAGTGTGTATTACCAAACACATGTTCACTGAGGACAAATCATGTTTAAATGTTGCTGTTTTTTAATCTAGTGTTTTGTGTAAAATATGAACCACGGTATTAGTGCTATTATTCCACAGGGTCTTGGAAGTCTTTGTTCATCAGATGAATATAGAGTTTTCATGTGAAGTCCTCGATTTAAAGGAGTATAGTATTATCTTCAAGCTGCAGTTGAAACACAACTTCATCAGAAATAGAGGGAAAATAACCATAGGACAAACAAGATCCCCTTCAGCAAAACAGCGCAGTTCATTTGGTGCAGACTAAAAGTAGTTCAGGCTGTGACCATAATTTGAGGGCTCAATGTTTTATAAAAAGTCTCTGGATTGGCTTTTTTTATGCCATGTCAATGCCTAGGCTAATAAGGGCATGTGTGCAGATTAATTTATAGGATATACATTATAATATAAAAAGTTCATATGGTAATCAAGGGCAAATAATGCAAGTAGCTGATGTTTCCAGATGTTTTATAGTGACTTTGGTCCCTGCTAAGATATAAAGACTAGAAATAAGTGTGTATCTGTGAAAGCGGACCCCACAACTACTAAATGTTTGATAAGGCCCCACAAGTGACACAAAAACGCATGTGCAATAATTTTTGTTGGAATTTTGGTATATTGAAGTGATATTTCTTATTATGAATTTTTGTTATCTTATCTGATTTTTTTTTTAAAGTGTGTAGAACCACTGGAAATGGTGGACCCCACAATTGGGCCAAAAACGGTGGACCCCCTTATGGGACAAAAACAAGTATGTGTGCGTGTGTGCGTGTGTGTGTGTGTGTGTGTGTGTGCAAAATGCTAATGCGTTGCCCCCCTGTTAAATGGCTGCATATTGAGCAGCGAACGGCAAGCCTGCAGAACCCACATGCAGATTACCTGCCCAAAGACCTGTTCCTAATTATTATTCATGTTTACAAACTTTCATCTCCCGGGATGGGCCGAAGAGCCAGCCGCATATATAATGAGCAAACAGACCCCGCACTGAGAACACATGCATTTATTCATGTGGACCACACAGAGAGGGACAGGACCATCCAGGCTGGGGGACACACACAGCCCCCTCCCTCCGTCCCCTGAGACCAGGCATTTATGAAGACATTCCGCCAACAACATTACAATGACATTACCATTCGCAGCAGCCTCTACCTGCCTCATGATTGCATCCTCTTTGTTTTTTTCCCATCCCTCCTCACGACTCGTATCTTAGACGTATTGGTGCAAGGTGAGATTGAGAGAGAGAGAGAGAGAGAGAGAGAGAGAGAGAGAGAGAGAGAGAGAGAGAGGGAGAGCAGTCTCAGATTCTCCCCGGGGTTTGGGAGCGAGAAAGAGATGGATGGGAGAAAGAGATGGGGGAGAGAGGGATGAGAGAGAGAGAGATTGGAGATGGACAGAGATGTGATGAGAGATGGGGAGGAGTGAAGTGGAGGGAAAGAGAGGCTGAAGCGAGATGGGAGAGAGAGATTGGAAAGAGAGATTGGAGAAAGTGGTTGGATAGAGAGAGATTTGAGAGAGAGATTGGAGAGAGAGATTGGAGAGAGATAGAGATTGGAGAGATTTTAGAGAGAGAGATTGGAGAGAGAGAGATTAGGAGACATGGGACAGCAATGTGTCTTACAGCCCCTCACTGCTGTATGAAAAGCTTTCCATCATTCTAAAGGAAAGACAACAGCCAGATGACGTCCAGCTAATGCACTGCAATCTGCAGAACATGTAGTACAACACATACAACACACACACAACACACACACAACGCATAGAAGTCATGCTCTCTGAAAACCTCTAAGGCGCTGGGAGATTGGTAACTGACAGCAACTGTTTCATAAAAAATAATGTCCAAGACAAATTTCCCAAATGTAATGTCAGATACAATGATTTGCTTTCCTTTTAAGAGTGACATATTCTCTTGCTAGCAAGCTAACGGATTTGAGCTCATTTGGACACAAGCGATTTACATCGAGCCACTTTCCCAGTCAAAGAACCGAAGAATGGGCCTACATCAGTAGAAAATGAATAATGAAATAATGAATTAAACTTATATTAGCGATTTAATAGGTCTAATCACATGAAAACGATGATTGATGTTAACTCACTGTTATTTAATTAGTTATGTACTATGTAATGTGTCACATCTATTTGTAGTGTGTCCTGATACAGTTAGCCATCTCACGTTGACTAGCTGGGGATCTGACCAGTGGACTGTGTCCAACTGCAGTAAAATTACCTTTCCTTTTATAGTTACTGCATTTAGCTTACAGAAAGAAACACATAGGATTAATGACTAATAGTGCTAATAGTGTATAATTTTAAAGAGTTACAGGTATTTTTCTAATCAACTCATTAACCGAAGGCCTAATTACGCACGTAAAGGATAGTGGAAAAACCTCCTCCGCAAAAGTTTTCCTTCGCGCTTGTGGCGAATTCATTTCTATCATCTTCACGTTGCCATGTCGATCATCGCCATCAGAAAATGGAAGCTTGTTGTTTTAATTATCTCCAGCTGTCACGTGTTGATAAAGCGCCGAGACAACAAAGGGTGTTGACATAGTGGTTGTCAGTCAGAGAAAGGCTCACCCAGCTCTGGAGTACCGGACGCCGTGCTATTGTACACGACATGAAGGATGACTCAACACTCATCAATCAATTCACCCGAAAGCACATCTGCAAAGAATAAGAAAACACCGACTCGTAGGAACAATGTACAGGGGGGGGGTGCTTCCAGGGCCAACAACTACATGCGTTTGGTGTATGGTAATTAGGCATTTGGTAAATGTCCTCTTTGAGGTTTTTGTCGGGGAAAAGAAAGTGTGTCACTGTAATTACGGGATTTAATGTTGTGCATTAAAACGTTTACTCGGCACGCCTATCGACCGAGCGCACATATCTTGTCCGGTGTTCGGCTAGCCAGAGAAGGAGCCCTGATGAGCTAGAGGGTAGATTGAATGCAGTAATGAGTCATTAGCAGAGCTCATTCTTCAGGATGATGCCGGCTCATCAGCGCAATTGAGCTAAACGAGGGCGATCTTTGAACGGGCTATAGCCTCAGCCTTATCCAGTGTTTGGCCACAGTCTCGCTGATCTACTGTCTTCTTCAACTGGGAGGCATAGAGGGCTAGAGGGAGAGAACGATGGATAAGCTTACATACCTCCTCCTGCAGAGGCTGGCCGGTGGTTGAGCCTGTCCTGCTATGGGAGTTTCCCCCCGGAGACAGGGCCAAACCTCACCTAAATAAGGATACGGCCCCAAAACAAATGTGCCTGCCTCTTCCTACAGTATATAAGAGAGAGGGCAGGACGGGAGCAGCAGCCGCAGGCGGGAAAAGGAATCAATTCCGCCTGACCTTCCAACTTAATCACCACTCGCTCCACTGGCACTTTGCTGCTGAGAGAGACAGAGACCTACAGCGAGTCAATGGTGAGGAGAGGTCTAACAGGAAGGGGCTGGGGACCAATATGGGTGGGTGAGAGCTGGGGACCAATGTGGGTGGGTGAGAGCTGGGGACCAATGTGGGTGGGTGAGAGCTGGGGACCAATGTGGGTGGGTGAGAGCTGGGGACCAATGTGGGTGGGTGAGAGCTGGGGACCAATGTGGGTGGGTGAGAGCTGGGGACCAATGTGGGTGGGTGAGAGCTGGGGACCAATGTGGGTGGGTGAGAGCTGGGGACCAATGTGGGTGGGTGAGAGCTGGGGACCAATGTGGGTGGGTGAGAGCTGGGGACCAATGTGGGTGGGTGAGAGCTGGGGACCAATGTGGGTGGGTGAGAGCTGGGGACCAATGTGGGTGGGTGAGAGCTGGGGACCAATGTGGGTGGGTGAGAGCTGGGGACCAATGTGGGTGGGTGAGAGCTGGGGACCAATGTGGGTGGGTGAGGGCTGGGGACCAATATGGGTGGGTGAGAGCTGGGGACCAATGTGGGTGGGTGAGAGCTGGGGACCAATGTGGGTGGGTGAGAGCTGGGGACCAATGTGGGTGGGTGAGAGCTGGGGACCAATGTGGGTGGGTGAGAGCTGGGGACCAATGTGGGTGGGTGAGAGCTGGGGACCAATTGGGATGCATGCATTCAAAATAACATAGCATTCTGAAGCAGTACTGAGCGATGAAAGGGTCCAGCTGCATTTAGCAGGAAACTGTTGACAAGTGTGAGGTAACTACCTAACAGGGATGACAAGTGTGAGGTAGCTACCTAACAGGGATGACAAGTGTGAGGTAACTACCTAACAGGGATGACAAGTGTGAGGTAGCTACCTAACAGGGATGACAAGTGTGAGGTAACTACCTAACAGGGATGACAAGTGTGAGGTAGCTACCTAACAGGGATGACAAGTGTGAGGTAACTACCTAACAGGGATGAAAAGTGTGAGGTAACTACCTAACAGGGATGACAAGTGTGAGGCAACTACCTAACAGGGATGAAAAGTGTGAGGTAACTACCTAACAGGGATGACAAGTGTGAGGCAACTACCTAAGTGTGCATTATTATCTGGTTTATGTTGTGGAGCAAACAGAGTTAGATGAGAGATTTGCTTACGATATCTGGTACTAGTGAATCTGGCAACGCGTGCAGCCGTGGTGAATCTGGCAACGTGTGCAGCCATGGTGAATCTGGCAACGCGTGCAGCCATGGTGAATCTGGCAACGCGTGCAGCCGTGGTAAATCTGGCAACGCGTGCAGCAGTGGTAAATCTGGCTACATGGGTATACTTTGCAGTCTGGGTGAAGGATGCTTTATTGTGAAACCAGATACTAATTCTGGATTTAATTTCAGGCTGATCGGTTGGTTTGCTAATACTATTAAGAATGACAAGTTTTCAATCAATTAGACATTTAATGGTATGAGTATCTGCAGGACTACCGGCAGATGTATTGGATAAACAAACGACACTGCTGGAAATACATTAAACGGGCAAATTACATGAACAGGGCAGCAATGCCGGCAGTGGCCTCAAGGGGATGCAATCATCACACATTCTACTCTCAAGGGGTCAAAATCACACCACTCTTAAAAACAAGCAATAAACAACAGTAAATCAGTGTGAGGGAGCTTTACTGACGGAAGTGTGTTTTAACCAACATATTTGAGAGAGAGAGAGAGAGAGAGAGAGAGAGAGAGAGAGAGAAGGCAACTAGCAGCACACAGAGAGTGAGAGAAATGTGTTCTGTGTTGTTGTAATGATCCAACCCAAAGCCAACCAGGTGGTAATAAAGATCATCTATCTACAGCCTTGCCTCCCACCTCCTCCTTGTCCTCCCCTTAATATATCCCCCCAGGAGCTATGAGTGATTTTGTCAGCTCTTTCTTTTATATTAAACATTGCAGCCTATTAGCTCTCAATAATCATTTGCTGCAGCCCAGGACACAATGATTTCCCTCGACGCATAAAACCACAATAACGTCAACTCACTTTCAGAAGTAATATTGTGATCATTAGTTTTTATGTGTCTCCCCCATCCTCACCCCTACCCCAGCCAGGGAAAACTAGCTCCACAGGAGTGGATTCACTCTCGTAAGACGGAAGGAGGGAGCACAAAGCGTTTGGAACTTCCAAAAGTTCCACAAACGAAAACGAAATTAGTACTTTCTGCAAAGCTCAGTAGAAATCCGGATCTGAGAAAAATATCTAAATAAAAGCAGATAGGTACTCTACTGTACCACCCGGTCAAAGACACAGAGAGGACAGAGATATGCATTGGCCGGGCTAAATGAGAGCTGACCTCTCGGTCTGGAAGGCAGAGAGAACAGAGATGGAGGAGGACTCAGGACAGGATGGAGGTTTGGAGCATCGTCTGAGGGGAAGCATTTTTTTATTAGGTTACAGCCCCCTCTATAATGACATGTAACGGTTGGCTTGATTTTTTATTCACAGTAAGTAGCACCTGCTTATAATCCTCTTCATCTGAGCAACAGATTACTATGAACTAAATGTTACCCCTTAAAACAGAAACAGAGCGAGGAGATTGAGGTGTTTTACGGCTGCTGTTAGATGGCCCTGGACATAGTGTGATATCACAGTGGTTATCACATCTGCTGTTAGATTGCCCTGGACATTGTGGGATATCACAGTGATTATCACATCTGCTGTTAGATGACCCTGGACATAGTGGGATATATCACAGTGGTTATCACATCTGCCGTTAGATGGCCCTGGACATAGTGTGATATCACAGTGGTTATCACATCTGCTGTTAGATTGCCCTGGACATTGTGGGATATCACAGTGATTATCACATCTGCTGTTAGATGACCCTGGACATAGTGGGATATATCACAGTGGTTATCACATCTGCCGTTAGATGGCCCTGGACATAGTGTGATATCACAGTTGTTATCACATCGGCTGTTAGATTGCCCTGGACATAGTGGGATATCACAGTTGTTATCACATCGGCTGTTAGATTGCCCTGGACATAGTGGGATATCACAGTGGTTATCACATCTGCTGTTAGATGGCCCTGGACATAGTGTGATATCACAGTGGTTATCACATCTGCTGTTAGATTGCCCTGGACATAGTGTGATATCACAGTGGTTATCACATCTGCTGTTAGATTGCCCTGGACATTGTGGGATATCACAGTGATTATCACATCTGCTGTTAGATGACCCTGGACATAGTGGGATATATCACAGTGGATATCACAGTGGTTATCACATCTGCTGTTAGATGGCCCTGGACATAGAGTGATATCACAGTTGTTATCACATCTGCTGTTAGATGGCCCTGGACATAGAGTGATATCACAGTGGTTATCACATCTGCTGTTAGATTGCCCTGGACATTGTGGGATATCACAGTGGTTATCACATCTGCTGTTAGATTGCCCTGGACATTGTGGGATATCACAGTGGTTATCACATCTGCTGTTAGATGGCCCTGGACATAGTGGGATATATCACAGTGGATATCACAGTGGTTATCACATCTGCTGTTAGATGGCCCTGGACATAGAGTGATATCACAGTTGTTATCACATCTGCTGTTAGATGGCCCTGGACATAGAGTGATATCACAGTGGTTATCACATCTGCTGTTAGATTGCCCTGGATATAGTAAGATATCACAGTGGTTATCACATCGGCTGTTAGATTGCCCTGGACATAGTGGGATATCACAGTGGTTATCACATCTGCTGTTAGATGGCCCTGGACATTGTGGGATATCACAGTGGTTATCACATCTGCTGTTAGATGGCCCTGGACATAGTGGGATATATCACAGTGGTTATCACATCTGCCGTTAGATGGCCCTGGAAATAGTGTGATATCACAGTGGTTATCACATCTGCTGTTAGATTGCCCTGGACATTGTGGGATATCACAGTGGTTATCACATCTGCTGTTAGATGGCCCTGGACATAGTGGGATATATCACAGTGGATATCACAGTGGTTATCACATCTGCTGTTAGATGGCCCTGGACATAGAGTGATATCACAGTTGTTATCACATCTGCTGTTAGATGGCCCTGGACATAGAGTGATATCACAGTGGTTATCACATCTGCTGTTAGATTGCCCTGGACATTGTGGGATATCACAGTGGTTATCACATCTGCTGTTAGATGGCCCTGGACATAGTGGGATATATCACAGTGGTTATCACATCTGCCGTTAGATGGCCCTGGATATAGTAGGATATCACAGTGGTTATCACATCTGCTGTTAGATGGCCCTGGACATATTGTGATATCGCAGTGGTTATCACATCTGCTGTTAGATGGCGCCGGACATTGTGGGATATCACAGTGGTTATCACATCTGCTGTCAGATGGCCCTGGACTTAGTGGGATATCACAGTGGTTATCACATCTGCTGTTAGATGGCCCTGGATATAGTAGGATATCACAGTGGTTATCACATCGGCTGTTAGATTGCCCTGGACATTGTGGGATATCACAGTGGTTATCACATCTGCTGTTAGATGGCCCTGGACATAGTGTGATATCGCATGGGTTATCACATCTGCTGTTAGATGGCCCTGGACATAGTGGGATATCACAGTGGTTATCACATCTGCTGTTAGATGGCCCTGGATATAGTAGGATATAACAGTGGTTATCACATCGGCTGTTAGATTGCCCTGGACATAGTGGGATATCACAGTGGTTATCACATCTGCTGTTAGATGGCCCTGGACATAGTGTGATATCACAGTGGTTATCACATCTGCTGTTAGATGGCCCTGGACATAGTGTGATATCACAGTGGTTATCACATCTGCTGTTAGATGGCCCTGGACATAGTGTGATATCACAGTGGTTATCACATCTGCTGTTAGATTGCCCTGGACATTGTGGGATATCACAGTGATTATCACATCTGCTGTTAGATGGCCCTGGACATAGTGGGATGTATCACAGTGGATATCACATCTGCTGTTAGATGGCCCTGGACATAGTGTGATATCACAGTGGTTATTACATCTGCTGTTAGGTGGCCCTGGACATAGTGTGATATCACAGTGGTTATTACATCTGCTGTTAGATGGCCCTGGACCTAGTGGGATATCACAGTGGTTATTACATCTGCTGTTAGGTGGCCCTGGACATAGTGTGATATCACAGTGGTTATTACATCTGCTGTTAGGTGGCCCTGGACATAGTGTGATATCACAGTGGTTATTACATCTGCTGTTAGATGGTCCTGGTCCTAGTGGGATATCACAGTGGTTATCACATCTGCTGTTAGATGGACCTGGACATAGTGTGATATCACAGTGGTTATTACATCTGCTGTTAGATGGCCCTGGACCTAGTGTGATATCACAGTGGTTATCACATCTGCTGTTAGATGGCCCTGGACCTAGTGGGATATCACAGTGGTTATCACATCTGCTGTTAGATGGCCCTGGACATAGTGTGATATCACAGTGGTTATCACATCTGCTGTTAGATGGCCCTGGACATAGTGTGATATCACAGTGGTGTTCCAAATTGAGTTCACACATCCAGGTCACACACTCACCCTGGGTAATTACCAAAGCAAACGTTACAGGGGGCGAGCCAGCATGAAGCAAAATGAAAATGACACGTCGCAGAGGCAGAGCGGAGCTTATTATAGAAGGGGAGCGAGTTAGTTATTTCTTCAGACTTATTTAGGGGTCCGTTAACTGTACCTCCGCTGGTAATCAGGTGAGTCACTAGAGCGTTCTGCAACAACACTGTCACTTCAAAATGGAATTCTCTGAAGAAAATAACGACCAATTATGTAGTTGTCAGCATTCACAAGTTATTATCTGTTGATAATTGTGTATATCTTATTCACTGGGCACAGAGAGTAATGTAAAAGCTAAAACACGACATCGTCCTGTCCTCTATTAGTCCCAATACACACTTATTTAATTAGAGCACGGTGTCGTGCAGATTTTTTGATAAGCCACACAAATGTGAAACGTATTTCATCAAACGTATTCGTATAACATCAGGGACACTCCACAAAGTGGTAGTTGTGGGAATTGTTAATTCAATTCCCTGGTTTGGAGTGTCTTAAAGAAATAGGCCCCTGGTGGTTAACAAAGTAGAACATGACAACAATTAGCCGTACACAATCTTCTTGATAGTGTTTTTCTTTTATTCTGATCATCCATTTCAACTTAGTCTGAGCAATGCAAACTGGATTTGTTTCTCCTCTTGTGGCTCCACAGTATTCCCTTTGTCAGCAACGCAGCATCACCATGAGGTTGTAGTTGTTTGCCTGAACCAATCAAACAGAAGAATGCCTCTCCCTGGGTCAACTGTCTGGTGACACAGTGTCCTCTTGTGGTCTCTCTCTAACACAGAGATAAGGGGTCGAGACCACGGTGCTTCTCCGTCTCGTCAATAGGGGGTGCTATAGCGACTGACTCTGTTGCTGAACGTAACATCTCATTCTCCTTGAGGCTCTCTACTCAGCATCGGTAAAATTGTGCCCTGCTTTCATTTCCTTGATAAGCGACATGTTTAATACCTTCTCTTTTTTAAGGTCACTTTCTTGGTATCGAAGGACAGTAACGTTTCGCTTTTTTGGTGGATCTTTGCTAAGCTTAAACCACCAGATAACAGCAAAACCATGTGAATGAAACTGCCTGAGAAAAAAAGGTTTCAGATTGTATCACATAAAAATATTGTGTTGTTAGCTTCACTAAGATGCAATCACTCTGAGGCATCCAGATGCTTCCAAATGAAAGGCAGGTGATAGGGAATGAAAGACTTCGAACGCCCGGGGCTCCTACACTGTATCGCCTTTCCTGAATCAAACAAAACCGTTTTCAGGTGTCAGGTGTCAGAGGCAGGTGTGGCCAGAGAGAACCTAACCAGGGCTCATGACAAAAACCCCACATCCCTAAATGTTTTGCATTACTTACTGAGGGGAAAAAATAAGAGGCCATTTTGGACTCTAACATTATGGTTTGACTGGAGTAGATGTGTGCTAATAACCCTGATGTTACTTGAATACAGTGTACAACTTTGTGTCAGTCAGTTCAAGTCACATGCAGAGATCCATGTGAGAGCTTTGGCAACAAGACCAAGTCATTGCTGTATACGAGCTCGCCTTTCTCCCTCTCCGTCTCACCCTGTCTGTCTCACCCTCTATGTCTCACCCTCTATGTCTCACCCTCTATGTCTCACCCTCTGTCTCACCCTGTCTGTCTCACCCTCTCTGTCTCACCCTCTCTGTCTCACCCTCTCTGTCTCACCATGTCGGTCTCACCCTCTCGGTCTCACCCTCTCTGTCTCACCATGTCTGTCTCACCATGTCTGTCTCACCCTCTTTGTCTCACCCTCTCTGTCTCAACTTGTCTGTCTCACCCTCTCTGCCCCCACCCTTTGTCTCACCCTCTCTGCCCCCCCCCTCTGTCTCACCCTCTCTGTCTCACCCTCTGTCTCACCCTCTATGTCTCACCTTGTCTGTCTCAACCTCTCCACCCCCTCCGTCTCACCCTCTATGTCTCACCTTGTCTGTCTCACCCTCTCTGCCCCCACCCTTTGTCTCACCCTCTCTGCCCCCCCCTCTGTCTCACCTCTCTGTCTCACCCTCCGTCTCACCCTCTATGTCTCACCTTGTCTGTCTCCACCTCCCCCCCCCCCTTTGTCTCACCCTCTCTGCCCCGCCCCCTCTGTCTCACCCTCTCTGTCTCACAATCTCTTGTCTCACCCATCTGCCTCACTATGTGTCAGCAAACACACAAACACACACACAGTAAATAAATACCAGAAAGAATTAGATAATTCCACAGCATGCAAAAAATAAAAACACTAGTGGGGAGAGTAAATGTAAAGAGGGTTTGTTGTCAACGCAAAAACAAATGATCGTTGTCTATATATGACTAGTGGTTCTGCATGATTTCACTTAGTTACCCTTAATACATCCACTATATGATTGATTCAGCGATTGTATTTTGTCCTGATTATTCAAACGCTAAAGATAATAAACCCTCCTAATCACAATTTCAATCAGGCAAATAATGAGAAGCTAAAAAAACAAATAGACCCACCGGGACATCATGTTTCCCTCTTTTCGTGTTAATAAGTTGCAGGCTCTAATGTTTTTGCACACGACGGACTAAGAAAGATAATATCAATAAACTGCATGGCTAATGGAAATATGGTCCCAGGGATACTTTGCTTTCAACTATTCCCAATTACCAAGCTCCTAGGCAACCAGACATTCTGCCTCATCCACTGTTTCTAAACACTTATTAAAACTAATATAGTATGCCATTTAAAATGTCCCAATCCCCCGCGCTCACATGCTTGTATGGGAACATCGTGCGAGATTTACTGCAGTCGGAGAGAAAAGGTTGTCTGGCATGCACCTCTCAGGTGATGTCTTGTGAATGAGAGAGCTGGTTTCCACAGGCGAGGCTGTAAAGATAGCAGCTCCGGCAACATGCCCCGTCCTGCCTGCATTCCTGCTCTCCACCCTGCAGCACGGGCGGTGGAAAATTCCAGTGTGAGTCAAGATGGCAAGATCAGGGAAGGTCTAGAAAAGGGCAACGTGAGTTGCTCAGGTCTCTGATTGCTGCGTTTGAAAGGTGAAACTTAATGTGTGTAGTACTGCATGAGAAGTTGATACTGCAGCGTAAATACCTTATCTATGATACTGCAGCGTAGTACCATATACTAAAGTAAATACATTATCAATGATACTGCAGCGTAGTACCATATACTAAAGTAAATACATTATCTATGATACTGCAGCGTAGTACCATATACTAAAGTAAATACATTATCTATGATACTGCAGCGTAGTACCATATGCTAAAGTAAGTACATTATCTATGATACTGCAGCGTAGTACCATATACTAAAGTAAATACATTATCTATGATACTGCAGCGTAGTACCATATACTAAAGTAAATACATTATCTATGATACTGCAGCGTAGTACCATATGCTAAAGTAAGTACATTATCTATGATACTGCAGCGTAGTACCATATACTAAAGTAAAGACATTATCAATGATACTGCAGCGTAGTACCATATAATAAAGTAAATACATTATCAATGATACTGCAGCGCAGTGCCATATACTAAAGTAAATACATTATCAATGATACTGCAGTGTAGTACCATATACTAAAGTAAATACATTATCTATGATACTGCAGCATAGTACCATATACTAAAGTTGATACATTATCTATGATACTGCAGCGTAGTACCATATGCTAAAGTAAGTACATTATCTATGATACTGCAGCGTAGTACCATATACTAAAGTAAATACATTATCAATGATACTGCAGCGTAGTACCATATACTAAAGTAAATACATTATCTATGATACTGCAGCGTAGTACCATATACTAAAGTAAATACATTATCTATGATACTGCAGCGTAGTACCATATACTAAAGTAAGTACATTATCAATGATACTGCAGCGTAGTACCATATACTAAAGTTAATACATTATCTATGATACTGCAGCGTAGTACCATATACTAAAGTAAATACATTATCAATGATACTGCAGCGTAGTACCATATACTAAAGTAAATACATTATCTATGATACTGCAGCGTAGTACCATATACTAAAGTTAATACATTATCTATGATACTGCAGCGTAGTACCATATACTAAAGTTAATACATTATCTATGATACTGCAGCGCAGTGCCATATACTAAAGTAAATACATTATCAATGATACTGCAGCGTAGTACCATATACTAAAGTAAATACATTATCAATGATACTGCAGCGTAGTACCATATACTAAAGTTAATACATTATCTATGATACTGCAGCGTAGTACCATATACTAAAGTAAATACATTATCTATGATACTGCAGCGTAGTACCATATACTAAAGTTAATACATTATCTATGATACTGCAGCGTAGTACCATATGCTAAAGTAAGTACATTATCAATGATACTGCAGCGTAGTACCATATACTAAAGTTAATACATTATCTATGATACTGCAGCGTAGTACCATATACTAAAGTAAGTACATTATCAATGATACTGCAGCGTAGTACCATATACTAAAGTAAATACATTATCTATGATACTGCAGCGTAGTACCATATACTAAAGTAAGTACATTATCAATGACACTGCAGCGTAGTACCATATACTAAAGTAAGTACATTATCAATGATACTGCAGCGTAGTACCATATACTAAAGTTAATACATTATCTATGATACTGCAGCGTAGTACCATATACATTGTTAATACATTATTAAGACTAGTCAAATAATTACCAAGTGAAAACGTGATGTAGAGTAATACTAGAATTGACTAAATACTGTAGTGTGCTTTAGAGAACTTTTGGACTTTTTGAGTCTGAGAATTTTCATAGTTTATTTTACATGCATTTTACTATATATATATACGGTATATATATATATATATATATTATACTAAAGCTGTAGTAATATATTAAAGATGTATAATATATTTAGGCATTATATATATAAATATATATATATATATACAGTATATATATATATATACTGTATATATATAGTAAAATGCATGTAAAAAAAACTATGAAATGTCTCAGTATATATATATATATATATATATATATATATTATATATTATACTAAAGCTGTAGTAATATATTAAAGATGTATAATATAATTAGGCATTATATATATAAATATATATATATAAATATATATATATATATATATACTGTATATATATAGTAAAATGCATGTAAAAAAAACTATGAAATGTCTCAGTATATATATATATATATATATTATATATTATACTAAAGCTGTAGTAATATATTAAAGATGTATAATATAATTAGGCATTATATATATAAATATATATATATATATATATATATATCAATACTTCAATATATCAATACTTCAATACAAACTGCTGAATAGGACCCTGTATATTGTTTTTAAATATGAATCATGCCTATAATAATGCAGTTTCTATGGACTATGGGCCAAATACCCAGTGAAAATGTGCAGTGACATAAATCTGTATATCTCTGGCGTGACCCTGAAATAGTCATTTATTCCCCATCACTGCACCGCCAAAAAACGGAAGAAGAATGAAAAGATATCGTAGATTAGACAGAGGTGCATTTTATCAAACTCAGAAAGAGCCTATGTGCTTTTTTAATACGCATGTAAAACAGGAAGTATTCTCAGGCCTGCGCTTCACCGTGATAAATAAGCTGTGATGAGGTTATACATCTGCCTCGTTTGTTACCCTATTGGCAGATAGAGCTTGGCCAATAAAGAGGAATCCACATCAGGGCTGGATACATTATTTAGTTTCCCAGCCTGCGTTTCCCATCCTCTGCCTCCAAATAAATATGTACAGCCCAGGAGCGCGTCTGCCTCTTCTGATCTCTTCCTCGTTATAGTGGGCAACTCATTCTTCACCCCGTGTTTCACTCAGATACGCTGAGGCCAGAAAGTAGCCAAAATCAGATATCAACATCCTCGAAGAATCAATCCACGTGGAAATACATAAAGTTCTGACTTAGAGAGGGTGCATATTAACAGTCATGACTTATTTCGATATGGACTTGGTGTCCAGACGACGAAAACATTGAACGTTTGCCCTGGTAGGCTTTACAGGAGCCTACACTGTGTATATTATGTCAGCCAACCCACAACAGTCTATAATGCAACAGTAACCACGTTGGCTGATCTGGGATCATCTCCTCTTAGACACAGTTCTGCCACTGAAAACATAGTCGTGACACTGATGTGAATGTGCTGGATTAGCCCAGATAATCCCATACCTGTCAGTAGCTGGAGTAAATCTCTCCTGCATGGGGACGCCACTGCCCTCCACAACTCAGTATTCTCCTCATAAATGTGCAAATTGATACTATCAGCGTCCACCTCTCTGTCTGTGAGTGGTAAAGTTACAGGATATTTTCAGTGGCATGTTACTCCCGCTGAGAAGAAACGTGATATAGGCAATATACAGAATGACACAGAACATTATGACCACCTGCCTAATAAGCTGTTATTCCTCTGTTTGCTGCCATAACAGCACCAACCCAGCCGAAACTGTCCTCTGGTATCTAGCGCCAATACGTTAGAAGCAGATCCTGAGGAATCTGGAGACCAGGGCGACACCTAGAACGCTTCATGTTCTTTACACCATTCCTGAACAATGTGTGCAGTGTGGCAGGGCGCCTATTTGTGTCAGATTGTGTCAAATTGACGTCCCCATGAATGCTCCGACCCAGGATTTCTGTCTTGAAGAACAGTGTCCCTCCTCAGATCACTGTGTGGCAGGTCCTCAACCACTGCAGACCGGGAGCACCTCGCAAGCCTTGCTGTTTCAGAGATGCTCCAGTCATCTGGACATAACAACGTGGCCTTTGTTTTGGCCTTCCTTTTCTCCTGCATCCAACACGTTAAATTGAACAGCAGAAAGAATAATAATCTACCTTTGAAACACACCCATGTTTGGATATGATAAACACTAATGGTTTGACCTGTGAATGGTCATAATGTTTCGGTTCATCAGTGCGTGTTGTAGGAGTGACAGCATTCCCTGCCATCCGGGAGAGGTAATAAAGGTCCCAAACAGATGTTCAGATCTATTAGAGCCTCCGTGTAATCAGTACAGTTCCAGGACTGCTCCTGTGAGGAGAGGGGATGATGAAAAGACAGGTGGAAGAAATGCAGCTGTCTCTCTCTCTCTCTCTCTCTCTCTCTCTCACTTTCTCTCTCCGTCTCTCTGTCCTCAAGCAATTCAATCTGATATTAATCGATGCATAGAAGAAGAAATTATAGCTTTCTCATATTGCCAGCGGCCCTCAAACACACTTAATCCCCCCAAAAATGTATGAGCTCTTTAATATCACGTCCAATTTCATTTTCAGTTGATGTTGCTATCCATCTAGAAAACATTCAAACCCCCAGAACAGGCGACTGAGTTCAATGTTTTCTGATGGAGCCATTGATGTTCCAGTCGATGGGGTGTGTGTTTCATTTAAAGATACTGTGAATCCTACGTTAGTATTACTTATATATGTGTGTTTAATTTAAATATACTGTGAACCCTACGTTAGTATTACCTATTTATGTGTGTTTCATTTAAAGATACTGTGAATCCTACGTTAGTATTACCTATATATGTGTGTTTCATTTAAAGATACTGTGAACCATACATAAGTATTGCCTATGTCTGTGTGTTTCATTTAAATATATTGTAACCCATACATTCATATTGCCTATGTGCAATTATCCATGTTCTATTTGAAACTAAAAGATCAGTAAAACAATAGTAACTTGTCTTATCATGCATGTGTCCAAAAAGCAATTAGATGGTTTGAGTTTCACACCAGAAATACAGTAACACTTATTTTCTCGCACTGAGAGATGTATTGAAACTTACAAGTGAAGAAATGTTAGAAACCAAAAATAACCCTAATTCTACAACAGAAAATAAGTGTGGCGTATGCAAATTGCACAAATATAAGACTGAAAATGTCTTTGCCAAAACAGGTCGGTGTATGGACCCGGCACAAGCACCTTTCAAGCACTCACGGTTTTCTCCAAAGTGGTCAAATGCCCAACCAGGCCTTTAATTCCAGCTATAACAGATATCGGAAGCTTCTTTAGGTCACATGACATATCTCATCATGCCATTCTGGTGACACTTCTCTATACATTGTCAGGTGTGACCAGACCAACTGTCTGCCACGATCATAGACAATTGTCCCCCATAATGCAATGGGACTTTGGATTTGCTGAATCGTTATGTAAATAATCGAAAGTGCTACTTGTCTGGCAGAGAATGACGGCATCATATGTGGCATCTATGGTTATAGATGTTTTAATTGTCCATGGTTCCAAGTCAATTTTAAAGCATTTTGAGCAAAGAGCCTTTTCTATGCCTAGTGAGATGTTTCTTTTAGGTAAATTGTATTAAATGAGCCACTAAAAACCTGCCCATCACTACGTCCACATTAGGAGACAAAAACATTGGTTTAGAATACAAATTCCTTTGCACTGAGTATATTACACATATTAACATATAACCCACACAATAACCCATACAATAACCCGTACAATAACCCATATGATAAACCACGCAATAACCCATACAATAACCCATACAAAAACCTATATGATTAACCATACAATAACCCATACATTAACCCATATAATATATCATATGATAACCCATACAATAACCCATACAATAACCCGTACAATAACCCATATGATAAACCACGCAATAACCCATACAATAACCCATACAAAAACCTATATGATTAACCATACATTAACCCATACATTAACCCATATAATATATCATATGATTAACCATACAATAACCCATACAATAACCCATATGATTAACCATACAAGAACCCATACAATAACACATACAATAACCCATACAATAACCCATATGATAACCCATACAATAACCCATATGATTAACCATACAATAACCCATACAATAACCCATACAATAACCCATATGATTAATCATACAATAACCCATATGATAACCCATATGATTAATCATACAATAACCCATATGATAACCCATATGATTAATAAGACCATAACCCATACAATAACCCATATGATAACCCATATGATTAATAAGACCATAACCCATACAATAACCCATATAATAAACCATACAATAACCCATACAATAACCCATATGATAACCCATATGATTAACCATACAATAACCCATACAATAACCCATATGATAACCCATATGATTAACCATACAGTAACCCATACGATAACCCATATGATTAATAAGACCATAACCCATACAATAACCCATATGATAACCCATATGATTAACCATACAATAACCCATATGATAAACCATGCAATAACCCATATGATTAACCATACAATAACCCATACAATAACCCATATGATAACCCATATGATAAATCATACAATAACCCATACAATAACGTTTATTTTATCTCGCCATAGAGCGCAGGCAAAAATGACACTGGCTAATTTCAGGGGTGCAATGCCTCATTCTAGAGGAACACCGTTTTTACTGTTGGCTCGTTTACGTTCATGAGAATGAGCTGTGTTGTTCCCTGTCCAACACGGGGTCTAACTTCTAATGACAGCTTGGGTGGCAGAAATCATTCAGTCGTTCCTCCCCATTCACTGTGAGAGTTCATTCGCCCACATAGTTGTGATAAAGAGTGAAAAGCGAGAGGCTGCGTTTGCCAACACCCCCTTCTCACCTTTAAGACGTTTGTTTTGTCTCTGGATTACCGAATGACCGCAGACACAGAAATCTAAATTAGTTCTCAGTTAACCTTTCAGTCGAGGCACAGTGTTTTCCTTTTAATCTAGACAGGCTTTGTGTTGCCGGGTCCAGGAGTCCAATCCCCTCCTCTATCTGGTCTCTGGGAATACATTCTACTAGCCACAATAGAATGGCTTATTAGAATATGTGAATATGTGCGTTTTGACATGTTGTTAGTTTTTCATTAAACGGCCATCAATATGAACCAGTAAAAAATAAATAAGTTCTGGGACATTCCATTAAACAGCTGCTCTGTGCTTTAACAGGTTTATCATTCTGGATCCCAATTTAATCACATCAAGTGTTTTATGGTCGAGCTTCATGGACTAATCACGGGATTGATTTATGGGCCTTGAGGACAGGTGGAGACACAGACAAATGTTGATATGGGTAGGCTTCATTTGACCTGCACAGATAGCCGTGTCAGGTTTTGACCTGTGTTAAGTTCACATTCTGGGCCATCCTTTTTATAAAACACAAAGGACCTGCCTCAGAGAGAGAGAGAGAGAGAGAGAGAGAGAGAGACAGAGAGACAGAGAGACAGAGAGAGAGAGAGAGAGAGAGAGAGAGAGAGAGAGAGAGAGAGCACGCTGGAACTAATCAACACCTCACAGCCAATCGGAATGTTCTCTCCTGTCAGTCTCTATAGAAACCGAACGGTGATGATAGATGAGTGAGTCAGAAGAAATTCTAAACACAGCGCACAAGCCCAAACTCATCCACTCACAGACCAGGTATTACTTCCACCCCACCGGTCCGGGCTTCTCTCCGGCAGACTGACATGCGGTGGCCCTGTTGTGCGCTGTCTGTCGCCTGTGTCCGGCGTCTCCAAAGTGTATGTCGTCATCGGCCTAACACACCCCACACACTTCCTGTTACACACAGCTCCAGCTTATCTCCTCAACTCTAAGTGTATATCCTCTGTATTTGTTGGTCCTGTGTTAGCCGTTTATTGCCATAGCCTGGTTATTTAATTCTGGTGCAGTGACGGGCTCTGCATTTTGGTTTTCTATAGACAGGTTTTCCACACCGGTTTTTTTTCCAAGACAGGTGACACCAGGCCTCATGTGGTGTTGAGTCGGGAGGAAGTGGGCTGTTCAAACAAATTAGTTAAGAAGACCTGAACATCAATAATGGAAATAGAGATGGAACCAAATTCAACTTTGGCAAATTGAAACACTATGTGGAATGGTGTAACAACACAGAATCAACTGCTTAGCAACACGTGGCAAGGTTTATATGGCAAGGTAAAGAAGAGAAAGAGTTTAAGGTTTATAGAGCAAGGTAAAGAAGATAAAGAGTTTAAGGTTTATAGAGCAAGGTAAAGAAGAGAAAGAGTTTTGAAAGACTTTTGGCTGGTCCATAAACAATCCTATGCTGCTCAACAACATTTGATTTCTATATCAGGTATTTGTAGAAAACACATCTGCAGTGACATCTGAAATCTATAATAAATGTGCTGTTTTTATTCTGGTTTTTTTTCAACCTTTATTTAACCAGGTAGGCCGATTGAGAACACATTCTTATTTGCAATGGCCACCTGGCCAAGATAAAGCCAAAAATATGTGCAGGACAACATACATTACGCCCTGAGCAAATAGAATAATTGAAGAATATAAACAGGTATGACAGCAGTGCAGGTGAGAAAGATCCACTGTGCAAAAAGGGCACGGCATAAGTGAGAGGAAGTTAACGACAGTTAACACATACAGTGTTCGGACAAGTGTTCAGACATGAGTAGTTTAAAGGCAACTGGTGAGAAAAGGTTTATGGAAATGCCACTGGAGTGGCTGTTTAAAACCATCTCCACTGAATGTTTGGTTGAGGCATTTGAAAAGCAGTAGTTTGCCCTTACAGACACAGTATTATGCCGTAACTAAAGCCATAGTCCATAAGTCTGAAAAAGGAATAAAAGACAATATACCTAGTCACTTTTCCGTGTTTTTTAGTTGCCTTTGAACAGCACTCAGATTGGGTTTAGAGAAATTCGAGGTAGTATCTGAACATACGTGGTTTCACACATATCAACATTGGATTTCATCTTAAGCCATATTACCTTTCTTGGCTTCATTAACCACATTGAAACATCCATTTTCATTGAAAGTACTACCTTTCATGGATTCATTACATAATCAGGGAGTTTTGTGTCTTTCTGTGTGCAGTGTCGGAGAAGTGCTTAGGTCCTGTGCTGACACAAGCAGGTTTTTAACACGTATAGAATAACCCCTTGTCTATACACAGGCCCTCTAAGAGTGTACACAGTAAATGATAGCAAACTAGCAGGTATTCAAATGAATGAGATCACTTTTTTGTGTCTTGTGTTCAACTGAATGCGGCACATTCATAAGACAAAACCATGTTGAAATGAGCTCAAAGGGAAAGTATTTTAGGAGGATATTTAGGGGTTCTTACATTTTAAACAGTGGGCAAATCCCTCAAGGTTCTTAGAGGGGAAAAACATTTTAAGAACCGTTTGAAGAATCCTTTTGGGTTGATTGTTCAGGGGGGTCATTCATTAAAGCATTCTTTTTGAAACCATTGAATGTTATTTTTTATGTTTTATGTTTTTTATACGTTTAGCCTTTCTAAAGACAGTCCACTGGTTCCCAAACAGTTTCTATGCAGAACCCTGAAAGGATCCTCCCAAACACTGTTCAGTTCTTTTCCTATGATTGAAAGAGAACCTGTGTTTTATGGTTCTAGGGCCCTAGGTGTGAGAGAGAACATAGCCTCTTAATTATGACCTGCTGTGAGGCAGGCTTCTCTGTAATTACAGGACACTCTCTTAGAACACACCAGGAAGAGTCATGTCCCTGCAGGGTTCCAGAAGTATGTGATCACG
Organism: Dallia pectoralis; assembly: GCA_029465975.1. Classification (NCBI taxonomy): domain Eukaryota; kingdom Metazoa; phylum Chordata; class Actinopteri; order Esociformes; family Umbridae; genus Dallia; species Dallia pectoralis. The sequence goes on along the minus strand of CM055728.1, from coordinate 24,058,586 downwards.
GAATGTTCATTCAGCCAATCACAACTAAACATTCACATAAAACAACCTAATTACGATTATTGGATAAATCACACACACACACACACACACACACACCCACACACACACACACACACACACACACACACACACACACACACACACACACACATACACACACACACACACACACATACACACACACACACACACTGACAGCCCCTGATGTTCCTGGTTAGAGCCTGTATGTATTCTTGTCGCCACATCTTGAAATCTACATCGAAATGGAGAGTGAAATATTTATGCTGTAAAATGATGGCACTCTTCAATATCAATGTACTTGGACATAAAAGTCATTAGGAAGCTAGTGCATTCCTGGCTGGGCGAGTCAGAACACACTTAGTCACTGAGGCCTCAGAATCCCATCAATAACTCGGAGAGAGTGGGAGAGAGCAGGAGAGAGAGGGAGAGAGTGAGAGAGGGAGAGAGTGGGAGAGAGGGAGAGAGAGGGAGAGAGGGAGAAAGATGGAGAGAGAGGGAGAGAGTGAGAGAGGGAGACAGGGGGAGAGAGGGAGAGAGGGAGAGAGGGAGAGAGAGGGAGACAGGGGGAGAGAGGGAGAGAGAGGGAGAGAGGGAGAGAGAGGGAGAGAGAGGGAGAGGGAGAGAGGGAGAGAGAGGGAGAGAGGGAGAGAGTGGGAGAGAGGGAGAAAGGGGGAGAGAGATGAAGAGAGAGGGAGAGAGAAGGAGAGACTAGCACAGAAGTCCAATAACAAACGACCGCTCGGGTTTAGATCAGGGAGGCCGTTCCTCCCAATCACGCCTCTCCAGGTGTCTCCATCGATGCCCACATGTGCGTTGAAGTCTCCCAGCAGAATGATGGAGTCCCCTACTGGAGCCCTATATAGGACTCCCTTCAGGGAAATGTCACCTTCAGAAATGTCACCTTCGTTAATATTTGGCTGCATATCCTTTTTGTCCAATATCTGTATGAAATCTGCGATGCACTGCCATCACCAGACGCTGGGTATTTTCCAGTTTGGGGTCATTTTCTTGTTGTATGATAACGAGAAGCCCGTTTGGAAGCAATGTTTCTGTACACTTCCAAATTCCCTGCAGTCAGCAGTGACATCATCAATGAAGTGAGCCAGTGGCGACCATATTCACAACATACATAACACTCACACTGTATTTCACAGATGAGCTGGTATGCAGTGACAGCCTTTAGACGTTATTTTGATTCCCCGCACTTCCCTTGTCAGCCCTCTGGTACGTGCTTATCTTTCGCTCATCTGTCCAGAAATGCTTTTTCCAGAACTCGGCTGTATTTTTAAGATCTACCCTGGCCCTACTGTTTTACAGGATAACTAGTGCGTTTCACCTTCCTAGGTAGCCTTTATGGATCTGTTGTTGAGGTCTTCTGCAGACTGGCACATTCACGTCTACTTCATGCACGCTACTCCTTGTGTGTTGGTTGATTACCACCATGCTTAACCTTACTCATCCACTATACTAGGAACAGCAGTCAAGCCAATTGCCCATATATGATCAGTGCTTGTGAATAGATGTACTGTGTGCCAAACACAATCTTAATAGTGAAACCAATCCGTACACAAATACCTGTAAATATAAGCAGAGAACAAATACTTAGACAATAACTGCATTAGCGTTCAAATGGAAATACTGTTTGTCTACATTCAGAGAAAAAGATCTTGACACCCCACTTTTCCCAAAGTGCACTTTAACATATTTGCTTATGATTCTACAGGGAGGTTGCTATGTGCCTGAGGGGTTCTGCTCACATTCCTTCCTGACCGTGGCATGTTCTAACAAAGCCTTTACTTTGGGGGGGGTTGCTTTTCTCAGTCCTCACATCCTTCTCTGTTTCTGTCTCCCAGCACAGACACACACACGGACACATACACACACACACACACACACACACACACACAGAGAGAGAGAGAGAGAGAGAGAGACACCTTAATGACATCCATATAAGCTTTTTAGAAATCCTGGGTGTTATTTAAAAATAAATAATCCACCTTAAATCCTGTGCTCATTGTTGCTAAGACATCACAGCACGGTTACACAACGGTTACAACGCCCTGGGAGACCTGAAACACGCCGTGTCAACCACCCGTTTTAAGGTGTTGATCTGTAACGTTACACCACCCGGGCATAGTGAAACACGCCGTGTCAACCACCCGTTTTAAGGTGTTGATCTGTAACGTTACACCACCCGGGCATAGTGAAACACGCCGTGTCAACCACCCGTTTTAAGGTGTTGATCTGTAACGTTACACCACCCGGGCATAGTGAAACACGCCGTGTCAACCACCCGTTTTAAGGTGTTGATCTGTAACGTTACACCACCCGGGCATAGTGAAACACACCGTGTCAACCACCCGTTTTAAGGTGTAGAGCTGTGCCACCAATACACCCATGACAATGTCTTTTTGTGAAGGTTTATCTGCATAACTGCATGCTTCTTTTAAAAAAGCAAACAGCTACCCATATAAACTTCCTATATGAAACCCATTTTCTCTGGAAACGTCCCTGGCTGTAGTTCATACGCAGTCTATTCTCCGGTGGAAGAAAAAAAGGCGATAAAGGGAGAACGGGATAGACAAAGGGTTGATGACACCTTGAGTATAACCTTTGACCTGTGCTGGGTTGTTGAGGAGGACCATGGGGTTTTAACCTGATCCTGGAGTGATATCCATCTGTCCTCCCTGCTCAAACACAGTTGTGCGGCCCACCCGACCTGGACAGTTCAAACAGCGCTAAGAGGACTGCGAAATTGTCTCGTTCCAAACACTGAAACCAATTGTGTGATGTTACGACCTGCAGGACACCCCGTAGAGTTTAGGTGAAAGCGGAATTGTAATTTCATGTCATATTTCGCGGGGTCATCCGTGGTAATCAGATGGTGTAAATGTCAAGTATTTCCACACACCCTGCATTTTCCCCTGAATGCTGCTGATATTCCTTCCCTTAACTCCTCTACGAAGCTGGTCCTGCGTTCTGCACGTCCCTCCACAGCAGAGCCTTCCTCTACCCACTTTACCCATTCATATATATGCTAACACTTCAGCTGTTTTATTTTGTTGGTCTGGACAGCTTCCCAAAAGTGCAAACACCCTGGGGCGTCTAAAGAAGGGGTAGCACATGTGCGGCACAATGTCTGCCTCTCTACAGAATATAGTGCTGCTTTGCTCCTTCGACCAGGTATAAAATAGAGAGAGTTATCGTGAATCGCGTGAAAGTATTTACAGGCTTGTATTTCACCTGTCACTTCCTCCGAGCTCCTCAAGATTACATAGGAGAAGCCTGAGGAGGAATTCCTAATTGTACCCTCTTTTATAAATAGCACACTACATCAGGGCTCTGGTCAAGAGAAGTGCCCGTGTAGCAGGTAGTGTGTGATTTTGGAGGCAAGGTCACTGTCTGTCCAGGTCAGACAGATTTTATCCAGGTCTATCAGAACCACACACACGACCCAGGATAAAATACAGACTTTATCCAGGTCTATCAAACCCACACACGACCCAGGATAAAACACAGATTTTATCCAGGTCTATCAGAACCACACACGACCCAGGATAAAACCCAGACTTTATCCAGGTCTATCAGAACCACACACACGACCCAGGATAAAACCCAGACTTTATCCAGGTCTATCAGAACCACACACGACCCAGGATAAAATGCATTGTCTTTCTCTGGGGCACAACAATAACACAGCACTCAAAGATTGTGTCAATAAAACTGTTTTTAAATGAATGTGCTCTCTGGAGAGAATTTTCAGATGAGGCTCATTGCATATTGACCTCAAGAATGTCTTCAAAGTGTTCTTTTCTTCTCTCCCTTCTCTACCATCCCCCTGTCCCCCCACCCCATTCCCACCCGTTCTCCCCCGGGTTCTGCTCCCGTTCTCCTCCCGTTCTCCTCATTGTTCCGGGATGGAATTCCTTTCAGGGAGTCACAACCTTTGAAGACCTGGTGATGTTGTTGGGTGTGGGCCTTCCTCACGTTGAACGGAGGAGTTACTAGTAACTGCAGCCGCAGCGGCGTTGTCACGGTCCGTCCAAGGTGTAGTGCGTGAGGAAGCCATGTGCAGAGTCGTATATCCGTTTGGGTCAGGTTTATTTAAAGACACCAACTTAAAACAAACCGTAAACGGCGACAAACACTAAACTGTTGACATGAAACAAAAGGTGCGCATATAGCGTCTTACACAAAACCCATACAAAGACAACAGTAGTAGAACACACTCACCTCTAAAATAACGTGTGACATGTAACAATGCGAAGCAATGAGTGCACTGCTCGCGACCCTCTTATATCCCATTGATTATAAGTGCAAACAGCCGTGAGACAAACGTAAACACGGAAGTGAAACAAGGAAGTGCATCACCGAAATATGTCCGTGTAGCAACGCCACCACACCAATCGTGACAGTATCCCCCACTAAAAGGCTAGCTCCCCAGATAGCCGAACGGAAACACAAAACCAAAACAAGGGAGCAACAGGGAGAGAACCCGCAGTCAAACCCAAAAGGGTCAGTCCAGGACCGCAGGTCCAGCCCTGAAAAGGCCTCGGTGGCTGAGAGGCCGCCATCTAGTGCGGCTGAGAGGCCGCCATCTAGTGCGGCAGAGAGACCGCCATCTAGTGCGGCAGAGAGACCGCCATCTAGTGCGGCTGAGAGTCCGCCATCTTGTGCGGCTCAGAGTCCGCCATCTTGTGCGGCCCAGAGTCCGCCATCTTGTGCGGCTCAGAGTCCGCCGTCGTGGGCGACGTGGTGGCGGAGGCCATCGTGGGCGGTGTCGTGGCGGCGGCCATCGTGAGCGTAGTCGTGGCGGCGGCCATCGTGAGCGTAGTCGTGGCGGCGGCCATCGTGAGCGTAGTCGTGGCGGCGGCCATCGTGAGCGTAGTCGTGGCGGCGGCCATCGTGAGCGTCGTCGTGGCGGCGGCCATCGGGAGCGTAGTCGTGGCGGCGGCCATCGGGAGCGTAGTCGTGGCGGCGGCCATCGTGAGCGTAGCGTGGCGGCGGCCATCGTGAGCGTCGTCGTGGCGGCGGCCATCGTGAGCGTCGTCGTGGCGGCGGCCATCGTGAGCGTAGTCGTGGCGGCGGCCATCGTGAGCGTAGTCGTGGCGGCGGCCATCGTGAGCGTAGTCGTGGCGGCGGCCATCGTGAGCGTAGTCGTGACGGCGGCCATCGTGAGCGTAGTCGTGGCGGCGGCCATCGTGAGCGTAGTCGTGGCGGCGGCCATCGGGAGCGTAGTCGTGGCGGCGGCCATCGTGAGCGTAGTCGTGGCGGCGGCCATCGTGAGCGTAGTCGTGGCGGCGGCCATCGTGAGCGTCGTCGTGGCGGCGGCCATCGTGAGCGGCGATGCGGCGCGGCCTTCGTGGGCGGCGATGCGGCAGCCAATGTGGGCGGCGATGCGGCAGCCATTGTGGGCGGCGATGCGGCAGCCATTGTGGGCGGCGATGCGGCAGCCATTGTGGGCGGCGATGCGGCAGCCATTGTGGGCGGCGATGCGGCAGCCATTGTGGGCGGCGATGCGGCAGCCATTGTGGGCGGCGATGCGGCAGCCATTGTGGGCGGCGATGCGGCAGCCATTGTGGACGCTGGCGTGACGGTGGCAGCCATCTTGGGCGCTGGCGGGACGACGGCAGCCATCTTGGGCGCTGGCGTGACAGCAACAGCCATCTTGAGCGCCGGCGGGACGACGGCAGCCATCTTGAGCGCTGGCGTGGCGGCAACAGCCATCTTGAGCGCTGGCGGAACGGCGGGAGCCATCGTGGACGCTGGCGTGACGGCGGCAGCCATCTTGGGCGCTGGCGGGACGACGACAGCCATCTTGGGCGCTGGCGTGACGGCGGGAGCCATCGTGGGCGCTGGCGTGACGGCAACAGCCATCTTGAGCGCCGGCGGGACGACGGCAGCCATCTTGAGCGCTGGCGTGACGGCAACAGCCATCTTGAGCGCTGGCGGGACGGCGGGAGCCATCGTGGACGCTGGCGTGACGGCGGCAGCCATCTTGGACGCTGGCGGGACGGCGGGAACCATCGTGGACGCTGGCGTGACGGCACCAGCCATCTTGAGCGCTGGCGGGACGGCGGGAGCCATCGTGGACGCTGGCGTGACGGTGGCAGCCATCTTGGGCGCTGGCGGGACGACGGCAGCCATCTTGAGCGCTGGCGTGACAGCAACAGCCATCTTGAGCGCTGGCGTGACGGCGGGAGCCATCGTGGACGCTGGCGAGACGGCGGCAGCCATCTTGGGCGCTGGCGGGACGACGGCAGCCATCTTGAGCGCTGGCGGGACGACGGGAGCCATCTTGAGCGCTGGCGTGACGGCGGGAGCCATCGTGACGCTGGCGAGACGGCGGCAACCATCTTGGGCGCTGGCATGGTGGCGACCATCTCGGGCGCAGGCGTGGTGGCGACCATCTCGGCGCTGGCTCTTGGAAATCCAGCCATGTCCTCCACCACGCCCTAATAACAGCCGAGGGCTGATCATCCAACCCCTCCGGGGGTTTTTCTGTCCCTGACGTCGGTGGCCGAAAAGGGTCTTCCCACTGCGGGGTTTGTGGCTGTAGCTCCAGCCATGTCCTCCACCACGTCCTAATAACAGCTGAGGGCTGTTCATCCAACCCCTCCGGGGGTTTTTCTGTCCCTGTCGTCGGCGGCAGAAAAGGGTCTTCCCACGGCGGGGGTAGTGGCTGTAGCTCCAGGGGTTTCCCTCCCCCTGTCTGCAGCCCCGGAGCAGTGGGGGGCCGTTCCTGCAGCACCAGGACCGTGGGTGCTCTCTCCGCGGTCCTCCCGGAACACCTCCTTAGCTCCCCCCCAAAAACCTTCTTGGGACGCCTTCGGGGTGCCCTCTTGCCTTCCTCCGGGAGGGACCGCGGACCCGATGTAATCGGCCCTGATAGCTGCATCGGTGGCTCATACCCGAAGTAAGCACGGAGGCGCCTATACTCCTCTTCGGGCGTCTCCGGCTTACCCCAGTCCCACTGCTCCGTGGTGCGACGGTGAGCTTCATCCTTCGGGGCGCTATAGCTTGCCCCCCCGAGGAATCCACTCACCGTCTGCTGGCTCCGCTGGCTTCTTTGTGGGCTTCGCATTCTGTCACGGTCCGTCCAAGGTGTAGTGCGTGAGGAAGCCATGTGCAGAGTCGTATATCCGTTTGGGTCAGGTTTATTTAAAGACACCAACTTAAAACAAACCGTAAACGGCGACAAACACTAAACTGTTGACATGAAACAAAAGGTGCGCATATAGCGTCTTACACAAAACCCATACAAAGACAACAGTAGTAGAACACACTCACCTCTAAAATAACGTGTGACATGTAACAATGCGAAGCAATGAGTGCACTGCTCGCGACCCTCTTATATCCCATTGATTATAAGTGCAAACAGCCGTGAGACAAACGTAAACACGGAAGTGAAACAAGGAAGTGCATCACCGAAATATGTCCGTGTAGCAACGCCACCACACCAATCGTGACAGGCGTCGACGTTTCCAGAATATTCTAGATGTGTATAAAGGTGGTTACAGCAGTAATTGAAAAGTTATTTGGGAAATGATAAACCAGAAGCCGCATAGAAAAATCCAATTGTTGAATCACTATGTTAATTTCCCATTTCCATGTGGATTATAGTAATTCTGAAGTGCTCGAACATTCATCACTGTGGCTAATTACACAGGCCCAAATTACACTATTCTTTTTTCACAAAACCTGTGCAATTATTTCTCCAATATTGCTATGAGAATTGATACGGATATGGAGAAGCTCAGGATTACAGCACAAATGAACCAGTTTTTAATGAGAACAGTGGTATCTTCTGTCGAGATGGAGCAAAATGGGTCGAGTTCCCGAAGCACACTACTGTAATGAACACATTACTGCAATGAATACATAACTACAATGAACAAAGCTCTTCATCACTACGATGCACACACCAAAATGATCAAATAAACGACCATAACCTCGAGATACAAGCCAATGTAATGGCTCTCAAATGCAATGTATAATTTAATCCTGCAAAAAGCTGTAAAACAATACCAAATAAAGAGGTGTGGCTGTTGTATAACGTAGAGAGGGGGATAAAGACAGGGGTATGTCTTATTTCTGAGGCTGACATCCCATTGGTCCACGACGGGCCTCTAAAACAGCGTTACCTGAGCCAGGTGGAGAAGTTTGGTGGAGTCGGAAGAAAGTAACATGGTTCTGCAACTGGCTGTCTTTCTACATACAGAGGAAAACACATTTATGTCAGAAGACAGTTGACAATGTCATTTCATCATTCGATTTTTGCCCCTGCTTCTCTCTACATTGGGTGTGGAATTAAAACACCAGCAAGGTGAGTGAAATATCTGTATTATTAGCAAAGCTGAATGTGTGAGCGGACCTCAAAGGTCCTACAGTTTGAATTGTGTTTATTTATCTGGGAGTGGAGGAAGGAGGTAATTAGTTTGCAAAATCATTTCAGGATCGTGGACAATTAAACTCTGCAGAGAAATAACGCATTTTATTGGAATAACGGCTAATTAGAAATGAATAAAAAAGCAACTGTAAACATTGCAAACAAAAAACTGATAAAAAATTAGACAGTAATCAAAAACTCCCCATGTAACCGAAAACAATCAGGTAGTTGAACCTGTTGAGAAGTTGTTAGTCAGGTAAATGTGTATGTGTGTGTGCGTGTGTGTGTGTGTGTGTGTGTGTGTGTGTGTGTGTGTGTGTGTGTGTGTGTGTGTGTGTGTGTGTGTGTGTGTGTGTGTGTGTGTGTGTGTGTACCTTTTGTGTGTGCGTATCAGTGTGAGTACCAGTGTGTGTATCCGTGTGTGTACCGGTGTGTACCTGTGTGTCTCTCTATGTGTGTATCTGTGTGTGTAGCTCTGTGTGTGTGTCAGTGTGTGTGTAACTGTGTGTGTAGCATTGTGTGTGCATATGTGTGTGTGTGTGTGTACCTGTGTGTGTATCTCTGTGTGTATCTCTGTGTGCCCCACAGTGTGTGCGTGTGGACGAGCCAACGTGCGTGCCTGGGTGAGTGTGCATGTGCACGTGAGATCAATACTAAAGCTCAACAGCAGGTGCACAGTGCCGCACGGTGACGTGTTGCCGGGGTGTTGAGCCGTGTTTGGGAGTGTTGAGGAGTGTTGTGGCAGCCGTGATGCCAGCGCTCAGGCAGGCATGTGACCGTGTGCCAGGAAGAGGCTTCTCCCTCTCCTGCCTGCCTGGAGCCATGTCACCACCGAGCAGTTAGAGGACAGGTCTGGTCTCGCACAGGGCCTAGATCAGGCTGAGCTGACAGGGAGAGGCTCCACTCCACACCCTGCCACCCCCTCACACTCGTCACCCTAACACCCCTACAGCTACTGTCTTGAGTCATGAATCACACAGAGCCCTGCAGCCGCTCCCAGGAACCAAATCAGGGCTTTCATTCCCTTTCATAGAGAAACGGAGGGAGGGGTAATCAAACGTGTTCACTGGCTGAAACCAAGGCTGCCTTTTATTAATGACTTAACTCGAGTTTCTTTTGTTTCAGACCGAAAGCCTAACTAAAGGACCTGCGGGAACTTTCCATGCGTTCTATCCTTCATTCCACCGGAGTCTGTGCCTTTATCCAACCAGATTTCAGTGAAGTGAAGAGTAAGAGGCATGGAGCTTGGCCTTCGCTTTTTGACTGAGCAGCTGAGTTCATTTCACAATACGATACGTCCAATAATGTACACCAAACAATATACATAACACTGTACTGTTGATTACTGTAATTCTCTTGCAGTAAATGACGTGGCCCTGTTGCAATGACTGTTGATGTGAAAGGGACTTTATAAATGCAGCACGGACTCTTGTCTTTGTCTTCTTGACTCTTTGCCTTCATACTAACTATTGTACAAATGTATATGCTTACCAACTTAATTAAAATGTGTATAATGTCTCAGTGTTTGCTTGCATTCTGACTTTAGATCAAATATACTCAAATGTAAATATACATTGAATGACCCTATGCATCCTATCTCTGGATCTGTCTCTGGTTCTGTCTCTGGATTTGTCTCTGGATCTGTCTCGGGTTCTGTCTCTGGTTCTGTTGGTCAGGGAGCTACCCCAGTTCTAAACTTTTTACAAGAGCTACTTTAACACCACCAAACATTCCACAAATGCACCTTCCACACCCCCTGTAAACAGCAGAATATTCAATGGCGCATGTATATGTAGAAGCACACACACAGGCCAACTATACCAAGACCACTGGGATGGAGTAACATGAAGCACTGAGCCACATTAGAGCCCTTGTTCAAGCTAAACAGGCAACATGAACTTATAACAATGATAAAAGGCAGCAGGCATTTTATCTCAGGGTTTCACCTTGGGCTTTTTGTTTGTGCCATTTGTTTGTTTTGGGCGCCTTTTATTCAATTCCCTTTGGAAAGCATTTAATGTAAAAACTAAACAATGAATACAAAACGCAAAGTAAGTTTTAACCCCAGGTAACCCCTGTGGCTCCCCACACATAAATGCCCCCTACGGCTCTCATTAGCATGGCAGCATATTCTGCAGGACTCAAACAGCGTTTGAGCAACAAAGCAATGACAGGCTTTCACATACGGTGTTATGATACACAGAGACAGCAATGTCTGCCTGTCAAACACACAAAAACCCTCCTAAAAAGGAGAGTGCCGGCTAGCTGGGCTGAAGCAAGTAGTTGAGTTGTAAATTGGTGCCTGTCTTCCTGTTTAATGAGGCGGATGGCGGAAAAAGAAAAAAACTAATAGCTTAATTATCTGTGTTGAAAAAACACAAACAGTGCCAATCTCCATTTTCGGTGCAAAAATGTTTTTTTTTCCAAAAAGTTTTTCTCCTAAACCATGAATAATGACATCATAGAATACGGAGCGTGTTCTATTCTCTTATGACTGTGAATTCCTTTCTCCTGGACCACCGATTAAAGAAGTCCCAGTGTCTCTGGGGAATATCTGCAGAGCTGCATGGTTCAGCTGGGGACTCATGCTAGTAGCAATCATGACAGTACAGAGAGCTCTCTTACGCCTCCTCCTCCTCCTCCAGGGACTAGGGCGAAGGCTTGCCGAAGACACAGGTGAGAACCCAAAACGTTCCTCACAGCTGCAGCCGTGCTAAGAGTGACTCATCCTCGGTTATAATTAATCAGGGATTTGCAGGTTGCTCCAACTGTTGTGCGAAATTAGCGATTTAATTGTCATTGTCAAAGGGAACGAAATGACTTTCCTCATCACACATAGACTACTTGCTAATTGAGAGGCTGTGACAGTTCTACCTGGCATGCAGGTCATTAGCACTACCCATGTTATTCCGATCTGTTCCTGTAATGAGACTGTCAGCCATAGACTGTCACGTGAATACGGTTGACGCTAACTCTGGGCTCTCCTGTGAACCTCCTGCTAACTCCGGGTCCTCCTGTGCACTCCTACCCACCTCCTCCAGTGGCTGAGGACATGAGCGCTCATCAGCTGGGTCGTCTGGTGGAGCTGCTGACCTCCGGCGAGTGTGAGGACCTCCTGGTTGCCCTCTCCCACCCAGAGGAGAACATCTTCCAGCTGCTCAAGCGTCTGTCCCTGGAGAACAACCAACTGGACCTCCAGAGGAGGTTCAAGAGGAGCGCTGGTACGCCAGGCGCCGGCATTACACCACAACAAACAGCTCAGATGATACTCTCTGCAAGCCTAGCTATTAAGTCTGCACAACATGTAATTACTCCGCTTCTACACATTGTGTTATGTATTGAGAACACTGCAGAAATGAAAGTGGATAAGAGCACAACATGTTCTGCTCAAACGCACTATAATAACTATAAAATCAGATTATTGACAACCACAGCCTTTGAGGATTCCTTGGGGAGTGAGCTGTTCGTTCCCCCCCGTCTTCCTCGGTTTTCCATGGCTGGGCCTGCTGTCTGCGAGCTGTCTGTCCCCCTAGCCCCCCCACCCCTGTCCAGCTGGGTTTTCCATGCCTGAGCCTGCTGTCTGACAACCATATGCTGTGTGTCTCTCAGATGGGGACATTGAGGCTCAGTGCAGGACAGCTCTGACAAACTGGCTGTTGGAGCACGGAGAACAGACGTACTACGACAGGCTGTCTCGCGCCCTGCAACACATTGGACGTTCCGACATCGCCATAGGTTAGTCAAGTTGATGGACAAACAGAAGGACGAAGGGACTGACCAGCAGACAGGTCGATGTACGACAGACAAACAGACAGACAGATAATCTCCCAGAACAATAACTTCAATTAAAGTTACTTTTTAAGTAATGTGGGGGCCTCCCATAATACGTTTTAAGTATTGTGAGGAAAAGAATGTCTACAGAAATATATTATTATTACAAATCCATTTTAATTGGAGTTTTTTTTTAAATGGCCAAGCCTGTGTCATGTGGTGGTGTCCAGTGTGCAAGGAGGTGTAAATAGAGATAGAGGACGAGAAAGAGAGAAAGAGAGAAAGAGAGAAAGAGACGACATAAGGGAAAGGAGACAGGGAAGGAGGGGGAGATAGATGGCGGGATACAAAGAGAGCTAGGGAGAAGGGGGAGAGGGGGAGAGAGAGAAAGAGAGAGAGAGAGGGGGAGACAGGGGCGGAGAAAGAGAGAGAGGGGGAGAGAGGGGGGCGGAGAAAGAGAGAGAGAGGGAGAGAGAGGGAGAGAGAGGGGGAGAGAGGGGGAGAAAGAGAGAGAGGGGGAGAGAGAGGGAGAGAGAGAGAGGGGGCAGAGAGGGGTGGAGAAAGAGAGAGAGGGGGAGAGAGAGGGGAGAGAGGGGGAGAAAGGGGCAGAGAAAGAGAGAGAGAGAGGGAGAGAGAGAGAGGGGAGAGGGTTGGAGAAAGAGAGAGAGGGGGGAGAGAGAGAGAGAGGGGGGGGGGGGGGAGAAAGAGAGAGAGGGGGAGAGAGAGAGAGAGAGGGGGAGAGAGGGGTGGAGAAAGAGAGAGAGGGGGAGAGAGAGGGAGAGAAAGAGAGGGGGCAGAGAGGGGTGGAGAAAGAGAGAGAGAGGGAGAGAGAGGGGGGAGAAAGGGGGAGAGAAAGAGAGAGAGAGAGGGAGAGAGAGAGAGGGGAGAGGGTTGGAGAAAGAGAGAGAGAGGGAAAGAAAGAGAGAGGGGAGAGGGTTGGAGGGGGGATAGTGAAAGAGAGAGAGAGGGGGAGAAAGAGGAGGGAGAGGGTTGGAGAAAGAGAGAAAGAGGGGGAGAGGGGGGAGAGAGGGGCAGAGAAAGGGAGAGAGAGAGAGAGTGGAGAGGGTTGGAGAAAGAGAGAGAGGGGGGAGAGAGGGGAGGGAGAGCGTTGGAGGGGGGATCGTGAAAGAGAGAGAGAGAGAGGAAGGAGAGGGGGTACGAGGTAGAGGGTGGGAGGGGGAGAGGGAGAGAGAGCGGAATACAGAGAAATAACAAAAGAATGACAGCCCAGGGACTCTGCTTGAGTCAATACCGTCTATTGTTTTAAGAAACAATGTGGGGAATCTGTGGACACTAAAACAAATGGCCCAGAACGTTTACATTTCTTCGGGCACCTAATCTCCCTAACCTGACCAAATATGTCATTGCTAAAGAATTTGATTTTTTACTTCTGGAGTAGCCCAAAAACAGTTTATTGCGCAAAACTACCTGGCAAATTATAATGTTCTAATTTCACCATAAAAATGGTGGGCTACAGAAAAAAGAATGGGCAAAAGCCAAAACACACAAGGGTAAAGCAACTTTTAGAAAATATTTTACTGGTTTTGATATTCTAATCAGTTATAGATAATCCAAACATTTTGATTTGCACAACACTTCTAATTTTGACAACATCTAACTGCAATAAAAGGATTCTCAGAATAATCCAACAAAGACAATTAGAAGTGCAGCAGAGCTTTTAGAAAACAACATTGTCTGCCTGTTTATCTTTCTTTTTGTAAATATTATACTTTTTCCTGTATTGCTGAAATATTTATATTAACAAAAAATCTTGTCATTCAATGTAATTATTTTATAAATGGCATCCAACACATAAACGTAACAATAGTTCTAATGTATCTTGGTCACATCCAATACATAAACTGAACACTGTATAGTCATCCATCAGTAGCCATTCACTGTGCCAATGTACTGTCACTCTTACAGAGATGGGGAAGAATATTAACCAGGACAAAACTCTGAGTTTGATGAAGTTTGTGGAGGAGTATCATCAGAAAGTCAACTCCATAGAATCTCCTCTGGTCCAGTTGGAGACGGAACCTCAGCATAAACACACGCAAGCCCAAGCAAGGCATGGTGAGACAGGTATATGTGTAGACCACAAACAGGCAGGTATATGTGTAGACCACAAACAGACAGGTTGATGTGTAGACCACCAATATACAGGTAGATGTGTAGACCTGCAACAGACAGGTTGATGTGTAGACCACCAATTGACAGGTATATGTGTAGACCACCAATAGACAGGTATATGTGTAGACCACTAATATACAGGTATATGTGAAGACCACCAATATACAGGTAGATGTGTAGATCTCCCACAGACAGGTTGATGTGTAGACCACTAATATACAGGAAGATGTGTAGACCACAAACAGACAGGTATATGTGTAGACCACCAATATACACATAGCTGTGTAGACCACAAACAGACAGGTTGATGTGTAGACCACCAATATACAGATAGATGTGTAGACCATCAATAGACAGGTATATGTGTAGACCACCAATAGACAGGTATATGTGTAGACCACTAATATACAGGTAGATCTGTTGACCACCAACAGACAGGTATATGTGTAGACTACCAATATCCACATAGGTGTGTAGACCATCAATTTACAGGTATATGCTGACTTCATCCACCCTGGTTATCAGGCCGGCTGACTTCATTCACCCTGGTTATCAGGCCAGCTGTCTTCATCCACCCTGGTTATCAGGCCAGCTGACTTCATCCACCCTGGTTATCAGGCCAGCTGACTTCATCCACCCTGGTTATCAGCCCAGCTGACTTCATCCACCCTGGTTATCAGGCCAGCTGACTTTATCCACCCTGGTTAACAGGCCAGCTGACTTCATCCACCCTGGTTATCAGGCCAGCTGACTTCATCCACCCTGGTTATCAGGCCAGCTGACTTCATTCACCCTGGTTATCAGGCCAGCTGTCTTCATCCACCCTGGTTATCAGGCCAGCTGACTTCATTCCCCCTGGTTATCAGGCCAGCTGACTTTATCCACCCTGGTTAACAGGCCAGCTGACTTCATCCACCCTGGTTATCAGGCCAGCTGACTTCATCCACCCTGGTTATCAGGCCAGCTGACTTCATTCACCCTGGTTATCAGGCCAGCTGTCTTCATCCACCCTGGTTATCAGGCCAGCTGACTTCATTCCCCCTGGTTATCAGGCCAGCTGTCTTCATCCACCCTGGTTATCAGGCCAGCTAGCTTCATCCACCCTGGTTATCAGGCCAGCTGTCTTCATCCACCCTGGTTATCAGGCCAGCTAGCTTCATCCATCATGCTTATCTGATTAGCTGTCTGTCAATCTTTCTTCAGCATGGTTGGTGTGGTCCTGTGTCAACCTGGCATCAAGTCTCAATCATCTCAATAACACTATTGTTGTGTAAAAATCCTCCTTGCATTAGCAGGTCAGTGGGCAGCAATCCAATTCAATCCATTAGCACCAACTTTTCACTTTGAAGATAAGGCTTCCCATGACACCTCACTTTGGGGAACTGCTTGTCCCAAGAAAATTGGCAAATTCACAAAATGCAATTATCACCTTTCAACAACGAAAATATTCTAAAGATTCTTTCAGGAACGAGGGGCCACATCGCTCCTTGCCCACGGGGCCGACGGTAAAATGTGAAAAAACAACAAGGGGATGATTCTCTTCTGCTTTGACTCAACCTCTCTTCTGCGCTGTAATTGTTTGTCTGTTGTTTTGCTGTTTCTGATTGGCTTACAGAAAGAAATGTCCCAGGTGACCTGAAGTGGAGTGACTTTGAGCTGGTGTTGGAGAGATCTCCGGTCCAGCCGTACCAGCGGCGACTGATGAACGACGTGTGGCCCCTGGTCTACGGGGTCCTGCTGGGCTTCACCGGGGCTTTGGCGATCGCTGTGCCCGTCCTCCTCTTCCTTCTGCACATCTCCCAGGGCGACCACAGGAAGCTGATAAGCCACACTGACCAGACCACATCTTCGCCATTATCACATGAAAACCATCATCCTTCCAGCCGGCAAGATGAGTCACTGGCTCAAGCTGGAGAACGTGGCAGCAGCAGAAATGGCTCCTATGTACCCAATAAGACATACGGAAAGGTCTAGAGATCCCAGACAGAGACTTGGTCATTGGGTTGAGGAATCGATTCACAAGGGGTTCAGATACAGAACTGAAAGAACACTTGAAAGAACACAAATAATGCTTAGTAAAATCATAAAGCCAGTCTACAGAATATTGTTTTATTATTGTGAATATTGTTTCTGTCTGTGCTGTGACCCGACCAGGCAGCATAATCAGTAACTGTGCTGTGATCTGATCCCAGCACTTATATACACCAGGCAGCATAATCAGTAACTGTGCTGTGATCTGATCCCAGCACTTATATACACCAGGCAGCATAATCAGTAACTGTGCTGTGATCTGATCCCAGCACTTATATACACCAGGCAGCATAATCAGTAACTGTGCTGTGATCTGATCCCAGCACTTATATACACCAGGCAGCATAATCAGTAACTGTGCTGTGATCTGATCCCAGCACTTATATACACCAGGCAGCATAATCAGTAACTGTGCTGTGATCTGATCCCAGCACTTATATACACCAGGCAGCATAATCAGTAACTGTGCTGTGATCTGATTCCAGCACCTATATACACCAGGCAGCATGATCAGTTAACAGAGTAACTGTGCTGTGATCTGATCCCAGGTCCTATATACATTCTATAGGGAAACACCATATTTATTACAGTAACTCTGACAGAACAGAAGTGGCAATGCAGGTGTTTATTATTCGGCCATTAACGATTAGCAGTCATAGTTCTGCCAGCCCTGCAACCTTCCCAGTGTGTATCTGGACATTGTCTTCTGTGCGCCACCAATCAAAGCTAAACAAAGATGACCAGTCACGACATGCGTCACAATCAGCTTCTGGCCCTCGGTTACAGACGGGACTTTACTTTTAACCCTTAGATACAAAATGTGATAGCGATAGAGACGTAATGCTTATATTATTAAGAGGGTGCTGATATACATAAGACAGATGTGGACAACTGTTTTATGCTCTATGGATATATATTAACAACCAAGCATTGCTCTCTTCGTTCATGTACAGGCAACTGCCCAAAACGAAACCTTGATCAAATATTCAGAGAAAGAATTAACAGAAAGAATATACCAATTAAATATGGCTAATAGACCCTACAGGTACTAGGCCCTGTAGGGAGACACAAATGTCCTCTCAGTAAGTCTCACAGTGAGTCACAATGGATGAGTCTGCTAAATGAAATGTAGTTGTTAATGAGACTGCTTCACAGGTCAGCCTTCCTCCATTAAAGACAACAGTTCCCATTGTTAGACAGAGATTAAATTGTGTTAACAATATACGCTGATTACGCCCACGAGCCAAAACGTGCCTAATACGCCGTTCGTCCTTCGTGTGTCCTTTAAAGGTCGGGGCAACGTGTTGAACTCTTCATCGTGTTTGTCAGATCTTTCCAGAACAATGTGTGCAGTGTGGCAGGGCATGCGATGGAAAAGGAGATGTGATCAATGGACAAGGGAACATTCTCTTCTTCCGCTGCTCCAATGTCCAGTTCGGTTCCCATTATAGGCGCTTTCGACAGTGGACAGTTGTCATCATGGGCACTCTGACCAGTCTGTGGCCAGACAGCCCCGTACAGCTTCATACAGCCCCACACAGCCCCATACAGCCCCTACAGCCCCATATACAGCCCCATATATACAGCCCCACACAGCCCCATACAGCCCCTACAGCCCCATATACAGCCCCATATATACAGCCCCATATAGCCCCATACAGCCCCATACAGCACCATACAGCCCCATACAGCCTCATACAGCCCCATACAGCCTCATACAGCCCCACACGCAGCTCCATATAGCCCCATACAGCCCCAGACAGCCCAATACAGCCCCAGACAGCCCCATACAGCCTCACACGCAGCCCCATACAGCCTCATTCAGCCCCATACAGCCTCATACAGCCCCACACGCAGACCCATACAGCCTCACACAGCCCTATACAGCTCCATATGCAGCCCCATACAGCCCCATATACAGCCCCATACAGCCCCATACAGCCCCATATACAGCCCCATACAGCCCCATACAGCCCCATACAGTCTCATACAGCCCCATACAACCCCATACAGCCCCATATGCAGCCCCATACAGCCTCATACAGCCCCACACGCAGCCCCATACAGCCCCACACACAGACCCATACAGCCCCATATGCAGCCCCATACAGCCTCCTACAGCCCCACACGCAGACCCATACAGCCCCATACAGCCCCATACAGACCCATACAGACCCATACAGCCCCACACGCAGCAGGCTGCGATGCATTGTGTGTTCTGACACATTCCACCTGCAACGATGATAAACTATTTCGGTGACTAGTGCTACAGTAAACCTTTTGTTGCTTCGGAACAAACGGTATAGCCTTCGTTGCCCTTTCACATTGATGAGCCTTGGGTGCCCAACACCCTGTCGCTGGTTTGTCTTTTGTTCCTCCTTGAACTGTCGGTAGGTACTAACCACTGCTGAGTAGGAGCACCTCACAAGCCTTGCCGTTTCAAAGTTGCTCTGACCCGGTCATCAGGTCATAACAATTTGGCTTCAAAGTCACTCGCTCGGGTCTTTACTCCTGCCAATTTTCCCAGCATCCAACATGTTGACTAGGAGAACTGATTGTTTGCTTACCATCAAATCTACCCAGTCCTTGACATGTGCCCTTGTTAGGAGATTATAATCTGTGTATGTATTGTATCTCTGGCTTTGTTTTGAGATAATTTACTAAATTTGATTCTGACATAGGCAAGACAACGACAGCTCTTCTGGGGTGTTCCCGGTATGCAGTGGTCAGTACCTGTAATATCAAAAGTGGTTTGAGGAAGGAGAACCGGTGAACTAGGTCATCCGGGTCATGCGCATGGGCGACCATTTTAGATACTGTAGCTCAAATTGTTGATAAAATGAATGCAGGTTTTGATGGTTGTCAGAACACACAATGCATCGGGCTGCTAGCTACAGACCAGTCAGAGGGCTCAGGTGGTTGTATCGTTATGGCTGATCGGAGTATATATTCTAGTTGAAGGCTACCACATGAAAATGAATGGCAAGCCTAATAAATTACTGTAATGTATACATTTCGCATCAAACTGGCAAATTGTGTCAAATTAAAAAATGCAAGATCATTTCGTTTGAATCGAGATATTTGGCCCATATTTCACTGAGCCTGCAACAGTAACTAAAGCAATAGGGCCGGGTTATTACCACAGAACAAGCTACATCAGGGGTTGGGGGTCACAGATTGCATTTGACAGCAGAATGTGTAAAATGCAGGCTGTTTGCAATTACCACAGTCCCCATAGGACTTCTGGTTATTTTGCAAACGGTCACGTATAATATAAGACGACGATTGTAATATCCTTTTTGAAACTAAAACTAATCTCTTCCGCGCTCGTTGAGGTAAAACGCATTAGCATTTCTGCTAGTGGCGAGATGAGACGGGGGGTGTGACAAGTGTATTGGAACTGCTGGAAACTGTCCCTCACCAAAGGTTGTTCCAGCGTTCCTATGACAAACATGACACCCATGAAGGCCCTGTGCCCATCTCCACATCCCGGTGGTGGTGATGTGCCCGTCTGGCACCGAGGAACAACTAATTACCCAGCCTGCCGCCTGCTCTCAGGAGCCTGTGAGCTCGCCCGTACCTCCACAAGCAGTCCCAAACACCGAAACACAAATAACAGTGACAGGACCGGCAGACAATGAGACAGGCTTGGCAGTGACAACAGCATGGTGGAGAGCCGGAGAGACAAAATGGCTAATAAGAAAACAAGCCACAGGGCAAACAGAAACGGAAATTATTTGTAGCTGAAACCTAGAGGTTGCTAAGGGAAACATGACATGACATCTTGTGTAGCAGTGATGCCGTACCCTGGTGTAACCTGGTGGCAAGACGTTATCTTATGGGAACTGTTTTAATTAAACACACGCGGTGTAATATTTGGCATGTACAACACTATGTTGACACACAATCAGAATATGCCCTGACAACACAAAAGGCCTTTGTGTCTTCCATCTTAACACACCATTTTTACCCTGATCCCCACTTTTAACTATTTATACAATTGAACTAATTACATCATTACACAAATGTGTCCTAATGTGTTTCAGGAATCAGGCAGCTCAGATTAATTGTGCTACTAAGCATCAATTAGAGGCAATTAGTTCATAAATCAACATCTAAACAAATGATTTTTTGCGGCGCTGTTTTGGAGACGTGTGGTATGCACAGCACCATAGGGCCAAGAGGACATGGACTGGAACATATTGTAGAAGCCAACAGGCCAAAAGTGGTCAGAAAACACTTACGTTTACCTTTGGCGTCTACGTGAAGAGACTCCAAACTATCGTGAACAGAAACGGAATGATAATCAAGTCGATTTGATGAAAAAAGCCTGCAACTTATTTCCTTAACTTAGATACTTGGAGCTATAATTTTCTTAACTTTCCAAAAATTCACACACAACAACTTTATTTTTTTTAACCCTGACAAAGGCAAACTCTCTTGACAAAATAATCCTTCTTTTTCCCCACCATTGTTTTACTGTGAGAAATGGTACAACCCAGGTAGTGCTGACTACAACAGACCCAGGTGAGACCAGCTGTGGTCGTCTGGGTTACAGTAACCACGGCGCAGGGAGCTGCTGTTCTCCATGCCTGAGAGAACCTCACATACAGACAAGACAACATCCCACCTGGGGCCTGTCTCTCACCACACACACACACAGAACAGGCACACGCGTGTTGGTCTCACAGCAGGCTCGCATCCCTTCATGTGGTCGAGGAGCTCCGTGTTATCGTCACCATGGCAGCGGGCCATTGATACATGTTTAATGGACTGAGGAGATGTGAAGATATACGTACAGTATCACCTTGACATTTTTACCAAACTCAAATGTGTAATGTTGAAATCGGTCAATTGTATGATTGCTTTTTGGACATATGCCTGAGTTCCCTTTCTCCAGGTTCAGACCCGGATCCACGATGAGGCGTAACCTCCACTTCCAAGTTCTCTCATTCAATGAAGCAGTAGCTCACGTCACGGTTGGATGGAGAGGAAACGCTGACATCAAATTGACATTTACTTCGGAAGCACGGCGAAATGAGGCACATCAATCTATTCTCATGTAGATACTTTAATTTACAACAGTTCCTTTCGGTCCTTTAACATAGTGCGTGTGTGCGCGTGTATGTGTGTGCGCGTGTGTGCATGCGTGCGCGCATGTGCGCGTGCGTGTGTCCGCGTGCGTGCGGGCCGGACGGCTTATCAAACAGGATTCTCTATTCTCTCCAGACTGCACCACATCTGTCTCATTTAATCGGTTCTGCTCAGCAGCAAAAAAAAAAAGAGTGAGAAATGCTTGTCTGGAATAAAGGTAAAGATGCCGAGGGAGCGCTCAGGGGGAGGCGTGCCGTGGTTGATGGGCTGAGTGTGGGATGTCGGGGCGCAGTCAGGCCTCTGGGGTGTGCTTAGTGTCATTAAAAGCTTTAACACCCCTCCCACTATTCTCATCTGCAATCACCGGACCAACCCCCCCCCTCCCCACCCCGCTTAGCCAACGGCCACCTACCACAGCCGACTCAATATATGGATCACAGGGTGGGTACAGGAGATCACATCTACAAGCAGGTTATTGTATAAAGATGCGCTGTTTTAACCGCTTTACTCTTAACTTTTGATTCTCGCATTCTCTCTCGCTTTTTATTTCTCTTTCGAAGTTTCCTTTGGGGGAATGAGACACTTCATCAAAGTTTGTCTCGCATATCCGGCCGTTAGCTTGGAATTACAGGAAAAGCCACAGTGTCATCTGGTGGTGGTGTTGAGGTATGGCAGGTGAGACAGGTGAACATGACCAGATGCCAGTGAGTTAGTGAGTTAGTGTTTGATGGGAAACAACAGTGACATGCTGATGCTATCCACAGTCAGAGTTCAAGATGTCTGTCTTCAGTGTCTGAATACTTAGACATGTAAAGTTACAATTGCGTTTGTCTGTTTTCAGCCAGACTGCACTAGAAGAACAGGACACACGTCCGGAGACTATGCACTACAACTGCTGAAATGCTATACATCGTGCATGTTTACATTCAAATAATTTAGCAAACGCACTCGTCCAGAGGAATGTGCTGTAGTGAGTATGTAAGACAGCACCTAACAAGAGCACATAGAGACAAACCCAACAGCTCACGCGTGCTCAGCTCTGCTCACGTGTGTGTAGACACTTTGAGATAGCACCAGGGGTGGTTAAGGTCAAAGGGAAGCGTGATCAGCAAACACTCTATCATTCTCCTCACATCCAAATTGCTTAATTAATTCTCAACAACACCTTAACTCCCCTGATGTGTGGCTGGTTATTACTTGCAGAGAGCACAAACAAACAGAGACACCTGTATGTTTATTAGAAGCAGTGCGCTCCATATTACCGACAGCTGTTCCTCGGACCGGTGGCAATGCCTGTATACAATGCTGACTCTGGGGATTCACGGGCCGTTAACAATCTCTCCCAATTTACTGGCTGAAACTCATAGCATGGCCCTTAGGCATTTTCACAAGATGTGTATTTTAGTGTTCTGCCAGAAACTTTGGTTACGGTATGACAGAAATAAAAAAATGTCTGCGCAGACTTAATGAAACAATGGCAGATTGTAGATCTGTTTTACGCTATCATTAACCAAAACTTTAATTATGTTTAATACAGCCCATAATAAAACACTGTCAGTAAAGCAGCCATAGTATAATACAGTCAGTAAAGCAGCCATAGTATAATACAGCCAGTAAAGCAGCCATTGTTTAATACAGTCAGTAAAGCAGCCATAGTATAATACAGTCAGTAAAGCAGCCATAGTATAAGACAGTCAGTAAAGCTGCCATAGTATAATACAGCCAGTAAAGCAGCCATAGTATAATACAGTCAGTAAAGCAGCCATAGTTTAATACAGGCAGCAAAGCAGCCATAATATAATACAACCAGTAAAGCAGCCATAGTATAATACAGTCAGTAAAGCAGCCAAAGTTTAATACAGTCAGTAAAGCAGCCATAGTTTAATACAGTCAGTAAAGCAGCGATAGTTTAATACAGTCAGTAAAGCAGCCATAGTTTAATACAGTCAGTAAAGCAGCCATAGTATAATACAGCCAGTAAAGCAGCCATAGTTTAATACAGTCAGTAAAGCAGCCATAGTATAATACAGCCAGTAAAGCAGCCATAGTATAATACAGTCAGTAAAGCAGCCATAGTATAATACAGCCAGTAAAGCAGCCATAGTATAATACAGTCAGTAAAGCAGCCATAGTTTAATACAGTCAGTAAAGCAGCCATTGTTTAATACAGTCAGTAAAGCAGCCATAATATAATACAGCCAGTAAAGCAGCCATAGTTTAATACAGTCAGTAAAGCAGCCATAGTTTAATACAGTCAGTGAAGCAGTCAAATAGAATGATTGCCTGTTACTCTTCTATTCTGCATGGCCAGTATGTTAAACCTCTTCATTATCTGTTCGTATTACTATTCACCAAAGCCTACAGAAATAATTATTATGCATGATTTATAACATCAATGAACTAATTGTGCAAAAGTTATTGGATTAGGGCTCTAAAATAAACACGCATAGCCAATGTTGACATGCTGTTTTGACACATTATTGGGTTTCCGTTTTTACTGTCGGCACTAATGAGATCCCTTGACGGTCCACCACATGGAACAGCTTTACATTGTCATCTCTATGCTGTTCAATAGAAAACAACCCCATAAGGAGACACTGTGTCTGCTGTATCTATTGGCCAGACTGTGAGATTAATTGATAATGACTCACGTTACATACCCTATACATGCATACGCCAAAACATTATTCTTAATATGCAGCTGGTCCTCGGGAGATCTTCTGGGGTCAGAGTTCATAACGCGTTATGGCGGCACGCGTAATGAACTCTGAACCCTGAAGATCTCCTGTGGCATCTGGCACAAAGGTATTAGCAGCAGATCCTTCAAGTCATGTGGGTTGCGAGGTGGAGCCGCCGTAGATCGGACTTGTTGGTCCAGCACATCCCACAGAGGTCAGGGCAACACCTCATCATCATTTCTCTCAAACCATTCCTGAATAATGTGTGCAGTGTGGCAGTGTACATTATGCTGCAAATGGAGGCCACTACCATTGAGGAGCACCATTGCCAATGAAGGCGTCTACCTGGTCTGCAACAACTTCAAGTAGGCAACACGTATCAAATTTGCACCTCGTCATGGGCGTTACTGAGATTCCTCCTGTAACCATCATTAAAATGTAGACCATCTGACGGGTAAGGCCAGACTGGATAGCCTGCCCTGGTGTATCGACGGGTATTAGACGCCCAACACCCTGTTGCCAGTTTGTGGGTTGGTACCTCCTCAGACCATAAAGTAAACACGTTTTAAATTAATTGCCTCTAACATTGTTATACCCTCAGAGAACAACTGACTGGTTCCAAAGCCGTTCTTCACTTTTTGAGGCCAAATGGAAAACAGATTGAACGGTATTTCGCCACAAGCCGTGGGCCACTGGTGTGATCGTATAATTGGACTTTAAATAATTAACAATCCTCTCACTAAAAGCAGCCTTCATAATTTCATACGTTAATTAATGGCAAATGCTCCGTTCTTGGAACCGTGTAATTGCTGACGCACTAGTAGAGGAAGACAATTGACAACACTCATTAATATCGGATCTCAGTGGTCAAACGTGACCTCGGCCAAAATGGTAAACAAACCAAGTCCAAAACCAGATGCCTGCTGAGCGTTTTCGCTGAAATGGCACGATGAAGATGTATGATTCCCGCGCTTGTAAACTCGCCTGTTAACCAAGTCCCATAGATCTCCATCTAAAATAGGAGTCTGCTATCTCAGATTCAGACCAACACATATGAATACGATTTATCATAGTCTGTATCTGTATCCCCCCTGAGCAACAATCTCTAAAAGCATTCTTCTCCCTCCAGGCGTCGTATACCTTGCAAATCTAATGGAAAGGTCAAACCAACGTTTTGCTGGGGACCACAGATGCAAGTAACAGTGTGCCAGATCAGCCTCCACTCAAGTACTAACAGAATTGTCAACATATGTCAACCATTACAGAACCCTTCAAGACATTGCAGATATCGTACTTTCCACGTAAACAATCTTTCTAAAGGACACCACAGTCATACATGTATACAGGACACCACAGTCTGTGTCTATCATACACACACACATGCCCGCATGCATCCACAAACAAAATTTTGATAATAATTGAAATTCAATTGTGTTGCTCCACATCCGGCCCTAGTAGGAGGCCACTCAGGGTCTGGCCCTCTGTGGAGTCTGGCCCTCTGTGCTGTCTGGCCCTCTGTTGAGTCTGGCCCTCTGTGGAGTCTGACCCTCTGTAGAGTCTGGCCCTCTGTGGAGTCTGGCCTTCTGTGGTGTCTGGCCCTCTGTGGAGTCTGGCCCTCTGTGGAGTCTGACCCTCTGTAGAGTCTGGCCCTCTGTGGAGTCTGGGCCTCTGTGGAGTCTGGCCCTCTGTGGAGTCTGGCCCCCTGTGGAGTCTGGCCCTCTGTGGAGTCTGGCCCTCTGTGGTATACTTTCAGGGGGGTTGGGGTACTGTTCTCACCTTTATCTATCTCACATTTGATTTCCTATTGTCTCAGTTTGTTATATTATTTAAATATTTTTTTTATAATAGATAAATACACTTTCCCCATCAACTAGGGTATCTATGACAACCATGGTTCCGAGGCTTGTTCATGTCCATATCAAACTCGGCGCGGTAACGGTTTCCTACGTTTTAGGCTTTGTGCTTAAACAAAAATCTGATGAATGAACCGATCCACATTTGTCTCTAGTTAGAGGGAAGGAATGACAGAAGCTGTGAAAGTGGTCTTGAGGCGAGCAGGGGGGCAAAAGGTGTTTAATGGTGAAACTGTAATTAAACAGAGCGTTGAGGAAAACAAAGTCATATGGAAGTGCTGACACCATGTTCTTTCCCGCACACTCCAGCCTGACCTTGCTTATACAGTACACATCCAATTAAGAGCAGCCGGAACTCTTTGCTCTGGCGCCCGTAGACGCACATGTCTCAGAGTTAATTACAGGAAGACCACAATCTCCCCATGCAGCAGATATGCTTCATAAGAACAACTGTCTGATTTGTGTATGGCATCTACTGTGCCATACTGCCCTCTGGCTTCAGAGAACTGTACTGCGACGAAAGATACTGTATGCAAAAACACTGTTCAAGATACAAAGTTTGAAAGAAATGCAGCAAAATGTAGAGAAGATATTGTTGTATATGCATTGTCTCTGTAAAACGAAGAAACAATGTAGTGCAGAGTCAGCTTTGCAGTATTGACTCAAATGTTTGCCTTTTTTCTTTGGATAAGGATATATTCGATATATAAGTTCCGCCAGGAATCGTAAACACAAGCCAGGGTCAGGTTACTTCTCTTATCAACTGAAACCAATCTCCAAAAACTGACACACCAGTGATGGGAAGCATAGATCAATCAATCAATGAAATGTATTTTATAAAGGCCATTTTACAACGAAGTCGTCACAAAGTCCTTTTACAAACACCGAGCCAGAAACCCGACAGAGCACGCATCAACAACACTTGATACACAGCGGCTATGAAACTCCCTGATGGGTCGCATTTAGGAAGAAACCTAGAGAGGAAGCAGGCTCAGTCCATAGACACAAAGAAATGTTGTCAGCTAAGTTAGGACTGACCTCATACACTGCAGTTGAACCAAAATGTGATCCATAAGTTGGCTTTTGTAATAGATCTAATTTCCTAGAATCCAGGCTAAAGCCGAGTTGGCAGGTAATCCCAGAGTCAGTTTATGGGAAACTACCCTGTGCAAGGGCCAATACGGCACTAGGTTATCCAGGGAGGCCATTAAAGTGAGGGTACATTGGAGCAGGTTCACAATTAAAGTGAGGGTACAGGGGAGCAGGTTCACCATTAAAGTGAGGGTACAGGGGAGCAGGTTCACCATTAAAGTGAGGGTACAGGGGAGTAGGTTCACCATTAAAGTGAGGGTACAGGGGAGCAAGTTCACCATTAAAGTGAGGGTACAGGGGAGCAAGTTCACCATTAAAGTGAGGGTACAGGGGAGCAGGTTCACCATTAAAGTGAGGGTACAGGGGAGCAGGTTCACCATTAAAGTGAGGTTACATGGGAGCAGATTCACCATTAAAGCGAGGGTACAGGGGAGCAGGTTCACCATTAAAGTGAGGGTACAGGGGAGCAGGTTCACCATTAAAGTGAGGTTACATGGGAGCAGATTCACCATTAAAGTGAGGGTACATGGGAGCAGATTCACCATTAAAGTGAGGGTACATGGGAGCAGATTCACCATTAAAGCGAGGGTACAGGGGAGCAGGTTCACCATTAAAGTGAGGGTACAGGGGAGCAGGTTCACCATTAAAGTGAGGTTACATGGGAGCAGATTCACCATTAAAGTGAGGGTAGAGGGGAGCAGGTTCACCATTAAAGTGAGGTTACATGGGAGCAGATTCACCATTAAAGTGAGGGTACAGGGGGGGTCACCATTAAAGCGAGGGTACAGGGGAGCAGGTTCACCATTAAAGTGAGGGTACAGGGGAGCAGGTTCACCAGGTCCATGTCTGGGTCCAAACAGTACTTCTCTTAACTACAAACATTTTTTGTGACCACCTGGCTGGACCGAACAATAACTTAAAGGAGGACACCAATACTGTATTTCAGTTCGGTGGGCAGACATGGTTACACCAAGGAAAATACATTTTAGTACCAAGCCTGAGGTGTTTCTCACCTGGTGCCACATTCATGTTCAGAAAGAAAATACCTGACGGAGTATGAAAGGAGGATGTAGGAAGATGATCACTCAGGTTGTTCATGAAGAATGTTCAGCGAATGCAGATGTGATGCTAATATATATACAGATACCTCCAGAATAATTGGGACACCTTGTAAGGTTGACAAACACAACCTACAAAACATTATTGTTTATCAGTGAATGTTGTATCAGCTTTCGTGACACACTCAATATGAAAAAGTATGAAAAAAATCACATAATTAATTCAGGTAAAATTGACCCCAAAATATTTTTGTCACAATTGTTGGCATTTCTGCGTGTAACTCTCCGTGCACCCTGCTATTAGCAAGAATACAGTACTTCATCTGCTGTCTTATTTTCTTAGGTGGAAGAACATCTAGACACTGACCACATTCATCCTCATGGAATGTCTCAAGATCCTTCTAGATCTTTGGGCCATGATTGTGGACTCTCATCAAATGGTCAAGAACCATTTGTCCTATTTCATTACTGTTCTCTTACCTTCCTTTTGTTGATGGATGAATTATGGGGCTGGGAAGGTGTGTCAAGTCATACACCTTCCCTTTTAAATAGAAAGTTACTGACGAAGATCCATGGTGCGAAAATATTATTTGATTTTTTTAATATGCATTTCTAAATGTGTCAATTATTTTCACATATTTGATAGAAATATTTTTGGTGATTAAGAATTCAACAATAATTTTTGAGACATGAACATTTTAGGCTGGAAACTGTATGTGGAAATCTGGGACAACAACCACTTCTGGGATAATGACTTTAAAGACAACAAGTGACTAATTGAAGTCAAGTCAACTGTGGTAAAAATCTGCAAAGTTTGGTTAACAACAAATTCTGACAGCCCAAACTGAGATATGTTAAAATTGAATATTGAGTCACTGTCACAGAAAGTTTTATAGTGGTCAGAGAGATGATGAAGATGTTCAGGCATCCAATACATTAATAATGCGTCCATGAGTCCACTTTAAGGAAGACAACACAAAAATATGGCAGATGTTTATTATGATGATTTTGATATCATCAAAGCAATATTTACATACAACACGTTTCATTTATCACGTTTTAACCTGAATATTACCTCAGAATGTATCGACATAACACTAAATATTCATTTCATTTTTATTTCTTCTCATATTCTTCATTATTTTTCATAGTACAAATGTTCAAAACAGTTCCTGCGGAGGAAAAAAAGATTCATAATGACAAATGGGGTTAATATGTGGGTGAATATGTAAATAATTTCAGATGTGATCTATGCTACAAGAATGTTGATGTTTAAGACAAGAGATAGCAGCCGGTGAACAGAATAAGTAATAACTAGTAATAATTAGTAATAACTGGCTGGTTGTTTGTAAAAGCACAACTGTGGTTGTAAAAAAGGGCTTTATAAAACACATCTTATTCATTTAAATGTGTATATTTTAAATTTTATATCAGGACAGATTAACAATATCAATATGAAATAGTAAATGCATTTTGTGCACCTGCTCCAGATCCCTCTTCTCTTCCTCCAGAAAATTGGGAAACTTCTCCTGTCCATCTGGCAATGACTGCAACAACACAAACAGACACACTTCAGATCATTTGTCTGCAACAACACAAACAGACACACTTCAAATCATTTGTCTGAAACAACCGAAACAGACACACTTCCGATCATTTGCTGAACCAGTGACATCGGCATTCGGGTTCTGGGTGTGTAAGATGAGAAGGAATGTGACAGATTCACAGAAAGATACAGATGTTATGTAGGACTTTCGATATGGTGATAGCTAGTTTCTAACTGACTAAAGTTCAGAAGTACATTTCACAGCAGCAGCAACCCGTTTCCTGGAATGTAACAGTGTGTTTCTGTTTCCCCAGACTAATGCAGATAACGTGAAGGGTAACCTCCTCCCAAGTTTCCCGCAATGGCTTGGAGTTGGCTGGTGGGCAAAGCTGACGAAGGATTTTGTCAGCCCAAGACTGTTTTCTCTTCGGCTAATTTTGACCTACGTACTCGTTGAGGGTAGACCGATTCCTATAGACTACATACATGTAGTTTACATACATGTTATTTAACGGGCAAAGTATTTACAAGATTTAAATAGAATGCCAAATATTGGGGCACCAGAGTGGTGCGCTGGTATGTGTGTATGTCTGAGCATGTGTCAGTGCGTGTGTGTGTGTGTGTGTGTGTGTGTGTGTGTGTGTGTGTGTGCGTGTGTGTGTGTGTTTAAGGCAGGAGGGGGGTTGCGGTGAGATTAAGTGATTTATGATTTATAGTCACACTGATAAAGTGCAGTAGCTGGCACTTGCCTTTTCAGAGCCTCCTGTGTTCCTCGACCTCTGTTGGGCACAGAGGATGGCGTCATGGACGGAGAGGAAGAGGTGACCTTGAGCGATACTGCCCTCCTCAAACACCCCTCCTCCCTCCAGTTCCTCGTACACCTGTGCTGCAAACAAACACCAGAAACCAACAACGTAATACGAAGAGCAAAACTAGGCTGCTCAAGGACCTCTGGTGCCCTACTGTATACGAAATTAACCGCAAACACTTCGCCTGACACCTCAATCCACCAATGTATCCTATTCGAACATTCAGATGGTCCAATGTAGAAACAGTGATTTGGTTGTGTCTATAGAGATCCTGGGTGTCACTAGCATGAATGCAGAATTCAAAGACCACATTTTCCTTGAGTTTATGTTACTGCTGTCTGTACAATAGGAATATATACAAAGCTTTCTGTCCTATTAAGTGATTTCGAAGCCTTAGTATCAGCTCTATCTAGGATTATGCAGTATTTCAAACGTATTACTTGCTGGCGACTATAAAAGGACAGTGCGAGTTACTTTTTGAAAAGAGATCAAAGATCATGGGACAGATTGACATCTCATCTTAAAACTGCAAACATATATATTTCGTGAAATCAAAATCCTAACGACATGTGGTGTGTTACAAGCCAAGGATGGAGAGGGAATTTACTTAATGAATAGCCGACATATTCTACTTAAAATTAAGTTTACGTCAATATGACGCCACAGTTTAGTAACAATCCATGTTACTAAACACTAATGACCTTAAAGATTCTTTAGCTTTGAGACATCCAAGACACTTTATAATGCAATTTAACAGAAGGACAGAGATGCTTTGGTAAATGAATAGTCACTGTAACGCCAAGCTGCCCTTTTCCCCCTTTGATGGATCACCTCTTTATCTCAACAGGAAGAAAAAGAGAGGAAAATGGAAAAATCGAGACCTTATTACGGTCATGCTGAGATGGTATTTTCACCGTTAACTATTTTAACTTCCATGCCCTTCATTTACCTACTGTGACGAAACCTTGGCTAGAAATGTGATCCTGTTCCTCGGAATACTGTTGAAAAACCACTGACCGTGTACTTCAGGAATGAAAACTAGATCTTACCTTGAACGTTGGCCAAGTATAGTTTAATACCCAGCATATCATAGTTTGAGTTCATCTGAATGACAAACACAGAAGAGCAAACATCAAGCCTCAACATGTGTTTCTGTGCTTATCACTATCAAAGTTCAAAAGTATCTTCAGTAAGGATCCAAAGAAAGAAAAACAATGACACACAGTGCCTCTATAGCCGACACGTTCACACTGTTAAAGCACGACCCTTCATCTCACTTATCCGTTGCCAGGACAACAAGGGCCAGGTATCCGCCAATGAAAAGGAAATATGAGGGAAAACAACATAAACGACCTGGCTAGCTGTCTGACCTTGGTGAGAACTTTAATTCCCATGAGGTCTATGAAACAGACTCCGGCCAGGTCCAGGATGAGCGTGTGGAAGGGCATGGGCTGGGAGTCCAGAGTGACAGGAGAGGAACCGGGCTGGTCTGGGTCAGGAGACTGATTCCCCAGCTCAATATCACTACAGTGGAAGTTCACGTAGCTCTGAGGTGACGGTGGCGGGTACGGATTGCCGTTGTCTGGGTTGAAGTCGTTCTGAAGCTGGTGCTGTGACTAGACATAAGGGAAGCCACAGAATATTCAACGTTAATGACCATGAAGCAGAAACACACTGGGTCAAATCTGTAGTTTAAACATTATTTATTCTCAAATGTATGTTCTACACACTACATGGTCTTCAAAAACCACGGCTAATTTGTGGCCTGATCTGATCATTCTGGCCTATCCTGACCTGTACCCTTTCACCTGCGACCTTTTGTTTACCAGAGAAGTTGACATCCTCTTCTTGGACTGCTTCATCTGCCCTTCTAACTCCTTCTGTTGTTTCTTCAGAAAGGTTTTCCTGGCGAGAAGTAGTTTACCTGGGTCCAAGCCAGTCTAAAAAAGCACAAATAGAAACAAATTGGATTTATTCTGCATGGCAGGACGAGGGGTATGGGCGTTCCATGGTAAATAATTGACCTTTTTGATGACTTTTCGACGGAATATCTCAGCATTGGCAAAATAGAGAGGAGCGCAGTAGGTCACAATTTTCACCCCTTCTACAGATTTCACCTAAAGAAAAGATGCATGAATTTCATGAAATATATTTACACACAACCTTGGTGATAAAATAAATGTATAAAGTTAGGGTTAGTAAAATGTTTCACTACCTTACTGTAGACCTTGGGGTTTTTGTAGATATCTGTGTCCAATATCTGACCCATCTCTGAGCCATTTTTACTTTGAGGAAACAAATATACAGTATGTCACATTTTTTTTATTAACCTCAACATGAGTGTAGGAGATATCTTAATTTGTGACTTACAACTGGGTCTGGAAGATCACCATGAGGATGGAGAAACTGACACCCGTCGCCACTCCATAAGGTAAACTCAGGAAAAAGGTAGCTAAGAATGACACAACCCACACACACTGGAACAAAAACACTGTGACTTAGAGCAGAACACTTCAGAGTGCTTCGGTGTTGTCCGAGCTGACACTTTATCCGTGGGTTATATGAATGTCATGGAAACACAAGTGGGAAGGAATTTCACTCACACAGTCCAGTTTGCTCTTCTTCCAGAGATAGTATGGGTCAGCGAGCTGCAGTAACGTGTTCTTCAGGTTGACAGCTATTAAGGCTCCCAGCACAGACTACAGGGACACATGTTAATAAACACCCAGTACTGGTGCCACACCATAAACAGATCAGAAACATGGATGACAAATGTAACTGACGTATTTCTGTACGCCGGTGATGTTCCACCAATTCCATCTAATCTGGCAACCTTACGGATACCGGTAAACAGGTTTAAACGCCAGGCTACCTGACATCAAAGGATGCTTGTCTTGATTCCTAGAAGTTTAGGATGGTCCCTTACCTTTGGTAGTGGTTTCAGGAAAACGGCAAAGGCCAGCATGGTAACCATGACAACCAGCATCACACACAGACTGGCGAACTGTGATGAAAAAAGGAGGGAGTTTTCATTGATTGGTTTCAATATTACATAGTAACAGTCATATGCTAACACACAGATAAAAAGTAAGACGTTATTGACCGTCAATCGACCTCTAAGGCGGAGATATCTAGGTGCTTCCAACTAGTTTTCCAAGGGAATTAGGACATCGATTAGAATCTGATTATTAATCATCCATTCTCTTAATTTTTCCTTCAACTTTCTTCTTAATAACTCCAAAATATATTTTATTACATTTTAGAATGTATTAGTGTATGTAAGGAAACAAACGGTCTCTTCTGATTTTGGGTGTGAGATAGGGGAAAAAAATACCAGATACTAATTGTTATCGCCTCTCACAAAAAACGGTTGCTATAATAATTGACACCATCTCGGAGTATAATTTCAACCTCAATGCATACAATGTAATCTTCAAAATGTTTATGTTTTTGCCCTGGGCCTTGAGACAGTTTTAAAAATATTTGGTGTCATAATATTGACATCCGTGCCTCATTCCATCGTTTGACCTACCTGTGATGTTCCCCCAGCACTGTCTACAGCCAGGGTGACTGAGAGAGCACAGCAGATCACATGGATCTTAAAGAAAGACCCTAAGAAGTTACTGAAGCCCAGAGCCAGCATCTCCTGCACAGAAACACAGCTTCCCATCAGCTCTAATACAGCACACTATCCTGAGTAATGGCATTTATGTTATAGCATATGTTATAGCATATGGAATATGCTATAGCAAACGTCATATAGCATATGTCATATGTTATAGCATACATCATATAGCATATGTCATATGTTATAGGATATGTCATATGATATATCATATGTTATAGGATATGTCATATGTTATAGCATATGTCATATGTTGTTATATCATATGTTATAGCATATGTCATATGTTATAGGAGGCCGGGTTGTTCCTACCTGATTGGGATCCACATCATAGCCGTGCTTCGCTGCCAGTGTCCTGCCCATAGCCAGGTTAATCACGTATCCCACAATCGCCAGGGAGAACGCTGTGCCCAGCATTTCACTCCATTGACTCACAGTAGGGAGGACAGGAGCAGGGAATCTGGGTGGGGAGATTGGCATTGCAGAACATACTTGTTAGTGTGAGGACGGGCCGTGTAACTGTCTTGATATTCTACCTAATTGACCAGAACACCATAACAGTGGTAATAAAACCCTGTATACCAGATTATAGCAAATAGCATGATAAGACCATATCAGTCTTCTTGAAGATGGTAATGGCCCGTGGTTCTTACCCGAGTGGAATCGTCCCCACTACATTCATGTGATACTTTTCTGGCAGGTCCAGGGGCCCCGATAAGGCTGTGGCAACCACCACCTGTGTAAAGGGCGGTTCTCGTTTAACCATATATCCTGTATTGGTATTCCAACTGCAGGGTATAGAACGGCATTACATGGTATATCAAAATATCTTATAAATTAACACTAAATAGCATAGCATATAATAGGCTTAGCATGACATATAATGGTATTACATAGAATCCCACATGTTCAGCATTGCATATCATCGTGTAGCATAGCGAACAACAAGCTAAAATAGTGTAACATAGCGAAGCATCTAAGTAGAAGAGGAGACTTCTCCATTACTTACCACGATGATCTCTACTGGGATGGGGAAAGGCAGCTTGTGGCGATAGTGTGCACCTAGCTCCTTCACTGTTATGAGAACCACAATGCTAACCAGAGCAAACACCAGCGAGGCTAGGTTAGTGTCAGGAAGACCGTACACTATATCCTTAAGAGTCTGTGGAGGGAAAGGGGACATGATTTTGCCATCATCATGCCATCAAGTGAATAAATCATGGTTATTATATAGTTCTGGAGGCAGATTTTGTTATTTTTACAAACAGGGCTTACATATACAGTGGCCAGAGGTCCACTGTAGGGAGGAACATTAATTCCAAAGATGTACTTAAGAACGGAGATGAGGATCTGCAGTCCAGCTGCGGTCATGAATCCCCTGACGAAGGACTCGGACAGGTAGATGGCCACAAAGCCAAACTGCATCAAGCCGAGCCCCATCTGATCAGACAGAACAAGTCGTTCACATTCACAGTGATGTAGGAGACCTGGAAACTAGCTTGACTTCCCTACTCAGTGCCCGGGCTTTAGTTTAGAACATTAACGCAGAACCGGTAGGTTCTGACCATAGTCTCTCGCATGCGGTACACAACAGACAACCAGGTTTCTGTGAGGTCTTCGGGTACCTGTATGATGGCAGTGAGGCAGGCCAGGGTTGCAGAGACGCCCAGACGAGCCTCGTTCATCGCGATAGTATCCAACTGTGTTTCGTTAAGGGTAGCGTTGTGGTACATAAAGTGTGACTCTGGGGCCAGCTTCAGACACTCAATGCCCACCATGATGCTGAGAACCGCAAAAGTACCTGGACGGAGAGGTACGTGGACACGCATTCACGGGAGCGTCACGGAATATGCAGAGAAGAACAGTAACCGAGAATGGTTTACTTGGTGACACTCATATCTTCGGCATGCCTGAGCAGTATTAGATCCGAATTATGAGACATGTGTAGCTTCAGATGGATGTTTGGGAATGTCGGGAAGAATCTGTGCATTTAATTTGCCCTGGACTTACCTGGGACCATTTGATGAACTGTGCCCATGAAGAAGTACGGGATGAGAGGGAAGAACGACGAGTAGAGGCCATTGACAGGAGGCAGGTCAGCCAGCAGGGCAAAAGCCATGCCTGTGAAGATGACAACAGACAAATCAACTGTTTAAAGAATACAATATAACATCTGGTAATGTACTGTAATATTAATGTGTGAAACCTTATCAAGACAGCAATGTGTATGGGAGGAAATATGTAATTTAGCTTAACATACCAAACCTTGGGGAACCTGAATGGTGGAACACTAGGGGAAGAACGACTGACCTTGGGGAACCTGAATGGTGGATCACTTGGGGGAAAACGACTGACCTTGGGGAACCTGAATGGTGGAACACTAGGGGAAGAACGACTGACCTTGGGGAACCTGAATGGTGCCTGCGCTGACCCCGCTGATGACATCATACAGAAGGCTCTCCTTCACCTTGTATTTGGGCAGCCAGCTCAGAATGGGCAGATGCCTGAACAGCAGGGATTTGAGTCGAGACCCAGAGCACCTAATGACACAGGGAATACACGCAAGACAAGTTACAGTAGCCATCTACCGGGTCAAAATGTCAAATGTCTCAATCTCATTCACAGTTTCTTCTTTTTAGAGCAGATTTTGAACCTGAAGCATTTCTTCACTTTCTCTCCTATGGGGAAGGTCCGTTTCTTCTTGTCAAACTCCCCATCAAATTCTGGTAGGGAGTAGGCGGGGCGGTTGATGACATAGAGTGGGCGGTCCTGTTGCATGGCTTCAGCCAATCAAAGGATAGTCAGACAGGCCAAGAATGAATGACGTGTCCATGAAGCTGCATTGAGTTGTGAATGAGGGAACACATTAAATTAAAATGAGATTATACCTCAACAGTGAAGAACATCATTGCTCGAAGGCCTGTCTCGATTCAGATCTGTTTGTGCTCAGGTGTTGCCGTCAAGCAGAAACGTCATGACATGTTTTATTTCCTGCCAGTTTGGCCCGTTTTGTTCATCTATTAGATGGGGTCAAAGGTGTCCTCGCCCTCCACTCTCTCAAATGTTTCTAGTGTTCTGTAGAACCTTAGGAGAACATGACCCGTTGGACCACACCTCGGGACCACCCGGTTTGACACTTCCTTCTGACTCTGCCTAATGTTTTTCTGGTTCAAATGAAGATGTAGTGTCAACCTGATAGTATATGCTGACCTGGTCCACCTGGCTGTGCAGACTCTGGACAAAGTCCATCTGTATTAATCGACGTGCTGATCACCTGAACATGTAAAAACATTGATGTGGTCCAAACGGTCATGTGGTATAATAATCTTTACTCAGCACAGCCAGAACAGGGCTGACCACCCATTAGAGAGGGGTATGGCTGCACTCTAGGTTTCTTCCACCCATTAGATCGGAGTATGGCTGCACTCTAGGTTTCTTCCACCCGATAGATGAGTATGGCTGCACTCTATGTTTCTTCCACCCGTTAAATAGGAGTATGGCTGCACTCTAGGTTTCTTCCAGCCATTAGATAGGAGTATGGCTGCACTCTATGTTTCTTCCAGCCAATTGATAGGAGTATGGCTGCACTCTAGCTTTCTTCCACCCATTAGAGAGGAGTATGGCTGCCCTCTAGGTTTCTTCCACCAGTTAGAAATTTGATTGAACCAGATAGTTCACCTACCTGTCCTAGACCAGAAAGTCAACAAGGTCATTGCTAGGAATTACAATGTATTCGTAGACAACTTAAATATATAATTTTATATAGATATACTATATCTATATATATGCAGAAGCCTAATTTGATGACTTAGTTGTCCACAACGATAAAGTATGTCGGATTTTCCTGGTTATCGTAATACACATGCAATAATCGTAAGTTGCTTTGGATAGGAGTGTATAAAGGATAAATCATGGAAATGTAAAAATGTGTGTAAATTCAGTTCATAATCTAATCTTCGTTAGCAGGTCTGGTGCCACTGGGTCCGGGCAAATGTTAGATAACCAATCACACTGTCTACAGACACATGGTCAGTCAAACATCAGCCCCACTCATAACACAAAGGCCATGGTAATTCTGCTGTAACACATACCGTGCTGAACTCATTCTCAGTAACGCAGGCCAATAAGATAGATATTCTGAGATGATAAGAGACCATGCACAAGAAACAATCGGTATAGTCGGAATAAAATTATATTTCATAGTTTATGAGACAAAGGAACATGAACAACTAAGATGAGATGGTTTACATAAAGCTAACCTGTAACATGTTTCCTAATTCAGGAAGAACAATCAATCATTTAACATGTGTCAGAGTAAAGTGACAGTATAAAAAAGCCAAAGCTAATGCTCATTACCTTAAAGCTGGAATGTACTTTGATGTGATGGTTGTCCTGTTTCCCAGTAGGGTAATTATTTTATACTGGAAGTGTTGACACCTTCTCCCATAGGGAGGAGCCAACCACCACATGTGCAGCATTCACATGGTCCAGAAGCTCTTAGCTCCCAGTTGTACATTCATAGTTGTATCCGAGTTTTAACCGCTGACCTTTTATAGGTGATACTGTTATACTGATAAGCGAGCAGGGCAACGTTGTGTACTAGCAACGATTACATACGATCGAGGTAGCTGAAAACGTATGGGTTAAATTATTTTTCTAACGTTTAAAAGCACCTGAAAAGCATGACTGACTTACCATTTCCCACTACCAAGAGTCCCTTTTCCCCACAAAAAAGTGAATCCATCCTTAGTTATGGACATCATGTTTAATAAAGCCTATGTCATTTGTGAAGGTATGATATGAATAGATTAAATACAACTGCTATTGACGGCTCATCTGTATACATAGAAACGGCATAAAATCACATGAACAAATGTATGAAGAGAAAATGCATGTTGACACATTAGAAGACCTTTATATATCAAACAGCCACTTGTAAATAGTGACAGTTTAAATTATAAAACTAAGCAAAAGTATACATAGTGCAAAAGGAATAAACGAAAGTAAACATATGGAGTTAACAACATAGCAAAAACGTAGCCTCATCTGAATGAGTTTATATATTAGATTACATCATATCCATCGCACACTTTCATTTTTCTTTAAAAACAGATAACGTCACCCGGAGTGCAAATCCAAGTGAGGATGTAACATGATTTAAAGTGCATTATTATGTAGTATAGTGTCTTGTATTCTAAAGGACAGTAACACATCCAAACGAATAAGACAAATCCATTAGGGTGAGTCTGAACTGAACCGTGGATAACAGACACCACCAGTTTGGGAGGAGTCATTTTGGTCCATGGGAAGGGTCTAAAAGCACATGACTCCTATAGCAACGTCGAAACAACGTTACATTTCGGTCAAATTTGTGGGAATCTGTTTCCTTGTTTGTTGCATCCGGCATTTATCATTTTAGAAGATAATTGATCTAAGCAATATGAAGTCATGATCCCACCTCACCATTCAAGACCCATTGCAAATCACAGTTATGGATTAAACCAACAGGGTAGCATGGCTTTAGCTTTATCCAGAGATGGCAAAGACTGGCCAAATATGCCTGCTCCCCCAAGTGGTGAAAGGCTGAATAGTTACAGAAATACATTGCTGCTTGTTACTATGACATGGACTAAAATGTCAATCTGAAACTTAAAATACAATTCATAACAAGCTAGTATTTTGGGACAGCTTCAACCCTCATATACAGATCTACCCCAGTCTTTATCACCATGTCCTTATCCTTAATTATGCCTTTTTCCTTCAGAAGAAACATAAACATCACTGTCTAACACTGCACTTAAACAGAAACTTAGTTTACCATCAAAACAATCATTCCCCATCACTATGTCAACTGACCTCAATAAAACGGAGGAAAGGTTACTGTACGTGTTGTAGGATGTGGAGAATTAAAAACATGTCCAAACTGTGAATCTATATTGAATATAAAAACATTTTAAAATGCGTTATCAAGACAATCCAGCTTCTGACTGCTCTCTTTTCTCAAAACTATGTTTGGACCAACTCTCCCACCAGTAGCTGGTTGACCAATCCTCGTCCCCAATCTCATCGCCAGTCTATGGAGAGTAACATGGATTCAGAAGTCACTGAGGATGCTGATGTCAGCAAACTCCTGCCGGTATCGGTGTGAGTACAGGGCCAGGAGGAATGCCCATTTAAGGGTCAGGAAGCTCCAGACACACGACAGGTACAGGCTCTCTGGATCAGTTGGAGCTGGGAACAAGAAAGAAAAGAGTGTCAAAACATTTCTCCACAGAGAAGAAATTATCCTAACCTTACACACAAAGCACCTTCAATTCCGATTAGTCTTTGGTAAAAGTGTCGAAACAACAAAGTTGTTACGTCAATAACCATCATCCAAAACCTTGACTAACATCATCCTCCAGACGTCAACCTCTGAGTAGCTTTTTTTACCATGTTACTGTAACTGGGCCTCTCATCCAGTCAACTAATGCCGACCGAAACTCAACATCCATGCACATTGACGTTAACTCAAAATGTGATACAAAGACAACCAGATTCTGTCTATTTTAGGGGGCGGAGTTCAAAGGAATAATAATAACCAGTGTGTTTTGTAAAAGCTGACACCCTATTCGTTTGTATCTCAATTCAGAGTTGTTTATCAGCAGAGGTTGTGGAAAACATCAGAGATTTTAACTAGAAAAGATTTAATGTAGTTGGTGTGAAGAGTTGGAGGATTTGTGATTTGTATTGAAAAGTAGGCTGTCTCAATTTAAGTCAATTGATTATTTACAATTAACTTCGTCATAGATTCTCCACCTATATGAGGACATATTCTCCTTCTGTCAGTAAACATTCTAAGAAGTAAAAATGTCCTGAATACAACTAAAGTAAATAAACATATATAACAAATATAACAAATAAATTGTGTGTCGTTCACCCAAAATGATTATGAATAAAACTTAGCAATACGGTGCATAGCATTCTGCAACGTTCTATTGATGGCAACGTAAAGAAAGAGCATTAGTCAAGAGCAAACCTGACTCACATTGTTTCTGTGTGATGGCAAGAGCAAGAAAGGTGACCAAGGCCACCACAGCCAGTATGGAGAAGAAGCACCCGACAAAGATGAAGAACTTGAGGCCCTTCAGCCATGTACGCCAGTAGTCCTGTAGGTACATGATGTGGGTGACAAGGGCCCAGAGTGCCAGTACTCCTATTTGAGGGGAAAAAAACACTGAATATCATACCAGAAAAGCAGAAGTGAGACCTTATCTGAATAATAGAAAATTAGCACATTTCTGAGGATTACAGAAAAATGCCACTGGTGAAGAAGATGTAAGGGCTTTTTGCTTAAATAAAGAGTATGATGCAAAATATGTTAAAAATACCGAATACACACTCTGAACATTAGTTATAATGTGACTATTATCAGTACATCGAGGGCAATAGGCTAGATATGTTTGCCTAAATTGGAATTATACTATATGCTTTCATTTCTTAAAAAAACGTATATGGGAAGTCTAGTGGAAATCTTACAGGATAAGTTTACAAAAACAACAAAATAAACACAACAAGATTGGTTCATGTAACAAATGAACGACATTCAATATAAAAAAAACACCAATATGAATATTATACAATGGTTCCAAAACAAGACAGAATATCCGCATGACTGATCTGAAAACAACCCTAATGTTGGTACAAATGTATCCACGCCGAGGCCTGTATATTCTGTCCGGTACCTGACAATCCGCCCATAGTCGCAGTCCATGGTTGCTTGAATGCTGTGTTCCAAACCAAAAAGGCCGAAAATCCAACCAGCACACCAAAAGTAGCATATCCAATACTGATATACGTTCGCTTCACCATTACAACGGAAACGACAATAATAACAGCTCTAGTATAAAGTGATTATGCAATGATATTCCCAATTATAAAATAAGTTATTTTAACAAGACCCGGTGGACCATCACTATATAAAACAGACAAAAGTCATTATCGAACGTAGATACTCGCAAATGTTGTAAATAACGTCTAATCGACAATAAAATGTCAATTATCCAACAACCGTGTACGCGTTCTACTAAACAAAACGTTTTAGTTGTGAGACGTTGCTCTTCACGGTTCCTATTGGACACGTTTAGATAGGGCCCTCCCTTTCTCCTCCTGTTAAACAAACGCACAATGTCATTGTCCAATAGAAACCATGTTTCACAAAACGCTCCGCCCAGTTGCCAAAGGAATGGCAAAGATCTCTTGTATTGTGTGAGTACCGACTCGGCATGTTTCCGTCTTCAGCAAAGAGGCCAATAACGTCTATAATCTAAGACCAATGAATGTTTTTAAGCATGCTACATAAGTAGGCTACTTCATGCTTAAACGATAATTGTTACATAATAACAGAAGGTAATACTCAGATTAATATGAAAACTAAACTGCACCAACAACACCACTCCCTGTGCACCTCTCCCAAATAACAGACTTGCACAGCATTCTGCACTAGAGTGGTGCACTAATCTAAAAAAACGGAGATTTACTGTTTTCACAATGACACTTGACATTTGTCATTTCCAAAATAACCTTCTTGTTGTTTGTCATTTCAAGATCAGACTATTGCTATGCTATTCAGCTACCCTGTTAACACACGCACATGGCAAAATATGTCTCCTAGTGTATTTACACGATTTAAATATATATATCACATTACTCCATTATTAGCCATTTTACTGTTTACCTATTAAGTATTACATGGAATATACTGTATGTAAATATGTGACGCCCCTCAATTCTTCAGAGTTTGATAGGTGATTGGTTTTGATGATATAGAGCATACATCGGTACACACCTGTACTTCTTTACCTTTTTAACCTATTTTTAATGAACATTTTTCTGTTCTAGGTTACCTTCTTTACTTCAAGTAAGATAGAGACAGACAGAGTTCATAGTTACGGTGTGGTTATGAAAGCCTGTGCTCATTCAGTGGTAAGCCACATCCGTACTTAGCTTTGACAATGAGTGAGAAATCAGTTTGTTTAATCTATTTATGCTTGCATTCATCCAGATGGCCCACGTACCCAGACTGATACACAGATACTTCAACTTATATCCCACGTTCCAATAATTGTCATAGTGTCCAGCTTGTCAAGGTGGTGTGAACTCCCCAAGCACTGTGGTGAGTAATGAGACATTTTAGAACAACTGTCAAAGCACACAGACCCCAAATCCGCTGCCACCCCAAGCCCCTAAAACACACTAGTCATGTCCAATCAGAGAGCTTCAGGAAACTAGCACACACACACACAAAACCTCACACACTTGAGCTGTGGTGTACACTTTGTTGTTATATCAAAAGGAGAGCAGAGTGAATAGAGAAAGTGGCATCTGTCTTTCAGAACAGAAAGCACAAGGCTGAAACGTGATTGGGAAGAAACCAGGTAAGAGTCGATGTTTTGCTCTTTGGGGTGTCAGGTGGTGTGTGTATATAAAACTCTATCACTCTGTATACTATCACTCTGGACAACTGCAATTGTAAAAAGCGCTTCATGAAATACATTTGATTGATTAATTGATTGAAGAAGATTTAACCTGTCTTCGCTCTTGTACAATGTGTTAAATTCTGAGTTACAAACATGTCGTTTTTTGTTACATTTAACTTGTTACTTTTGGGGATGGGCCAAAGGGCACTCATAGTAATCTTTGGGCTGCATTTCCTATTTGACCAGAATTAGAATGTGAGGGTGTACACCAAAACACATGAACATTATAGTGAGGACCTACGATTAACCCAAAGAAAGAATGATGTGTCCATAGTGGCCATAAAAGCGGTGGTTCATCTACATTTTATTTTTTCCATCACTCGTGATCGTCTACTTGTCTGTCAGTATAAATAGTCTTCCCTTCCTCTAAGTGAGCAAGGGGTCACACACGAACATCCTTCCTCTACAAGCAGAATGGCCCGGCTTAAGGGAAACGGTAGGAGGGAAAAGGTGACAACGGGAGCATGTAAAGTACTAGTGTATGTAGTGTACGCATGAATGTGTGTGTGTGTGTGTGCACATGTGTGTGT
This sequence comes from Dallia pectoralis, assembly GCA_029465975.1. Classification (NCBI taxonomy): domain Eukaryota; kingdom Metazoa; phylum Chordata; class Actinopteri; order Esociformes; family Umbridae; genus Dallia; species Dallia pectoralis. Next base: position 24,014,438 of record CM055728.1, on the reverse strand, counting down.
GTGTGTGTGTGTACATTTGATTGTTGCAGGTCAGCAGCAGCTGTGATGCTGGATCACAACAAAGACAGCTGACTCAGACCACATTCCTAGTGGGCGTAGATGTACTGCAGGAAATCCCACTCCCTTTCCCGGAGGTCCTTCTGTAGCAGTAGTAAACACACACACACGCGTGCGCACGGTTGTACAGACAGAAAGATAGAAACACACAAAGTAACACTAGATCAGGTATAAAACATTAGATCTTACAAATCATGAGTCTTCCCATCCAAACCGGTAATCCATGTAAAAGTCTGAAGTACTGGTGACGTCTAGTGTTCCCAAATCATAGACAGAAATGCACAGCAGAAATATATATTAAATTGACTCCTCATTACCACACATTCTGAAATGACTTGAGTACAGGTTTTTCCACCCGTAGAGGAAAGTGGTTTAAGCATCAGGCCAGAGACCAAAAGGTTGTTGGATCAAATGATATATGAGTAAAATAAAAAAGCATCTTGGACTGTTAATAAAGGATCAGTACACCAGATGGCAGCATTACATTTACAATCTGTAAGAAAGGCCGTGGATATATGGACACCATCCCCTGCAGTGTTTCCCTGTTTGTTTGGAAGCACTATCCCCAGCGATGTTGAGACAACGCGTGTGAAGTGTATGAATGGCTGTTTTCAATCCAGAGCCAATATCAGTGATAGAGAGCATGTGACCAATGTGATCAAGCCTTAGGCCTTAGGCCTTGCTGATCCTGAGCAGAAAGACAGTGTTGATTGGTTTACATTCCAATTTGTAGCCTGGGAAGGCAATCATAGGTTTGTAAAGAATCAACTTCCTTCATAATTTGCGATTATTAGCTAGAACAGCTTGCTGTTATTTGTGGATCATCGGTATAACAGAGTCTTCCTCAATTTTTTCCTCAATTAAAGCCTTGCAAGATAGACTCAACCAGTCAACCAAACCATCGAACTGGCGCGTACGAAAATACAAATAAAATGTTTACAGGCATCATCACACTTGACAGTGCACGTGAAGAAAATACCAGTCTCTCTTTAAGATGCTATCGGATGTTGTCCACCAGCTAGCAGTTGTATGTGCTACTTCTTATCAGAAGAGAAACGAACATGTTGACATTCCCAGGGCTTATGAGATCATGTAAGCATTCTTTAACCCTATTGCGATGCATCGTGATCTTCCTGGAAGGCATTCAGCGGAGATAGAACATAGAGAGACAAACACAGAACCTTCTGGAGCTCACTCAGTTTTCTTAAGCTTGTTGTCGGTCCACCCTCACAAAGAACTACGCTTTTCATTTATTCATTTGTTTGTTTTAGTTTGGACATTTTGGGTAATTTTCTAAGCAGCAGCGAAAATACACAAAACATTCTTTGATCGCCCAGGAAGTCTCATTTGGTAAGTAATTTCGTTGTCGGATTATTTTCAGGTGGATGTTTTGTTCTTGAGAAGTTCGGGGAGAAGCCTATTGGCTTGCTTTGAGCAGATGAGAATGTGAGCGTGCTATTTCTGGTTGTATGTCTCGTGTTTTGTGAAACACCTACAATCTCCCACTCACTGTCTGCAGGCGGACATTTGGTGCGGAGGGGTGATATCCACAACTTTGTAGAAAAACAACAGGTGTCTGGGGAGAGATAAAAAAACGAAGTCATTTTTCGGAGGCTTAGCTCTGCCTCTGGGTGACGTGTGGTTGGCCTCGCATTATCCGAAGAGGGAGGTGGTGGTGTCAGCTGGGATTTCCTTGACTCATCACGCCGTAGGCCTGTCCCGAGCGATCATGACCTCACATTCGCTGATCGCAATGACTTCCAAAGCAGAATGACTTGACACGAATACCTGGAAGGAAGACTTGCACATTACGTAACTCTGCTATGCAAGCAACGAGGACGAAGGGGAAAGGAGGGCAAGGTATTGTGGGTATATATATGAAATGAAGAAACAATGACTCAAATCCAAGGCTTAATGTGTCTGCTGTGGCGATTTAGTGTACATGTGCTTATCACCTCTCTGTCTTATGGCGAGGCCTGGATGAGCAAAGCACGAAGCATGGTAGGAACTGATTCATCTCAGTCTGGGGCAGAAGGCTGGAGGCTGTTTGACACAATCTGTGGGATCAGCGCAGGAAGAGCAGCTCTCTGCCAGAACAATGGCTGGGATCTAAACCGGGCTTGTTATATAACTGACTACAGTTACAGGTCACATACGAAAATCATGAGCGAGAACAGAACTTGTTGCTACTGTAGGTCGGAATCATCATATGCACACTCGCTAAATGACTGAACACGTTAAAAAAATGTAGGAGGGTGGCTAGAGTTCCCTCAAAGGATAACCTAGTCCGTATACATGCAGCTATTAGTAATAAAAGAAATATTAGTCATTTTAGACTGAGACCAAGCCAAGAGTTCTGTTGCTAAGACCACCATTCTTTTGATTGACACCTCTTAGCCCTGTCATGTCCACTCACCATGCCCTGACAGGAAAACACAACAACACTCTAGGTAACTATAGAGAAAATAATATTCAACGGTCTGTCGTCTCGTTCTCTCTTCCTTTACCTAGGTCCGGCAACAACCACATTCTCCATGGATACAGTCTTCAAGTCTATCCTGTTACCGTCCAGAAGGATGACACCAGAGGGGGAAGTAAGTGTATAGCCAACTGCTTCGACTTAAGGTCACCAAGACAACCATGTGTTCTTCCTCAACATAACACAAGCACAATTTTTACAACAAAAACAGATATCTTGACAATTTCTCAAAGTAAATTCCAATGAACTTGATGTCACTCTTCTGGTAATGACTTCGACAAGATAAGGCAAAACAGTTAGCTAGACATGATTGGGTTGAATTGAGAAAACAGTAGCAGCATTTTCCAATTTTATAACTCATGTAAATGCTATGTTTCACAACAACTCTACTTTTGCCTCCAAATTAGTTTCAGAATATTTCATTTTTAAAAATGTCTGTCTACATGTTATGTAACAACAATTATGTTTATATTAACAGCATATTTTTTCCCGATTTACATATTGCATATAGGCCTACTGTATTCCCCCCAAGACCCGGTTGAGCAGATAGCGCTATATTAGCTAGGAAATAAGGTGATTTTATGAGCAGTGAGGGTCAATACGTATTAATAAGTATTTATAGACACATATTAATTGAATGTTCTAAATTTCTTTTTAGTGTTTTGTATGGGGTTTTTGATCATTTAAGGTAGACTTAATCATGTGATGAACTTTTTTTTCACCCAGTATCCATACTAAATCCACCACCTCTTGATTAACTGATAGAATGCATAATTTAAACAGCCACTTCATCAGAACCGGAAATGAGAAAATAAGCTTTTGACACTCGAAATTGATGTAATGTCATTGAACTGTGAAGTATAATTTGTTAGGTAGGCCTCTTTGTAAATGAATTAGGCTTGCTTGCTTGCTTCATAAAAGTAGTTGTCAGTGTTGATTTATGGTCACAAAGTCAACCTTCTCGGCTCCCATGTGGTTGTTGTTGCTTTCTTTCCCTGGGGGAGTTTATCTGTATGGGGCCATGCTAAACTAACCAGATGTGGTCACCATGATTAGTGTCTACGCAACCGAACCAGCAGGCAGCATATACGCACAGAAAGAGAATGTCTTGAGCCAACATGATGTTGCCATGTAAAAAGAAAATCAATTAGGGGATTTCCGCTGTTTATAGTGTAGTCTAATTGTTCTGATATCTGTAGAAGACCAACATCTCTACAAAGTAATGACAATGACACGTTGAATGGGGTGCTTTTCATTTGACATTTGTCCTTGACAACAATTGAACCTAAAACCGAATGCAGGAGCTGCTTGGAGTTCAGGCACGAATTGTTTATGTGATTAGGTATCAGGCGGGTCTGTCTGTCTTGCCTTGATAGAAACAATTGGTGATTCTTATATAAATATATAATATATGCAAAAGTTATCAATAAAATGTTGTGACCAGGTATTGGAATGAACAGTACAAATGCAATCCCAACTGAATATTTGTGAAAATAACAAAAATCATATTGTTGCAGTGAAATGAGAATCACATTTTTTGAGGACGACGATTTGAATGGCACAAAAATGTTCTTATCATGCTTCGTGGAGTAGAGTAATTGTAGAGTAAGTGATTTCAGTTCCAATAACCCGCCTGTGCTGAACGCAGGGAGGCAGAAAGTAGGTTGGCGTCTCCTCTCATAGCAGGAGCAGCAGGCATCCACGTGGTCCGAGGTGACAGGGACTTGTTTGGGTTCAGATGTAGGCAGAGCAGCATAGCAATCAGCCAGGTTGAATAGATGGGATGTGGATTTGGGGCTTCACTTTAGTCCGGTTGTGTGAGATGTAGTCTTATACCAGTAGACATGCTCGGAGTTGCGGGTTTCGTGATGCGTTATTACCCCAGATTCACTAACCCGGATAGTTCTGTTTGAGCTGCGGGGAAATATGCATCTGTTCCGGAGTTACACTTATCAAGTGTTCCCTGGTCCGTATCCCGTGGAAACTACAACCATTCGAGGCGTAAGCTGGGTAGGTTTTCTTTTTCATCAAATGGCATTGTTATAGCAGAGACTTGGTTTCGCTTATAGGGTGTTGATGTTAATGATTTTCATCAATACTTTTGATTGTCATCGTAATCATCTGCATTCAGCACATCACTGTTATTGTTTTGGCATGGCCATGCACTTTTTCTTTCAGATTGTTTGATGATGATGATGATGATGATGATTAGAGTGAGTGCATAATGTCATTTTCCACTAAGACAACTTTCGTCTATGAATGAATACGGAATATTGTCTGTCAACACTTTCACTCAGCAGTCTGACACATCACTGTCAAAGTAAATCTGACAGCAATTATAGGTCCTGCAGTCTATGTGGATGTCTTGGGAGACTTTTATTATGATACATGTCATATTATGGATGCCACCAGGTGTCATATTGATAAAAAATAGGCAGTAGTGGTTTGAAGTGAAGGGAATCCTTACAGGAATGTCTGACAGACTTCTTACACGATAAAGGCATTTACGGCACCTTATTTTTTCTCAAAAACCTTACTGATCGGTGACTATAACACTACATTATGAGGGACAGGGTAACACACATCGAAACAACCTAAACTTTCTTCAACATACATGCCTATGAGATTGTGCTGCTTAAGTGGGCGTCTGGGAAATGCGTAGGTGGGTGTGCTGGTTGGTTAGCTGTGGAATAACAGGCTGACACCTAGACATGGAAGAAGATGAGGGAAGAAGGATGACCACATCCAGTGTGACACAGTCTAAATGCGCCCCCAGAAACAAAAGCAGCAACGTGCATTGCATTTGAACTTGTGGAGGATGCTTAGACAGTGGGGGGGGGGACTACTCTACTGTTTAGAGCGTGGGTGTGGGGGGAAGGGGAACGTTTTGAAGACATAGACGACGTTTGGTTAAACTCGATATTTATAGGGCATTGTTTATTGTTCACCTCCAGACTCCACTTAGTTTACAGGGTCTAGAAGAATGTGTTATTTCCTCTGTCACAGGAAGATTCAAAATAGTTCTCCTCAAGATTGGTCTATGTTTGGCTTTGGTATTGATATTGAATAGGTCAAGAAGTGGATGATACTATTCTGGAGTTATTAATATGAAGTATGGTTAGCTGCATCGGTGAACTGTATGTCTGAAAGGTATAATGTATCAATAATAACTGTTTATTGACTTAGAGTACAATGTAAATGTGTGTGACAAATGAAGGTACAGTAAGTCAGACACACAGGGGTTTTACATGACAACTGTAACAACCGGACAGGCAGTGAGAGAAATGGCAACCCAAATGAGTGAATCAAGTTTGAGGAAACCTTGTGAAGTGTTTGTTAATTTGAAGAGAAAGGCTATTCTTAATGTCAATACCCAGACTTTGTCAAATGGAATTTGTGATCATTAGCTCAGGGATCAAGAACAAGCATCTGACATAAGTGATCACGGCTGTTCAATGCTGTGCAAACTGTTATATGCTTCTCCATTCAGATTAATATATAAATATTACGTTTTTCTGATCCTAGTTAGAATACATTGTTCCCCAGTATTGGGATGGAGGCTTTATCATTTGTAGTTATATCTGTGCTATAGTGTTTTAATGTTTCAACATGTTCTGAAAGTGTACAAATAATATCTGATCAGCGGAAATAAAATGGTCTATTTAAAAAACTCTCAATCGTTAAACCTTACCTTCAGTATTCTAAAGATAAATAGATGCCTTCCCAACAGGAGAACCCTTTCTGATTCAAGGTGGAACCATTAGAGGTTCCAAGTTAAATACAAGGAAAACGTTCTACCTGGAAGGATTGCCCTATTGCGGAAGCCAAAGAACTAAACCTACCCCAATAACAAAAAGGTTCTGTTTTTTCGCAGTGGTTCTGGTTTCCCAAATAAACTTTCTAAAGTCGCTTCTATAACTGACGTTTTTAAAGTTGGAATGCTTTCAGGTTTGTGGCAATTCAAAGAAAATCTAAAGGTTTCTTTACATCCATCAGTGTATTTGACACCCAATGTCCATCATGTCTTCATTTTCTAGCTGCTGACCTTGCTGTTTTTAAAGACACAGTGCACTACTGCCTAGAAATACAATTATTACAGTTATTTTGTGCAAAAACCATCGTAGTTATTGTCATTGTTTTGACAAAGTTGCAGTTGGCGTGTCTTAAAGCGAGGAGGTCTCCCAAAAGCTGAAAACACAGTACATGCATTCAGATAAAGTTATTATATCAATAAAAAGACGCAGAAATATTACCTATTAGGGTTAGAGTGGAGTGTCAGTTCAGATTGACTTCAATTGTTTGTAAACAGAGAACAATGCTTCATACCTAACATTATTAGGTAAACATTATATCCACGGCACATGTGGCTCCACAAGATCCTGTCTGATTGTGTGTGTCTGTGTGTGGAATGCTAGGCGGTGTGAGGCCACGTTAAATCGAGTTGAACTGGCTTCACAGTGAGTCCCAGTTCATGTCACGTTAATCAGGACTCGTGTGGTCAGATGCCAACACCTAGTTGCAATGGAGACAGAGAGTCTTGTTTTGGGTGATGAGGTGATTCCAACAGGTTGCATGGTCTGGGTGTCTGTGCTTATTGGATATAATGGTGATGCCTGCTGAAGATAAACCCGGACAAAATGCCTCACATTCGTGGGAGTCTGCAGCAACATAGCAAGCATTCCACTTCTCAATAAGATGGACAGGTCACAGTGTCTTGTATTTTCCATGCCTGAACTCTTAACTCCTTGAGTTTTGTCTAAGAAGCTAGGGATTTGCTGCTCTGTGCATGATAGATAGGGAGTGAGCTAAAGAGGCAGAACATGGAGAGAGACTAAAGTATATTTTACAGTTGTTAATTGACAGTGGAGGAGGGCAATGTGCAGTCCCTCTAGGGAGCTGTAGGGCCAGCACCGTTTACTCTGTAAATAAAGGGAAGGGTGGAGAAGTCTCCACGGTACGAGCTACTGTACACCTGACACGAGAGTAGGAAAACAATACATACAATAACACAAGGTAATAGAAGAACATACAAGAGAAGAGACCAAACAAGCTCAACTTATTGTTCATGTGTTTCGTGGAACACCGAAAGCTGTCTGATAATAAGTCCATCTAGCAATCTTTCGTTTGTTTTTCCCTCAGCTGCAAATAATGGAGCTGAGGGAAAAACAAACAGTTGAAAAATGTTCATCTTGATGTGTTTGATAGCCAAGTACAAGGGCATCGATAGCAGTGGCACACAGATAATTTAACAAATCTCGTTGTGTGCCATATTTGCACGGTTCTTACTGATCAAACTGATATTTCCACTTTGTGGCACACAGAGAATCTGGAACCAGTTGATGACATTGCCTGTCGGGTCTTCTGAGGTTTCCTTAAAAGCAGGCACCAATAACACACTAGTTAGCGGTACCTGAGGGAAAGCAGGGCCTAAACTGTCTGGTGTATTCCAACAACACATTAGCTGAGTCCATTCATATTATGGAACATAGGAGCTTGCTTAGAAACACAGTACTGTCAGGTCATAAAACAAAGGTTGTAAAAAGGAAATGGGAATTAGTCTGTGACAACAGGGTGTACTGATCTAGGTAAGACAAAAAAACATTTATTTTATTTTATTAAATCAAACCAAATGTGACTCATGTCCCTTTATGTAATTACACATTATAATTGCTTCAACATAATAGGCCAGGTTCCATCTGCCTTTACGCTCCCACCCAGTGGTTTCTACGGACAACCAGTTCGGCCAGTTCTGTTGGTATGCATTTCAGTAAAAGCTGTTTGACAGTGAATGCTTTATTGTCACATTGGCTTTATATTACAGGATTTCTTAGCCGGATATTAAACTCTGTGATGTAATTGTGACATGCTTTAAATGTCCCGGATGTGTCTTTTTATTTCTGTTTACCACAGACTCCATTACCTGAGGCTCTTGACACCCCGGACACCATGAAGCAGGTATGTTTTGTATGACAGTCCAGGGACTGTAAGACAAACACAACTCATTAATTACAGTTTTCCTGAGAGATAAAACTGTGGTCACCTATAGGAAGGTGATTCGATTTTTTTTTACCTTACCATTAAATCATGTTACGACGTAAACAAAATGTATCCACTCCAATCTCCACTCGGGTATTTCCAAATGTTTCCCACTTTGTTCTAGCTCAGAACAGTCACACTTGTTCATGGACTAGCCATTTGTTGACAATTTGAAACTGGTGTGTTTGTTTTGGAATAAATGTAATTCTTTAACTGACTGGTTTCATGTCAACCACATCCTATTGGTACTGGAATAGATTACATTAATTGACCGACCAGTTTCATGTAAACCACAACCCATTGACACCCACCATGGTCTCAGGGTTATGTTGCAATGCGCCAGACTCGGTTATTGGGATCCACTATATCTGCATAACAAGTTCTGTCTTCCTGCCTAATTTTCGACCATCCTGCCTCAGCAGCTGAGTCTTTAAAACACATTCCAAGCCCAACTATCATAACAGTCAAGGAGAAGGAGTTAAGGGCCCTCCAGGATCCAGAGCTGCCCTCCCCTAACCTCCACTGCCCCTTCCCTTCCCTGGCCAGACCAGACCTGGACTAGACCCAGAACCAGACCAGACCAAGACCAGAACAGAACCAGACCAAGACCACAACAGAACCAGACCCAGACCAGACCCAGAACCAGACCCAGACCAGATCCAGAACCAGAACCAGACCCAGCCCTATTTATCGTTTATCTTAACTGTGCATTGAAAGCCCTCTCACAGTAGAAAGCCTAATAACAAGGTCTTGAACTGGAACGGCACAACCGGCTCCTAACTTTACTTAACATAATACACTTACACATGTTTGCACACACACACACTAAACACACACGGCAAATTCTATTGCATTTGAAGGGACGACTAAACAATCGAGATATGTAAACACCTCTGGTCACAGAAAGCACCTTCTCTGTGCTGTTTGTCTGGCCGTGGGCACTGACACAGAACGTGCCTGTCTGGTTAAATAGTTTTAGACAGGCCTTTAACTGGGCGCGTGTGCGCACGGCAAATACCAGAATTACAGGTCTTCACCGATACCCAAGACTGCTCAGTCGTGACATGAGGGGCTGGCGTGTTAGGACGTTGTCAGCTAATGTCTGCTCCTTGGAGTGGTCAAACAGACGGCACCTCCCCTAAATACACCAGGGTCTAGTGGACCTAATACCCCGACAAACACACTATCATCAGCACCAAAATTCAACTGAGCAGAATTTGACATAGGTGTGTGCTGTTGAGATCACCTTTCTCACCCCGCTAGCTACACAAGGTTGACACACTCGAGGAATGGACCAGCCCTGATAAGAATGGCATGTTGGCAACCATTTCAACAATGCGGTCAACAGCCTCCATTACATTTGACGCAGCAGGTCAGATATGCCTGTATTGTTTCTGCAGGTGAACAGAGCCGTAGATGTATTCATAAGGACCAGCGTTTGTTGGTAGAAGGAGAGGCAGAGTGGTCAGCACAGCACTCATGTTAGCCGGTGTTTCCAGAGTGGTCAGCACAGCACTCATGTTAGCTGGTGTTTCCAGAGTGGTCAGCACAGCACTCATGTTAGCCGGTGTTTCCAGAGTGGTCAGCACAGCACTCATGTTAGCCGGTGTTTCCTGCCACCTGAGATCCAAGAGGATGTTGGTTGAGCTGTTCCATCATGAGTGACTGAAGCCAGTTTCTAGCACAGTCTGCTTGTCAGTCTGCCTGTCGGTCTGTTTGTCAGGCGGTCTGTCTGTCAGTCTGTCTGCCTGTCGGTCTGCCTGTCTGTTTGTCATGCGGTCTGTCTGTGGGGAGTACCATTTTCCTGTCAGCCTTGGAATGTTTTGCCACATGATGTTCTGTCCGGCGTTGAGAGGATACAGGACATTGTTCCTAATCGGAGAACTGCAAAGAGGCGGCCAGAAGTTGTAAATAAAGAATACAATGTTTCCAGGGCTGTAGTGAGACATTTGTGACGTGAGGAAGTGGTCTGGTTACAAACAACCACCCTCAGGTACAGTCATTTTCCACTGAAGAGAATGGAACGCAGCCCACCAATGTCACAGCCCAAATAAAAACTGTGTAAACTAACCCACAGAGGAAATGTTTCTAAGCTACTGAACATTTACAATTCAATAAACCCACACCACATTTGATATGTCTTACTGAGCCCAATAATTCAGTTACCACACAGTGAATTTATTGATGGCTGGGTATAAGGCGTTAACCATAGACCACATTATGTAGCCATTGTCAGAACCAAAACCACGAAAGATTTTAACAAGCCCAGATGTTAAGGGGTAAAGCCCTTTTGTAAAACGTCATAGAAACATAGACAAAGCATTCTTGGACTTTTTTGGGGTAGATGTTTCAACGACTATGTTAAGTATAAATTGCCCTCAAAATGTTATTTGTGAACATATTTCAAGTTAAAGGACACTTAGGTTTTCTTTGTAGAGTGTACTGCTAGTTAATTGCAATATCCCAAATCTGCGTTTTCCTTTAGGACTGAAATTGGAAAAACCCATTTTTAGTTCTTCATTTAGCATTGCAATGATCGTTCTCTTAAGTGAGCTACATATGGCGAAATGTATATGTGAGTGATGGTTTGCTGTATGATGTTTATGGGTTGGAGGTGATGTCCTATACATTTGATGGTAATATGCTGTATTAAAGGATATGTATTTGTTGTTAAAAAGTTAATTTGTGTTTGGGAAAGTTCCTGGGACACAACCACTGAGCTAATGCCTGCTTTCGGGGTAATTTATGCATTTCTAGATTATTATCTTAGTGTCAGAGTTGAGCAGCGTGAGAACATGGAGGTAGTTAGTGGTCCCACAGGGACAGTCTGGACACATGGGAATATAGTTGACCTCCAGCCAGCAGAGCTAGTAGAGCCAATCTGCTGCCCCCTTGGGAAAGAGGAGCACAGTATACGTCAGTGTAGAGGAGGACAGCTTCAAAGTGATGCATTGGCAGAGAGTCTGGTTCTGGGAACAGAACTGTCAGTGAGAAGACAGAGTGAGGAAGTGGGGAAGCGTTTTTCTGGTGGGAGCCCTCAGTTAAGTTAGGTGTGCCTCATTGAACTTTGAACTAGCACACAGGTTTTGGTCCGTTGTTCCAAGAAAAGCTGCTTAGATCTTAATACTTGTGTCGTGTTGTATGAGAATCCCAGCGTGTCGGGTTATGTTTTCATCACAGAGCCCGGGGTCAGCAGATCAGTCACGGGTCAGAAGCCAATCATTTCATCGAGTGGCTGGTAGTCAGAGCCAATGGCCAGGGCAGGCTTCGGGGGCCGAGGACGGCAAAGCACTGTTCACCAGAACCCAAGCCAGAGCTGACTCAGGGTTCAGCTGGAATGAGAGAGTCTCGTGGGCAGGCAGGCAGGCAGGTGGAGAGACCACCAACACCTCACCGGGTTGACAGATAAGCCCTAAGTATTGGCCTTTGTTGAGTTCAGACTTAATCTCAAGACCACCACCTTGGACAAACAATGCCCTGAAGGAAGTCAGGAGAACAAATAAGCAGCTGAATGAGTCACTTGTGGAATCACAAGACTAAGGTGCAGGAATATACAGTGGGCGGGAGTGGACAGAAAGAGAAAGAGGGTGTTCTATTTAAATGAATTAATAAATCTAGTAAACATTAATAAATCAAGTAAACATTGTTATGTCACGGTTTGTTTCTGTCAATAATACATCTAGTAAACATTATTCAGAATCAGGTTTATTCGCCAAGTCTGTTTACACACACAAGGAACTTCTTCTGACCACGAGCTGCAGTATTCAGAACACACATTTTAAGACGTACACGAACAGCGCAAACAGAGCATAAACACACAACACGAACAGTCCGACAAGAGACCATGCCTAGTTGGCATATGGCAATAGGTAAATATAGAATGTGTTATATGTATCTAAAAAGTGCAAAGGAGCAATGTCTAGATGTGTGAGCAGATTGCAAAAAAATGAAGAAAGGGCAATGTCCATGTTCAAGTATGAAATTGTGCAGAAGGGCAATGAATAAATCTAGGATTTGAGGATTTGAGCCAAGGATTTCAGCCAGCAACTGCCAAGGATTTTGGTGCCATAAGCGTTGGCCCGCTTTAGTGATTGTTGATACTGTCTTATAGCTGAGGGGGTCAAGCTGTCAGACAGTAACAGAAAGTAACAGTTGTCAATCTGATGTTTGTGAATGCGGTAAGTTTAGTTGTGTGTGGGAGAGTTGAATAGCATCTCCGGAAAAAATCTTCACCAGTTGCCTCCCACACACACAATAAGACATAAAACACACTCCAGTCAGGCTAAAACTGTGTATCACCAACACTAAAGGTTTCTGAAGTGTTTTCACACGTTTAACTTCTACCTACAAGCTTGGTCTACACAGTGGAACACTGCTGTGACTTTCTCTATATTTATACAGTATAATCTTCTCTTCGTCTTTTTCACCACCGCTGAAAGGTGCACCGTGCATCAAAGCATGTTGTTTTGTGGGTCTATGTCAGGCAGAGAATGCAATGCATTGTTTAAGATCCTTTGACATGTCACGTGTGTTTTGGATTGACTCATTTCACTTTCAATTTTAATAGAGCTGTATAACATTGCAATCACCATGCCAAAGTGGGAAATTAAGAAGGACGTAACAAAAAAACAGGCTAAATATCTGTTGTCTTATACGTGTGTCCTCTTTATCTCTTGTAGTTTCTGTCTGACCGTATTCTGAAGGCGGCGAGAGCTGTGTATTGTGCTTTGATCGAGCAAAACCCTGGCCTGATCAGAGACAAGAAGCATCACCTGAAGACCTACAGGTAACTTTTTGGGCTTTATGTGAAGGTCTCCATCAAATCTTTAATGCCATCTGGAGCATCTGACAACGGAAGTCAATGTCTGCCAATAGAACTATAACTCTTACATGTGTTTTTGTGTTACTCAAATATACAATTTGACAGTTATCTTCATTATATTTAGTTATTATTTTTATTATTTCACCCCTTTCCCCCTTACAGACAGTGTTGTTCGGGGAAAGAGCTTGTTGATTGGTTGATGAAGCTGAATGAATGCTTTCAATCAAGGAGCCAGGCAGCTGGCATGTGGCAGGTACTGGTGGATGAAGGGATCATTGTTCATGGTAAATTAAATTGCTTAAGATGGATGTCATTTTGCAATGTTTCAATGGGTTGCTGAGCTCCACTAGTTTTCTGCTGCTCATTAGACAATGTGTGGGTGCATTCTGTTATATTCAGTCTGTTGTATTGTGCCACTGTCACAGTAATTAATTTGTCTCTGTCGTGTGTCGCCCTGGTAACATTTTATCTTCAAAATTGTCCAACTTCAAGAAATTAAGAATTCTGGACTTTATTGTTACTGTTTTGCTTCTGTTGAGATCTTAAATACAAGTATTTGTTGCCACATAACATTGATGATGTGTCATATTATGTAAATGAGCCTCTGCATTAATTGGTCAGGTCAGTCTAACTGTTGGTAGGCTCTGATTGGATAGACTGCATGTGGTCAGTGTCTGATCATTTACACTAGGTGTAGCGATGTAGGTGAAACGTGGACATTATTCAAGTCAAACAGAACCCTAAAACCTTTGAATCTAACTTTCTTACTGAAACATATTTTATTTTCCCTTTGTAATTATTTTTTACGCTAAAGTCAATGTTTCTGACTAATATGAATGCAACAAAACGTTTTAGTTCAGCTGCCCTTTATTCAAAGTTCTGTTTTAATATTTCTGTTTTAAATAATGTTAATTATAATGAATAAATACTTATGCTATTACTAATGCTAATGCCATTTTATGTTTCAGGATAGTTTAATATAATCTTTCTAATTCTGATTGTGGGAGAGTGTAACCTAACTGTGTTTTTCACATTTTCTCAATCTAGTGAAACACGAATTGAATTTTCATGACAAAGACACTCAATTATACCGCTTCCTGGACTCGGAGTTTGGACTTAACCAGTTGACCAATGACAAGGACACTCACACAGCCAAAGAAAATCTCGAATTAAACCACACAACAAATAGAATGGACCAATCAGATGATGATCTGCAGGAGGGTCTGTCGTTATTACTTCAGATGGGTCCAGATGCCCTTCTGACCATGATATTACGTAAATGGTGAGTACCGTTTTATTATATTTTAATAATTTTGAAAGAAAATGACCCAGATATATTTACTGAGAACACAACCTGCAAGCTTTTGTTCAGTGACAGAACTACAGATCTTTTTCACCCTGACTGCTCCAGTAACCGGAGTTGGAACTAACAACCTTCCAGGATGCACTAACCACTTGGCTCTCAGTTTGGTTTTCTTATGTAACTTTTTGACAGATATATACTTCCATCCCTTTGTCTTATATGATATTCTACTGTGTCATGTTCTAATAATGTCACTTTGACGACAATGACTGTCTTGTGACCGGCTGTGATGTACCTCTGTGCCCTGTGGCTGTGATGTACCCCTGTGCCATGTGGCTGTGATGTACCCCTGTGCCCTGTGGCTCTGATGTACCTCTGTGCCCGTGATATCCCCATGTGCCATGCGGCTGCAATATACCTCTGTGCCCTGTGGCTGTGATATACCCCTGTGCCCTGTGGCTGTGATGTACCTCTGTGCCCTGTGGCTGCGATGTACCTCTGTGCCCTGTGGCTGTGATATACCCATGTGCCCTGTGGCTGTGATATACCCATGTGCCCTGTGGCTGTGATGTACCCCTGTGCCCTGTGGCTCTGATGTACCCATGTGCCCTGTGGCTCTGATGTACCCATGTGCCCTGTAGCTGTGATATACCCCTGTGGCTGTGATGTACCCCTGTGCCCTGTGGCTCTGATGTACCCCTGTGCCCTGTGGCTGTGATATACCCCTCTGCCCTGTGGCTGTGATGTACCCATGTGCCCTGTGGCTGTGATTTATCCCTGTGCCCTGTGGCTGTGATATACCCATGTGCCATGTGGCTCTGATGTACCTCTGTGCCCTGCAGTCCTAGCCAGCGTAGCGCCGAGGACCTGGAAGTGATCTATGAAGAGTTGCTTCATGTCAAGGCTGCAGCACATCTCTCCACCTCTGTGAGTGACAGCTTCCTGTTCTGTCCCTGTTACCGACTGCGTTCCAAATGCAAACCTCATTCCCTTTAAGTAAAAAATAAACACGTTTATCTGGAGAGTGGGAACCTGATTCTAGATCAGTGCGACTCAAAGATGCTTTGTGAATAATTTGTCTTCCTGTGGATAATACATCTGACGCAAATGGTTATTTTCCCCAGACATAGTTGAATCATTTCCTGGGCTGCAATAGACGTGCTCAGTGTATCATGTAAATGTGACGGAAAGCGATTTAGTCCAGGAATAGGTTTCATCCAGGTCAGATAAGGGGAAGCATCCCTGTGGATGTAAGAGGTTCCACCGTCACTTCCCATTTAATCCCGTCACATTCCCATTTCTTTCCTCGTCCTCCAGGTACGTAAGGAGTTGGCAGCAGTGCTGGTTTTCGAGACCCATGCCAAAGCAGGCACAGTATGTGAGTGTAATAGTCTGTCATATTTGTCTAAGATGTCTCCTTACACTGTGTTTGTCCTCTGGCCAATAGGCAGCTTACAACTTATTATTCCTGCTACTAATCAAACTTATTTCAGAAAATTGCTAAAATCTTTGTTGGGGACTTATTTAAGATAATTGTGTAAAAAAGGTTTATTGATATCCAGCTCATGTTTTACATTTGTGGGGATGTGTGACTATTTTAATACATTTGTATACATTAAATATGCATCCAAACTTACTTCCAACCAGTCAAACACGCTATGTGTATTTTCTGCACAGAAGCATCTATCAATCAAATCTATCAACTACTATATTGTTATTGCGTATCTTCTCTGGTCCTTAAACACGCCTGCTCCACAAATGGAGGTTCAGGAAAATAGACAACATTACCAGTCATTCATTCTATTAGTTTTACCATGATCCTGATTGTAATCAGTATATTACTCTAGTACTATTATCCAAGTCCTACACTTCCATCTGACATCAGTATATTACTCTAGTACTATTATCCAAGTCCTACACTTCCATCTGACATCAGTATATTACTCTAGTACTATTATCCAAGTCCTACACTTCCATCTGACATCAGTATATTACTCTAGTACTATTATCCAAGTCCTACACTTCCATCTGACATCAGTATATTACTCTAGTACTATTATCCAAGTCCTACACTTCCATCTGACATCAGTATATTACTCTAGTACTATTATCCAAGTCCTCCACTTCCATCTGACATCAGTATATTACTCTAGTACTATTATCCAAGTCCTCCACTTCCATCTGACATCAGTATATTACTCTAGTACTATTATCCAAGTCCTACACTTCCATCTGACATCAGTATATTACTCTAGTACTATTATCCAAGTCCTACACTTCCATCTGACATCAGTATATTACTCTAGTACTATTATCCAAGTCCTACACTTCCATCTGACATCAGTATATTACTCTAGTACTATTATCCAAGTCCTCCACTTCCATCTGACATCAGTATATTACTCTAGTACTATTATCCAAGTCCTACACTTCCATCTGACATCAGCAATTTTCACCCAGGTTCTTTTCCGGGTCTTATATTGCAATCTTAGATCAGCATATTATCCCAGATTCCTATGCAGGTATTACAGGACTGAATACTTTCTAGGAACATTGTACAGAATAATAAACAGATATTGGTGTACATGTAAACTTGCTGACTAATATGAAACCTACAGAAAGCCACAGGAGTATTTTAACATCTTTACCTTGAAAGAACAGTCATTTGGTGGTGCTAACTTAAACACTGAAACATCAGTTTCAGGGACTAGTGCACCTCCCTGACAACAAATAAAATATACAGATTATCAGCATTTGGCCTCCCAGTCTGTCATTTGTTTTAGTCTTTATGTGCTTTTTAATAGAGAGAGAGACTAATGTAAATCCTGTCAATGCATCTTTGCGTTTTTTAGTGTTTAGCCAAGGAGATAAAGGCACGTCCTGGTACATAATCTGGAAAGGATCCGTAAATGTCATCACGCACGGAAAGGTGAGGCTGTCTCAACCTTGTTAACTGTGAAAACATTTACCTTTTCACATCATTACTCCAAGTGGAAGTTAAAGTGAATTTTAAATGTATTTACACTGTACTCAGAATAAGAGGAGTATAATTTGCATGCGTGTGTGTGTTTGCGTGATACAGGGTCTGGTCACTACGTTACATGAAGGAGACGACTTTGGGCAGCTGGCCCTTGTGAACGATGCTCCCAGAGCGGCCACCATCATCCTGAGAGAGGACAACTGCCACTTCCTCAGAGTCGACAAACAGGACTTTATACGCATACTCAAGGTGGGTGTGGTCACGGATGGAGGTTGTGTAGAAATTCACAGGATCTCAACCCCATTGGGCTGTTCTGGGAGCAGCTTGACTGTATGGTACCTAAGAAGTGCCCATCAGTCAAATCTCTACAGATTACCTCAACATGTTTTCAACTAGAATGCCAATAGTCTGCAAGGCTGTAATTACCTCAAATCAGGGATTCTTTGACAAAAGCATTTTGAAGGATACCGTTATTATTTCAATTAATAATTATTATTTTTAACCTTGTCAAGGACTTTGTTTTTTATATATGAACTATATATTTCCTATTCAAAACAAAGACATTTTTAGTGACCCCTGAACTGTGAGTCGGTTGTACGCATGACGATGTGTCGTCACTGCGTTTCAGGATGTGGAGGCTAACACTGTGCGTTTGGAGGAACATGGCAAATCTGTGCTGGTGCTGGAGAAGACTGAGTCAACCAACCAAGGAGGAGCAGGAAAAGACAGCAAGTGAGCCATGCCCACCGTTTATACAATATGTTTTATATCAGTAATCTGTTAAACTGGCACTTTTAAATTTAATACTGACCAAAAAGTGTTTTTGGTCTGATGTCATGTAAACAGACATATTTAATGTTGGGCTTTTGGTGACATCTTTAGGCCTGAGTTTTTCATCATATTTGAAGTGTTGATATTTTAAGCTGATATTATTGTTAACCAACGTGTCCAACTGCTTTTTTTTCCCCACTAAACCCCCCAAACCCTCACCAAACACACACACACACACACACACACAGGTATACAGTGATGTCTGGAACACCAGAGAAGATCCTGGAACACCTGCTTGAGACAGTGAAGTTGGATACCAACAGCAACGATGCTATAGGTAGGACTCCTGGTAGACAAGCTTTGCACAGGTACATGAATTTCTCTGCTATGAGAGTTCCTATACATAGATATCAGCCACTTTCCTGCTGCTATATTTTCAATCAACAGGGGTTTCTGTAACTGTGCCACTGAATCTTCAGACGGCCCGCTGAAACCCATCACCAGATGTTCCAGTGGGGACGTCCTAGATAGTGAGTTCACGTGCTACTCTATGTACTTTCAGATCCCTGTGTGACTGACTTCCTGTTGACCCACAGGATCTTCATGCCCTCCAGCCAGCTCTGTCCAGCCCTGCAGCACCAATATCCTTTAAGTATCATAATGTGTTGATGATAATAATTAAGTTGAAGATGCTAACAGTCATGATTGATAAGGATAATAATGTTACATTTGTATAATTATCAACAGTTTCTACATTTGTTATCAACAGTTTCTACATTTGTGTAGGTATCAACAGTTTCTACATTTGTATAATTATCAACAGTTCAATTTGTGTAGTTATCAACAGTTTCTACATTTGTGTAGTTATCAACAGTTTCTACATTTGTATAATTATCAACAGTTTCTACATTTGTGTAGGTATCAACAGTTTCTACATTTGTATAATTATCAACAGTTCAATTTGTGTAGTTATCAACAGTTTCTACATTTGTGTAGTTATCAACAGTTTCTACATTTGTATAATTATCAACAGTTTCTACATTTGTGTAATTATCAACAGTTTCTACATTTGTATAATTATCAAACAGTTTCTACATTTGTGTAGTTATCAACAGTTCAATTTGTGTAGTGCATACATGTTTTTATTTGCCAAATGGAGCCTTAACCCACAGCTAGCACCTACCATTCAGAGCCTTCAGAGGGCTCAGATCTGGAGAAGGCAGCCTACACACTCAACACTAAGCAGAAGTTAGTGAAGCTGATTGGCCAGTGGGTTGCTCTGTTTGGCCAGCTGCTTAAAGACGACCCAGTGGCTGTAGACTTCCTTGAGGTGAGTAAGATTCTGTATTTAAAGTGGCTTCAATTGATGGCTTGAATCATGGCAAGGTTTGTAAATTATTTGAGGTAGTAGGTAGAACATTTTGTGCTCGCCATATGGTTTCCTAGATTATATCATATGATAAATATCTATGAAATGCAAATATTAAGTGACAACGACTGAACATGGTGCAAATTAAGTCCTGATGCAAGACCAATAGACAACCACTCCTCAGTAACCACACGTATTTGTTAACTGTTGGAATAAGAGGCTGTGCTCTGGTTGTTTCTTTGTGTGTGTGTGTGTCTACATGCAGTTGTACATGTTTTTCCATTGTGTTTCTATGTGTCACAGAGTGTAAGGCAAGAGGTAGCAGGTGACTCCCGTCTGTCTAGTATGCTGAAGGAGCAGCTCAGAGACAAGAGGAAAACCAGGGGGTGAGTAGTAACTTAATACCTAGTCAGTCAGTCAGTCAGTAAACCTCCTACTCTAACAGCAGCACAAATGACGTTAATGGTCACGATACCTGAGGTATGTCATAGGGTTAGATATTAGTCTTAATAATGGCAACATACAGAATAAGTAGAATCCTGTCTCTGAAGTTTAATTTAAACAATTACTTCCCTTACCAAACAAGACCGGAATTAAATTAGCCAGTTTATGGTAGTATTGGTTAGTCCCGAGTCATTTAGTCTGGGGGGAATAGTCTCAGGCACTGCGAACAATTTTGCTATAACAAATTTTGCTTTAAACATGATCAAAAGCATGAATAAAATAACATTATGGGCAGATGTCTTCTGGTCCTTTCTTCTTGTAGAACTATTCAGATGTATTTGGAGAACATTCTGCAGTGGCATATTCATGATGATGTTATCTTCAGAGTGAAATTAATTTGTTTTGTATAACTATCTTTGCAGGCTTGAGAATGGTTTGGGCTCACTTACAAAGGTATGTAGACCCACAAAACATCATGTCTTTGTTTAGAACTAAAATTCTGCACACACACACACATACTCTCTTTGTATTACCAGAGTACAGTACATTACAGTACCGCCAGACAAATATTAAAACATTAAAATAATTAAAAAACTAGTAAGGAATAAGGAAAATCATGCTTGTGTTCACTGTCTGTTGTTTGTCACCATCAGCTACAGTTTGACTGGTTCACCATTTGCGAGGAGACAATGGGGAGTTGTTTGCCCATCAGACCACAGGAGAAAAGTCAGTTCAACCACTACTGAACTAATTATATACATCAGCGGACATATATGTTACAATAGCATGATCATTATTTTGATCACATTTTGTTGTAATGTTTATTACCCATAGGTTAACAAGTGACAGGTTTTAAATATAAACTTTTCCTCTCCTAGTACTGTATGAGGTGTTCCGGCCTGACCACACGTCAGTCACTGTGATGCTACCAGTCAACTCCTCTGTTCAGGATGTCCTGTCATCTCTGGTCAACCCAGGTGGAGGTCACATCCTAGTCAAAATCAACTCCATGGGAGGTGGGTAGATGTTCCTTTATTCTGTTATCTGCAGCAATTTGAATCAATTTTCCAAAACACAACTGTACGAGATATGCATTTGTTTCCTTTCAGTTGTAGTCACATACAGTGGATATGAAAAGTCTACACAGCCCTGGTAAAATGGCAGGTTTTTGTGATGTAAAAAAATTAGACAAAGATAAATCATGTCAGAACTTTGTCCATATTTAATGTCTCCTATAACGTGAATAATTCAATTGAAAAAACAAACTGAAATCTTTGAGGGGGGAAATGATTGGTTCACATTGCCTTAATTTTTTCACATCACTAAAACTTGCAATTTTTTAACAGGGGTGTTTAGACTTTTTATATCCACTGTACATAACAATTAGATTTCTCACATGTAATTGCCTCTGTTCACTGGGCTGTGTCTCAGATGTGTGTTAAAGCGTTTGTGGTGTCTGTATAACAGACAGGGTTCTTCTGAAGCTGGATGCTGTAGGAGTCTACACCTCCCTTGGACTGAATGAGAGACTGTTCCTCTGCACAGCCAATCAGGTGGAACAACTGGTGAGCCCTATTAGCCATTAATCACAAAGAGTCTATACCTTATATAGTCCTTATTCACGTGTATATGACTCAGTAGATTCCCTACAGTGTGAGTGGAATCAAATTAGCCACTGAATCATCATGGGTTTTTGTATGAATTCCTCCCTTAGGTGTAGCATAACGAAGCCTTTGTATGTTAATTGTGTTTTTTCTCCGGCATTTTCACAGACACCTCTGAAGGAGCAGCAGGGTCCAGAGCATAGCAACATGGAGAACTTGGAGCAGCTGTCTTCTAAAGATATTGCCTGTCAGCTGACCAACTACGACTGGGAGCTTTTCACCGCCATGCATGAGGTGAGGTAGAGTATGAGGTGAGGAAGAATATGCTGTGTCAACCTTTTGGAGTTGAGGACATTCATTAGGGGTCAGCAGGATGACATTTGCAATTAGAGAAGCTGAGAAGCTGGCAAAAGGGTTAGCGCTAGGACGAGGCCTAGGGTTAGGGCTAGGGTTTGGGCTAGGGCTGGGCATGTCTATGACTGAGTCAACATAGATTTGTTTGAGACACACTTGTGAAAGCCGTTTGAGTCATCCTATCGATACCGTATTTAATCTGATAACTGATACTGTTCCATCATATCAGTACTCGTTATCAGCAACAGTAAGTTATTTGACACAATACATTCTGTTTCAGCCACGTGCTCCTCTGACACACTTTTTATGTAATGTTTATTATTATTTTGTTTTATTATTTGACACAGAAAAATGATTTGCGTCGTTTAAAACATTATTCCATAGTGAATGTCTTTTTAATGGTTGCTTGGTAAATGAATGTGTGTCCCACCAGGTGGAACTTCTTTACTATGTATTTGGACAACAGAACTTTCCGGGCACCACCACAGCGAACCTGGAGCGTTTTGTGCATCGCTTCAACCAAGTGCAGTACTGGGTGGTGACAGAGGTTTGTTTGTGTGAAGACCTGGTCAGGAGAGCAATGCTGCTCAAGAAGTTCATCAAGATTGCAGCCATGTGAGTGTCACTGAGATCAACCATTTGACCTTGTAAAACAAATAAACTGAAAGAAATATGATATCAGTGGTTTTTCAACGACAACAAAAAAGTGAAGTCTAAAATGCCTGAAAGATATGCCTTAAAATCATAGTTTGAAAAACTGTTTTCTCGTTCAGTTTCTCACGGCTTTTACTCGCTGTGTTGGTTTAGGTTGAAGGAACAGAAGAACCTCAACTCTTTCTTTGCTGTGATGTTTGGTCTGAGTAACAGTGCTGTGCAGAGACTGTACAAGACCTGGGAGGTGAGGCCTGCTGTTGTCTTTATCATCCTCATAATGATTAGAACAGCTGTGACATTATTATCATAGTAGACTTGTAACAGGACGTTGTTGTTGTTTTTGACAGAGAGTGCCGAGTAAGACGAAAAGGGTCTACTATGCTTACGAGAGGTTAATGGTGAGTAAATGAGCACATGATCTATGCTATTCCAACCTGTCTTAGCAATGTTGACGTTGTGTCTTTATTTCTTAGTGTTTTAATTATTATTATTTGGGTTTGCAAAGCAAGGGGCTTAAAATCAGCATCAATTATCACTATTGTTATTACGCTATTGGAACCCTTCTGTATTTGTTAACATCGGTTAGTATAATTCTACGATATTGGAACCCTTCTGTATTTGTTAGCATCGGTTAGTATAATTATTACGCTATTGGAACCCTTCTGTATTTGTTAGCATCGGTTAGTATAATTATTACGCTATTGGAACCCTTCTGTATTTGTTAGCATCGGTTAGTATAATTATTACGCTATTGGAACCCTTCTGTATTTGTTAGCATCGGTTAGTATAATTATTACGCTATTGGAACCCTTCTTTATTTGTTAGCATCGGTTAGTATAATTATTACGCTATTGGAACCCTTCTGTATTTGTTAGCATCGGTTAGTATAATTATTACGCTATTGGAACCCTTCTGTATTTGTTAGCATCGGTTAGTATAATTATTACGCTGTTGGAACCCTTCTGTATTTGTGAGCCTTGGTTATTATTATAATTTTTAGTTTCAGACATTAATGCTAATTCAGATTAGATAATACAGCATATGTTTATATTGTATAATTGTAAAGGTCAATGGGCTACACCATCCCATGCAAACATGTGCCAATTGGCCACATGGTGGCACTATAACATGCGATACCACAAGCAATGTAGAGTTGTAACATTTGGTACACAGGTTTGATTCTATGAGAAACAAATTTGCCTCTAGGGCCCATTTCTTTAAAAGTCCAAACTCTGGGAGGAAATTACCAAAATTGTCAGGATCCATCACATAACTTAATGTTTATTTTATTTCCATTATGTGTCAGGATCCGTCACGTAACTAAATGTTTATTTTATTTCCATTGTGTGTCAGGATCCATCACGTAACTAAATGTCTATTTTATTTCCATTATGTGTCAGGATCCATCACGTAACTAAATGTTTATTTTATTTCCATTATGTGTCAGGATCCATCACATAACTAAATGTTTATTTTATTTCCATTATGTGTCAGGATCCATCACATAACTAAATGTTTATTTTATTTCCATTATGTGTCAGGATCCATCACGTAACTAAATGTTTATTTTATTTCCATTATGTGTCAGGATCCATCACTTAACTAAATGTTTATTTTATTTCCATTATGTGTCAGGATCCATCACTTAACTAAATGTTTATTTTATTTCCATTATGTGTCAGGATCCATCACTTAACTAAATGTTTATTTTATTTCCATTATGTGTCAGGATCCATCACTTAACTAAATGTTTATTTTATTTCCATTATGTGTCAGGATCCATCACGTATCTAAATGTTTATTTTATTTCCATTATGTGTCAGGATCCATCACTTAACTAAATGTTTATTTTATTTCCATTATGTGTCAGGATCCGTCACGTAACCACAGATCATACAGACTGACAGTGGCCAAGCTCAGCCCCCCCTACATCCCATTCATGCCTTTGCTACTGAAAGGTAATGAAATATATTTAACATATAGCTGTTTACATATACTTGATTTTACATGACCCTATACCGAACCAGTTTGTTGTTCTTCTCTACCACTAGACATGACATTCATCCATGAAGGAAACAAGAACTACTTGGAGAAACTGGTCAATTTTGAGAAAATGGTGAGTTGTGTAACATCTATCACATTCTGGTTAGCTAGTGGCACCTTTTGTTCCATCACCTATTCCTTATATGCGAGATGGCTATATGTCTGTTTACTTGGCTGTATGAGCTGACTTCTCTTTTCACCATTGCAGCGCATGATTGCAAAGACAGTGAAGATAGTTCGCGAGTGTAGAAGTACACCTTATGGTAAGACAAGTTGTATAAAAGTATGAAATTCCACAGGCAATACTGTGAAACAGTGACATTCACTGTCTGTGGCATGTGTCCCTCAGTGCCTTCCTCACCTCAGAAAGGACTGGCAGACAGAATGTTTCTGGAAACGTCCTCGATTCAGGTGTCCACATGTAAGCTATGCAGTGTTTTAATCAAAGATTGGTCAACACTTAACAGATTTCATTTTATATTTCCATCGATCTAATGTATTCTATGAAGCCTTTTTTACACCAGCAGTTACAATGTGCTATTAAAGACACCTAGCCTGAAACCACAATGAGCAAGTAACAACAACTATTTACGGCACAGAGGCTAGTAAAATGTAGAGTTTGAATGTTGTGTAAAATTCTGTGATTAGGAAAATCTAGGTCTTCTGTATGTTTTTTTTTTTTACACACGTCTCTCCAATTGTTTATTCTCCAGATTCGGAACAATCCCTGCCTGTCCGATATTCAAGCAACATCCGCCACTATGTTCAAAACTTTGAAGTGATCGACAACCAATGCAAACTGACACAGCTGTCCCGGGGATTAGAGCGCTGATGGCTGAACCAGACTAGTGTACAACAACTGGAACTACATCTTCAAACGTATCACCATAATACAACCGTACAATCAGGCTGGCATAGAAAGGACATTCAGTATATATGCCTCGTGTCAAGAACGCAGGACTGTGGACATTTCTGGAGTGTTGGACTGCTAATCAAAGGACACAGAGATGCAGCGAGATCTGTCTGGGAGTATCTAGTGACCTCTAGTGCCTTACCAGGGAAGCTGGTATCTCACTGGCTGTGGTTACTGATAGGACGAAGCTGTGCTTAAATACTACATATGAGGAAGAAGTACAATTGGCATTAGCTGTCATTGATACACATTTTTGTATTGCATAGTAAGAGTTAGGCTTGTTTTTTTCAAGTGCTATACATTATATGAAGTACAATAGCTCACAAATAATGTATTTGTGTCTGCCTTCCTCTTTGTAATATGACTATCATGTAAAAAAAATGAATTGAGTCAGGTGTCACTAGATCACATACACATGTGTGTACAACATATTTCATACCAGATTGATCTTTTAAATAAATTATTTTCCTAACTGTGTTGTCAATCAAAACAGGTTTTTGTAGAAATTGTAATTTTTATTGGAAATGCAAACCGTAAAATAAGATACAAATGATCACTAAAAGTTGTCCCCAATATGGGGAAAGTAGATTTCACAAAACATTTCTTTTTTTAAATTGGATGTAAAAAATATTCTCCATGTCAGAAATATACTGTATGTACAACTTTGTAAGGAGATCAAATGGGACGTAAATTAGTGAGAAAACAAGGATCAGCACACAGAGGATTCGTTTTCAAACTTCCTCAATATAAATAATACTAGGTTGACATTTTCTGGGCACTGCTATCATTCGAATACTGTTCAAAACAATATGATACAAATAATGTTCAAAACAATATGATACAAATACTGTTTAAAACAATATGATACAAATACTGCTTAAAACAATATGATACAAATACTGCTTAAAACAATATGATACAAATACTGTTCAAAACAATATGATACAAATACTGCTTAAAACAATATGATACAAATACTGTTTAAAACAATATGATACAAATACTGCTTAAAACAATATGATACAAATACTGTTCAAAACAATATCATTCGAATACTGTTCAAAACAATATCATTCGAATACTGTTCAAAACAATATGATACAAATACTGCTTAAAACAATATGATACAAATACTGTTTAAAACAATATGATACAAATACTGCTTAAAACAATATGATACAAATACTGCTTAAAACAATATGATACAAATACTGTTCAAAACAATATGATACAAATACTGCTTAAAACAATATGATACAAATACTGCTTAAAACAATATGATACAAATACTGCTTAAAACAATATGATACAAATACTGCTTAAAACAATATGATACAAATACTGTTCAAAACAATATGATACAAATACTGCTTAAAACAATATGATACAAATACTGCTTGAACAATATCATACAAATACTGCTTAAAACAATATGATACAAATACTGTTCAAAACAATATCATACAAATACTGTTCAAAACAATATCATACAAATACTGCTTAAAACAATATAATACAAATACTGTTTAAAACAATATCATACAAATACTGCTTAAAACAATATAATACAAATACTGCTTAAACAATATCATACAAATACTGCTTAAAACAATATCATACAAATACTGCTTAAAACAATATCATACAAATACTGTTTAAAACAATATGATACAAATACTGTTTAAAACAATATAATACAAATACTGTTTAAAACAATATGATACAAATACTGTTTAAAACAATATCATACAAATACTGCTTAAAACAATATCATACAAATACTGCTTAAAACAATATGATACAAATACTGTTTAAAACAATATCATACAAATACTGCTTAAAACAATATCATACAAATACTGCTTAAAACAATATCACACATAAACCATAAAAAATGTGGCGTTAGCCGTCTTTGCACCATAAGTCTTGATGAACGTGTGGACAAAATCACCAGGATAAATATCTACATGTAATACTACGGGTGTTAGGTGATGTCATTCACCCGCACATTATCACACATCTAACAGGCAACCATTAATATCTGAAACAGTGACACCAAAGATTGGCTAGTGAGAGCAGTGAAGCAAAATTGAAGTGGTCAAATACGGGTAGTGGAACAATCTAGACTTGTTTTTGCCTAAACCGAAGATATCCCCTCCAGCCACACCTATGGGTCATAATATATATATATGTTACAATCACACCCTCGTCAGATGTTGGATAAACTTGGCACTGACAACAAGGGCCCTAAAAGTTCTGTACTAGGTAATGTGGATTTGTTCCCATAACTTTTCACCCTTGGACAATAATTGCGCTCTGAGGTATGATAGCAATTCTACTTCTAGATGATGCACATAATACACATCCAGCCATAAATGGGTTTAAGAGGTTTTAAAATAAAAAAGGTTTATCGCAAAATTCCCAGACTGCATCTTTGCATCTCAAATACAACAGATAACGAAATCAAAAGAAAAGAAAAACATACACAGACAACTGCAAAAACCAAAACCAACATCAATCAGCGTGAATAAAAATATTGCACAAACACGTTTTTAGAGGGAAGGGAGCATTCCCAATGCCAAGTTGCTATCCCATTTACATGAGGCACAAACAAGGAAAAATAACTAGACTGACAAACCGGTCAATTGTGAAAGAACTGTTATCTGTGAAACTTCATCTATTGCATTCTGGTTAGGTGGCATTGCATTTTGTGCACAAACACATGTTACTACATAACCCACTTGTAGTCAGATGGTAGTTATGCATACACTAGCATTACTGCTGCTGGACAATTCAACCCATCCACTACAGGCACAAGAAAACGAGAAGAGAACTTGGCAATGGGAGAGATCTCATACGCATAAGACACAGAGACACAGAGACACACACAGTCAATCGCACATACTTCCTCACTCACTCAGACTATTCACATAAATATTAGATTCCCTGGGTGAAGCCGCAGTCTTGTGTTGGAGGGACACCTGCCACTCATCCTTATCCGTCCATAAGGGTAGGAAAAAACCCCCACAAAGATTGCTTCTAGCGCACTGCATGCTGTGTAGGGATTGGACATAGTCCGTTTTCCTGATACTCACATGGCAAAAGAGTGTGAGCTAGTAAGATCAAGCTTGTTAGCATGAGGCTAACGGGCTAATGATTAGCATGAGGCTAACGGGCTAATAGTTAGCATGAGGCTAACGGTTAGCATGAGGCTAACGGGCTAATGGTTAGCATGAGGCTAACGGGCTAATAGTTAGCATGAGGCTAACAGGCTAATGGTTAGCATGAGGCTAACAGGCTAATGGTTAGCATGAGGCTAACAGGCTAATAGTTAGCATGAGAATAACAGGCTAATGGTTAGCATGAGGCTAACGGGCTAATGGTTAGCATGAGGCTACCGGTCACAAGGTGAGCCATGACCTGCTGGTGACCACCCCGGATTATACTGCAGCTTCCCTGATCTCTTTGGCGACAGCAAGAGTCTTCGATACACCATAAAACACGCCTGTGAAACAAGCCTGTGGATATACTGGGATGGTCTATGCCTTAACGATACTGCCACTTACTGCAGAAGACAAATGCGGACAAACTAGTGACTACTTAGGTTTCTGGCAAAGCACCACCCAGTGAGTCCTATCTCAGAGGCCCATGGTCCAGTCAAGTCCCAGTCAACTTCAAGGCAATGCTTTCCTCACAAATAAACATGAACATACAGCATTGACACAAAGTGATCAGTACAGGTCAATGTCAAACTGACAGGAAGATCAGTCAGTCAGCATCTTGACTGGTTTTGGCGTACTGTGAGTAATCAGTAGATTTAGTGCAAAACAACTGGACCAGGCACTGCATGTCCATCACCCTGAGGCTGAAGAAGCCATTTTGGCCAGCCTAACATTACTGAAGCATCTGAAAACACATGAGAACAGCCTAACATTACTGAAGCATCTGAAAACACATGAGAACAGCCTAACATTACTGAAGCATCTGAAAACACATGAGAACAGCCTAACATTACTGAAGCATCTGAAAACACATGAGAACAGCCTAACATTACTGAAGCAACTGAAAACACATGAGAACAGCCTAACATTACTGAAGCATTTGAAACCACATGAGAACAGCCTAACATTACTGAAGCAACTGAAAACACATGAGAACAGCCTAACATTACCGAAGCATTTGAAACCACATGAGAACAGCCTACCATTACTGAAGCATCTGAAACCACATGAGAACAGCCTAACATTACTGAAGCATTTGAAACCACATGAGAACAGCCTAACATTACTGAAGAAATTGAAAACCCATGAGAAAAATACAAACGTATTCGGACTGTAAAAACATCTTTGGTAGATTCATGGACAGGTAAAAAGTCCAGGTTTAGAAATGTTGAAGACATGGAAGCAACACAGCCTCTGTCTGAACATGATGCTCTGGTGCTATAAACCGATTGTAGGATGGACTCAGAAATTGAAGGCTACAAAAAGGGAGATGCCTTCAGTCCCCCTGAACATTACACGGAACCCTTTTAGCACCAAATATGGAAGTTAAAAAACAGTCCAACATCCTGTCACAAGTATCAAAAAGGGAATTAAAAACTGTTTTAAAAGATGTGTAGAAAGAGAACCAAACCATCTTCATTAATCAAATCCAAGTCTCCCAAAGGCTGATCTTCTCTTTCTCCTGGAGTCACCAGTCTTGGGCCTACCAACTCTACAAGGCAGTTTGTGACACTGAAGTTCAGCTTGGTGACCAGCCCCAACCCAGTGATGAAAAAACAACATATATTAAATTAAAACATTCATTTGGTTTCGAGTTTCTATGTTTTCCTCTGTCTCTAGTGCACTACAGTGGAGTTCCAGTGGTCATTTCGCCTCTTTATTCTTCGACTACAGTCTACTCCTCTGGACCTTTAAAGTAGCCACCTTCATGGTTGCAATCATGTGGGTTTCTAGGATTCTTTGGTTATTCGACAAGAAAAAATTGTTTGTTTTAATCCCCGGGTGGCGTTTAGGCCTCAGATGTAGCCTGGGGTTTGAGTTGGGCTTTCTCCATCGCTGTGCCGTAGGGTAACGACCTTTTGAAGAATCCGAGCTGTGCCAAAGAAAATCACAGTTAGGAAAAGTTCAAACTGAATTCAACATTTAAACATTTTCATGTGCTGATTTTTCAAACATTTATGTCTCCTTTTTTTCGGGACTACCCCGATGTAAACCTGAATCCTGAGCACTCACTTTGTACAAGACGTAGATAAGCAGGGCCAGCAGCAGAAGTCCAGCCAGTATGGCCAGGATGATGATCCAGAGGGGCACAGAGTATTGGCTGTCTGGCTTATTCCACACCACGGAGGTCACCACCTGAGGAGAAAAACAGCAGTCCTGTCAAACACCCAGCGCTGCCTCCACTACACGATTCTTCCTCCCCACATCAAAACAACACGTGGGAATGACGCAAAGCCAACGTGCCAGGAGCCGTAACTGAGCAGTGTGATTCCCTGGAGCACCCACCTTTTTAGATCCGCTTGGCGCCTCCTTTGGTAAGATGGAATACGGCATGGTGACCACGCTGAATTTCGCCAGGCACTCCAGCACGTACCCTTTATGAGCCCTCTAGAGACAGAATCAAAAGAACGGGAACAGTTATTATTCTAAGAGCGTGTGTAGGTGTATGGGAAAGGCAAATCGCATCGTATTTGTGTTCCAGACAGGGCCCAGACTCACGATGGGTGCTATTCATCTTGCGTCCAGTAGGGGGCACTAATGTGCTGCACAGACTGATAAACCATTTTCATCAGACTGACTGGCTCGCTCTCACAAAACCCCTCTGACATTCCAATCCTATGAGAAGCTGTGACCGCCAGCTAATGAATTTTCAATGCACTCACACATAAGCCATGTATTATAAGAGGAGAGCATGTAAGGTCTGTCTAACAACGGCTTCTGTGGAAAGATACCCTCTAGTTCTGGACTAATACACCAGGGTCTAGACAAAACACACCCTACACAGAATACCCTCAGAATATCAAATGTTTTTTGACTTGAATTATACGTTGATACAGCTCTCCATCGTGTTCAAATATGGGTACGTGCACACAGGAAGAGATCAGTCTGAGAGCGAGCATTGATACCAACATCTAGTCAATACCACCATGGGAAAATATACAGTCCTCAATAAAGTTTATTTAAGTATTTGAATTGCTTAACAGAATCATTCTGCTAACATCCAGCGAAACCTTGAAATTAAAACATTAACAGAAAGCAAGCAGACCCAGCGATGGGACCAAGTCCTAATTCTGGAATTTTGACCTTGGAGGTTCTAATCAGAGATTTTTTTTGGCTCAGATGAGGGCAAGTCAATGGACAAATCCCAATTTCAATCATTATTAATAGAAATAACAATACAAGCTTGTAAGTTACCTCATGTGTGTGTGCGGGATAAGTGCTGGAAAGTGTGTGCGTGTGATGAGTGTTGGGAAGTGTGTGCGTGTGATGAGTGTTGGGAAGTGTGTGCGTGTGATGAGTGTTCGGAAGTGTGCGTGTGTGATGAGTGTTGGGAAGTGTGCGCGTGTGATGAGTTTTGGGAAGTGTGCGCGTGTGATGAGTGTTGGGAAGTGTGTGTGTGTGTGTGATGAGTGTTGGAAAGTGTGTGTGTGTGATGAGTGCTGGAAAGTGTGTGCGTGTGATGAGTGTTGGGAAGTGTGCGCGTGTGATGAGTGTTCGGAAGTGTGCGTGTGTGATGAGTGTTGGGAAGTGTGCGCGTGTGATGAGTGTTGGGAAGTGTGTGCGTGTGATGAGTGTTGGAAAGTGTGTGCGTGTGATGAGTGTTGGAAAGTGTGTGTGTGTGATGAGTGTTGGGAAGTGTGCGCGTGTGATGAGTGTTGGAAAGTGTGCGTGTGTGATGAGTGTTGGGAAGTGTGTGCGTGTGATGAGTGTTGGAAAGTGTGTGCGTGTAATGAGTGTTGGAAAGTGTGTGTGTGTGATGTGTGTTGGGAAGTGTGTGTGTGTGATGTGTGTTGGGAAGTGTGTGTGTGTGATGTGTGTTGGGAAGTGTGCGTGTGTGATGTGTGTTGGGAAGTGTGCGTGTGTGATGTGTGTACACCGATTCAAAGTGAATGTTTCCTCCACTCTATACCACACGTACCTCCATGAAGGTCTCAGCCCAGATCCGAGAGCGCACTTTAAGGATGGCACTGGTCCCCTTCTCCAGAAGACCCACGTTGCACTGCAGCATCCAGCACTCCACATTAGAACAGGACTGGGGAGGGACATTAGGGTGTTTACATCAGATATGCTGTGATCTCACTTACACTGTGACTCAACCCAGGGTGTTTACATCAGATATGCTGTGATCTCACTTACACTGTGACTCAACCCAGGGTGTTTACATCAGATATGCTGTGATCTCACTTACACTGTGACTCAACCCAGGGTGTTAACATTAGATATGCTGTGATCTCACTTATACTGTGACTCAAACCAGGGTGTTAACATTAGATGTGCTGTGATCTCACTTATACTGTGAGTAGTCATTCTGTTAACAGCGACGAACTGTCTGTGAATGTGGGTAGATGGGAGAAGAAGTGTGGCAATGTTGTCAATGTTTTCTGAAATTGCTAAATGAATAAAACAAAGAGCTCAATGTTGTGATCTCCATCCACGGCTGATTTGAATTACCGGAGGGCAGATAGAGAGAACGTCACGGTACTGTAGAAATGCAGCATGCTGCTAAAAACCAGGTCACTTTTCACGATACCAAATATACAGTCGGTGTAAAAACCATTATGATGGGAGATGGGCACTTTGCATTGTAAGCCTCCAAAAAACGCCCTTTAACTACTGGCTAGGTAGACGGACCACCATGGACTGGGTGGTTTATAGGGGGCTTCCTGGGGGAGAAAATCAGTTAACTTATTAAGCCAATAGCCAAGGACAGCAAATAAACACAGTAGGAGAGGGTGTATTTCACTACCCAGCACCCACCCTGCTGGCTGTTAACTCCCCCAAGGCCTTACAGACTCAGACAACCTTAACAAGATCAGAACTGTTACAGAACTCCCCCCTTCTGTCTCGGACCTCCCTAATGCAACCCGAGCGCAAAGGCCATTCCCAGTCAGAAAATTGTTTCCGAAATATTACACAAAAATGTGAATGACTGGATGTTGAATTAGGCTATCAATACTGAGGCCGACAGGGATGCTGGGTGATGGCAGTGGAGGCTGGAGGGTCTGGTGGGCCTGTTGGGTCTGGAGTCCAGGGAAACAGTCCATATGGACTGGGTCCAGACATCAGCCCCAGGTCCCCCCTTCATCCTCCCTGGTGGGGCGGACGAGGTCAAGGGCAGGAGTAGAGCTGCAGTTCCCACAATGAGAAGAACAGGAGCCACCGGCTGTATAGAGTAGCTGCAGTGTGTCTGTGGGGTGTGTGTGTGTGCGTGTCTGTAATGGGAGTTAAACAGCCCAGGCACACAGTCTGCCAAACTCCCATTAGAGTACGTGTACATTGCCAGTCGTTGAGGGTTCTCCGTCAACTACCAGACCCTGTACTACAACCAGAGTCAATCAATGGACTATACAACGTCATTTACACACGCCTCTAACCGCTAAAAGACGTTCTGTTTCTATCGAGAGACCGTTTCCACAGAGGCCGCGGTCCCGTGTTCGGACTCTGCACCAGAACAAAGGGTCTAAGAGCAGAACAGAGAATGGAGACCTTTATGGGAACGTGTCACTGAGCAGGCTCGATAAACAACGGTCGATTAGGTGCAACAGGTCGGGGGGAGGAGGGCACCGACCACAAAGAATTCTTTCAGCTCCACAGGTAGTAACAGACAGAATGCTGGCTCTACCTGCAGCTGCTGCCATCAATAGAGCTAGTGTGTGGGCCCAGGGTCTGGACTAACCACACCCGGACAGACTGTGCATTACCCAGCGGACCCTGGTGGTTATCCCATGATGCACTGGGCCACCCCTACTCACCATTGTTCATCCTGAAAACCTTTAATGCTAATCACCACAGCGGGACTGGGAACCGCCACAAGCTCCGCCCACTTAATTACATCATATCCTCATTAGCCTATCCCAGGAGGCTCATCTAAGAGCAGGCACAGGCTTGAACCGCCCTCCTAGATCAACAACATGCCACTGCCCCCAGGCAACTCGGCGTAGGTTCAGCTCTCAATCTCAGCTTTATTTTTGAAGGAATGTGTCCCTGGTCTTTAACATCCTGTTTATTTCAACGACTAAACGGAACAGTCCTTCACAAACAGAGGTAAAAAAAGCCTGTTGCATTAAGTCTGCCATAGTCTGCCACACACACATACACACACACACACGCACACGAACTGTGTATTCCAAAGCCGGTTCTGGTGCCTCGCAGGTGTGTAACGATTTTGACCCAGCTAAACAGAGGCCATTAAAATGTAGAAAATAATGACCAAG
This sequence comes from Dallia pectoralis, assembly GCA_029465975.1. Classification (NCBI taxonomy): domain Eukaryota; kingdom Metazoa; phylum Chordata; class Actinopteri; order Esociformes; family Umbridae; genus Dallia; species Dallia pectoralis. The sequence continues at coordinate 23,979,173 of CM055728.1, read as the reverse complement.
CTCAAATGATTGGAAACAGCCATGTAATGCTACATTTCAACACATTATAATGTGTATTAGACTGGTAAATCGACGGGATGCTGGACTATAGTCTCAGTCCAGGGACTAACATTTAAACTTAGGGTGGCTTATTGCAGCGCCTGTGTCTCCAAGCGTCTCCTGCTGATGTTTTTATACATGGCATTACCAGGTTTGTGTGCTCCGCCAACTGGTCTCTCTGGACGTCTCTCCTCACGATGTGGTGATCCTGTCCGGGCCCTAATACGAGTGGCTGCTCCGTGGGAGACTGCTGGAGCTGGGAACACACCAGACTGGTTAGATCATCACATTACAGACACTGGTCTCACACTCCCCACTGGTTAGATCATCACATTACAGACACTGGCCTCACACAGCCCACTGGTTAGATCATCACATTACAGACACTGGCCTCACACAGCCCACTGGTTAGATCATCACATTACAGACACTGGCCTCACACAGCCCACTGGTTAGATCATCACATTACAGACACTGGCCTCACACAGCCCACTGGTTAGATCATCACATTACAGACACTGGCCTCACACAGCCCACTGGTTAGATCATCACATTACAGACACTGGCCTCACACAGCCCACTGGTTAGATCATCACATTACAGACACTGGCCTCACACAGCCCACTGGTTAGATCATCACATTACAGACACTGGCCTCACACAGCCCACTGGTTAGATCATCACATTACAGACACTGGCCTCACACTCCCCACTGGTTAGATCATCACATTACAGACACTGGCCTCACACAGCCCACTGGTTAGATCATCACATCACAGACACTGGCCTCACACACCCCACTGGTTAGATCATCACATTACAGACACTGGCCTCACACTCCCCACTGGTTAGATCATCACATTACAGACACTGGCCTCACACTCCCCACTGGTTAGATCATCACATTACAGACACTGGCCTCACACAGCCCACTGGTTAGATCATCACATTACAGACACTGGCCTCACACAGCCCACTGGTTAGATCATCACATTACAAACACTGGCCTCACACAGCCCACTGGTTAGATCATCACATTACAGACACTGGCCTCACACAGCCCACTGGTTAGATCATCACATTACAAACACTGGCCTCACACAGCCCACTGGTTAGATCATCACATTACAGACACTGGCCTCACACAGCCCACTGGTTAGATCATCACATTACAGACACTGGCCTCACACACCCCACTAGTTAGATCATCACATTACAGACACTGGCCTCACACAGCCCACTGGTTAGATCATCACATTACAGACACTGGCCTCACACAGCCCACTGGTTAGATCATCACATTACAAACACTGGCCTCACACAGCCCACTGGTTAGATCATCACATTACAGACACTGGCCTCACACAGCCCACTGGTTAGATCATCACATTACTGTCACGACTGGCTCCCAGGCAGGTAGCACAGGTAGCAGGTAACGGACACAGGCGCAGAGAATTCTATTAATAATGTCTTTATTTCAAGACTCGGGCCGAACACTTCGGGTCTCGCACAAAAGAAGCACACAGAAGACCGTTTCGGTCACCGGATCAAACACTGGAGAAATACCGAAACGTACCCCATCGGTACGTACAGTCAAGCATGACATATATAATGTTCCCACAAAGCAGACAGAGAAACCCCAGACTTAAATACATGCCTAATTGGCAAACCAGGCACAGGTGAGGACAGAGCACAGCTGCTGTCACTGTCCTTGATTGTCTCTCTCCTCGCCGACAAGGGGGAAGTGCCAATACGGGCCATAGAGGAAGGTAGAGGGAGGGATAGACCTCAGGTCCTCACAATTACAAACACTGGCCTCACACTCCCCACTGGTTAGATCATCACATTACAGACACTGGCCTCACACAGCCCACTGGTTAGATCATCACATTACAGACACTGGCCTCACACACCCCACTAGTTAGATCATCACATTACAGACACTGGCCTCACACAGCCCACTGGTTAGATCATCACATTACAGACACTGGCCTCACACAGCCCACTGGTTAGATCATCACATTACAGACACTGGCCTCACACAGCCCACTGGTTAGATCATCACATTACAGACACTGGCCTCACACAGCCCACTGGTTAGATCATCACATTACAGACACTGGCCTCACACAGCCCACTGGTTAGATCATCACATTACAGACACTGGCCTCACACAGTCCACTGGTTAGATCATCACATCACAGACACTGGCCTCACACACCCCACTGGTTAGATCATCACATTACAGACACTGGCCTCACACAGCCCACTGGTTAGATCATCACATTACAGACACTGGCCTCACACAGCCCACTGGTTAGATCATCACATTACAGACACTGGCCTCACACAGCCCACTGGTTAGATCATCACATTACAGACACTGGCCTCACACAGCCCACTGGTTAGATCATCACATTACAGACACTGGCCTCACACAGCCCACTGGTTAGATCATCACATTACAGACACTGGCCTCACACAGCCCACTGGTTAGATCATCACATTACAGACACTGGCCTCACACAGCCCACTGGTTAGATCATCACATTACAGACACTGGCCTCACACAGCCCACTGGTTAGATCATCACATTACAGACACTGGCCTCACACAGCCCACTGGTTAGATCATCACATTACAGACACTGGCCTCACACAGCCCACTGGTTAGATCATCACATCACAGACACTGGCCTCACACACCCCACTGGTTAGATCATCACATTACAGACACTGGCCTCACACAGCCCACTGGTTAGATCATCACATCACAGACACTGGCCTCACACACCCCACTGGTTAGATCATCACATTACAGACACTGGCCTCACACAGCCCACTGGTTAGATCATCACATTACAGACACTGGGCTCACCCACACCACTCTTTACGTCAATACAGGGTGTGACTCTAGAGAACCGTCCTCTACCTCTATTAATCTACTGCATCTGACGTCTCATACACATGGCTTCACCACAGAAACACGATCTACACATCACAGCACGATGGGAGAACCCCTTCTGGACCGACTTAGCATCAGGGCAGTTCTGAACACAAACATGGGACTACACAGCCATGGAAAGCAGAAAACCCAGGGATCACAACGTCAGATGTAGAAGATGAGCGTGTCACTACAGAAGTGGTTCATCAAGCTGTGCCGGGCAGAGGGAAGATCTGAGAGGTCTAATTGATAGTGGGCCCAGTGTCCTGGGTGGGGCTGGGTAGGGAGGGAGGGAGGGAGGGAAGAAGTGGATGTGGAGGTTGTTAATCACACGCCGAATTAGAACTCAAGGGACATCTTCACAGGGCCTGACTTTCTATAGCCACACAACCTCACACAGATGTCGGTGACTCTGGGAAAGACGAGGGATGGGGTGTGTGAGTGTGTGTGTTCAACGCCTGCTGCACTTGTACACATGCAACACTTGATCTTACATTCCAAGTCAAACATGGACAGTCAGTGATTGATGGTTCACCTTGAGCTGCAGGTTGTTGATGTAAGTGGAGGTGCAGTTGACGGGTCCTTCGGTAGAGATCTCCAGGGGGTAGAGGAGACCCTGGCCCTGGACACGGAGAGGACAGTTGAGCTGCAGCACGGTGTGGCTGATACCACTGGGGCCTTTGTTCACCAGCTGACAGGAGAGACAACAGGAAGAAAAAAATATGTTAAATATTATTACAAGTATATATCATCACCAACTAAATGTTATTACAAGTATATATCCTCCCCAACTAAATACTATTATAAGAATATTATTGTAAGTATATATCTTCCCCAACTAAATAATATTACAAGTATATATCTTTCCCAACTTATTAACATTATTAGCCCAAATGTAGCGGTTCTGTGGCGTTGACCTTCGACCTCAGAGTGTTGGTGTTGTTTCATCTAAACTGGAGTTTGGTATTTCCTCCTGTCCTAGTTAAGGTTATGCCGTCGTTAAAAACGAGAGCCTACACTTTCTTTACAATATCAGTTTGATGTGTAATGGTGTAACTCTGAAAACAAACCCCTCTGCTTCCTGGAATGTGAAGTGAATTTATCTTCCTTCTCTTTTTTCTCATTTGACTTTCGGCTGACCCTTTAGTGTGCCTGGTCTGTTGCTACATCCATACGAGTGTCTGCACAGCCCGTTAGCTTGGTAAAGAAGGCATCTGGCTCCAACACCTCACATTGAACAACTGAAAGGTCCCCTCTGGACTCTGGACCTTGTTACATGCATTGACTGTTCTAGCGGATCTCACCAACATAACCCTTCGTGCTCCCTACCTCATAGACATGTTGGACTGCCGGTCCCACGTCCTGCTCCACCTGGGGGCTCTTGGAGAACTTCCAGTTGGAGGGAGGAAAGACCACCTTGTCTGGCCGAGAAACACTTTAATAGAGAGAGCGTGCACAGAGACTGTTAGTGTGGGGAGACAAGGAAGTGCAGTTCTTATAATTCCAATAAGCTTTCTAACAAGGACTGGGGCACCAACCCCTCCCTAAATATCCTGTCTACTCACCCCTGTAAAATAACATCAGCTTGGACAACCACCTCCAGCTGAAAGGGAACCACCTCGCTGTGAGAATTATTCTCATTTTTGCTGTTGAAACGAGGGGAAGACAGAGGTGAATTACAGAACGAAACACACAAAACACACACCTATAGGTTAAAAATATTTAGGTCACGTAACCGCTGAGGTTGAGTCGTACCTGCGGATTTGGACCTCAAACTGTACCGTCTTGCGAGTGTCCTTGAGCCGTGGCACAGTGAAACGAAGGCCGGCCCAAAGCTGTAGGTGAGAAATCACTAAGGTCAAGGATTATAGCGCCAACATGATGTGAGAGCTAGGAAACGGCCACGGACTGGGACAGCAATACGATCAGACATCACATGTATCCTGGAAACCTGAAGTATTTTTTACAGGTAGTTTTCGCTACATTTGTTACTTATTTATTAGTAGTATACACCATTAAGCACGAAGCGTTTATTGAAAGCGAGCATGTCACACATGCAAACAATTCCCATATGGCTGTGTGTGTGTGTGTGTGTGTGTGTGTGTGTGTGTGTGTGTCTGTGTGTGTCTGTGTGTGTCTGTGTGTGTCTGTGTGTGTCTGTGTGTGTCTGTGTGTGTCTGTGTGTGTCTGTGTGTGTCTGTGTGTGTCTGTGTGTGTCTGTGTGTGTGTGTGTGTGTGTGTGTGTCCAACTCCTCTATTGGAATTCTACGGCCCGGTCACTGTAGAAACTATTCAAATGCAGCTCAGAAAACCTGCTTTCTCTACATTTATTTCATGTATCTATCTAGAATGTCGGACAATATGAGTCAGAATGAAAACACTACAGGGATGTACTAAGCCAACTAACTGTGTAATGAGTTTCACAATTACAAAATCAATAACAAGGTGTTTCCACACATCACAAATGAGTGAGGCCAGGACCATCTGACCGAAATCCCCACAAATATTGTTTTATGTGACAGAGTGCTTCTGCTGTTTTCCAAATATGGGACCAAAACAAGCCACGCACTTCGGGCTAAAAACACAATTAGAATCATGACTGTGAGCCGAGGTGGGCAGGCAGAGAAAATCCTGGACTTACACTAGTGCCTGCCTTCATCGGGTTGCCCAGGTCACAGCTGAGGTAGCGGGTTTGGTTCTCTGTCTCGTAGCTACAGGTGAGCTGGGTCAGAGTCTGGGAGAAAGACAGCAATATGGAGGAGAAAGGCAGTGTTAGAGCCATACACATTCACCTTTTTATTATCCGTTTAAATGCAACAAAGAAGATATACATATTTTGATAGATCTACTACCACTCTCAAGCTCAAGAAGTTCATAACATAACCCATAGATCCACCATCACATAACATGTTTATAACGTAACCCATAGATCCACCATCACATAACATGTTTATAACATAACCCATAGATCCACCATCACATAACATGTTTATAACATAACCCATAGATCCACCATCACATAACATGTTTATAACGTAACCCATAGATCCACCATCACATAACATGTTTATAACGTAACCCATAGATCCACCATCACATAACATGTTTATAACGTAACCCATAGATCCACCATCACATAACATGTTTATAACGTAACCCATAGATCCACCATCACATAACATGTTCATAACATAACCCATAGATCCACCATCACAGAACATGTTCATAACATAACCCATAGATCCACCATCACATAACATGTTTATAACGTAACCCATAGATCCACCATCACATAACATGTTTATAACGTAACCCATAGATCCACCATCACATAACATGTTTATAACGTAACCCATAGATCCACCATCACATAACATGTTCATAACATAACCCATAGATCCACCATCACAGAACATGTTCATAACATAACCCATAGATCCACCATCACATAACATGTTTATAACATAACTAATAGATCTACCATCACATAGCATAATTTATTAATCTACCATCACATAACATGTTCATAACATAACTAATAGATCTACCATCACATAACATGTTCATAACATAACTAAGAGATCTACCATCACATAGCATAATTTATTAATCTACCATCACATAACATGTTCATAATATAACTAATAGATCTACCATCACATAACATGTTCATAACATAACTAATAGATCTACCATCACATAGCATAATTTATTAATCTACCATCACATAACATGTTCATAACATAACTAATAGATCTACCATCACATAGCATAATTTATTAATCTACCATCACATAACATGTTCATAACATAACTAATAGATCTACCATTACATAGCATAATTTATTAATCTACCATCACATAACATGTTCATAACATAACTAATAGATCTACCATTACATAGCATAATTTATTAATCTACCATCACATAACATGTTCATAATATAACTAATAGATCTACCATCACATAACATGTTCATAACATAACTAATAGATCTACCATCACATAGCATAATTTATTAATCTACCATCACATAACATGTTCATAACATAACTAATAGATCTACCATTACATAGCATAATTTATTAATCTACCATCACATAACATGTTCATAACATAACTAATAGATCTACCATCACAAGTCCTATGAGCCCTCAGACTGGGACTCATAACATGACTCCCTAGCAATGAGAAATGTTAGCTAAATGTTGAGTACCTCGTTATTTCGGGCGATTCCACTGTAGTCGGCTTCAGGGGGCAGGACCACATATAGCTCCGCCTCATAGGCCCCTCCCTCACCCTCATTCCTCGCGTTGAAAGTCAAGGTCAGCGAGTTGTCATCACCTAGGTAGACTTCCTTCCTGTCCCTGAGGGCCCAACAAAACCAGAATTTGATTACCAACAAGGTCAGAGGTCAGGTCAAGAGTTGTTAGGTCTATGTGGGTAAAAAAAGCGAACGGGGAGTTGGTAGAACTCTGTTATACTACAGAGATATTTGATAGTTGATTTAGCCTGAACATGTGTGCGTTGTTTCTTTGTCACCACTTTGTGTTCTACATATCAGCAACTGATTTAGAACCAGTTGGAGTTGGAACAGGACACAGCCCTAACACACATCCCTTACTCATATTCATCTCAGGAAACTCCTTCCCCAACACTCCCCCCGCATCCTCCTCACACCAGATTTTCCAAGTAGCAGTAAATTCCTACATGCAGGAACACAGACTATGACTGTGGAACACCTCCCCTTACCCCGATTCCCTCCACCTTCCTCCGTCCAGGCCTCAACTTACTCTCTCCCTGAACGCAATGAAATAAATTCTATCATCAGGGCCACACAGACGCTTCTAATTACGGCTGAACTTGTAAAAACAGGCACAGAGAGGAAGCAACATGGACTGAATTTCAAACAATGATCTTCTGCTTGCTGAGCCAGACAGCCTAGTCAAACTCTACTGGCCAGCCAACCAGACAGCCTAGTCAAACTCTACTGGCCAGCCAACCAGACAGCCTAGTCAAACTCAACTTGCCACCGACCAGACAGCCTAGTCACACTCTACTGGCCAGCAAACCTTTGACTCACTTACTGACTGCAATCTGACTGCAGCTAGTCAGACAGCAGTCAGTAAGTGAGTCAATCAGCCAGCTAGTCAGAGAGCAGTCAGCAAGTGAGTCAATCGGCCAGCTAGTCAGAGAGCAGTCAGCAAGTGAGTCAATCAGCCAGCTAGTCAGACAGCAGTCAGCAAGTGAGTCAATCAGCCAGCTAGTCAGACAGCAGTCAGTAAGTGAGTCAATCAGCCAGCCCATGTAATTAGACTCCTATTGTTAACAGCCCAGTCTACTCTGACTCCATCACACATAAGACTCTCAAGACTTCTCAACATAGAAACTGCTAAATCTTACAGGTTGAATTCCTTGGCAATAAAACAGATAAAATATAACAAGAAGAATTAAAGATATTTATCCAAAAGATTACTGGGAATGCATTAATCAATCAATTAATTAATCAACCAAGTATTTTATACAGTATTCAAATGAATACAGCAACCCTCTTTTTGCCAGACAACCAGAGGCAGGGCGAATGTGATCATTTTCCTGAAATTAACTTACTCATTAAAACTCTGATTTAATTCAGTCCGTCTACATACATGACCAACCAATCTCTTTCATCCCCCACCTACCCCACCCCAGACACCCCACCCGGACAGCCAACCCCAAAACCTGTATACCAGCGAGCAGAACTTCCCGTTGCCGGGGGAACAATGTAGGTCGCTAGCCACCGTTCTGCTGTGACAACTAAACTAAACATGGGCGGGGTACAACACAGTTTAACTTGGCATTCCATCAGAACAAGCCGGCCAGCTCATCTGCATATTGGGGCCAAAAGTTTAGTTTCTATATTCTGTTATACACTAAACAAAGATACCTTCTGATTTCACCAGCGCTGTGTCCCCGGGGACCGTTATAGGAGGATATGAAGGGACTAACTCACCCGTGCACTGCCAGCTTTAAGTCGGGAACACAGATGTTGTCCTCGCCACAGTCCAATAAAATCTGAGCCTGGTGGAGGAAAAGAGCTGATAACTTAAACAGAGACAGCTCACAGGATGCTCAGATCAAGGTCACTATCACAATATTTATCACGGAAATATGAAATAGGAATCAGGCCAAACCCTTTGCGGGTACATTTTCTTGACACGTTGGAAAATAACAACACTGTTTCTTTTCACATTAGGGCTGTTTTTCCCCAGACAACTTTAATCTGTTTCAGGTTCTGTTTTCTTGCAACAACACTGATGGAGGTATTGTGATACTGGCATCATCACAGCCTAACCTTGCCCCCCCATGTCATCACTACAGACCAAACACCTGGAATGATCAGGCAAACAATCCCCTCTATCGCTGAGGCATAGTGACCGTACCATTGTTTCTGATGACACAACTATTCATCTCTTACTTAGCGGATCTTTGAAGGGAAATGAGTAAAGGAGCCAGTAGAAGCTGAGCCCGGTTCCTGACTGTGTGTACGCCGGCTCAAACAATCCTCTGTCTGACTTCAGGGAGTCGGGCGTCGCCTGCAGGGTTTGGAGTGCAGCTGCCCAGCCCACAAACAGAGGGGAGGGGGAAGAAGTGGTCTGCCTCTCTGGGGAGACCAGCAGCTCTCTGCCCACAAATCTACCAGCGCATCTCACCAGCTCCTACATGACAGCACTCTGTGGCGGACCGCATGCTAACCACACAGAACACCACCTGGGTCATCACAGAACACACATGAACCAGGAAGTGTGGCTGAGGCAGCTACAGACGTGGGATATCCCTTAGGCCAAAGGCAACGGTGCATGGACCGTAAAGACAGACTGGACCTGAGCACGAACCACAACCGATGTGTTTGTGTGTACGGTGGGTGTGTGTTCGAAAGTACAGTTGGCGGGTTTTTGATTGTACATGCGTGTGTGGTTGATGTGTGTTTGTTCGGACACTTGGCATGTGTTCGTGCGGCCGGTCGGCGTGTGTTCGTGCGGCTGGTCGGCGTGTGTTCGTGCGGCCGGTCGGCGTGTGTTCGTGCTACCGGTCGGCGTGTGTTCGTGCGGCCGGTCGGCGTGTGTTCGTGTGGCCGGTCGGCGTGTGTTTGTGCGGACGGTTAGCCTGTGCACGCGCGGACAGTTGGCGTGTGTACGTGCGCACGGTTAGCGCGTGTTCATGTCAACATGCTCGGCAAGGGAAAGCCCCACATGTTTTAGGTAATGAGTTCCCTGTGTGTGTCTCAATCCCAGTGTGATGGTCACGAAGCTCCAGATGACGATGAATATAAGAAATAGAACCGGAGGGAGATTAGAAAGCGAGCACACGCCTCCCCTGTCATTACACAGCGGTGGGTTCTAATTAAGGAACACCCGCAGTAACCATAGTGACCACCAGCTCACTCAATGAGCCCCCTTCAGAAAGCAGCCAGGCCAGAATCAGTCAGGGGGGAAGTTATTTAGGTTCCTAGCCTGGCTGTGTCAACAACTGATAGAGAGCAGCCAGATCAACAGCAAACAGGGCACATAGAGTCCGTTCATTTAATCCCTGTATTGATACAGTGGAAATTGTGCAGCGGTTATTGCAGCGGTCAGGTGGTTTCAGGGAAGTAAAAAGTAAATGTGTGGAGTAGATCATGAGATCACCATAGAGAACGTCAAGCATCACTGGAACTAACGTTGTGTAGACGCTTTACAACTACATGTTACTATCGCTCTGGCAACATGTGAAGCAAAGAGATCAGAGGGCACTGGTTTGGCAACCAGCCAGAGGTATCAGAGAGCTCTGATTTAGCAACCAGCCAAAGGTATCAGAGAGCTCTGATTTAGCAAACAGCCGGAGGTATCAGAGAGCTCTGATTTAGCAAACAGCCGGAGGTATCAGAGAGCTCTGATTTAGCAACCAGCCAAGGTATCAGAGTGCTCTGATTTAGCAACCAGCCAAAGGTATCAGAGAGCTCTGATTTAGCAACCAGCCAAAGGTATCAGAGTGCTCTGATTTAGCAACCAGCCAAAGGTATCAGAGAGCTCTGACTAAGAGTCTACATAAAACAGGGAACAGACCAGAACATGCAGACTGATAACATGACCCCATCTGAATGAATCCCCTCATCAATTCAGTGTGTTTGTTCACGACTCGTAAAATATGTTGTCAGTTTTCCACTTCTGAAGGCCCTTACTGTCAGTTTCCGTACTACAAACATATATCTTTCACAGGCTGCAGTACTTAGCTATTGGTTCAGTACAGCATACCTGCATACCTGCATACCTGCATACCACATCTGTGGCACCACTGGCAGCTTCAATATAACAATAAAGAGGCACCAATGCTGAGGTGAAGAGAGAGACAAGCCTCTCAAAACCAGTCCGGTAGGTGCTATTCACATTCCTCCTGCCTGCCTGCCGGCCAGGAGAACTGGCACGATACAGACAAATATACACCAGATGGCATGTGGTCCGTATGTTGCGTGCGAAGAGGCCCCACCCAGAAATATCTGTCAACCCAGTGTGCCAGTCTGACTGCAGACCCCTCTGGCAGACCCTCTCTGAACACTCACAGTCTGACTGCAGACCCCTCGGTCAGACCGCACCCTCTCTGAACACTCACAGTCTGACTGCAGAGGTTGGCCATCATCACTAACGCGCTAAACGCCATCCCAAACACACACACACCTCACACCTTTCAGACCCTCTAGACCCGATGCCAGCAGATAAGTTGACTCTGAGGGGACACGGGTACGGGAGAAAGGTGGAGGACGGCTCATGGGGAAAACATCGCCGTGAATAAGACTAAACAAATAATTTTATTGTTTATTAAGACGAGCTCTGCCCAGAAGATATACAGTGCCTCAGTTAACTCAATGAGGTTACAACGGGGTTAGGGGGGGCTGTGTGCTTTGGGTGGGGGTCAGAGTTGGTGCAGTGAAATACCTTTTGCTCAATCAGCTTGGCTGTCTGGTAGTTGAGGATGGGTCTGAGGTTGTGGGAGTCCAACGCCGCTTTGGGATCCAGGCTGTAGTTGAGGGAGATGGCAATGGGGGAGAGCTTATCCCGGAATTCCTTATCATCCTGGAGTCATTGAGAAAGTTTAGTCAGACAGTGACGAAGAGAGGCTTCCTTCAGCTGAAGGGGTTGTGTTTTATTTCTTTGTTGAAGGGAAGCGCTGACTGGGCGACTGAGGTCGACAATAATGGCAGAGATTCAGAAACAGAACCGATTGCCATTTCCGTTCTCCAGCTCGTCTGTCTTCACCGCTAAACACTCATCCGAGGCAGAACTTGGCCTCTCACCTAAGCTTCAGGTCAGCTCTGTTGGTAGAGCTTGGCAACTGCAGGGTAATATGGGGTGTGTGCCAAATAATTATGAAAACTCCCTACTGCAAGTGAATCTGTATTAGAGTACCTGCTAAATACTTCAAACGTGACCACAATATCGATAAAACGTGAAAAACAATTACCTTTAATTCAATGTAATAGTTACATTTCGGGTTCTAAAGAGGGATACGGTGGAGTGTTTGGGGTTTCTACGCAGGACTTACCCTCAGGTAGATCTTGGTTTGGTGACACACACGTTCTCCATTCTGCACCCTCACTGTCTTCTGAAGCACTGCCTGCTGGGAGTCAACAAACAGAGCCCTCTTCACTGCGCCCTTCTGTTTGTGTTTCACTCCATCCAACTGCACCTCAATCTGGAAGTCTAACACACACACACAAACAGCTGTGAATATGCTGTAGGTCATGTCAGATGATCAAACACACTAGAATTCGATTCGGGTGTGGGGGGGTGGAAATCTAAGACTCAGATGTTAGTTTACCATCACATAGTAACCATTTGCATGGTCTGGAGATGTGTTGGTTTCTGTGTTATATATGAACAAATAGGGTTATAGTGCTTTAATTGGAACTTGATCAGTGCATGTGTAAAAATACTACAAATGACAAAGCTCGTCCTTATTTAGTCAAGTGCAACGTGATTTAAAACCAGTACCACACAACTACAAAGCCATTCTACACGTGTTGCACAATAACCGTCTATATAAATTCAGATCTCTGCCGATGGAGAGTGTCCGACCTAATAATGTATGACATTTCAAACAGATCTAGACAGTTGGCTTACCTAGGATGTCTGGGAGGTACTTCCCATTGGCTGTGAGGCAGAAACTCAGGTTGACACTGTTTAGAACAGAGAGACGCAACAAAAACATAATGTGGAGTCAATAACCGGTATTCAACGCACCAAGCCAACACACAGCCCTTCACTGTACCCATGTTCTCTCTCATATTCCAGTACAGACCTTCTAACATTACAAACACGCTGTAAAATATCAAATAAGTCATCACGGGGTGTGGTACGTGGTAAACAAACCAGATGGGGTAGCGGTGGTATATCAGTCACAAACCCCTGAGGTGTGGTAGCTGTGGTATATCAGTCACAGACCCCTGAGGTGTGGTAGCTGTGGTATATCAGTCACAGACCCCTGAGGTGTGGTAGCTGTGGTATATCAGTCACAGACCTAGGGGTGGGCGATATGGGAAAAATATCATATCACGATTTTTTCAGGAAAAATCACGATTCACGATTTTATCACGATTCTTTTTCATGTTGCTTTTTAAGACTATTTTGCTAATTACTGAGCTGCAATACAAGCAAATTATATCTCCATTTAAAGAATATAGCGTTACAAGGTAACAAAACATAAAAGGGAAAAAAAATTAAAGTAGCATATTTTAATCACGTGTATATTTAAAGCAAGTGCAATGGTGCAAAGAAGCACCTTCATTCTCATCCGCAGCTTCACCATCCATTCACTGTGTAACCTGCCATCCATCTACAGCATCAGATGATCTACTGTGTTATCATCCTGAATTAAATGAATTGTGAATTATGCAGTAAAACATTTTACTAAAATAGTATGTAGCCTATTTATTGTCTTATGTAGCCATACAATACAAAATTAAAACCATGATTTTAAAATGCACAGGCTATGATATTTAAATTTCTAAAGATCGAATAAATTTAAATCAATCAAACTGTATGTCCTATTTTGATGTAATAAATGCTAAAACATTTTAGATCACAAGCGACGCGCAATCAAATGATTTGCGCATGATTGGCCGTATATATTGCAACACAGACTGTTGAAATAAAAACATTAGGCTACAGTGTATAATTTGATCATTTACATTTGTAAAATGTATTATAGTAATTACAGCCCAGTAACTAAGGCACTATAGACAATGAAACACGTATTTTACAACACAGTTTGTATATTGGTCACGGTCGGGTATATTCTGCTGTTACCCGGTAGATACATTAATCAATTTCGTTTTATATTTTCGTTCTGTTTATTTAGTAAAACATATATTTCTTTATAAACGTAGGCCTACCTCTTTTTTCTAGTTCATTCAAATTCAACCAAGCCAATCAATATATTATCTATGTATATTTCGCAGCTTTTGTCTGCCTGAGCAGGACACGCATACTAACCGGTTGCACTGCGCACAGTGTTCATTAGTGTTGTTATGAGTGGCAAATTAATCCGTTACATATATCCAGTTTCATATAGATCGGACCAAAACGCGTCAAGTTTCATGTAGACCAGACCAAAACGCGTCAAGTTTCATGTAGACCAGACCAAAACGCATCCAGTTTTATATAGACCAGACCAAAACGCATCCAGTTTCATATAGACCAGACCAAAACGGTGTCCAATATAGATCGGACCAAAACGAGATCAGACCAAAACGCATCCAGTTTCTGAAAACGGGACAAGGTAAAATGCACGTATTTAGGAAAAGTCATGGAAGAACGAGGCTGTAGCTTTTCAACATTATATATTTATTTTAATTACTAACTGCAACGCCCGCGGGCATGGGCTGTTGGCGCTTCTAGTGTTAACACGCCGACATATAGTGCACCGCGCATTGCATGTTGATACGTAGCTGAAAAAACGCCATAGATCTGCATCTAATTGAACGTGCACTGGAGCGCGATTCTATGATATTTCCGAAAAAGTGAATCGTGGAGACATTTTAATCGTCCACGATTAAATATCGTCATATCGCACACCCCTACACAGACCCCTGAGGTGAGGTAGCTGTGGTATATCAGTCACAGACCCCTGAGGTGAGGTAGCTGTGGTATATCAGTCACAGACCCCTGAGGTGTGGTAGCGGTGGTATATCAGTCACAAACCCCTGAGGTGTGGTAGCTGTGGTATATCAGTCACAAACCCCGAGGTGTGGTAGCTGGGGTATATCAGTAACAAACCCCGAGGTGTGGTAGCTGTGGTATATCAGTCACGGACCCCCGAGGTGTGGTAGCGGTGGTATATCAGTCACGGACCCCCGAGGTGTGGTAGCGGTGGTATATCAGTCACGGACCCCCGAGGTGTGGTAGCTGTGGTATATCAGTCACGGACCCCTGAGGTGTGGTAGCTGTGGTATATCAGTCACAAACCCCGAGGTGTGGTAGCGGTGGTATATCAGTCACAGACCCCTGAGGTGTGGTAGCGGTGGTATATCAGTCACAGACCCCTGAGGTGTGGTAGCTGGGGTATATCAGTCACAGACCCCTGAGGTGTGGTAGCTGTGGTATATCAGTCACAAACCCCAGAGGTGTGGTAGCGGTGGTATATCAGTCACAGACCCCAGAGGTGTGGTAGCTGGGGTATATCAGTAACAAACCCCAGAGGTGTGGTAGCTGTGGTATATCAGTCACAGACCCCTGAGGTGTGGTAGCTGTGGTATATCAGTCACAAACCCCAGAGGTGTGGTAGCGGTGGTATATCAGTCACAAACCCCAGAGGTGTGGTAGCGGTGGTATATCAGTCACAGACCCCAGAGGTGTGGTAGCTGGGGTATATCAGTCACAAACCCCTGAGGTGTGCCTGTCTGTCTCCTGCCTCCCCTCTGCCCACAGCCTCCCCTCTGCCCACAGCCTCCCCTCTGCCCACAGCCTCCCCTCTGCCCACAGCCTCCCCTCTGCCCACAGCCTCCCATCTTGACATCAGCCACAGCTTCCAAAAGTCTGACAAAGTGACAAAACAAAAGGCAACAACAGTATAGGAGGGAGCAAACCAAGAACGCCGCATGAAATGTACAGTACATTCTTCTCATATGTCTGAAGGCCTGTTTGTGTTTGTGTGTCTCCACATTCTGATGTATCCCAGCTGTGATCCCCTAAACAATTCAAGAGCCACTACCAACCTCACAACCCCTGCCCCCCCCCCAAACCCTACACCCCAACCTGTCCATCACCTGCCAACACAGCGTAATCACAACACATGTATACAACGGTTTCCTTTATGGGTTTAGAGACAGGGTGTGTGTGTGTGGACACGAACACACACACTACCACAGTGTCAGGCGTGTTCAGAAGCCCGGTTCAGATTGGTTTCCACTCCCTTTAGACGGTAACGACAACCATGAGGTACATTCTAATGGACGAGGAAAATACCCACAATGCCCTCATTATGTGAGTTATTACTTACACTGGTCCACCCAATGAACGAGACGTTGCTGTGAAAACATGTCATCGCCTCAACCAGAGAATACTGGTTGTCTTCCAAATACATAATTCATCTTGCGGAGTGACATGTCCTCAGTGGGACATTCTGTCCTATTAAAACATAGCTGCCAGAGTTTGAGAAACATCTTGGTCAATGTGCAAAACCAAACGGCAATAAGAGAACACCCTGAACTTAAAGAGTCTACGCCTGCATCCAGAAACTCTCAGTATGGAGTTCTGATCTTGGATGAATTTGAAAACAAACTCAATGAGACGACTTCACTATTGCTCAGAGACGCTGTGTAAGACAGGCCTTAGAGACAGACACTTACCAGGAAGCAGATATGGTGGTGTTGCCTTTGTTGACCGAGCAGGTGTTCTCCTCAGGGTTGATCATCGTAGGGTAGATGGTCAAGGAGGCGCTGGTGTTGACGATGGGTCGGGATCTAACGTCCAACAGATGGACCAAAGGCCGTAGTCAACAAATGATAATGGCCACCATTGGGTAAATCTCTTAATTATCATAAATCACTTAGTAGTTTGACAGGAAGTAGGAGGTTATAAATTGAAATTACCTGTACAGAATGGCCTTGTCCACTCCAAAAGCACCAACAATTAGATCTGCGGTGAAAAGATGTTCATAATACATGAACTACAAAGTCAACACTACAGGTACATAAACTACAAAGTCAACAGGTACACAAACTACAAAGTCTACAGGTACACGAACTACAAAGTCAACAGAGACATCAACTACAAAGTCAACACTATAGGTACATGAATTACACAGTCAACAGGTACATGAACTACACAGTCAACAGGTACATGAACTACAAAGTCAACAGGTACATGAACTACAGGGTCAACAGGTACATGAACTACAAAGTCAACAGGTACATGAACTACAAAGTCAACAGGTACATGAACTACAAAGTCAACAGGTACATTAACTACAAAGTCAACAGGTACATGAACTACAAAGTCAACAGGTACATGAACTACAAAGTCAACAGGTACATGAACTACAAAGTCAACAGGTAGACGAACTACAAAGTCAACAGGTACACCCACAATCTGCAGTGAGCATTGTCCGATTGTATAAAAGCACTGGTCTTGTGACTGACCTGGGTAACCATTCATGTCCAGATCTTTAGCCCCACGGAGAGCAAATCCAAAGCTGGCCGGCATGGTAGCTGAAGCCCACTGACCAGCTATGACCTGAGAAGGTGTGTCCTTGAGACCACCGGCATATCCGTTGTAGATAAGCACCAATCCCTGTTGGTTCTCCCCACCAAAAGGACAGCTGATCGCCACGTCTACCAATCAGAGAACAAGCAGAGAAAAACATACAGTTACAACGGTGGAAAAAAAAACAATCCTGAAAATGGAAATGATGTAAGAGGGTTTCATGGCCTTATCGCACCAACACCTGCACATAATTACATAATTACATCACATAAGCATGTGTTTTCCATATGTTTTCAGTAATAACCTCCATCAGGAACTATTAAAACCAAATGACTCTATTGGACTACACATGACTTCAGCATAAAGGCGACGTTTGGGAAGTGACTTTGGAATCACCATGACAGATCCAGTACAGTGTAATTGCATTGACAACATGTGAAGCTCTCCGTTGCACTTCACCAAGGCCAAAGCCACAAGGGGCAATCTGGATTTAGAAACCACCCTTAAAACCCACACTGCCGCTTTATAAAGGAACCTCCATCCACAGTGTGTCACTCACACAGACCAGATCAGATATTAAGAAAAGATCAGTAGAGATGCTCATCAGTTTGTAAACCCGTCTGATATCCCTCTGAGCTCATCCCTGAAAGCAGAACTACTGAGTCCGCGTGTCGTACCATCGTATCCGTCCTGGTTGAGATCTCCCAGAGGTGCGATGGTGCTCCCGAATCTCCCAAACATCTGGCTCCCAGTCAGGTTGAGTGTTGACTGGAGGCTCAGGTTTCCTCGCTGCAGGTAGACATACACACGGCCCACCTCCTCCAAGCGACCGTCTGACCCCTGGATCATGTACATGGGAGCTCCCACCAACAGGTCAGCCATGCTGAGGTGAGGAAGAAAGGAGAAGAGAAAAGAGAAGAAAGGAGAAGAGAAAAGAGAAGAATGGAGAAGAGAAAAGAGAAGAATGGAGAAGAGAAAAGAGAAGAATGAAGAAGAGAAAAGAGAAGAATGGAGAAGAGTAAGGAGCACTTGGTCAAATATCATCTCCAGCTACCTCATAGATAAAACAGTGACAAAGCCACAGTGTCAGACGTTAGACACATTGAAAGAAAACACATTCATACTCAACCTCCATTATCGAGGTTTCCAATGACATGTGTTCTCATAATGTTCTCATAATGTTCCATGACACAATTGCTCAAACAAACGGTTGCCAACACCCAGTTTGTGTGTGAGAACATAATAATGAGTAGCTGGTACTCACCCGTCATTATCCATATCAGTAGAAGCCACAGCATATCCGAAATAAGAGCCCATCTGAGAACACACAGTGCATTAGGTCACATCTATACAACAGTCACCTTTGCAACGGGTCTTGAATGAAGAGAGATCCAGAGATCTTTTTGGTCACGTCTGTATAAACCCCATAAGTAAAGAAGACCTAGGAGCGTCATTGCCAGATTCCCGGGGTAAGCGAATGCACATATGATTGTATTTGTTCAGCTGAAGCAATCAGCATAATTAAAAGGTGCTTATGCTACTACCCCTTTGCCCCCCCAATAATGACACTCTGCTACAAACCAGGACGTGAGACTCAGTGAACAGAGACTTGTGAAAGAAAGTATGTTGCTTATATCATCACTGTTCTTAAGCTGAAGAGATACATGATGCCACGATAGAGGAAATCTGAATTTGACCGATGGTTTTTTGCTCACCTGTTCACCAGTAAGGTTCAATACGGACTTCAGATCAATGCCGTTGAAAATGGACACCTGTGGAGAACAGACACACGATGAACATCTGGTCTTAATCTCTGACGTCTAACATACGGACCGCCTCGGATCCACTGTTCCCAAACGCAGCCATTGGGACTCGGGTATTCGCTCAATTTGCTTCAACGCCCAATCCTATTGTCCTCCCTTCCCAGTGTTCCTCCAAAATAAGAGCCGTGTGGAGAATCTTACCAAACCTCCGAGCTTGCCTCCTTTTGGGACCCCAGCCACAAAGTCTGAGAGGTGCACAGACACAGGGGGAAATGGAAAAAAGGGAAGATTTAGGAGGGGAAATATCACACAGGTCACACACACGCACAGTCTGAGACTCTTAGAATTACAGCTCAGTGTTTCCATCTTGGTAGAGGGACAGAATCTTATGGGTAAGTTCAGGTTGAGTTCACTTCAGGTATAGTAAATATGCAAAACCGCTAATTGTTTTTGTGTCTTGCAGGCCAGTAGAAGTATGTGGTACCGTATCTGGTAAAGTATCTGGTACAGTATCTGGTACAGTATCTGGTACAGTATCTGGTCTTACCTTCCACCTCATCTCCAGTAAATTCCCCAACCGCCACAGAGTAACCTAAAGTCCACAGGAGAGAACAGATGTTCATATTTCACAACTCATTTACTTTCCTCACCATTCAAAAGTAAACTATGGATTTAGGAATGTACTTTGAACAAACGTGCGTGGACATTTCTTATCAGAGGTCAGCGGGTTCGAGGGGTTTCCTAACATTAAGCATAACATAACTCACGGGACAAAAAAGCCAACATGTCTGGTAAGTAACAAGATTGAATTGACTGATAGCATCACATGAGGGAGCCTTACCACGGAAGCTGTCATCATATTGGACATTAGCCTGTCTGGTCTGGATCTGTCCTTCCACAGACTGCATGAAGTACCCTGGGTAGAAAGCCTTGATGATCTCCTCCTTGGCTGCAGAGAACACCTGACCTATGGAGACACACAATGTATACAGACAGGAAGTGAATGGAATGGTCCTCTCGGGTTTCACACAGAGAGTGTCAACATACTGCTTCAATTTCTGTGTTGTAAAGCGTCGTACCTTGCCAGAAAAAGCTGCCTGGACCTCCAAGCACCACTCTTCCATCCTAAGAGAGAGAAAGAGAGTGAGAGAAAGAAAGAAAGAGAGAAAGAGAGCGCCAAAGAAAGCACATACAAGGGAGAAGAGAGCACACACACACACACAAGGGAAAAGAGAGCACACACACACACACAAGGGAGAAGAGAGCACACACACACACACACACAAAGGAGAAGAGAGAAGAGAGCACACACACACACACACACACAAGAGAGAAGAGAGCACACACACACAAGGGAGAAGAGAGCACACACACACACACACACAACAAGGGAGAAGAGAGGCACACACACACACAAGGGAGAAGAGAGCACACACACACACACACACAAGGGAGAAGAGAGCACACACACACAAGGGAGAAGAGAGCACACACACACAAGGGAGAAGAGAGCACACACACACACACACACAAGGAGAAGAGAGCACACACACACAAGGGAGAAGAGAGCACACACACAAGGGAGAAGAGAGCACACACACACAAGGGAGAAGAGAGCACACACACACAAGGGAGAAAGAGCAGCACACACACACACAAGGGAGAAAGAGAGCACACACACACACACACACACAAGGGAGAAGAGAGCACACAAACAAGGGAGAAGAGAGCACACACACACACACACAAGGGAGAAAAGAGCACACACACACAAGGGAAGAGAGCACACACACACAAGGGAGAGAGAGCACACACACACACACACACACAAGAGAGAAGAGAGCACACACACACAAGGGAGAAGAGAGCACACACACACACACACACACACACAAGGGAGAAAAGAGCACACACACACACACACACCCAGCACACACACAAGGAGAAGAGAGCACACACACACAAGGGAGAAGAGAGCACACACACAAGGGAGAAGAGAGCACACACACACAAGGAGAAGAGAGCACACACACACACACACACAAGGGAGAAGAGAGCACACAAACAAGGGAGAAGAGAGCACACACACACACACACACAAGGGAGAAAAGAGCACACACACACAAGGGAGAAGAGAGCACACACACACAAGGGAGAAGAGAGCACACACACACACACACTCACACAAGGGAGAAGAGAGCACACACACACAAGGGAGAAGAGAGCACACACACACACACACACACACACACAAGGGAGAAAAGAGCACACACACACACACACAAGGGAGAAGAGAACACACACACACACACAAGGGAGAAGAGAGCACACACACACACACACACACACAAGGGAGAAGAGAGCACACACAAGGGAGATCAATGGGAGATCATGTCTTGTCAATTAGGAAAGCTGGGCTGTGATTTACCATAAATATTTTTTTATAGAGCTACGAGACACCAGTTGTTGGTGGGAGACCAGGATGTCTGAGAGCCAAAAATGCGCCATTGTGAAAATTGTTGGCTATATAGAAATCATTAATCGCTTTCGATAATAGTGTTCATAAATTATTATTCCTTTCAGCGGTGTTCAGTTGTGTCAATTAATCAAATGCTTTTGTTAGCCAACTGGGATCCAAGTTTCATTTATATGACATCTGGGAGCCAGGTTTTGAATTATTATGTTTCTTTTCCAGAGAAATCTTGGATTTTTCAAACAGATAGGTTGTGAGTTTTGAGAAGTTGTGAGAAAATGTTGTACAGACTTGTGAGTCCTACCTTGGTGAAATCTGCGCTGAATCCACCCTGACAGTAGCCTTGACCACCTGCACCATGGAATTCTGAAAGAAATAAAGGAAGCGATCAATAAAACCGTTTCAGACAGACAGGTCTTATATTAAACCGATACTTCATCTTGAGATATCTCAGATCCTGTGGAGACCATGGACCTGAGATATGGACCAACGGGACGCAGTAAACAGAATTGAAACGGTGTCCGCCGTTACCATGGCAGCAGGGACAGACTTAGTCAATAAGAGAACAACAATGATTAATTGCTTCTGAGTGTGGTCAATTATTTCTCCACAGCTAGTGTGCGATATCACTGCAAGTGGTTACTCAGTGGTGTTACTTGAAACCATATCCAGCCAAACCGTCGGCCCTCGGGCACAGTACTTAACCCCGGTCTAACAGCCTGCTGTGTGGACAGCTGCTGTGTCGGAGGTCGACCACGAGTCACCTGAAGTGTGTCTGCTGGGTTTACCTGTGCGACAAGGAGCATATTCCACAAACTTGGTGAAGTTCTTGACGGAGAGGTAACATGTTCCCGTTGCATCTGCCTGTGGGGTGTCCGCTTTGGTTCTCCAGGAGTAGAGGGGGGCGCAGGCCTACACATGTAGTTAAAAGCGGACAGAATAGATACAACAACACTCTGGTAAAATCAATAGAAACCCCGGAGAGGTCAGAGTTCCATCTGGAATAACAATGTAACCCAATCTAGGTCACATGCCTATTGCCTAGAAATCAGAAAAAAAACACAGGCATCTAAACTGACAAAGACTGTTCTGGTCTGGACGTTTAAATGCCGGCAATTTTAGCCGTCAAACAACTGACAAGTACAGAATGTAAATCAGCTTTCCCCACCCCATCTCTGAGAGTGACAGATGTCCCCGCTTACCAAAATGGTGTCACCGTGGGAACGGATGGTGGCACCAAACCACTGGCGGGACTTAAACTCAGCCTGGTAGTTTGTGTCGTTCAGAGTGACGGTGCGATCCCCTGTAAAGGACAGAACACAGTGATGACAGCGGGAAAACGTGTAAGGCCACCTGGGCTTCAACCCAGAGCTGAACTCCAATGCAGTGTGACGGGGTTCCAAATGGAACCTTAAACACATCAGTGAAGTGCTCTTGACTAGCAACATTCACTAGGTTAGGGTAGTGGGTAGGGTACAGGGTAGGGAACAGGCTGTAACTGAGGAAGCTGCGTCTGTCAAGACAGGAGCCAACGCCGGGACAGCTGGCCTGAAGTGTCAGGTTCTGACCAGATGTTTTATTGGCACGACTAATGCAACATCTGTGTTGCTATGGTGAGAAACAAAATGCATTCTAACATCCTGGAACAAGTCGTTTTATTGTTTGGAATTCGGATAACAACAAGTATGCATGTCGATACTGAACCACCCACCAACCCAGCAACCCAATAACCCAGTAACCACACCCCATTCCACATGTCACTTCCCATTACAGTGTGCTGGTCTACACAGATGAACCACACAGCAGGTTGGAATGGGACCTTATCTGTCACAGGGGGGAGGGGCCTGATGGTGTGAGCCAGAGGTTGTAACCTGTGGACGTGAGGAAAACAGGCTGTCTATGATCCTCCTGTACCCCCCTTATATACCCCCTCATGTACCCCCCCTCCTATACCCCTACCTCCTGTACCCCACCTCCTGTACCCCACCTCCAGTACCCCACCTCCAGTACCCCACCTCCAGTACCCCACCTCCAGTACCCCACCTCCTATACCCCCCTCTCCTATACCCCACCTCCTGTACCCCCCCTCCAGTACCCCACCTCCAGTACCCCACCTCCAGTACCCCACCTCCTGTACCCCACCTCCAGTACCCCACCTCCAGTACCCCACCTCCTGTACCCCACCTCCTGTACCCCACCTCCAGTACCCCACCTCCTGTACCCCCCTCCTATACCCCACCTCCTGTACCCCCCACCTGTACCCCACCTCCTGTACCCCACCTCCTGTACCCCCTCTCCTGTACCCCCCCCTCCTGTACACCCCCTCCTGTACACCCCCTCCTATACCCCCCTCCTATACCCCCTCCTATACCCCCTCCTATACCCCCCTCCTACCCCCCTCCTGTACCCCCCTCCTGTACCCCCCTCCTGTACCCCCTCCTGTACCCCCTCCTGTACCCCCTCCTGTACCCCCTCCTATACCCCACCTCCTATACCCCACCTCCTATACCCCACCTCCTACACCCCCTCCTATACCCCCCTCCTGTACCCCCCCCTCCTGTACACCCCCTCCTGTACCCCCTCCTGTACCCCCCTCTGGTCAGGCCCCCTGCTTCTGGCGTCCCCCAGCCAGGCCCGAGCTCTCTGCTCTGGGTGAGAGGCGGCTCAGCTCCATGTCCTAGTGGGAAGAGGCAACGACGGGGAGACGGCGTCCAAACCAAATAAGCTCTCTGGCTCGGCTTCCACCTAGCAACCTCTCAGTCATCCCTGCTCAGACAAACACTCCAATAACATCTCTGTCCGGTCTCTCCCTCCATTTAACTAGCTTCGTCTTCCCCCTTATCCCGGTCTTCTGTCATCACGCTACCCGCTGTTCTCTCTGTGGCCCTTTCTTCCTCGCCCCTGGTCTCTCTCAGGGGCCTCTCGTTCCTGTCTGGAGACCGCAGTGGGGATCATCCGTACCGTATCACCGTGGTAAGACCGTCCTTGAAGCTTTCATTGACAGACATCCTGGACTCCAGTGGGTGCTACATCTGTGTGCTCCTCCATCACGTGTTTGTACCACAGATCACATGCCTAACACATATCGTTATTGGATCCCTTCTGTTTTGATAAAGCGTGGAGGGTAGACACTGGGTCAATAGGCAGGCCAGACAAGAGTGTGTTTGGGACACACTGCCATGGCAACCATGTACATTAGCATTTACAGACATTGACATCGTGCCTGTTTCTGCGTTTACTGTTCCTGACAGAGACGCTGAATCGGTGTTCACACAGCGAGAGAGAGTGAGAGATTAAACGACAGGTTGGTAAAGTTTTGATGTCTCAATATGTTGGGTGACTTCCGTCCAGCGAACTTGGGCACAACTGGTTACCCAACTGGTCCGCGTCTAGGTGACCCTCACAGGACAGCCATGGGCTAGGCGAGGTCAGAGGTCAACAGAAAGGTGGGGTCTGGAGTGTGACAGTCATCGCTTTGAAGGATGTGAGGAGGCCCATTAGAGGAGCTTAGAGCATGTGTGTATACTGGGTTAAAGTGCAGGGCGGACAGGGTCACAGGCAAATGGCTAAATTCACTCATCACATCAGCTGCCGCCCCCTGGGGTGTGGGGGGGGGGGGGGCGGGGAAAAGGGTCAAATTGAAAGACGGCCGGGGTCTCTCCTTATCCGTCCCGGTCGAGAGGAAGAGTGGAGGAGGGACTCCCCTGGCCACTTTGACCCAATTAGGAGGCTCTAATTAAGTGAACAAGTGACCTCTAAGCCAGCCTCAGGAATACCATGTAGTACTCACAGAGGAAAAGAAAACCCCAAAGAACACACACCTTTAATATGAAGGGTCAGTACTAATGTAGTACAGGTTTAATATCTGACGCAGAGCTTGTGCTATGTTGTCAACAAAAAAAGAAAGATGTGCTATGTCCTTGCTCAGGAAAATGTGTGTCTTTTGCCCATTAAGAGAAACGACAGCCACAATGTCAAGCCCGCTCCCCCCACCCACCACACCTCCCCCGGGGACTGTCCTCCAGTGACCTGATGAACATTGCATCACTGAGACAACCATGGCCCTCTGCCAGCAGCCACGGATGTGCAACACATTTCCTAATCCGTTTGCAGAAAAGGCAATAAGCACAAAGGAAAAGCAACCAACAGTTGGATGTCTAGTTACTGGCTGTTACACGGGACTTGAGAAAGTGGGATATCCAGTGGAATCGAACTCCACTAATGTGTCCTATGGACAGTCAATCTGGTCTGGCTCTTGGCAGCCTTCTCTTTGATAGCAAGTAAGCAAGCCCACTGCACATTCACACACCACTGCGTAACACACACTGTGTATCCTGTGTAACATAAGCCATAGGCAGTGTGTGTGTGTGTGTTTCCCCGTTGGTGTATACAGTACGCAACATCAATCAGATCCTCTCTCCCACATCCCTGTCACTCCACAACTTGCTCTTTCCTCATTTCAGTACAGATCAACGGGTCCTTCAGCTGTCCGGTCACAGGCACAATGATCTACTTGCCTGAAGAGCTCACATAAACCCAGATCATTTACAGGATGTCTGCCTTTAACCGTCCGCTGCTGCAGAGGAAGATCTTGGGTGAGAGCTGGGCCAACTTATATATCCTAGTATTTATATATGTTGTCACAGCGTTAGACAAAGGATGAGTGAAGCAGAACAGTGACACATGATCACCTGCCGGCCACACTGCATAGTAGACACGGGCCAGAGGTTTTGACAAGTGCTTGGAGTGGGAACTAAGCTAGACCGGCTTAACAGAGCCTAACCATGCCTGCAAATCTCCACTTCAGAATGTTCAGTCTCTTGAGTTACCCAGACATTAAAAGCAGATGAGTGGCAGGTGCTACAGCAAGCAGTTCTGAGACTGAACGGTTAGTTGTCATTGTGCTATTGGATGAACTAAACCACCCATACAATTAATGTACACAATTTAAATGTGTGTTGGACTAAACTCGCATTATAATAATAACCGATGCCTAATCATAGATGTGAAGACAGGTTAAGAGAGGGTATTTCTCAAAGGGAAACCAGAAAACAGGAGTCTTGACTGGTTCACTGTCGATAAATGAGCCCCATTTGCTGGACTGCTGACATTAGAGCCCACCCAGTCGTTTCAACAGAAACATCTCCTTGTGGTAGCTGTACAGCTGAATCAGACACTTCCGTAGCCAAATATCAGATCCATCAAAATATTTTTGTTGGTGTCATAGTATATTCAGTTGTATTATAGTCTAAAGCTGTTATTTTTGCATTTCAGTCTATATTCAGTCTTAAACACAGAAACACAATTTTATAAAAGTTTCACATGATATGGTTTACCTTCACCGTCAAACTCAATGTTGTGGCACTCCGATTCTCTGATATTCCATGGGCAGTAGTACACAGACCCGCCCTCTGTGATGTTTAGCTGACTGGTATTGGCCTTGGGTGCGCCAATCACCACACTGACGCTTTAAAGAGAGAAGGAAAAAAGTTGTCACTCAAATGTTGTCGAATGTCATCCCATATTTACCTAACATACCGAGTTTCCCTCGGGAAGAAAACAGGCAGATAACATTCAAAGCAACTGACCAGGAAACCGAAAGGTTGGAAAATCAAATCCCTGAGCAGACAAAGATAACATTATTACAGCAATCTGAAATTCTGTCACCAAGCAGCAAAGATCTAGCTGCAAATCCAGCTCACCAAATCTGACAACATTTCAGGTGAGACTGAGGAACAGCCAAACAAGTCTAACACATCATGACAAAATAACTGGAAACCAAATCTAGCCAGAGAACTATACGATAAACGACCAAACCATGAGGCAGGCTAATAGATATCATCTTTTTAACTTCACAAATCACGCAAGTATAAAATCTCATCCAATGTCAGTCTTTGGCCTGACAACTCCACGACTTGGCTGCCTGTGTAAACGCAGCCATAGAGAAAACATAGTTATTTTCCCAGTAGTCAGTCTGGCGGAGGCAGCACATCATAACCATTACCTCACCATGGTGCCTTTTATATACCCTCATCATCATCATCACTGGCATAGTGCTAGACAGTGAAGGTAGTGTTTCAGACAGAGGAAAAGGTAAGAAAGCCATTGTACTGTAGAGTGTGCTGTAGTGCTGCGGAGTGTGCTGCGGAGGGTGCTGCGGAGGGTGCTGCGGAGGGTGCTGCGGAGGGTGCTGCGGAGTGTGCTGCGGAGTGTGCTGCGGAGTGTGCTGCGGAGTGTGCTGCGGAGTGTGCTGCAGAGTGTGCTGCAGAGTGTGCTGCAGAGTGTGCTGCAGAGTGTGCTGCAGATTGTGCTGCAGATTGTGCTGTAGAGTGTGCTGTAGAGTGTGCTGTAGAGTGTGCTGTAGAGTGTGCTGTAGAGTGTGCTGTAGAGTGTGCTGCAGAGTGTGCTGCAGAGTGTGCTGCAGAGTGTGCTGTAGTGCTGCGGAGTGTGCTGCGGAGTGTGCTGTAGAGTGTGCTGTAGAGTGTGCTGTAGAGTGTGCTGTAGAGTGTGCTGTAGAGTGTGCTGTAGTGCTGCGGAGTGTGCTGCGGAGTGTGCTGCGGAGGGTGCTGCGGAGGGTGCTGCGGAGGGTGCTGCGGAGGGTGCTGCGGAGTGTGCTGCGGAGGGTGCTGCGGAGGGTGCTGCGGAGGGTGCTGCGGAGTGTGCTGCGGAGGGTGCTGCGGAGTGTGCTGCGGAGTGTGCTGCGGAGTGTGCTGCGGAGTGTGCTGCGGAGTGTGCTGCGGAGGGTGCTGCGGAGTGTGCTGCGGAGTGTGCTGCAGATTGTGCTGTAGAGTGTGCTGTAGAGTGTGCTGTAGAGTGTGCTGTAGAGTGTGCTGCAGAGTGTGCTGCAGAGTGTGCTGCAGAGTGTGCTGCAGAGTGTGCTGCAGAGTGTGCTGCAGAGTGTGCTGCAGAGTGTGCTGCACAGTGTGCTGCAGAGTGTGCTGCAGAGTGTGCTGCAGAGTGTGCTGCAGAGTGTGCTGCAGAGTGTGCTGTAGAGTGTGCTGTAGAGTGTGAGTGGTCTTCCTCTAACACAGGAAGAGCACACCCTTTCCGGTTCCAGGTCAGTCATCAAGTGATATGTGGTTGTTTACCCCGGGAGATGAATCTGTGTTCATATCCAACTCCAACTGGAGCCACCATGGATGTAGAAAGCAGCATTGGTAAAACTACATGTTCATACTTGTCAGAATTGCCTACTTTTTGTAGGTCCAGACAGAACACCTATTTTGGGTCACAGATTTCTATGTACAAATAAGCTTTGATATGGAGTAGAAGTTCAGATTAACCGGGCCTTATTGTGTCATCTACTGATGCCAAACACTGGACCAGGTCAGAAAGCAGGCGACACATGACAACCAAGCTTAATGTGTTTTGCTTTTGCAGAGAAACCAAATCCCAGTTTTCCAGTTGTGTGTCTATAGACTCTGGAGGGAAGCTCCCAGAAGAGACGCAAAGGACTCAGATCCTAGGATAATGTCAATCCCAGAGTACCAGAGACGATTTGTGGTCACGGATTCTCACGATGGAGACAGCTGACAAGGGTTCTCTCTGACACACACACACACACACACACACACACACATACATAGAATTTGGCACACATGTGTTTACATTAACTGGATAGCATTTTCTATGGCTCGTAACATCACTAATAATCCACACTGCTCTGGGACTGTGCTCGACCAGTCATATACCAGCGCTTATTGTGACAGGAAGAGTGGAGGACTAGGACACATTCAGATCCAAACATTTCTTCAAATCCTTGTACATTCGACCAAAGCTAGTGTGCAAAGAATGCAGCGTATTAATCCGCCTGTGAATCTGATTTGAATGCAGAACAACAGTACTAAGTGATTGGAGAATAAACAAAGGAAACAACAAACAAGGTGGAAAGTGCTTTAATCAGCACTGACTTTTATCACTACCGAAACACACACTTTGATAGTGATCTGAAAGTATGCTAAACGAGGAAGAATTAGCATTTAATGGGTCTTTATCTGGCACGGGATCAGTCTAGCTAGCGTTGGCAATTGATTAGCTGCGGTAGGCTGAATGGTGGATGGTGAAAGGCCTTAGCATACAGGAGGTATTCTGTAGAGCAATGGGACAGAATGTAGAGGAGCTATTCTGTAGAGCAATGGGACAGAATGTAGAGGGGCTATTCTGTAGAGCAATGGGACAGAATGTAAAGGAGCTATTCTGTAGAGAGATGGGACAGAATGTAGAGGAGCTATTCTGTAGAGAGATGGGACAGAATGTAGAGGAGCTATTCTGTAGAGAGATGGGACAGAATGTAGAGGAGCTATTCTGTAGAGAGATGGGACAGAATGTAGAGGGGCTATTCTGTAGAGAGATGGGACAGAATGTAAAGGAGCTGTTCTGTAGAGAGATGGGACAGAATGTAGAGGAGCTATTCTGTAGAGAGATGGGACAGAATGTAGAGGAGCTATTCTGTAGAGAGATGGGACAGAATGTAGAGGAGCTATTCTGTAGAGAGATGGGACAGAATGTAGAGGGGCTATTCTGTAGAGAGATGGGACAGAATGTAGAGGAGCTATTCTGTAGCGAGATGGGACAGAATGTAGAGGAGCTATTCTGTAGAGAGATGGGACAGAATGTAGAGGATCTATTCTGTAGAGAGATGGGACAGAATGTAGAGGATCTATTCTGTAGAGAGATGGGACAGAATGTAGAGAAGCTATTCTGTAGAGCAATGGGACAGGAGAGGGGCTATTCTGTAGAGAGATGGACAGAATGTAGAGGAGCTATTCTGTAGAGAGATGGGACAGAATGTAGAGGAGCTATTCTGCAGAGAGATGGACAGAATGTAGAGGAGCTATTCTGTAGAGAGATGGGACAGAATGTAGAGGAGCTATTCTGTAGAGCAATGGGACAGAATGTACAGGAGCTATTCTGTAGAGCAATGGGACAAGTAGGTATTCCTTTGATGAAAAGGGAACAGTATTAATTTTGGCTGCTTAATGCAAACATCAGTCAGTTTTCTCTAAACATACATAATCACTGACTGTCTTAAGAACATTGAATTGATTGATTTAAACAGATAATCTCTGGCATACATTCAGAAGGTGTAAGGACCTCATTAGATGAGGTCAAAGGTCACCTACACAGCCGACACCCCCACTCTAATAGTCATAGCTGGAATCGAGGTAACACCCACT
Organism: Dallia pectoralis; assembly: GCA_029465975.1. Taxonomy (NCBI): domain Eukaryota; kingdom Metazoa; phylum Chordata; class Actinopteri; order Esociformes; family Umbridae; genus Dallia; species Dallia pectoralis. The sequence goes on along the minus strand of CM055728.1, from coordinate 23,948,061 downwards.
CGCCTGTTTTGCTGCAATAGGAAGTTTAAAAACATATATTGGTCATTTTGGCTTCGTATGTTCATGTTGCAATAGAAATGACAGCAAAACGTTGAGCAGGGAGACCTTGGGCAATATACTGCTGGGAATGGGAGTGTGGGTGGGAGAGAAACAGAAGTAGACGCTGAGAAAGCCAATAAGGAGGCCACTAATGATCCAAAAACAACCAGAATATCACGGTTTCAGTGTTAAATAAAACCCATTTTGTTTGGCTGCTGGAGTCGAGAACAATAAAGCCTCATTGGTATTTATGACTGTTCCTGGGACCGGTGTTATATGGAGGAAACTGCTGATCTGCCACTAAACTTTTACCAAGATTACCCAATTTAGTTTACCATGAGGTTATAGAGAGAAGCCATCATTTCTTTCCTTGCCACCCAAAAACAGCGTTTTACCCGCTCCACATTTAACTGTCTTCCAACCAGCTGCGAGGCTTATGTCATTTCAAAGCTATTATAATAGCTTAACGCCAGCTGTTCGGGAAGACACACATGTGGTTCCAACTAATCTGAAGAAAAAAATAACATAGCAAGTTGTTGGCCGACCAGCGGCAATCTGCAGTGGTAAACTGTGGCCCACTTAGGGGACTAATAAGTCTACATATGACTGGAAACCCCCAGAAGGACTGCAGCCTTTAAACAACGGTGGGAACATCCTGGTTGAGTGAACAGTGTGATAAGAAGCAGAACCGCCTGGTGTGGTGTTCTCCACGGGACTCTTCTGAGCCTGCCTGGAGATGCTGACGCCCCCACTGGACGTAAACAAAGTGTGCAGTACGACGCACTGACGTTTGAGAAACAGCTACTTGGATGGAGTGATGCAATTTCTTACCACGTACTACAGATTCCATCCAAAAACAGTATTGGTTAACAGGACGTGTACAGATTCTGAAGGGGCTGTGGAGTCAGCGGTACGCTACATTGTTAACTGAAGGGGTCTATTGCGGGTGGGAGTTTACAAGTTGAGAAAGATTTTGACTTCTTGCCATCGCCAAAGTCACACTTGTACCCTATTTTCCCTACGCATAACATTTCAAATCTGTAGGTGTTTACATCATTTCCTTCACAGGAAGCCACTCGTGAGAAAAAGTCTAACCAAATACTTATCAGGACAACCACAGCTACCAGCAAAATACAAAATTTTTGTACAGAAATCTCGAGAAGAGATCTTAAGAGATCACTTGCCGCTGAGAGTATCCATCTAAAAAGTGACCTCTGTAAGGTAGTGTACGACAATTTAGGTTTTAACAAGTAGTTTTGAAACTCGTATCTAAAGGCCTCATTATGCTTCTGCGTCAACTCCACGGCGTAGCTACGCCGTCACTCCTACGGCGTCGTGGCCAATTTATGGTTCTGCGTCGGGTTGCGTTGCATTTCACATCCAGATGTATAATCTGACCAATCACAGCTCTAGTTACAATTTTTTGGAGGTGCACGTCGAGCTACGGCGTAGGGGTCGGAGAGGGGTTCGCGTCGACGAAGAGGGGTCGGAGAGGGTACGCCGTCAATACGACGCAGAAGCATAAAACAGGCTTTAGATTCATTCATCTAGGTGTTATTTCCAACACAGAATCTGTGGAGATCTGGACGAAACACACAAAGCTGGGTTAGACCCAAACACACAGAGCTGGTTTAGACCCAAACACACAGAGCTGGTTTAGACCCAAACACACAGAGCTGGGTTAGACCCAAACACACAGAGCCGGCTTAGACCCAAACACACCGAGCCGGCTTAGACCCAAAAACACAGAGCCGGCTTAGACCCAAAAACACAGAGCCGGCTTAGACCCAAACACACCGAGCCGGCTTAGACCCAAACACACAGAGTAAACATTTAGAACAGCTTTGCTCTCGAGCTTCCAGGAATCCGTTGGTATATTGGCCGGACTGATGCCAAAACACGAAGCATGGCGACGCTAAAAGGATCTTCAGGATCACATTTAATTCCTTACCTTTACAAATACTTTTTACATTGTATAATTGTACTGACAGTGTAAGACAACACACGGGGACAGAACACACAAGAACCCTATAATGTTGACACACAATTGTGTACAGTGAGTGATGAGCATTTAAGATAATGGTGGATGGGGCCTCAGCACGGATAAAGAAAATGTTCTGATGACAGGATGTTTTGGTCATGATTAAACTGTACTGCGCACCATCCGGAAGATCATTTCTGGAACAATCCGGATTGGCAGGAAAATACATATCCCTACTTCCTTGACGATTTCTGCAACGTTGTCCTCCAATCTCCAAGATTGTGGAAATAGGTGGTTCTAGAAATTTGAATGATTTCATCAAAAGCACTCAATCTCAAGGGGGAGTGGTTGGGACTGTTTCCTGAAGTCAAACACCACCATCGTCCCCCTTACACCCCCCCCAGAGGTTAGGCCCTGGTTAATGACTGCACCAGGCTACCAGTCAGTCAACCTCTACCATATATGGACTCATTCCCATCAGTGACGAGATCAAGCCGATTGGCCGTCTGTATTCAGCCATGTCAATCAACGGTAAAATGGGACAATTACATGCATAGCAAGTATGCTGGTGTCACATTTTTAGCAGACTAAATTACTTTTCACATTCTCTATGCTGCTGTGTCAGGGAATGCCAGTTGAATGTTGCAGTAATTTATTCCGGACCATGTGGAGCGCCAAACGCAAACCTCAGCCGGACACATGACCTTTGTGGTAAGACAGTCTGATTCCTAAAGTGTTTTCTATCTGGTCATCTATTCAGCACAACACAGACACACTGCTGCCCCAGAACCCATCTCTCCTCTACGGGGATAATGACAGTAGCAGTGTCTGCTGGGAAATGCTCCCGCTGAATACAGTCAGCTGGTAGAACAGGCTAAATTAGAGTAACGTGAGCGAAGTAGGAACTTGCACCGGAAAGAATCAAGGATTATATAGAACAGTTCCAATCAAATGAAGGTTTAACCGAATTATTAACAATCCACTAACTTGCGCTCCAAACAGTGTTTATCACAAACTCCCATCTTGAGAACGTCATTTCAAAAGCAGTAGATACAAGAAAAGATGACTCACACTCCAATTTTCCCCTGATAACAATTCCCCATCCCCAGAACAGGATCTTAAAGCCACCGCAAAAACATTTCCTCCCAGAGGACAGGAGTCTTGTACAGAAGGCCTGCAAATCAACAGCAGTTAGTAGCAGTTATCTGGTCACTCAATTACTTTATACCCCATAATTAACGTCAATGCTGTTACCCGGTTACCTTGATTCTACTATACAGTAAGACTGTGGTGTGGGATTTATGAAATGCGGAGGAGTCCTGCATTCATCTAATGTAGGATATTAAACGGCTCTAATCCGAAACAGAGAATCCTGAAACAACATTCAGAAAACCCCGACTGTCTAAGTAAAACATAAATATATCCACGGGTTGGTTGACTTTATTTGATTTGTTTTTACGGGCCTAATGTAAATCATCGTATTAACGAATCATCCTCTGAAGTATTGCGTTCTGCGGTTAGAGCCTTTCTATGGTGATGGAGCAGGACCAGAAGCACAGAGGCACTGTAGCACGTTCTACAAACACACCGTGTCGTTTCACTGCAGGGTTTTACATGTGACAAATAAGCCATTTAAAACGACCCATCAAAACGGAGCGACGGTTTAAGCCTCTAGAATGTTCTGACGCCAAATTGCAGGCCAGTGTCGGCTATATGATCTCCCCAGCACACGCACCCCCACAGACCAGAGACATAATGAGGTCTGTTTTAACTACAAGCCGTTCACACGTCTCTCGCCACAGTCACCTCCGTGGGGGGGGGGGGGTCTACCTCTTCACACCTCTAAAGAGAGAGATAGAGGGAATCAGTCACACAGCCATTGGGCCCATCCTCCCCTATTCACTACCATTCACCACGGCCGTCTGGACATACATTGTCTAACACAGAACCCCCTTGTGCAAACGTTACCGGTCAAAGCAGCAGAGTTGTCGACAATCCATTTCAATTTAAGATTACAATCTAAACTGGAATGAGGGCAATTCTGATTCCACAGTTGGGCCCGGCCTGGTCCATTGCCATTACCAGGTCAGCACAATGCCCAGAGTCCTTTCTGACCATAATAGGGCAACAACAAAAAATACAGGACTTCTGGCAGTTGGAGATCTCATTGGTTTGCGTCGTCACGGCGACTGCATGGAAGTGTTGACTGCTGAGTGTCTGATGTCCTGAGGCCATTCTCTAGCAGACACAGGCACAGCAGGCCCGGTCTGGTCGATCATGACCGAACACATGCAATCTTTCCTCTAATGCCCCACGCACACCCATGCACCCAGATCATGATCTAATCGTCCCATTGCTTAACATGTGAGTAAAATCCAGACAGCCTGTTAAGGGTAGAGATAGGGCTGTTTCGAGGATGTCGGTCACCAGGCTAAGCATGACTCCATTAACCTTAAAAGCAACACGCTCAAGTTACCGAGCTAGAAGACCATTCACACGAGCCGACCACCACAAGGCCCAAAAGCCCATCCAAATTTTTTCAAGTGAATAAATAAATAACGAACATGGGAGTCACATGGAAAGTTTCTCCGACGGAAAATGGCCAAACCTTTGGGCCGTCACACAAAGAGCCCCATTGTCTGGCACACAGGTCTATGAACAGCAGCTAATCACAGAGAAGGCATGTGAAGAATAGCCTGGCGGCATAAAAACACACGCACAATTCACACAACAGCCACCCCACACACCAACTATGATGCATAGACAGAATCTCACAAAAGCAAATGGCAACAGTGAAAACAATGGGAGAAATGTTTGATCCTAATATATAGCTAGAGAAACAGAGCAGACACCAAAAAAAATCATTTGAGTTTCGGTGGATATGGTCCGGTGGTTCTGCTGTCAATATTGGCTCAGAAGAAACGTTATTTCGGAGGGTAAACTCCAGCGAAAGTGGTCAACATAAACACAAGGACCATGGTATTTGTGTGTTAGGCTTATGTCATGGTTTTGGTGTTTTGATCCAGTTGCACTAAGCTCTTCACAGGAACACCGGCGCGTCTCAGACATGTGGCTGTGGGATGGGCTTGGAAATAACATCAGAGACACATGATCACAAACCAGATAAACAGACTGTACTCAATTAGTCAAGTCGGACCACCACGGCCCTAATTCAAGGAAGATCTGACAAAGGCTCCTCGAGCGTTTCACACAATCCCAGGTCAAATTGTCTGTCGATATATCCTCAATCTTTCTCAACCTTGTCCTCTGACAGCCGGCAATTTGAATGCCCAGAGGGAATGCCTGTTCTAACTGAGGAAGAAAAGGGGGTGGAAATGGATTTGATCATCCATTAAGCCAGGCTCAGTCATCCCAGAAGACACACTTGTAGACATCTACAGCCAGACCTCTGAACCTCGACCGGTCAGAGCAGACCATCCCCTGATCGCCGCACCAGAACCGGAGACAAAGAGAAGGAATGTGCCTGGCTGCTGGATGAATAAACAGCAAGGCATTAGTCTGTCATATACCCAGCTGATCTAGTGGATCTGGCCTGGTCAGGAGGTCTCGCTGACATTCATATCATGTCACAGTGAGGACCAGATCGTCTTCCACTCCACACACACACACACACACACAAACAAACATAAATAATGTTTCGCCAATATCTCACCGGCAAGGGCCCTCACAGACAGTTCATGAACTCTATCCTGAGGCAGTCTACTACGGTGGTCCCCTCACAGGGATATAGTGTCCTCACTGTCCTTTGGCTTAACCCTATTGTCCCAGGCCAGGGGGCGTGGCCGGGACCCAACATACTCAAGGAGTCACGCTTGGTGGTAGGCAGGGAGAACATTCTGTATCACCATTCCTTAAGCTGTTCCTTCGTTTTCTATCTTAAAAGGGGAGACTGTTTGCCATACGAGTCTCAGACGCGTCTCAGAACAGAGGTCATCCCGCAGATCAGGCCAGAGACTGATCCCCCCCACAGGATTCCAGCTACTCCCCCGCGTCGCCACAACGTGGGCGATAATCTGATAACCGGTAAGCAGATGAGTGATAGATGGAAACGTTTGTATTGTCTGTTTGAAGTTGTTTTGTATGGTTAATGTGTTACATGAACCCCCAGCAACAGTGTCCACAGATCAGGTTTTATATCCGATCATTCCAACGATTTGGAGGCATTATCAGGCATCTTCATTCCCAGGCACTAAAACGTAACCGGTTTCTGTTTCTCCAGGTCAAGACTGAAGAAGTTCTGAATGGTTCGGGGGGGTGTATGAGTAGAATGTCTCCTCCACTAGCCACGACGTCATAGCTGTTAAAAGGTCAGATGAAGTCATTGACAGGAGAGATGACTGGGGTTGTTGCTATGACTTCATACGTGACACAGACCGGTCCGGGGCCGACAGGGGAGATTAACGACCTGGCAGAATGACAGACAGACTGCAGAGGGGTGTTCGCTGGGAGAAGGTAGAGACAGTCTTCAACACACTCACTCATGACTCAGTGTCTGGTAGCATCACATACTACGTGATACAGGTTTGTGAGACCTACAGCCTCTGGTTTCCAGAAGAATATTCAGCAGCCAGACGCCCCTAAATGGAGTGAGTGAGACCCCGCCCTGTCTGTCTGAACGGTAGTAGAGGAAACCAGGGAAGAGAAACCGAGTGGCTGGCACCCCACTGGAAACAAAACCCTAAACCCCTGGCTGGTGAGACGCTGCTGGGCTGACGACACAAACACAGCCAGCCAGGACGTCTGGCCTCCTGGGTAAAGGCATGGTTCTCTTTGGTAATGTTTATTACAATTACAGGGCAGACAACTAGGCAGACTTGCTGAAACTGCATACCGGAGAGGTACTGGCAATCCCTGGTGAGGATTGGCCCTTCTTTCATCTTGTTCTGACACAGAGCCCCGGGTGCCCTCAGCTATCAACAATATCTTCAGACGATCAGTCCAGACCATCTACCATGGCCAGATATTGGGTGTGCTGGTCCAGTGGTCTCCAAGGAGCCCACAATAAACGTGCTCTACGCCTTTCTGAATGAGTGGTCACTAGCAGGCGTATAGACAGGGCTGATTTGATGAAGCCACTGCATGCCAGGACACTGAGATAGCCCTTATGGCACCAGCATGCATGTAACACAAAGATCACATTCCTATGATGCTTGGCAGCATCGCACCCAATTGGATGGGAAGATCTCATGATGACCAAAAAGTTTGTTATCCAGGAATGGGTGGATGGTGATCACATCAAAAGAACAGTGTTTATATAAAGCTGCCTCTAATTGGGTCTAAATGCCAAGCAGAGTGCCAGTGGGACTCTGGGTGAGAGTAGAAACCTATTCTGGGAGAAATGGCAATTATTCCAAAAATATATGGCGCAAATGTTTATCGGTATACATGTTAATATTTTACTGCTACTCCAGTGGAATGCCATCGAACAAATAGAGACAGTTATTCAATCTAAAGGTTTACAGGCTCAAAAGTTGTCAATGTATGTCGCCTGTAAATACCAAATGGTTCGGTTGTACCTGAGAATATACACATGCGACCTCTCACACACACAACTTGAATATTGTTTAAAATGGACAGACATAGGTACAGTCATACAAAATACATAGATTTTTTTAAAAGCCAAATATCTCAAATATAAGTTGATCCTAGCGGTTTTGCGTTTCAATTGAGGATTAGTGCGTAGAAAGCACTCGCAATGATTTAGCGCAGATGATTAAAGTGGATAATATATGTATTAGTTGTAGATAATGTGTTTATTAGTTGTTCTGTGACCCAACATAACGGACATGAGGACGCAACTCACCTAGAAGTATTGGTCAAGTAAAACTCCACGGAATATCCGAAGTAGCTCCCGTTAGGTCCGCTGTAGACCGAGGGGTTCTCCAGGTCCAGGTTAAATGTAGAACACGTCGGTATTAGAATAACCAGACAAACACCAATGCAGAACAATGAGTAGGTCACTGTCGCACTGTTTCCTTTGGAACACATGTTTCTAAATGAATCCAATGTAACTCTGTTTGTTCTACTGAACCCCTTAGTTAATGCTTTACTGGATCCGTTAACCTTCTGGAGTGGTTGTGGTGTCTCAATAAACTGCAGTAAAACGCAAACACGTTATATGTTTCCTAAACGCTCAGTCAGCTTCTACCCTCCGCGTCCGAACCTCTCTCTTCTCTCTATGTCTCTCTCTCTCTCAGGTCGCTCCCCCCTCTCTCTCTCTCTCTCTCTCTCTCTCCCTAAGGTCGCTCCTCTCTCTCTCCCTAATGTCGCTCCCTCTCTCTCTCTTTCTCCCTAAGGTCTCTCCTAATTAAGGGGGACACTGAATAGAGGGAGTTTGTCGACTCGGGTTAAACTTTGAGAGTTGGAGCTTTTGATACACGAGTCGGGCTGCCGAGAGACCAAATACCTCGTGGGAATACTCACTGACTTATCTAAAGTAATTTTCCTACATTATTTCCTATTCTCTCTGGCGCTCTAACTTTATTTTCACGCAGTCGTTCAACGCGACTGGTTATAATCAAAAGGTTATCTTATATTTCTCTGAATTTACCTATTTGAAATTTACAGTCAATGCTTTATTTGTTAACAATGTCTCTTTATTGAAGAAAAAAACATGCAATAGATGATTATTGCACACAGGAGTGTATTTTATTATTTCATCGTGATGATTTTGGTAAAACGAAAAACAAAGCTTTTTCACCGTTTAACATGAATAGTCAGGCTAACACAAATGACAGGCTTCAACTGCCTTTTCTGGAAGATGAATGTCGTAAGATGTGAATGAGAAGTGAGGAATTCTGTACTTCATCCCGCTTAGCAGAGATCTTTCCCTCCCAGGGTGTGGGAACTAACTGGGAACATGTCCTATTTCTGTTGCTGAATCACACCGGAGACCCACGCAGTATGAAAGTGGTTATGCCGTCAGAGGTCAATCGGGTCAACGAAATTAGATGTTTAATATAGCCGACTCGCCCACTGGAACCACTGACTGTTGGTTTAGCCGGTTCACCCGGGCCAATGGCATGTTTAACACGGGTAGAATGGGACCAGTAGGGCCACATTAGCTAGGTGCCACAAAGCACTGTCCTCTCACTTATAATTAAAGGCTACTGACACGGCCGGTGGAGATGGCTTCAAAGGCTGGCTTCATATTGAATCATAAAATAGAACCTGCCAGTGCTCCCATGCTCTCTATGGCCATGGTTAAGAGTCCAGTCTTGGAGCTGGGAGGAGAAATGTGGATCGTTTCTGGGGCAATTCACAGCTGTTGGGGGCAACGTACCGCTTCACGGCCCTAATCCAACAGCCAGGGCTCCCATTCCCTCTTTCACAACTCCTTATTTTAGTCCCACGTGAATGCCTCCGCTTGAATTAAAACCCTCTGTTTATGACAAGTGTTTGCCGTCTCTAACCGGATCATATCACCGTCCAAAAATAGCATGTGTTATTGTAGCGTTCAATATAATATCACTTCCATCAGCCCGGTGAGTCACCACAACCCCCCTACCCCTCCTCTGTCACAGTCAACACTGTTATAAAAAATGGCAAATGTTTAAAATCATTTAAAATGATCCTGTTTTACCTTACCACATGCTGGCCCTATTTGCAACCTTGGGTTGCTTATTGTGGACGTTCCATGGCTGGAAAAGTGTTTGACAGGCACGCATGCACGCACAGAACCATGTCATATCTGCTTTACAAATTAGGGTCAAAAGTTTGAGGTCAGAAAGACCAGTGTATACATGAGGGCTAGATAAAAGAGCTTTGTGCTTCTGCTCAGTCAATATCGCGGCTGATAGCTCTACTAAGCAGCCTGTTGACCAGTCGTGTTACAATGTAACCTGGTAACATCTCAAATTAAAGCAATACGGCAGAGATTCATTCAAAAGAAGTCTGCAGAACACTTAGAGAACTCCAACACGGTACTCCAAACAGCTGGGCCAACTTATTTATTTGGTACATTGCCGACCCATATGAACAGGAGTACATTGACTGCTCTACATTGAATTGCGAAGTGACGATTGCTCATTGGGGGTTCTCCTAAGCGTTGTGTGATTGGTCGTCGTTATCCAGAGTGAGGGCTTTGGAGAAGTCATAGTCAGACATTAGAGACTGGAAGGCACCAGTGAGACACCGTTAATAGAGGGTATCTGATCATCTCCCCTGTGGACCAAATCTATCATCCACTCAGGCCATGTGGTTCCCCCTTAACTGTCTGCTACTCAATCATAGCCATTTTTTTTCATAATTTTGTTTTGCTTTATTGAGCATTAAAGCAGATTATTTCTGCAATGAGACGCACGATAGAAGTGGGATGAATTATAATTGTTATTAGATACACACCCAAACACATACATGCTGCCTACAGGCAACTGGACATGTGTGTTTCTGTATAGTAGGGGAAGATATTAATAGAAACACCACAAGGCCCGTCAACATGAACCGTGACAAAAAAGGCATAGGCAAACTCCAGACCTATATATAAATACACATATATACATATATATATATTAGTAACAAGGCATGGGGGGGGTGACATGTGGCCATTATACCACGGCTAAGAGCTGTCTTTAAAGACTACCCATCGCAGTGAAATAAAGTCTGTTATAACCTGAATGGGTTGAATCCTGATTTCTGATTGGATGATAGCCGTGGTTTATGAGACTGTATACCATGGGTATGACATCACCTCCCTCTTTATTGCCCTGATTGCATTGGTGACCGCATTATAAAAGCGATAAGTCACATTGGGATTTGCGGCATATTCTGCCAGTATTCCCAGACCGGGAATGCCGGGTCCACGCACTCATAAAAAGGTATGATTGAAAAGAAAAAGGAGGCGGGACATTCAAATGTATCCATTCAAATTCTGGACAACGAACTCAGAGAGGAATAGTGATACAGCCACTAACTATCTGATATGTAATCAGCCACTAATCAGTGTGATCCTGCCTTAACCAGCACACTTCCTTGCATGGCCTTATTTCTCTCTGCAAGACACAGACACAGTGTGTGTGTTGGGGTGGAGTGCTGCAATAAGCCACCCCCCCCCATCCCCCTCAGTTCTTTTAAAGTTCCAATGCAAACGTCCCTAAACCACCGACAGACAGTCAACACGAACCCCAGGCTACATGAGATGTGCACACATATATTGATTATCCGTCACTGGTGTTGGCTCGGCTCTTCATTTCACATCTTCTTTGGCGATGTGTTCAATCAAGAAAAATGTCCCGCTCATTTTTATTCATGTGCTGTAGGTTGTCTTGCAGTTACAAGGTATGACCGGTTTATTGAAGTTTGCCAGATTGAATTCCAGTGGTGGCAAGGTGACGTTCTGTACCTGAGCAACACAGTTAACCCAGATTGCTCCTTCTAATATGCAGTCGTTCAGTTTATCTGGTAAGATGATGGTGAAAGAAGTGCAGCCATGATGTTCAGTGCCATGACTGCCAACACCCTTAGTGATACACATCTAACAGACAGGAAATTCCTCCAATGTAAAGGTCTGCCTGCATTTCCTGTTCCTTCAAACGTTACACACAAACACATGCATGCACACAACACATACACACACGTATTTAAAAAAATCTCTATCCTTGTGTGTACATCAAGAAGTCACTCCCTCACAAAATGTCGTTTTAAACCTACTAAACCACATACTACCCAATAAGCCCCAGCACCTAATCCAAACCCTATTATAACTTTTATCATAAACCATACGTATAAACTAGAAATATAAATGTTCCTCGTAAGGACGAGTGAAAGGCCCTCACAAGGCGAACGTGTTCTTGTTTACTGGGGGAGATTTTCAAGTCTCCACCAGGTTTGTAAAAGGTAAACACAGAAAAACACTTGAAGTCTGCCTCTTTGAAAGCGTTCCATAAAAGGAACTGGAGGAGTTGGGAGATGTTGCTGATTACTCTGGTCCAGTCTAATAGTCACAAATGGCCGACAGATTCGTCATTAGGGGCGGGACTTGGCTGGATGGACTGGGTTGTTGGAAATGATGGCCCATGTCTGTACAGAATGACTCCTACCAAGCAACAGTGTTCAAAACAAGGGAACATCCGGACTGGTGTCATTGCAAAACAGTTACATTTATTCCTATAACCCCTCATCTTAGTCCTCCTCCATAGAAACATTGTTCCAAATTCCCATTGTTTTACTGTGGCCATGACAACTGTGGTGGTATAACATGAGACAGTAACAATCCAACAGAATCGTTTGTTAAAACAGCCACAGGTCTGCAAATGGCCAGTGTGTCCAAATGGGCACATCAGTGCTCATCAGCTAGAGGAGAAGTCCAGCAGCAGCACCTGATATGATGGAAGCCATCGACCCGGTATGGCCCCGTATGGCCCGGTATGGCCCAGTATGGCCCCGTATGGCCCTGTATGGCTGGTATGGCCCCGTATGACCCAGTATGGCCCCGTATGGCTGGTATGGCACCGTATGGCTGGTATGGCCCCGTATGGCCCAGTATGGCCCCGTATGGCCCCGTATGGCCCGGTATGGCCCCGTATGGCTGGTATGGCCCCGTATGGCTGGTATGGCACCGTATGGCTGGTATGGCCCCGTATGGCCCCGTCAGCCCGCCTTCCACCAGATAAGGGGCCTGTTGTGCTGGTGCCATTCATAGTGCCTGTCCACACTTACATCTCTTATCTCCATAAGAGCACCTCATGCGGTGTTGAGCCTTTGCTTCCTCATTTTAACCTGTGCTTGCCTGAGAAAGGTGCAGCCATGACTTATTGTTTAACGAGCGTGACCATGTTGACAGATACCATGTAGAGACCTGAATGATGGAAGGACTAGCCAGGGGAACGGTTAAAACACACTGCATACCAAACCAATTGGTTCCACTTTATTTGGATGGAGAAAATCTGTAGAAGCATTAAACAAACTGTCACAAAACAAAGAAATTATTGCTACAGTCAAGTTTAGGGATGGGTTTGGAGTAAGCGTTAGGGTACGAGATAGGGCAATGGTTAGGGTTATGGATATGTTGAGAATTAAGGTTAGGATTCGTGTTAGTAGGTAGTTTATGGCTTGTTGGTCTGTTTTTCATGTACAGATTGATCAATCAAAATAACTTGTCAACCAAAAAACAGCTCGAAACAATTGCCTTCAGACTCGTGAAAAACTCTGATGAATATAAATATAAAACAGGTTTTTTACTTTAAGATAAAAAACTTTTTTGCGTGCATAACGTGAAGGAATGTGTTCAGAGCGTTTGAATTGCTAATCCAGAAAACACAATGAAGCAACAGTCTGACCCATCAACCACCATTGTTCTCTGTTTACAGTCAAATGTTGTTTAGACTCCACAGTTTAATTTCCTTGGGCTATTTGTCTCTCAGAATAACACGCGTGTTTTGGCCCACTCTTGGGTTTTCTTATTGTGCTGTTGGGACCAGTGTGGAGTGGGGACGTTGTGCTGTGGAACCGGTGTTCAGTGGGGACGTTGTGCTGTGGAACCGGTGTTCAGTGGGGACGTTGTGCTGTGGAACCGGTGTTCAGTGGGGACGTTGTGCTGTGGAACCAGTGTTCAGTGGGGACGTTGTGCTGTGGAACCAGTGTTCAGTGGGGACGTTGTGCTGTGGAACCAGTGTTCAGTGGGGACGTTGTGCTGAGGAACCAGTGTTCAGTGGGGACTGGATCCATCATGAGGCCCTGCAGTGAAGGAATGTGGCGGTCAAAAAGTGGTTGTGGAGAAACTGGGAGCCAGAAGCACAGTGAATCCGTGACCACTGGGGAGATGCTGGAGGGGTCTGTTACACACACACACACACACACACACACACACACACACACACACACACACACACACACACACACACACACACACACACACAGACATTAGAAATCCCCCTGCTCTTGTGTTGCTGTGGTTGGCTTTCACACATCCACTCCTGCAGTCTTAAATGCCTAGTATTGTGCACATTAAAACACACACACATGCTAGGCAAGTAATACATAATTCAATGAGACATACATTTCTAATACAGGCGGACACAATCAAATGTGCTTGTTAATCTTCTAAACACACAAGTCACAGCAGTATCTCACATGTGTTTTCTTAACGCCTGATAGACCATGTTCCTATAGAAACCCAGTCCAACCTTATACGACTCTCTTTCCTGTGTTGTCTAATTGCGTTGAAACAAATGGCTTAGGGCACCAGTAAGGTAAACACTACCCCCTCAATACCAGCTAAATTCATTTCCTATCCGGGTAGCAAACCTTCAAGATGAGATTAATGGGCCGTGAACAATTTCCAAGCAACATCTTTCTCGGGTTCATCAGAAAATATGTTTTCAAACAAAACTTGTCTCATGCGAATATTGGGACACAGTAGTGACTTGTGATGCTGAATAGTATAAACACCGTATGTTTATGGTTAAATCACATTTCTACCATCTTCCATCGTCTTTAGAGGTTTGACATCTCTCAGTGCCATTTTCCTGCAACTGACACCAAGTTACTTCTTCATCAGCACTTTGGCAATAATTGTCATTCAGAGGAAATTGTAGACTTTTACAGACCTACCTACCTAATTCTAGTGTGTGATATACGCAGCTGTATCTTGGTACAACCACTGGGAATATGGAAACCGTGTGGATATTTACAGGATGTGCACGGGGAACACTGGTCGCAGGTTTACTGCTAATAATTTGACAGGGTTTCAGTCACACAAACATGACTCTCCTCTCTGGTATTCTGTTGCCCCATTTTTATGACCCAACTCAGGACCCTAATATTGACCTGAGATTTTCAGTTTGTTTTCAAACTTCGCTCTTATCACACATCTAAAGCCTTTCCTGTCACATTGTTTCCTATGTCCTGTCCAGACTGAATTTGGTCCCGGCAGATTAGCGAACGCTCGTGAGCGAAACCTGCAAAAGAATGTTCAACGATGTTCTAGCGTGTACCTCGATATGGGAAGCTTTGTCACCGGCCCTGAACTCCAACTGAATGTGGAGGGTGGTGAGTCATCCTGCCCCCCGGTTAAAACAACCGTTACAAGAACCCTTGAGATCCCCCGCGACCGCGTCCTCCTCATAAGCTCATGTCGATGTTTAACACTGTCCAGACCACCAGGGTGTCAGGGTAAAGCCGCACAGCCCTAATATAGAAGCCACATCGAATGCGTCCTGGGTGATCAGTGCTCACGGGTCACTAGCTGTTACACGGAGCAGCTCTGGCTTGCTGGGCTCTTACAGGCTGGGGCGTTCAATACGATCGACCTGACCTGTCCGAGTGTGACTGTGACGAATGCGGGAGTCTCTGGAGGGTCATGTCCCCTGCTGGGTCTGGGAGGTTGTTTGTGAAACCGATAGCCCTCAGTGTGAACGCGTCTTTCAATTTCCACTGAGCCACGACAGTGATTGGCGTTGTAATATCAGTTTGTCTGGTGCGGGGGGAGAGCACAGGCCACGTCACACGGACGACGTCCTGTCTGAGGGTACGGTTACATCCCAAACAAACCGCGGCATGGTTTTACAAGCAGAAAGGGGCTGTTGTAATGTGAAGGGTCAGGGGTCCACCAATCGTATTTGCTTCCAGTGGGTTTTTTCTTTCTATCTCCGGTTGAAATTCAACACATCCTCGTCCAAATGAGGTTATTCCCGTTTTTCCGTTCCCAAGCCCACACAGAAACCTCCTTCACCTGCTCTCAGTCACAGTGCTTGTCCGGTCTGGAGTGACTTTATAATAACATCCCAGGTTTCACTTTTGAGTGAGAGAGGGGAATACTGAGCATACACATGACAGATGGGGGATGAAGAGGGGGAAGAGGATAGATGACGAGGGTAAGAAACACTTCTGGGCTCACTCAACTTAACAGGCCTTAAAGAAACAGCCAGCCAATGGGTCGAAGGCGTACATTCTACTAAAGCATTGACATATCTGCGGAAAATTATTCACTAGGCCAGTAAGCTTTTGAGAAATACTTTGCTCAAATGATGACAGCTTGTAAGGTTTCCCTGCTGGCTTTTCAGAATAGCATAATTCAAACAACCTGACCCAAACTAAAAATATCTAAAAAATATTATTCATTAAACTATTATTTTTTTCTCTTAGGAAATACAGGGCAAGGTTACACACCCACTCTCTAGTGACAAACATTTATTGGAAAAAGCATACGGACTAGAATGCTTAAAGTGGATAAAGCTTAAAGTGAGACTGAACATACCGACATAATGCTGCAAACACACAGTAAATCCACGAATCCACAAATGACTGACAGGAAGTTGGGGTGAACAACTTGGCATCATTGTTTGTTGGATACAACCGTAAGAACACAGTCCAGATCACACACCTTCTGTAGCAGATGATTGTCCAGACCACACCCATTCTGTACAAGATTATTGTCAAGAACACGCCTCTTCGGTACAGTATTATTGTTTTGACCACACCTCTACTGGTAGGATAATTGTTTAGACCACACCTCTTCTGATAGGATTATTGTTAAGACCATACCTCCTCTGACAGTATTATTGTCGAGACCACACCTCTTCTGATAGGATTATTGTTAAGACCACACCTCCTCTGACAGTATTATTGTCGAGACCACACCTTTTCTGTACAGGATAATTGTCGGAACATACTCCGTCTGTACTGGTGCATCGATGATTGACAAACCTTGGCATGAGATTATGGGGGAGATCGGCACAATGTCTCGGCCACAGCAATGCGGTTTGTGAAATACCATGCAAAGCAAGGAAACAATCCCTTTCTTCCTGCCTTTGTCCTGTTGGAATGTGAATGGAATGAATGTTGTGTTTCTGTACATGTGTTTCCGCTAAAGCATCATACGCCTTCCAAGAAAGAGAGATAGAAAGAGATAACGAGAAATAGAGACAGAGAGAAATAGATAACGAGAAATAGAGAGGGATAAATACAGAGAGAGAGAGAGAGAGAGAGAGAGAGAGAGAGCAGCCTTATTTCACAGCTGACATTCTGACATTTGTTATTTAACTATGTTGACTCCATAACCAACACGACACACTTGTGGGGTACAGTTGGACACTTGTAAGGGGTGCTCGTGGGAATGACATATGGATGCATTTCACAATATACTGTGTGTTTGGATCTCTGATGAATGCCCTTTGTAGTCTGAAATGATTTCATCACCTTGTGCTGGTTCTTTAATAGGAGCAAGATTCACTGCACATTTCCCTGCTGCTAACTCAGCCTCTCAGGACACTGTAAGAAAACTGATACTTCACGTGGTGGAACTAAATGCTGAGAACAAGGTGTATGTGAATGTTAATGGTGCTCTTATCCAGACCATCCTTCATACATGATTGATTGCATTCAGTACCGTATATAAGGTACTTTAAACATGTTACAGGACATAAGGGATGAATGAGCCAACTGGAACCTGTGGCTGATTAGGTGGTCATGTTGATATAAGGGGCCAGATTGTAATGAAAACCCTTGTCTCATGATCAACGCCATGGGATCTTGAGAAACTATAGAGAGTCAGATCATTTAAAGTCTCACCCAAAAGATGGCAGCCTACCAGGGGAAGTGTGCCTGTCACTATTCGGGGCATTGGGATTTGATCTTTACACCAACTGGCCCGTCAACACAACTTCTGGTGACAAGCAGGCGGTGGGAGGACCAAAACACAGGGATTGGGTTCAACCGCAAAACCTGACCTCAACTTTTGTGCACTGAACCAATTATAGTAATACTGGGTTGAGGAAGACTACCTGAACATTTTGTGAGCATTTGAAGGTCACTGTGTTTCTCAAATGAGGGGTAACACTGATGATTTGATCATGCCTGCTATACATATTCTGCATCTACTTATCTACTGATATTGTAACACTTAAATAAATCATAAAATCATCACAGGGAAACCCATCCATAATTCTACAGAGACTAGGACAGGTGGGCCAGCTCTTAAAACAGAAGAGAACAGTATGCCACTGGCACAAATGGAGATTAACCTCATTAGTAGATAACGTAGGTTGGACTCAGTGTTTGGATTCGTCTCAACAGTATATAGCTATACTATGAAGTGTATCAAATATAGTCGACTTTGTGACTGCCTGCATAAAACAACAGTTTTTCATTTTAACTCCGAAGCTCTGTCAAATGGGATTGTTCTATTGTTTTTTTTTAACAAATGGTACACATTAATATCCCCATGGTGACTATTCGTCAGACTAATGTGTTGGTGAGTAAACCTTCAGGAGGGGAAATAACTATCTCTGTATTCACTAATTCCGTATTATTTTAACATCCTCCTTCCAAACAAACTCCACTGACCATTGAAGGCCATGCGATGACTATCATGACAAATCCCAAAGAATAAACAGTGAGATAAAAGTGTTTGTGCTAAGATTAACCTTCTCCTAAAAACGTGTTGGGGATGACTTAAGCCTCACAATGTTTCCTCTCTGTGACTCTAAAAAAGGACAGGGCATTTCTCTCTAACAGTGTCTTGGTGCTTTGCCCTGTACAGTCACTAGAAGCCAATGTTCTAGCTGTTCCCCTGTGTACTGGCGGGCGCATGGTATGGACCCCTCAGTTCTCCTTCCAGATGCCTCACAAATGACCACCATGAATGAGGGGAGGAGTAAGGAGAGAGAAGGGAAGGAGGTGAAGAGAAGCAGGGGAAAGGAGGAACCCCACCCCCCCGATGTCTCATGGAAACAACATGACTCACCACATTATAATTATGAATCATCTGTCCCAATGTTCCAAATTACACTACATTTTCTCTAAACTCCTACCTCCTCTTTCTTTCTCTTTCTCTTTCTCGTTTTATTTCTCTCTCTCTCTCTCTCTCTTTCTCTATTGTTCTCTATCTTTCTTTTGCATCGATCCCCTTCTCCCCTCTCTCTCCGTCGCTCCAAAGATCTGGCATACACACCCTCACGTTCTTCACGTTTCCTTCTGTTGCCATCCCAAACATCCATAAGAAGTCAGGGAGATGTTGAAGACCGAAAGAGAGGTATGTAAGAAAGACTGTGAGAGAGACCTACGGTATGAGATAAATAATATTGGGAGAACAAGAGAGATAAACGCTGATGGGCCAAAACATTATGACCACTCATCAGTATCATTAGCTGTCATTATGGGGGCCTCTAGGCATCTCTGTGTTTGTGTTGTCCCCAAAAACAGGCAGCTGCCCTGCGTTGCCTATAATTGGGCAGCCAATTCGGATGTCCATTTTACATCCACTGTTGTGGTTCCTTGTTATATCTTATTGGTTGCTCCGTGCCCCGTGCCACATTTGTTTCTCCATGAGTCAGTAAAACTAAAACTAGTTTAAAGTTAGAAAACAGAGATTAATCTGGACTGTTATGCCCACTATCGATACCTCACAGACGTGTCATGACAGCTGAGGATCTATCGATCTGCTTTCACTCATGTTGGCGCGGAGAAAACCCTCTCCTCTGACACTCAGTTGGCCCAGATCCCAGTCAAACAACCTGAGGTCAACGAACTGCACCCAACTCTGTGATGTAGCCAGGGTACGTGAGGCAAAGTAGCGAACAGCAAGTGAAGGTTGGCTGACCCCTGAACCTGTGACATCTGATAGAGCTAGTGAGAGAGTCCCTGTCACCTGAAACATGCTGTGGAGAACAGATCTATATCCTGTCGGCCTGTACTAGCGGTTTCCTTCATTGTTCTTCCCTTTGTCCGCTTATTCAATCTGCCAAGATCCCCTCTGGAGGTGGGCTGTGCTGCGAATGCTCTGTTCTTATTGCGCTATGTGCCTGGTTTCCATTAAAACATTTGGCACGGGTCTCTGAGTGCGTTTCGCCTGGCCAGGGGAGCTGTCATTGCTGAGGTTATCCCCCGTTTCGCTCTCTACCCGAGGACTGAAACACCCCGGAACATCTGAGTCCAACCAGAGGCTTGTGCTGTGTTTGGTATGTGGCACCAGTCTGGGTTGCCGTGGGTAACAAGGCGTGGCGTTGCAATTTCAGAGGATCTGTCACCGCGGGTGAACATGTGAAGTGTTATGGAGTCAACTAGTCATGTTCTGGCTCTGCAGACCAGACCTGGTCAGTCCAAAACAGATGGAGTTCGGTAACTATGGGGTCTCTGAGAAGCACATGCCTTGTAATGACCCCACGGACAAGAGCTGAGAAGTTACCTCACCTGGCTACATCCAGTTCCAGATGGAAGAATGGAGGCATCTACGTCCTTAGAGTCACTCAGGGAGGATCAGAGACAGGGAGAAAGTAGGGGCATGTGAAAAGCGAGAGAAAAAGCTGTGAGAAAAATAAAATCATACGCATGGGAACAGCCATGCAATGTATACTGTCAGTCCCTCTATCGGTAGCACGCTATAGGCTGTCAGTCCCTCTGTTAGCTAGCACGCTATATGCTGTCAGTCCCTCTGTTAGCTAGCACGCTATATGCTGTCAGTCCCTCTGTTAGCTAGCACGCTATATGCTGTCAGTCCCTCTGTTAGCTAGCACGCTATATGCTGTCAGTCCCTCTATCGGCTAGCACGCTATATGCTGTCAGTCCCTCTGTTAGCTAGCACGCTATATGCTGTCAGTCCCTCTGTTAGCTAGCACGCTATATGCTGTCAGTCCCTCTGTTAGCTAGCACGCTATATGCTGTCAGTCCCTCTATCGGCTAGCACGCTATATGCTGTCAGTCCCTCTGTTAGCTAGTAGCTATATGCTGTCAGTCCCTCTGTTAGCTAGCACGCTATATGCTGTCAGTCCCTCTGTTAGCTAGTAGCTATATGCTGTCAGTCCCTCTGTTAGCTAGCACGCTATATGCTGTCAGTCCCTCTGTTAGCTAGCAAAATATATGCTGTCAGTCCCTCTGTCGGCTAGCACGCTATATGCTGTCAGTCCCTCTGTTAGCTAGTAGCTATATGCTGTCAGTCCCTCTGTCAGCTAGCACGCTACAGACAGTTTTCTTCTATCATGATGCTGTCACAAATTGCTACTTATATAATTGAAATGAGCACAGCAAATTGCTTCAGAATGAAATTATTGATCTAATAAATCCCTGATCAATGTCTTGGCAGTCAGTCTGAGTGATTGGAATGAGTGAGGCAGCGTAGATTCTCAGGGTCTGCTCTGATTTGACTTCAGCCTCCTTAAACGTTCCCGTGCCTCTCTTCCCTCAAATGTAATTGCTTCCATCTTTCTAAGTTGTGGTGCGAGCCATGCTAACTGCATTGGACCGGGATGAATGGGAAAGGCTTGGAATAAAGTGTCAGGATGAAAGCTGGGTAACGGAGAGAAGCGGAGAGAGTGGGAGGCCGGGGTTGCTCGTCTCTTTTTTGTGGATACTTCTCTCTCCCGGCTGAGACGCACAGAACATGAATAAGACTGCTGTGGAGAGATCTCTTACCGTTAACTGAACACACCCTCTGTCCTCCTGTGAAAATGAGTAAGGCTTTCCTTCCCTCCGGGATGTCGACCTCCCTATTTCCATGGCAACACCATTAGAGTTGAGGGATGTCTCAGATCTCCACACCGCAACCTATATAAATACGGACAAACTCACCGACACATACTGAGGTTGGCAAAAAGAAAACATACAATATAAATGAAAGTGTGTGAGAAGTGAAGCACCCTGGTTTGCTAAAAGAGGCCTTCAGATTTAAGATGGGAGAACATTTGATTCAAAACATATTGCTGAGGATTTAGCAATCCGTGTTCTCGGCTAGAAACCGTTTGTGTGGTGGTTCTTCGTTATTTTCATCTGAGGAACATTCTGTGACAGAAACTGTGTGTTGTTTTGCCCCAAATCTGTGAAATTAGAGTGAAAAAACGGGGTGAGAAATCGAGTGCAGAACCCGCAGAACCCGGTGTGCAGTACAGACAACCGGGTGCCCTTGAGCCTCGATTCACCACAGCAGACGGGTTAGGAGTGTCAGTATAAATTCCACAGGTGCAATGTTCTCACTGTGGCAGCATGAGTCTGTCTGTTTGCCAGCTGTTCCTGCTTTTACCTCAGATCAAACGGCGCCTCTTTGATGCGGGCGAAGAAGAGGCCGCTGTAGCGATGGCCAAGGAGAAATAAAGAATCCACGCGGGGAATTAGTGTTTCAGGTGAAAAGTAAAAACCTACTGACAGCCTGTGTAATTGTCTGAGTCTGTAACGCAGTCAGACACTTGTGAGTCTGTCACTCTGAGATTGAGTTTGATCCCAGACTGAGCTGACGGAAACCCGCTTCTGGGGTAATTTCGTAACTTCGCTACACTTTGCTAAACAGATTCCGGTTAGCTCAATCGATTCTGGGTTTTTGCAAGGAGACTATATTCGTTCCAGTATGAACACATGGGTCACTTCTGATAAGGGTATTATGGTCCAGATCCCTGAACTGTTAGCACATATATACGACACCATGTAGTCTCCAACTACCTGCTGGTTTCAGTGTGAATGTTTCAGAGCGCACTGTAATCATCTGCCGGAGAAACCAGATTGTCGGTGAAAACATTTACACCTCTTCTCACAGCTCTCCCAGATGTCCAGCTGCAGCGTCTCTACCAGAGGGAAACACGGCTACAGTGCTATGTACACAGCCCCGCAGAGAGACAAGACAGACAAAGACGTATTCGACTTGCCTGGAGACAAACCGCATGGCCAAACGTTCACTCATATAAAGAAACGTTAGGAACAAGCTTGGCCTCCGCCAGATTGTCTGAGGTGATTTGCTCATTACATTCACTTTTTGCGATGGTGACGTGGAGTCAACCACAACCGTAACCATAACCCACAACCGTAACCATAACCCACAACCGTAACCATAACGCACAACCATATGAATAACTTTTATTCTGATAGTAAACACAGGGCTGCATCATTAACGAGAGTAGATAGTAAAACATCTATTCATAAAGTCACGCGTTCGGGGGTAAACTGGAAACTTACAGCTACGTATGAGATCCGCTCCTGGTGATGTAATGGCTGAAAACCCTTGAGAGAGAGTCATATGTTCTGGCTGACCTAAGTAAAACCTCTGTAGGCCTCTTGGCACCCCGTGTGATTTCATTGCCAGTGTCAATCGTAGTCATTATGACAGTGTTTATCTTGGGAGGACATAAGAAGCAGGAAGAGAAGATAAAGAGTTATGAGGTTCCTGTGGTCAAGTTGGAATACCCCTCCCCGTAAACTGAAGAAATGCTTGAAAGAACCGAGCTGGAGCGATTTGCGGTGAACACATAGACACATGTATGGCAACGTTTCTTTGCTGTGAGAAACAAGAGGAGCACCAACCAATGCACATCGACAACCAATGCATTCTGTGGTCATGTTTCCAACACAGTCCGTGTCCAGGATGGAATGGCTTAAAACAAAGAGCCACCTGTCACTAACTAGGGGTTTTTGCCACCTCCACCAGCCTATGAAAGAGCCCCCATGCAGTTGAGAAGCTGTACCCCTGCACCCCTAATTAACACCACAGGGGCCTCAAACACAGTCCCCTTTATTCCCCGGTAAAACACACACCGGGTTACCTAAAATTCCAGTCCCTCCCCTCTCTCACCCAATAAAGATCCAGTCATTCCGACCAGGTTAAAGGATTAAGCGAGGTTTTATTTAACAGACTCCCCTTAGTGTCTGAGTACAGTCACATTCGTCCGCCACACAACAGCGCAGATCAAACACATGCTGCTGATGACGTGGACGCGGACAGCAAGGTAATGAACGCGAGGCAGCTGCTACCTCCGGCCCTCCCATTCAGCCTGGTCGTTCCACTGAGAAAGCAAGCCATTAATCTGTAGAAGAGAGGTGGGTGTGGGGGGGGGGGGTGCAGGTGACTCAACAAAGAGTGTGTTGATTCACCTGCTTGTAGTGGTCAGTTGGATAGGTGCGGTTGGTCGGGGGCTGAATGCTTGTTACGTGGGGAGAGGCTCTGTGATTAGGGAGGGCTGTGTAATGACCTCTCCTCCGCGGGTGACTGGGAGAAGGAACACCAAACTCCCTCGAGGGCACAAACACGAGTACCCAACGCACCTCTAATCAGGTAATCTGGTGACACCGGCCACAAGGTGACCCTGTCCTGAACGGGTGTGTCATCAGATAATGTGGACCCTGCCTCTTCGACCTTATAATCAATAGGGTCTGGCTTTAACAGATGGCTCTTTAGGACAAAGACACACGAACGTACAAGCTGAGACAGGATTCTGAACCGTGTCAGAAGGTGCCAACGAGCAGCAAAGCAAGTACTAGTCTAGCCATTGTGAGACCATGGACCAGAGCCGCTGACATACTTAGTATTAAAAAAAAATCCTGGCTGAAAATAACTGTATGTAGGTTAGACAATCATATTTCTATTGCACTAACTGCATTGAAAATAAGTTTAGAATAACAACAAGTCAATAAGAATTAGAGCAGTGTTTTGTCATGATACATTGACCTCATGCCACGCCCCCTTGTGGTTTGTTGCTTAATAAACATGCCAAAGGCTACTCTCAGCCACAAAACAATGACATGGCTGGCTGTTCGGTTACATGGATGGCTGTTCCGTTACATGGATGGCTGTTCCATTACATGGCTGGCTGTTCCGTTGCATGGCTGGCTGTGTGGTTACATGGCTGGCTGTTCCACTACATGGCTGGCTGTTCTGCTACATGGCTGGCTGTTCCGTTACATGGCTGGCTGTTCCGTTACATGGCTGGCTGTTCCGTTACATGGCTGGCTGTTCCGTTACATGGATGGCTGTTCCGCTACATGGCTGGCTGTTCCGTTACATGGCTGGCTGTTCCGCTACATGGCTGGCTGTTCCGCTACATGGCTGGCTGTTCCATGCATGTCAAATAGATCACAAGGCACCATGTCCATTAATTATGTCGTCATGTTGACTGCCAGACAACTGAAGCCAATCCGACGTCATGGAAAAAGGTTTTGGCCATTAGAGACCATCAGGGAGATATCGGGGAGGCAGGGATTACCCATGAATCAACTGGGCCTTTAGCCGCCCCGGCTGTTGAGAGAAACGGGTGGGAGTGGAATGAGAGTGCATCCACTAATATAGCCAAAACATCCCCTGGAGGTCTGTGATGACCAACTCCTAAAAAGACTTGATTCCTGAAGTCCGTCACCATGAAATGGAAGAGGCACCAAAAACAAGGGTTTCCTGAAGGCTAAGTGGTTCATTTAAAGCCCTGCAACACAACAAGAAATAATCACTTACGCTTTCATCACTGAGTTCAGGAATCACATCATGTTTGCAACAAGCACTTGATAAAGAAAGTTAGAAGAATGAAAGTAGGAGAAAGAGAAAGAGAAGAAGAAAAGATTTGCAATGAGGAAGATACACCAGTTTAGAGCAGGTCATGTCCTAATTATTAACCAACCTGGCCTTATTGTTTACATTACTGCCCAAGAATCAATGGCATTTCAGATCCCCCTGTTCTGAGCCTGATCCCAGAGACTGGGCTACCGGGTTCCACTTCAGATCCGCCTGTTCTGAGCCTGATCCCAGGGACAGGGGTACCGGGTTCCACTTCAGACCCCCCTGTTCTGAGCCTGATCCCAGGGACAGGGGTACCGGGTTCCACTTCAGATCCCCCTGTTCTGAGCCTGATCCCAGGGACAGGGGTACCGGGTTCCACTTCAGATCCCCCTGTTCTGAGCCTGATCCCAGGGACAGGGGTACTGGGTTCCACTTCAGATCCCCCTGTTCTGAGCCTGATCCCAGAGACAGGGGCACCGGGTTCCACTTCAGATCCCCCTGTTCTGAGCCTGGTCCCAGAGACTGGGGTACCGGGTTCCACTTAAAAATATTTTATCAGCATCCCTGGAAAAAATCCAACAAGGGAGTAAAGTAACACAAGTGAGATTTAAAATCTGTGCTCTCTGAAGTGTGACAGAAAAGAAATGAGTTGTCAGACGTAGGTTTTAAAATCCACACACCCTGATAGCTATCATGCCATGTGATCTTTGATCTCTCCTATAGGGGATGTTGGGAAAGAGCAGATCCATGACAACTCGGAGGATGGGAAGTGTTGATCCGGAACGCTATGGAACGCTTCCTAATGAACAGCTGGTTTGGACAGGTAAATAAAGGGGAAATCTGCGGTATTCTTGTGTTGATGAACGGGGCGAAAGATGGTGGAATGGGCCGGGAAATAACACTTAAAAACCCCAAACAGTCCAATGGATAGACATCTTGTTTTTAAATAGAATAGAGAAATTTAAAATGTAAAAATATCTAATGTTTTAACGTTGAACATTGTTCATAATAATAGTTTTCAAACATCAGAATAAATATACGTATGTGTCTGTAAACCGACTAAACCTGATTCTGATTCTGAAACGGTTGTCCAGAATAAAACCAAACGCACACTGTAAAATCCTGGGACAGTGCATTATATAGGAAACGGATAAGCATACACACTGTTGCCCTTTTAAGTTTGATGAAACTTAAGTTCAGTCTAAGACCTCTGTTAATGATTTCAGTAAAAAATGTAGCAACTACAGATCATCCTTTTAATAAAGGAAGATGAGAAGCAAAGAGAGGGAAGCATCACACACTAAATCTGTACCAGTAAATCACCCAGAACCAGGACTCGGTCCCAGATCACTGGGCTCAGACGACCTCAGACTCCAGTAAAGCCGCCTGTAACCTTTCAACCGTGTCTCATATTTTCGGTCAGGAAGGGTTAACCCTTGGTTAACAGAGCCATACAAGGCAAAAAAATATACACGGAGAAACTAAAGTATGAGCAGTAGTACCTGAATTCTGTCTGGGGGGAAAAATGGAAACGCCTTTTGTATTTCTATGACTGATGTATTTTATTTTCCATTCCCTAAATTGTCTACAGATTTCCAATCCAGAGGGACATGAGCAAGAAGATGTCATTGAGGAGATCCCCTTTCCTTCCTAAAGCCACTGGAACCCCCAAAATGACCTATAAATAACATGTGAGCTCATCACAAAATGGTCAGTAATGTGAGTCTGTAGTTCCCTAGTGAAGAGGAGCCTGCAGTGTTATGACAGCCAGTCCTCCCCCTCCTCCCCCTCCTCCCAGTTCTCCCCCTCCTCCCAGTTCTCCCCCTCCTCCCAGTTCTCCCCCTCCTCCCAGTTCTCCCCCTCCTCCCAGTCCTCCCTGCCCTCCATCACCTGTTAGACTCTGGATAGTTTTGTTTTCTCAGCAGTAATTTGAGATAACGTTTTAGAGGAGTAGCAGAGATGGCTAGGAATAAGAGATGACACACACAGATGCATGCACAATGCATGAGGAGCAAAATACTCCCAATAGACAATATTTTTTTTAATAAACACAGTACCGGATCCTACTCATCTATGTGGTTGTGTTGCAGGGCCAAGCAGCTAATGCTACCTGACAGTATCGGCCTCCAATCTGCCTAACCCCCAACCCTGGCCAGCCCTCAGAGCCTGGTTCCTCTCTAGGTTTTTCCTAACCAATGTCTATCATTTTGTTGATACATGCTCTGTCGGTTTAGGCTGGGGGTTTGTAAAAGCACAAAGTGACAACTTTGTTATGAAAAAAAGCTTTATTAAATACATTTGATTGATTGATGGATTGATGTGTCCAGAACAAACAGTGATATTAAGCACACCCATATAGTACTGGGTTCTACACCTCTATGTGTCCGGAACAAACAGTGATATTAAGCACACACAACTAATACTGGGTTCGGATAATAGTAAACAGGGTGGTGTATCTGATAATAGTAAACAGGGTGGTGTATCTGATAATAGTAAACAGGGTGGTGTATCTGATTAAACAGGGTGGTGCATCTGATAATAGTAAACAGGGTGGTGTATCTGATTAAACAGGGTGGTGTATCTGATTAAACAGGGTGGTGTATCTGATAATAGTAAACACAGGGTGGTGTATCTGATAATAGTAAACAGGGTGGTGTATCTGATAATAGTAAACAGGGTGGTGTATCGGATAATAGTAAACAGGGTGGTGTATCGGATAATAGTAAACAGGGTGGTGTATCTGATTAAACAGGGTGGTGTATCTGATAATAGTAAACACAGGGTGGTGTATCTGATAATAGTAAACAGGGTGGTGTATCTGATAATAGTAAACAGGGTGGTGTATCGGATAATAGTAAACAGGGTGGTGTATCTGATAATAGTAAACAGGGTAGTGTATCTGATAATAGTAAACAGGGTAGTGTATCTGATAATAGTAAACAGGGTGGTGTATCTGATAATAGTAAACAGGGTGGTGTATCTGATAACAGTAAACAGAGTGGTGTATCTGATAATAGTAAACAGGGTGGTGTATCTGATTAAACAGGGTGGTGTATCTGATAATAGTAAACAGGGTGGTGTATCTGATTAAACAGGGTGGTGTATCTGATAATAGTAAACAGGGTGGTGTATCTGATAATAGTAAACAGGGTGGTGTACCTGATAATAGTAAACAGGGTGGTGTATCTGATAATAGTAAACAGGGTGGTGTATCTGATAATAGTAAACAGGGTGGTGTATCTGATAATAGTAAACACAGGGTGGTGTATCTGATAATAGTAAACACAGGGTGGTGTATCTGATAATAGTAAACACAGGGTGGTGTATCTGATAATAGTAAACAGGGTGGTGTATCTGATAATAGTAAACAGGGTGGTGTATCTGATAATAGTAAACAGGGTGGTGTATCGGATAATAGTAAACAGGGTGGTGTATCTGATTAAACAGGGTGGTGTATCTGATAATAGTAAACAGGGTGGTGTACCTGTTAATAGTAAACAGGGTGGTGTATCTGATAATAGTAAACAGGGTGGTGTATCGGATAATAGTAAACAGGGTGGTGTATCTGATAATAGTAAACAGGGTGGTGTATCTGATAATAGTAAACAGGGTGGTGTATCTGATAATAGTAAACAGGGTGGTGTATCTGATAATAGTAAACAGGGTGGTGTATCTGATAATAGTAAACAGGGTGGTGTATCTGATAATAGTAAACAGGGTGGTGTATCTGATAATAGTAAACAGGGTGGTGTATCGGATAATAGTAAACAGGGTGGTGTATCTGA
The DNA here is from genome assembly GCA_029465975.1 of Dallia pectoralis. Lineage (NCBI taxonomy): Eukaryota > Metazoa > Chordata > Actinopteri > Esociformes > Umbridae > Dallia > Dallia pectoralis. The sequence goes on along the minus strand of CM055728.1, from coordinate 23,919,059 downwards.
TTAAACAGGGTGGTGTATCTGATAATAGTAAACAGGGTGGTGTACCTGATAATAGTAAACAGGGTGGTGTATCTGATAATAGTAAACAGGGTGTTGTGTCTGATAATAGTAAACAGGGTGGTGTATCTGATAATAGTAAACAGGGTGGTGTATCTGATAATAGTAAACAGGGTGGTGTATCAGATAATAGTAAACAGGGTGGTGTATCAGATAATAGTAAACAGGGTGGTGTATCTGATAATAGTAAACAGGGTGGTGTATCTGATAATAGTAAACAGGGTGGTGTATCTGATAATAGTAAACAGGGTGGTGTATCTGATAATAGTAAACAGGGTGGTGTATCTGATAATAGTAAACAGGGTGTTGTGTCTGATAATAGTAAACAGGGTGGTGTATCTGATAATAGTAAACAGGGTGGTGTATCTGATAATAGTAAACAGGGTGGTGTATCTGATAATAGTAAACAGGGTGGTGTATCTGATAATAGTAAACAGGGTGGTGTATCTGATAATAGTAAACAGGGTGGTGTATCTGATAATAGTAAACAGGGTGGTGTATCTGATAATAGTAAACAGGGTGGTGTATCGGATAATAGTAAACAGGGTGGTGTATCTGATTAAACAGGGTGGTGTATCTGATAATAGTAAACAGGGTGGTGTACCTGATAATAGTAAACAGGGTGGTGTATCTGATAATAGTAAACAGGGTGTTGTGTCTGATAATAGTAAACAGGGTGGTGTATCTGATAATAGTAAACAGGGTGGTGTATCTGATAATAGTAAACAGGGTGGTGTATCTGATAATAGTAAACAGGGTGGTGTATCAGATAATAGTAAACAGGGTGGTGTATCTGATAATAGTAAACAGGGTGGTGTATCTGATAATAGTAAACAGGGTGGTGTATCGGATAATAGTAAACAGGGTGGTGTATCTGATTAAACAGGGTGGTGTATCTGATAATAGTAAACAGGGTGGTGTACCTGATAATAGTAAACAGGGTGGTGTATCTGATAATAGTAAACAGGGTGTTGTGTCTGATAATAGTAAACAGGGTGGTGTATCTGATAATAGTAAACAGGGTGGTGTATCTGATAATAGTAAACAGGGTGGTGTATCTGATAATAGTAAACAGGGTGGTGTATCTGATAATAGTAAACAGGGTGGTGTATCTGATAATAGTAAACAGGGTGGTGTATCTGATAATAGTAAACAGGGTGGTGTATCTGATAATAGTAAACAGGGTGGTGTATCTGATAATAGTAAACAGGGTGGTGTATCTGATAATAGTAAACAGGGTGGTGTATCTGATAACAGTAAACAGGGTGGTGTATCTGATAACAGTAAACAGGGTGGTGTATCTGATAATAGTAAACAGGGTGGTGTATCTGATAATAGTAAACAGGGTGGTGTATCTGATAATAGTAAACAGGGTGGTGTATCTGATAACAGTAAACAGGGTGGTGTATCTGATAATAGTAAACAGGGTGGTGTATCTGATAATAGTAAACAGGGTGGTGTATCTGATAATAGTAAACAGGGTGGTGTATCTGATAATAGTAAACAGGGTGGTGTATCTGATAATAGTAAACAGGGTGTTGTGTCTGATAATAGTAAACAGGGTGGTGTATCTGATAATAGTAAACAGGGTGGTGTATCTGATAATAGTAAACAGGGTGGTGTATCTGATAATAGTAAACAGGGTGGTGTATCTGATAATAGTAAACAGGGTGGTGTATCTGATAATAGTAAACAGGGTGGTGTATCTGATAATAGTAAACAGGGTGGTGTATCTGATAATAGTAAACAGGGTGGTGTATCGGATAATAGTAAACAGGGTGGTGTATCTGATTAAACAGGGTGGTGTATCTGATAATAGTAAACAGGGTGGTGTACCTGATAATAGTAAACAGGGTGGTGTATCTGATAATAGTAAACAGGGTGTTGTGTCTGATAATAGTAAACAGGGTGGTGTATCTGATAATAGTAAACAGGGTGGTGTATCTGATAATAGTAAACAGGGTGGTGTATCTGATAATAGTAAACAGGGTGGTGTATCAGATAATAGTAAACAGGGTGGTGTATCTGATAATAGTAAACAGGGTGGTGTATCTGATAATAGTAAACAGGGTGGTGTATCGGATAATAGTAAACAGGGTGGTGTATCTGATTAAACAGGGTGGTGTATCTGATAATAGTAAACAGGGTGGTGTACCTGATAATAGTAAACAGGGTGGTGTATCTGATAATAGTAAACAGGGTGTTGTGTCTGATAATAGTAAACAGGGTGGTGTATCTGATAATAGTAAACAGGGTGGTGTATCTGATAATAGTAAACAGGGTGGTGTATCTGATAATAGTAAACAGGGTGGTGTATCTGATAATAGTAAACAGGGTGGTGTATCTGATAATAGTAAACAGGGTGGTGTATCTGATAATAGTAAACAGGGTGGTGTATCTGATAATAGTAAACAGGGTGGTGTATCTGATAATAGTAAACAGGGTGGTGTATCTGATAATAGTAAACAGGGTGGTGTATCTGATAACAGTAAACAGGGTGGTGTATCTGATAACAGTAAACAGGGTGGTGTATCTGATAATAGTAAACAGGGTGGTGTATCTGATAATAGTAAACAGGGTGGTGTATCTGATAATAGTAAACAGGGTGGTGTATCTGATAATAGTAAACAGGGTGGTGTATCTGATAATAGTAAACAGGGTGGTGTATCTGATAACAGTAAACAGGGTGGTGTATCTGATAACAGTAAACAGGGTGGTTACAACACTCAAATGATTATCAGACAAAAATGTGTTTACAAGCAAGATGTTCAAATTCACACTGCGATCAATTAAACAAGAACACAACGACAAGGAGAGTTAAAGTACAGCAGATCATTATCTAGTCAAACATTTGTAAAGAATAAAAAATAAAAAAGCATTGTTTGCAATAATATACAGAAGTCTGTATAATCTTCTCGATTTCATACACGACTGATAATAAATATTACATTACATTTCCTACTCCACCCAATTAGGGCAAAAACACCAACGTCAAAAGGCGTTAACCCCAGGTACACATTTCCATGACAACAGCCAAGAAAAACAGCCAATCCAAAACATTAACTTCCACAGCATTATAGTTTTAATCCTGCATACTTTTTTGCATCCAAGATAAAAAAGAAAAAAGTTACCAACAGCAGGCCAATATGGTTTTATCAAAGCAGTAAAAACACGAAGTAAAATAATATAGCTAAGTACGGCTGTAGTCAAATGTTATGGGGCGTATCGAATTAAGACCTAAATCCCCAGGCAAATGCAGTTAATAACTAACCAGTGATCAATGGATAAAGGAAGACTGAAAAATAACCAATCGAGGTCACTGATCAGTTATGAACTCCTTTATCTAGTCATTTAGATTTAAATTAGGAACATTCCAAAACTGCTGTGCATTTAACGCCTCTTGTTTCCGATTAACTTGTGAATTAAACCCATTGCCAAGTTTCATATGACTTATCATATCTTGGTCCTTATTCAACAGTAATTTTATCAGTATGGCTCAATAACAGCTCTACTCCCTAGACCCAATAAATAAGTGTGGAATGCCACAGTGGGTTCCCTCCAAATACCATCGCTGCACAATTTGAGAACATCTTGACCAGCTGCATCAAGTCGCTGTGTGGGAACTGCTTCCCACATGACTTCAGGGCCCGGAGCAAGTGGTTAAGATGCCCATGTTATCACCAGCATGTTTGCTTGGACAGAATAATCACACACACATCACACACACACATCACACACACATTACATACTGTACATCACACACATACATCACACACACATCACACACACATATACATACGTTACATCACACACATACATCACACACACATCACACACACATATACATACGTTACATCACACACATACATCACACACACATCACACACACACCACACACACATCACACACATACATCACACACACATCAGACACACACATCACACACACATTACATACTGTACATCACACACATACATCACACACACATCACACACACACACACCACACACACATCACACACATACATCACACACACATCACACACACATTACATACTGTACATCAGACACACATCACATACTGTACATCACATACACACAGTTTACACATCACTATAGCACTTGCTTGATACACATGTAAATATAACAAGGGAACCAATTATTTAAAAATTGTTATTGAGTGCTCCATGAATTGTGTATATTATTTAATATGACAAATAAAATGTGAAGTTTGGACTTCTGATAGTGAATCAAGCGGTTCTGGCCACTAGAAGTCATCAGGAAAGTGAACAACAAGGGACCAAATGAAGCAGCAGTCCATAACGATAGGCAGGTTTTTCTCTGGCTGTTGTTTCTTCCATAACCCCTAATCCCTAACGTAACCCTAACTCAAAGTGACCCTAGCCGTAACCCTAATCCAAACATAACTCTAACCCTAACCCTCCATAATAAAGTCTACAGACATACACACCAGCAGCATTCAGCTGATTAGTCCTTTGATGTTTTGCTTGGTACAGATGCGCTGTACACAGATAAATGAACTATTTATTAATTAACCACAGTATGGACGATCCAATGAAAGTACAAAGATAAATTAACCACAGTTGGGACAATCCAATCAAAGTACACAGATAAATTAACCACAGTTGGGACTATCCAATCGAAGTACAGAGATAACAAGCCTGAGGAAATCCTCCTTACATTACAGCAGCCCTTCACCCCACCGATAAAGACTTAGTCATCAGTTCACAGTTTACGCCAAGTAACTGAAATGACAAATTCCACCTTAAAATGGGTGCAACTCATTTGAATCATTTTCAGCTGGTCTGGATTCACAGTATTCAAGAAAACTCCAGATCACTGGTGATCTGATACCTCGATATTACGTTCTATTTATCAAAAACGTTTCATTTACATCACAGAGTTGATGTCTGTTGTTACATCCTCTAATACTTCTTCCCTCCTCTTCACTTTTAAGTGGGTAAAGATTTCACCGAGCATCCATCTTCAACAGCCCTAATGAATTAACCAACAGCTAGCATGTCACACACATGACCTTTGTCACCGAGGAGCCCCGTGGCTCCCAGTATTCGGTGTATGGGAATATCTCCAAACAATAACACGTCATTTTAACCGAAGATTAAATAAAGCCGGTCCTTCTGTCAAGTCATGGACCGTGCAGAACATTGCCAGATGTCCACTTCCCCAGACATCTGCGGCATGAAGTAACTTGTGTAAGATAGAAAGTATTCAGATGAGGTTATCCCTCCACTGTTGTATAGAAACCATGTAAGCCTATAGACATTCAAACATCCGCCTCTTAGGGAGAACTGGGAAACAGGCCAACTGCTTAGCAAACAGCCTGGATATTACAGAACTTAACACACCTAACTTAAGAAACCAGAACAGTTAAACGCCAGTTTGTACGTTAAAAATTTCCTCAGAAAACTACAGGAGAATTGGTGTCCAAGCTGTTTTTATATGTTCTGTATGTTCCAGAAACAGACTAGACAGGAAGTGCAGCTCGTTATTAGGGAAGTTGGGAGGGTTCTCTGTAGGGACAAAAAGACAAGGTGAGGTTGACCGTTATTCAGTTGACACTCAACTGTTTTTCCTGCCCCCAGAACACAGCATGGCAACAGTGTTTTGCCTTTGTTTGGTTGCCTTGTTTCGGTGTGTTCTGAAATAGTTGGCTCTCAGTAGATGACACAATAGAAATGAACTAGTTTTAGCTCACACCCAGATTGCAGCACACTACTGACACAGAAGAAAACTGAAGACTCGTATCGTATGTTACGGATGGAACTGAAATTCCTACAGACTAACTGGGAGGGGCTGTACCCATATAGATTTCAGTAGTGTTGATCCAAATACACCACTTTAGGATATAAATAAAACTGTGGAGGTTAGTGAACAACACCACTAATATAACCTACACAGGCACATTTTATTTTGGGGATGAGTGGAAGACCATGGAAGTATCATCTTTGGCGTGTCACAGGTCATAGGTCATTTAAACCCACTCCCAGAAAAACTTTGTAAAAAATAAAAATTGCAACATTATCTTTAACGTAGCTTGTTATCTCCACAACACCACGGATAGTTCGATACTATTGCTTAATGTAGGTTGTTCACATGCTCTGGATAATGTCTTCTCATGGTGGACATGTGTGCTGTTTAACTGGTCCCATACACTGTATTCATGGCAGATACAGTCAGAGTATTACTCAATGGGGCCATTATGATGAAATCGAATAAACATACAGATGGTCTTGGTTGAGGAATGCTATACATTTGAATGACTTTTTTCTACGGAAATAATTGTCTTTTTCCAGCTGTTGTGACTGGGTTCGTGTTTCTTTTTTCTCAGGGTCTCCACCGGGTTTGTTAAGTATGACTGGGTTTCTCTTTTCTCAGGGTCTCCACCGGGTTTGTTAAGTATGACTGGGTTTCTCTTTTCTCAGGGTCTCCACCGGGTTTGTTAAGTATGACTGGGTTTCTCTTTTCTCAGGGTCTCCACCGGGTTTGTTAAGTACGACTGGGTTTCTCTTTTCTCAGGGTCTCCACCGGGTTTGTTAAGTATGACTGGCATACGAGTGAGTAATAAGAAAACCCCAGATTTTTACCCATTCAGGATGACAGAAGGGCCTTTATTCCCAAGGTTGTAGCTCATGCAACAATCACGCCCCACACATCAGACATCATCACCATATTTTCACAATCACATTGACTCATTGTCTTTCATTATTCATGATCTATTGGGATGTGTACAAGTCTGTTGTTCCCAAACGAACGACCGGAAACCCAACTCAGGGCCGGAGCGTCAGGTTCTGGAAGTACTTCTGTTACTCTCAGATATGTCCGCGTGTTTAGACCAGAAAGAAAGACAAAAGCCATTGGACCACTTTTCTGAAGAGCTCCATTTAAGATGGATTGCGTTCACTTAAACCCTGATGATGTCACAGGAAGAGCCAGTCACACAGAGAGCACATTCTTCCAGTTGGGTTTGCTGGGACTGTGGTGAGTTCTTACAGTAGCCAGAGGGAGACACATGGGGTTTTGTACTGAGTAAAGCTTTTATAATTGTATTAAGACTGTGATGATGCTTGTTGTAGAATTACCCCAACCCCTCACATGAAGCTCGACCCAAGACCTTCCATGGGCTCTGCTCTGTCATCACCACGGATGCTATCTGCGCTTGCTGAGCTCTTCCAGCCATTGAAAAGGCCACACAATGTAAAGCCAGAGTGCAGAATCGGGTGAACAGGTGCCTGAGTGCTGTCCCGGCTGTGGACCGCTGCCTACTATTGTTCCAGAGGTCCCACGTAAGTGCTGGAACAACAATCCCAGTCCCTCTGTTTGATGGTTAATGTAAAGCCCCAATCAGCACCCAGAAGCTGGGATCTCGGAACCAATCGCTGGGACTGGATTGGCTATAATATGGCGGTGAGTTTGGTTGGTACCCAGAAACTGGTCTGTGCTAACTTGTCTTGAGTCTCTTCGTCTTGAGACCCAATGCAGTTTGCCTATAGAGCCAACAGTTCTGTAGACGACGCGATTAACACGGCTCTCCACTTGTTTGTGGACTTCAGCTCCGCTTTCAACACCATAATCCCAGCCCTTCTCCAGAATAAGCTCTCCACCATCGATGTGTCAACATATAAATGGATAATACCGCCAACGGGAAGCAGCACGTGAAGTTGGGGAAACACCTGTCGAACCCTCTGACCGTCAGCACCGGCTCCCCTCAAGGTTGAGTCCTGTCCCCCCTTCTCTTTTCCCGGCACACAAACAACTGCACCTCCAGTCACCACTCTGGATCATAGGATGTAAGCTGCCGTCTCTTAAGGACCTATTCAAAGCCAGGTCACTGAAGCGTGCAGCAAAGATTGAGGTAGACCCCTCCCATCCGGGTAAAGGACTATTCAGAACTCTCGCCTCTGACTAAAAGACTAAAACAACCTGCCATAAGAACAGCTTCTTCCCCACAACGGTGAATCTAAGGAAAATGCCTCTTGCACTAGTCTGCATACTGATTCTGATTGGTCTCAAAGCCAGTTCCACTCCATTGTGTCACCTGCTCTAGGCTAAGGGTGGTAGAGTGGCAGGGTCGGGGTGAGACTGGTTGTGAGGTATCAAGGCAACAGCAGTCTGACATGGTCGACCCTCACTCTCACATATCGTTTGTGCTGCCTTCACACACCACTCCAGTGTGGCTAAGGGACGTGTCTGGAGTATCTCTCAAACCAAAGATGAAGCTAACATGAGGAGACCGGAGTTGGTTCCGGGGATTAGCGTTGCTATAGCACATATCCAGAATATGGATTTTTGCCATCGCTTTGTTTGTATCGTGAGCCTGGACCTCGGCGCCAACAGAGAATGTGTGTTTTTGGCAGCTAGTTTTAACCGACAGGAAATCACTTTTACCCAGCTGCATTCATTGGGGATCTGAGGTGTCACATTGCTTAGCACGTAACTTCCTCTGTAAACGAGTGACTTGTGATCAGTTCGCAGAGAAAGGTTAATGGCGTTAGCTTTTTGCAGAATAACTTGTTTGTTGATGCATGCTTTTTGGGATTACAGGCCGGTTGTTAGTAAAAGCACATGGTGACAACTGCTGACGAAAACAGATTGATTGATCGATGGATTGATATGTTCAACGATTCCAAAAGGAGTTTGGTTTAGAGTAGAAGTGAATTGCCTTCACATTAGTTGACTGGTGAATGGAGGCTTCACGATGTACGAATCTCATGATGCCGATAAAAAACAAGACAACGAGAGAAATCTGCTGCCACACTCATCACAAAGAAAAAACTGTATGAAAAAGAAGAGATCTCAGAGTTAAAAAGACTTGTTCATTCAAAACAAAGTGCTTCACACAGACCTAATGTATATGGATGGCCTTGGACATAAGGTATTAGTTTAGTACAACAGTGCAGTAGTGCAGAACCTGATTGTAGGAAAACTAAATGAATTCTGCCCTCTAGTGGCCTTGCAACACATTGAAGACCTACAGTATATTGGTTGTACCAACACTTCCCACTAGGTGTCAGTCTAGCGCAGAAACAGCACTGTGAGAACCTTCAGCTGTTCTGCTGTATATAATCAGTTAAACATGCCTCTACAATTCACTTGTCAGTTTGCCCATGGAGAAATCATTAAGGGATTAGTCAGGACAAGAAATATCAACTACATTTCAGCTGTGACCTAATCCAGGTGTTCTTGGTGTGTAAATGTCCAGGCCTATTGTAGTGGCACAGCATTTGCAGATCACAATCACACAGAAAAGGGAAAATCCAATGAAATCCAAAAAAGAAGATAAATAGTCATACTTTTTATTTTTTTATGTATGTTTTAATTGACACTTGTTTTTATATAAAACGTTTTGTCTACATTAGGCAACAATTATCATAAGAGTAATTCTCACAGCTTTGAGATAAAGTTCAACCAAACCTATCAATTTTCTCAGTACACCTCTGTTCAGCTCACACACACACAGACACACACAGACACACACAGACACACACAGACACACACACACAGACAGACACACACAGACACACAGACACACACACACAGACACACACACACACAGACACACACACACACAGACAGACACACACAGACAGACACACACAGACAGACACACACAGACAGACACACACAGACAGACACACACAGACACACAGACACACAGACACACAGACACACAGACACACACAATAATATAATGGAGTTTGAGCTCAATTAGTGCAGTGGTCCCAAACCTAAATCCCTTCATAGGAAGCAGAAGCCAAAACCTTCAAAAATAGGTAGACGTTTAAGTGATTTAAATGCTAGAAATGAGTTGAGGTAAGCAACGGTGGATAAAAAACATAGAACTGTGAAGATCACCAACAGGGTTGACAGTTAATCTGAGCTGGAGGCTACTATTCCGTCTTTATTGACATGTGAATGATGAGAGCGAAGAGTCAGGTTTGAAACCACTGCTTTGGTGCAACACAGAAGCATTATTACATTAGAAAACAAAAACAGACATATCAGATATCACATGCACAGAATCTCATCCTATACTAGCTTGGCTCAAAATGAGTACAGTAACTCTGAGTAAGTGGACAAAAAGCTTTGACTGTCTTCTCAACCAGCTGGTAAAGCTTTTTTTTGACAGTGGATATAAATAAACGACTTGAACAGGATGGGTCGACTAGTCTCTTTCCGAGGCAGACATTACTTTTGAATGGTGACAGCAGTGTAGATTGATCAACTACTACCCACTACTATTCACGTCACTGGCATCCTTTATGTTGCTACATTCTTGACACCATTTTATTTTTCCCACGCTGTATGAGGCTGAATGAAAAGTAGAAACCCGAAACCAAGAAAAACTGTAATTATGTTTGTGACAGATAAATATGAACCCATTCCTGTTTTTAAGTAACTTGAAGACTAGAAACATGGAAATAATCACACTTTACCAATAAAAAGGCTCCAACGCTGAAACATTGGTAGAAATGTGACAAAATAGGCAGATTCATAAATCAACATTATATTGTAAAAAGAACGAAACAATATATAACTTATGGGATTTGAGCAGCCCGAAATATTTAATATTTCTTTCGAGTTTTGACAACGGTGGTAAGATTTAAAAACGAAACAATTGTTTTTCAATGATTTTCATGGAAATAGAAAAGAGTGCCACATGAGAAGACAGAGACTGTGCATTGTGAGTCAGTAGAAACGGATATCGCCGTTAAAAACAAACAATTAAAAGACAAAGGGATGTTATACATGGGCCATATACAGAAAGTGACAGCATGTACAATAATAGCGATTCTCTGAATTCACAGACAGTGCAGTGGCTATTGCAACCATCTCTCTGTAGGCTAAATGCAATGCTCCCCTAAACACAGGAATGGTTGGTTACAATGCCTTTTCTGCGGATTTCAGATCAGAATGTCCACGATGATTTAACATCAATTAAGATACATAAAGTCCTTGAAATGAAATTGTAATGAAAGGCAAAATGTAAAATAGTAAACTAGGAACAGCACCTGTAGAAAGTAATATGACCTAATAGTGTGCACGCAGGCACGCACAAAACAACCCAACACACACATTCACACACATGCATTCATACACACTAAAATAACGTGCAAATTTGCACACATTCATACAGTGAACCAAACTAATACAAATCAGGTTTAGTCATATGCTTTTTTACACAATTCAGCAACATCACATAATTTTTCTGTATTTCTCCATTAAGACTTCAAACGCCTTAGGTTTTATCTTTCTTTTATCGCTTTAAATATTTTATTTAAATCAGATTTAAAGACGCAAAATAGCTTTTTGAAAGAGGATCCTTGACCTCTCTCCCGAATATACTCATTATATGAGGTTTAGTCGCCACATAACATGGTCCACTCATATACTCATTATATGAGGTTTAGTCGCCACATAACATGGTCCACTCATATACTCATTATATGAGGTTTAGTCGCCACATAACATGGTCCACTCATCTACTCATTATATGAGGTTTAGTTGTTATATAACATGGTCCACTCATATACTCATTCTATGAGGTTTAGCCGTTACATTACATGGTCCACTCATATGGACTCTGACCACATGTACGATGATATGACGCGCTAACTAAAAACCAAGACCGCTTTCATTCATTCGTCACAACATCTTTTGTTGCTCCATACCGACAGCCTGTCAATATTACAAAGACACATTGTTAAAAGAAGTGTAATATATTGTCCTAACAATGTAATGGTCACTATTACAGGTAAACTTGTCTTTTAATAAATAAACTGTGTTTGCACGAGCGGTCTAAGGTAGGCAAACCCGGGAGAGATGCAATTTAGATGGAAAAACCAGTGCAAACCATCTGATCTTCACACGTTTGACCATACCACACTGTGCCTGACGAACAAACAAGCAGCTCTTTAAGCACTGCCTTCCCCATTACAAACACTTATACAGTACACCAAAAACAAGTATTTTCAGGATTTCTTCATTAGGTCTCCCAGTCGCCGGTGGAGGGGGTCGAGGCCCTAATTTGGCTTTAGAGCTCAACAGCTGTAACAAGTGTAGCAGACCAGCATGACGTTAACAATGCTCACTGACTTGTCACACTCGCGGAATACGACTGGTCGTTCCATGTGTCAATCAAAGGTACACAACCGGGCACATGTTCATATTAAACTCCATGTTTCAATAAAGCCACTGGAATCCACTGAATTACGCTAAAATGTTCCCTTGAGCGAACGTTCACACACACACACACACACACACACATCATCTGCTTGTCATGCTGGGGACCAAAACACTAGTTCTCAATGACCGAACGACACCTCCCACACAAGCGTGTGCTCTCCTGGCGCAATGTCTTTCATTAAGGCCAACAAGGCTTCATTCAAACGGGCTACATGTTCCCCACACAGTGCATTCTGGGAAACAGGAGCCCCTCCCATTAAATTAAGAGCATTCCGCTGACTCACAACTGAAGCAACAGTACAACAACAGAGAAGAAGGATCTGTGTGTGCTTTCAGAATGATCTCCCCCATCGCTATATATTTAATGGACATGCTAATTTCATCCAAATAGATTGTTGTAGTAATTAGGGCTACTATGATGAAGTCTAACCTGGAACATCACGATCAAATCATTGATTATAACAACACTGTCTATCCATGTAGCGTAGGCTTTATTCAGCTCACAATGAAACTATTGTGCAAAACATCTGCGGAGGTGCAGATCCTAAACCTCCGCCGGTAATGGTGGGTACATTTCTCCTTCTGGGGCCACACAGACAGCTCCCTGACACTGCTCTACTGGGGAGCTCTCCTCCTTAGCCCCCAGACCAATCTCAGAGCACTGAACCACTGGGAGATATAAACTGCCCTCATCCTGCCCAGAGGTTATACCGCCATTTTCATCCTTCTCTCGCTCCTCTCCTACCCCTGGTTCTTTCTCCTCACACTCCTCTTTCTCCCCAGGCAGAGGCACCTCGGGCAGCTCCTTCTCCATGGAGCTGTACTTGAAGTAGAGCAGGGAGGAGGCTGGGATTTTGGGATTATCATGGAGGTCGCCCTCTTTCCCCTCTCCCTCTTGGTGCTCTGGGATGCAGAGCAGGTTGGTCCCAGTGGGGAACGGACCCTGGTGGATAGAGACAGGAACCCCATCCACCCCCACCTCCACCCCCACCTCCACCTCCCCAGGCAGCGCCTCATGCAGGGCCCCGGGCAGAAGGCACAACGCCTGCTCCCCAAGGCCCCCGGCTCCCCCCCTGGCCCTCTGAGCCTCCTCCTCCTCTTCCTCCTCCCTCATCCTCTCCTGCTCCTCTGCACTCTGCAGATGAAGCACGGCCGTCTCGTTCTCCCGCTCCAGACGGGCCTGCTCAGTCAGGAGGTCCTGAGCCTCCAAGACCATCTGCACCTCTCTCTCCTCGGCCTCTAACTCCGAGTCCAGGGCGAGGTCCGGGGAGGGAGGTCTTGAGGACGAGGGACAGGAGAGGAGGTCGGCCTCTGCATACTGACCCCCAACCACATCTCCATGACCCAGTAACTTTCTTTTCTCCAGGTCCAGCTTCATGATGGTGTGCAGGTAGTGTGTTCGCACGCGCATTGGGTTGAACTCAATACGGCCTGCCGAGTTCCCACAGCCATCCCGAGAGCAGCCGCAGGGGAAAGACATCCTGTCCACCTGGAGAAACGTGAAAAAGTTACAAGAAACGAGTCATAAGATGTTCACTGAAGTCAGTATAATAGTAAGACACTGATTGGTTGTTATAAAATGATTGCTGCCATATGCACTCAGTTATAATATCCTTATAACACACACACACACACACACACACACTCACACTCACACTCACACTCACACTCACACTCACACTCACACTCACACTCACACACACCTACGCACACACACACACACACACACACACACACACACACACACACACACACACACACACACACACACACACACACACACACACACACACACACACACACACACACACACACACACCTGGCACTTGATGCCAGCCTGACTGCAGCCACAGTGACGGGGATCACAAGAGAAACGACAGTCACAGCCACACTCCTCCCTGGAAAGCCTGATCGTTCGTAGCTCCGCCTTCTCCCGGGTGTCTATACGGGCGATGCCCGATGCCCTCAGCAGTGCCCGACGCCGCTTGGTGGGCAGCGGCTGCAGGAAGAAGCAGTCGTCCACCTCCACCCCCTCCACGTCCAGATCATCGTCTGACACCTCGTCCAGGGTCAGCAGGTCAGCCTGGGCACATTCAACCGTACCGTTCCGTGTCAACTGGAGAGGAAGAGTCAAACAGACAGAATAAATAGGAGAAACATTCATAGATCCAGCGGCTCTTCTAAATATTCACCCCCTCAGATCATTTTAACATGACATCAAAATGCACGTGATGTGTAACAAAAATGCCTTTGATGAGTCACAAAATGTGTTTTTGTGACTCATCGATACAAAAACATCTATAAGGTCAACATAACATTCTAAATTAATTACAAAAGCAAATTTACATTAATTGATCAAATAAATTCACCCCTTTCTGCTATGACACACTGGAATGAGCTGTGATGCAATGAATTGTCTTGAGAAGCTGATTAGTTTAATGGAGTCATTTATCAGACAAGAGTCATTTATCAGACAGGAGCGACAGTTAGTACATTAAGATATCTCACTGGAACCACCACACAACCGTGTCTCCTCAGGGACCTTCAGCATCAATCAATATAGGGCCAAGATGAAACATCATATTAGCTCAGATGTTTGTTGGGTGGAGCAGGGTATATAAACTACCCTAACCCTATCCCAGCCAAAGGCACCCTACTATCTAGAACCTCTACACTAGGTGGTGTCAGAGAAATGTCTGTAAATTTGGCCCTAGACACTCAAGTGAAAAACTGTACATATGAACAGTCCCAGTGCATCATGTCCATCACCAGGACGATGGGCCAGTTTGGCGACTATGACAACGGCCAAATTGTGATGGCCAGAGAACAGGGTCAGGGTCATTACATGCAACACTGGATCGGTGCGTTGCTAGGGTAACGTGCAACGGGTGTGCTGAAAGTGAATTGTGTAGTTTGAGTAAATGTAAATCAACGTCTACTTTATCATGACAATATGCAGGGATGGATGGATTCTAGACAATTATGCCCAACAGGTAACTGCTTTAAAAGCATTATGAAATGCGATAGTTATGTCACACCTTCAGTGACCAGAACAGATGACAGGTTTATGCAAAACGTTCGTATTTCACAGCTGACCACTTAAAAGTTCAACCATGTTGAAAAAGGACACGTGCGTTCACCAAATGGATGAACGGAAATGATCTGTTTCTCTGGGGTGGATTATTCATTTAACCTCGTCTCAAAGAGGAGTGAGAAACGACGGTTCAGTATTATCACTCCTTTTCAGAGGGACGAAATGTCTGATAATATGCAAATATGTCTAATGCTCTAGAGATTGGCTAAGTATCATTAAATACATTATGGTTAATATCTGCTGCCAGAGGTATTGAATGTGTTCAGCCATTGATTGTAATTAGATCCACCGGAGAACGCTGAATAGCCTGTGCCAATGGGTCTACTGGCAAAATAAAGGGAGTGGGGCTAAGCGAGCAGCCCTGATGTGTGCCATGCACAAAATAGGATCCATTTGGACTAATGCTGTTAGTGTATTATAGAGTGGAGTCCATTTTGATAAAAACAAATCTCTGCAAAACCAGCTGAAGGTAATCAAAAGCCTTCTCTCAGAAAGGGAGAATACAGCCTAAAAGAGTTAGTTAGAAATGCATTTCCATATAGATATATGCAATTCATGCGTTTGTCACCGAGAACTAATGTAATCAAAAGTAAATCTATAGGTACCTCAGTAATACAAATGTTTGTGGCTTGGGATGGTCACATGTATTGTTACAACACGTTAAGATGCAAACCACAGCTCATTATACAAACTCCCTCCTTTATCATTCTCCAGTGTCGGTAGCAATAAAGCGTAAATCCCTGGAAATGTACACACACATTCTACCCAGACCGTGACATGTGCCCTAGTTAGGAGATGATCCATGTCATTTGTCTCCTGTGGAGTGGACATAATGTTTCGACTTATCTGTCTATTTCACCTTCATCTTGCGGGCGTTCAGCTTCTCCTGGCGGAGGTGTTGGCGCAGGGTGTGGCGATGACTGGTCTCCTGCTCACGGGCGAACTCTCCCAGGGTGTATCGGCGGATAGAGCAGTGGTGGCGTGCCATGCCCAAGGAACTGCCACCCTGACTGGGCACACTGGTAAAGCCCTGCCGCCTGGGGAAGTAGTATACAGTCACCACATCAAACCGCACCCGCTTCTGACCCGAAGAAGGCTTGTGCCGTCTTAGGATGGAGGTTGCTGGAGAGCAAAGTGGAAAGAAAGGGGTCAGTGCAAATGAACAGATATCATTGAATGGTTGTCAGCACAGATACAGTAAACTCAGACCTATTCTAGGGTTATTCCATTCTCACCCTGCTCGTTTTCCCCAGTACCTCGATATGATTTGCACCCACTTAGTGTCCCAGGTATAAATAAGCTCCTGATTGGAGGATTGCAAAAATGTAGAGTCTCTGTGGTCCAGAGATGAGAACCCTGTTTACAGGCTACTACAAATGCCTATAATTTGATGTACGTTCATTTATCCCTTGATTTTGCATTTAGTAATTGGTTGGACAACGTGCCGTATTAATACCAGTTTAACCATGACCCAGGCCTTACGTGTAAGTGCTGTGCTCGACGGGGGGTTGAGGCTATCACAGCTGTCAGCGCTGTCACTGCTCGAGATGTCATCGTCTGAGTCTTTGGTCGTTGAATATGGAGAGCCACCGTCCACCTCCTCGAATCTTCGCTTGAGGCTGAGAGATGAAACTGCCTCCATGGAAACTTGACGTCTGTTGATGGAGAGACATACCAGCCTGTATTCAGGGACTGTACGCTAGTCTCAGACAGAAAAGAGGAAGTGTCTGTCTCCAGTCAGGCATATATATATGCAGCTGCAGGTACTCTAGTGAAGGCAACAGAAGCATACTGTATATAGACACCTTAAATGTAAATAAGAAATCTGCTTTCCATCAAGGCCTCTGAAATAATAGGGGCCTTCAAAAGACAACCTCACAGTAACTGTGTATAAACATTTGCCGAGTAAATCATATCTAGATCCACAACCTTGGTGAGTATCCTATATATTCTATGTACAGAGGATGAGGAGTTGAAATCCCTGAACACATCTTTAGGCCGGGGCTCGGTTCCTGATATCCCGAGGTGACACCAGTTTATTTTTGTACAGTCTCACTCTCCATTCATCTGTATTCCTAGCCGATCACCCCCTCTCTCCTTCTGTCTCGCATGAATATCCTGCTCCTAAATCACAGAGTCTGGAAAACGTCACCATGGCAACTAGTTAAGCAGCTAGGGGTTTACATAAACGGCCTTGGAGCAACTAGCTGTTCTCTGGATAGACGACACTGTGTACCTTCAGCTTTCTCCATTAAACAAAACGCTAGTCGTTCATTAACAAGGGATTATGATACCAGAGTGAAAGGGCTCTGTGGCTACACGGGTGGGTCAAATAAGGCCATGCTAAGACATTTGAATAGACTCCAGACATCTCTGTCCCTCTTCTTGCTTTCAAGGATCTTCCATGACAGATAATTAGCATCCCCTCCCATTAGATGAAAGAAAACCTTTGAATATAAATGTGATCATATTGCCCTCTGGAGAATTACAACTCTTTTGAAGTTGCAATGAACATGAACCCAGAATTGTCACAGACATTGCACTGGCACATGTAAATTACATTTTTACAGTGTTTTTCTTTTAAAGCAAGATGACCCTGGTTACAGTTTTGACTTTCAGAATGCCAACAAAAAACATAGTAATAATACATAACATAAGTAATAATATAAACCCAAATATGACAATGCATTTTTATTATTATTAATCTGATAACTGATACAAATACAACAATTCGGATTGATCACGCGACTGGCTCCTGTTCACAACTGAGAGTCAGGTCAGACTGCCAAGATCAGGTTATGTGAAGCCATTTCTCATACAAAGGACAACGTATCCGGGCTTGGTTTTCATTCCGCGACACCGTGTAGGCCCAATAAAACTCAACTGTAGCCCAGCATTAGACCACCAGGTTGCAGTAACGGCTACAAGAAAAACTCAATGACACACATCTCATGAAGATGACCTAATTCAGCTAAACCCAAGCAGTTAAGGCAATACAATGCTATTATGTTAACAATAATACTAATCATGTGTAGACTTAACATTCTAGAAATATAGGCTACTAATGAAACTCTAAGCCCGGTTCCCAAAATGACTGACACCGTGGCAATAGATTTGTAGGACCGATCGGTCCAGAAACTACGCTCATTACGTGCTAATGAACCTGACAACGTACTACGTAGTGCCGCAAAATGTAGGCTCATTCCAGCAGTCAGACACAGGAGCCTCTACCGGCCCAGTCTCTCCCACATACCACCGTGTCACCCCCATTGAATAACGCACAATGGCAATCTGCACAGGCTCATGTGAAACCTCCAAGTGCCTCCTTACCTTCGGCAGAAAAAGGACTCTTCTCCCGGTCAACTCGCTGAACGCTCCTTTAATTCACGGCTGATTGTTCATGGATCTAGTAACGAACTATTGCGTTTTTTGCAAATATTTTTTCGACAGTTTTTGCTGCTCAGATATACTCAGAATAATTTCTACAATTGTTTAGTTAATTCGTTCAGCATGAGTACCTGTTATCTGGGATTGTCAGCACGTTACACTGTTTTAGCAGCAATAGGCGATAAGAGCGTCAAGCGCATATTAGAATTGAGTACATTAAGGAAATGTATTTTATATTCGCTTCAGGAGTGCATGTTCCATTTAACTTTGACGTAGCAATCCTGGTATAGCCGGGGCAGACGGTGGGAAAGAAGGACGTCAAGCAGTTTGGTTACAATTTATTAGGCTATAGACATCATCCGTTACGGCTAATAAAGGAAAATAGGGCTAGAACTGCCAAATCGTCCTGCTTTGAGCCTTTAAAAGCTTGCATTTGAAGAGCAATCCGCTGACATCTGCATTCGTTTATCCTTTGCAAGGGCGGGTTCACCGAACGGATGTCGCCTTTCTTCAATAAGTTATTTCCCCCGCTTTGTCTGGTATTGTAGGTTAATGTCAAATGTTTAAGAGAATTTAAGCCAGATTGACGTCCTCCTTTTCCTCGCCTCTGCCCCGGTTTGTTACAGCGTAACAATAGAGTAAGGAATGCTACAGTGTTGCCATATATACTCATTGTGACATCACGAACAGGCTACGCTGCGCAACGCATCCTGGGAAGTGTGGTCATATTGAGTTCTTTGTCAACTCTTTGCGATGACACAATGCATAAAACGCTTTTAGATTTCGTAATAATGAAACATAATGCCTTATATTCCAAAAATATAGTTTTTCCGACATGCCAAATGGGCAACATTACTATAACCTATATGGTTTCTAACGTAATGCACAGAATACAATCTAAACCCTGTATTTCTGGCATGTTGCTGTCATTAGCTTTTTGCACAAGTAGCTGCTGGTTATATTGAATAGCTAGCAATCACAACAGATGTTTATCCAGGGTAAGTGGGAAAATTAACATTGTGTAAATGAAAACCGTAGCCTCATACCTACTCAGTCACCAGTTTATTCTGCAAATGTAAAACTGTTAAGTCATTTAGCAGATGTTCTTATGCAGAACAATTTACAGTTAGTGCATTCAAATAGCTGTGTTTCACAGGACAGCACAGCACGCAACCCAAAACCCCAAATTAGATTTTACCAAATAAAGTAGCTGTCCACAAAGTATGTGCCAGAAAAAAAGACAGAGCGCAAGCATTAGCTCCTAGAGGGCAGGGGCAGCAAAGTGACCAGAAGGGGCAGAACAGAGAGTTTGTGTAGTGACGTAGGGTTTAAGCAAAGCCAGAAATATGTCCCTTGCTGTTTGTTGTAGAATTCTCAGTGGGCCCAAAACAATGTCTTGTGGGAAAAGACCTAGATGGCAACTGTTTGAAATACCAGAATTGGCCACACGTGGAATTGGTGATGATACCATGCTCAAAGTTGCTCAACCTCCAACATTCAGTCAATACGTAACTAAATGCCACAATGTCTGCCTGTCATTGACGTGACTCATTCGTCTGGAGAAGGAATCCAAAGTCATGAACAGGTTGGTTTACCTGATAAACTGTCTTCAGTGTAAACCTGACACAGATTTATTCAAAGTTAATCAGTTTTGGACCAGTCTTTTAAGACTCCAGTAAATTTGAAACTACAAAAAAAATGTATAGACTCATATTTGCTAAATACGCTGGTTCCAAGAAGAGTAGTTGGTTTCTTGATGCAGTAACACTTTAAGATCTCCGAGTGCATCTTGAACTGGAATTATATACAGGAGGGAACGGCATGAGAAAAAAATTGAAATAACGATTACACCTTGTGTATTTTTATCTTCATGGTGTCACTCAAAAGCATGACGGAAAAAGGCAACCAGGCAATGTCTAGGCAAGTAGTTTAATCTTTCAGAGGATTTGTGCAGGACAACACTTAAACATCAAGCCATCCATATTCTGAAAACGTGTAGTAGAACCTGATTGAATGGGAACCAATTCTAGCTTTCCACATGCATGTCTGGCATACCACAAACGACCAACTATCAGTACTTGGAAGTGGTACTATCCAATAACAATGTCCCAAGTGCTTTCCCCTTCACAAGGTAGGAACACAATTGTTTAAAAGGTTATAAAACAAGCCAACATAAAACATGATTCACAATTCATGGTTTTAGAAACTACTTAAAATAGCAGGCACGTCAAAGACTGATGCTGGTGATTCCACTGTCTGTAGTCACTATTAATGACTGCATCAATCAGATTCATCAAAGACTGATGCTGGTGATTCCACGGTCTGTAGTCACTATTAATGACTGCATCAATCAGATTCATCAAAGACTGATGCTGGTGATTCCACGGTCTGTAGTCACTATTAATGACTGCATCAATCAGATTCATCAAAGACTGATGCTGGTGATTCCACGGTCTGTAGTCACTATTAATGACTGCATCAATCAGATTCATCAAAGACTGATGCTGGCGATTCCACTGTCTGTAGTCACTATTAATGACTGCATCTATCAGATTCATCAAAGACTGATGCTGGTGATTCCACTGTCTGTAGTCACTATTGATGACTGCATCAATCAGATTCATCAAAGACTGATGCTGGTGATTCCACTGTCTGTAGTCACTATTAATGACTGCATCAATCATATTCATCAAAGACTGATGCTGGTGATTCCACTGTCTGTAGTCACTATTAATGACTGCATCAATCAGATTCATCAAAGACTGATGCTGGTGATTCCACGGTCTGTAGTCACTATTAATGACTGCATCAATCAGATTCATCAAAGACTGATGCTGGTGATTCCACGGTCTGTAGTCACTATTAATGACTGCATCAATCAGATTCATCAAAGACTGATGCTGGCGATTCCACTGTCTGTAGTCACTATTAATGACTGCATCAATCAGATTCATCAAAGACTGATGCTGGTGATTCCACTGTCTGTAGTCACTATTAATGACTGCATCAATCAGATTCATCAAAGACTGATGCTGGTGATTCCACTGTCTGTAGTCACTATTAATGACTGCATCAATCATATTCATCAAAGACTGATGCTGGTGATTCCACTGTCTGTAGTCACTATTAATGACTGCATCAATCAGATTCATCAAAGACTGATGCTGGTGATTCCACGGTCTGTAGTCACTATTAATGACTGCATCAATCAGATTCATCAAAGACTGATGCTGGTGATTCCACGGTCTGTAGTCACTATTAATGACTGCATCAATCAGATTCATCAAAGACTGATGCTGGCGATTCCACTGTCTGTAGTCACTATTAATGACTGCATCAATCAGATTCATCAAAGACTTATGCTGGTGATTCCACTGTCTGTAGTCACTATTAATGACTGCATCAATCAGATTCATCAAAGACTGATGCTGGTGATTCCACTGTCTGTAGTCACTATTAATGACTGCATCAATCATATTCATCAAAGACTGATGCTGGTGATTCCACTGTCTGTAGTCACTATTAATGACTGCATCAATCAGATTCATCAAAGACTGATGCTGGTGATTCCACGGTCTGTAGTCACTATTAATGACTGCATCAATCAGATTCATCAAAGACTGATGCTGGTGATTCCACGGTCTGTAGTCACTATTAATGACTGCATCAATCAGATTCATCAAAGACTGATGCTGGCGATTCCACTGTCTGTAGTCACTATTAATGACTGCATCAATCAGATTTATCAAAGACTGATGCTGGTGATTCCACTGTCTGTAGTCACTATTAATGACTGCATCAATCAGATTCATCAAAGACTGATGCTGGTGATTCCACTGTCTGTAGTCACTATTAATGACTGCATCAATCAGATTCATCAAAGACTGATGCTGGTGATTCCACTGTCTGTAGTCACTATTAATGACTGCATCAATCATACTCATGAATAAGGAGAAGGGTTGTAAGAAGCCAATCATGATAAACACAACAGTATTATCATGACGATTTTTAACAGCTTTGGAAAATGCACAGATATTGTCTACAAGTAACAGAGAACAGGAACAACTTGACATGTTATGAGCTTTCAAAGGATATGAAGATGACTTGTATCATGGATGCTGCAGGTGCTGCCTTCTCATCCATTATGACACGACAGTCTCTTACGTTTCATGTGCAAGCTTCGTTGCCGGTGCTTCGTAGCCATAACAACACAAACAGGCTTCTTAGTGTCCAGGAAGGCAGCATAGAGAGTTGGAGACCACATTATAGCTGCCCTGTAAACGCTCTCTGCATCTTGTTTTGTGGATCCATCATGCAAGTCAATTCTAAAAAAACAGGACAACTTATTGATTCTGAAGCATAGTGCTTCAGCACAAAGCATGCTCCGATGCACAAACCACAGCCTTTTGCCCCATATTGTTTTTCAAACAGACGACCAGCAACGCAGGGAAACGCTGGGTTTTATGCCGGGAAGGAAACTGGACAGTTTTGCTTCAATATGGCAGCTCGAAAAAATGTCAGTCACTCCTTAAAAATAAGACGATTAGGTATCGAGGGTGGGCAAGGTGCTTCAGTCAGTCTGTGTAGTGGGGTGGCTCCAGAGACACGCAGAGATGAACCACCAGGTCACCTTGACCACTGTCTATGAACATCAGGAGCTGAGCCTCTAGAGCGGCCTGCAGAGTTGGGTCTTGACAATACCCTAGACTGGCTCTATTTCAGGATGATGTGATAGCCGTCGTTTGTCTCGGCTGTTGATAAAGAGACAGATGAAAGACTCAATGTACCGGGTAAGGTTACATACCTTGAGAAATAGTTACATGTATTGTTCATTTTAACATACATACCTTTCATTGTGTCCAAAACAAAGCATACTTCATCCTGGAAGTTCTGAATCATCTGAGAGAAACAAGGTCACAAACATCCACATATGTCAGCTTTACGTTGAGGATATTTGCATCCATAGACCAACCATGATTCAATTAATCAGGCAAACCTGGCACTTTTCATCATTGTTTTAATTTAAAACTAATGTGCTGCAGTACTGAGCTAAAATCCAAACTTAGCACATTTTCCAAAAACGCAGGTACTACACTGTATATATATATTAGGAACAAGCCTCTAAGTAAAGACATCCAGACTAAACAGACACAAAGGCAATTTCAAAGTGGAAACCCATTCTCCAGTACACCACTTATAGGAGCAAAACAACTGGATAACTAAGGAATGGGAGGCCTTATCAGTCAAATAAGAGAAAACGTAAGATACCCTCACCTCATCACTAACCAGTACATGTATACCAGTGGGTCCCTGCTTAAAGATCTGACTAATCTGTCTGGGTGAGATGTTGAATAGCTGAGCGATCTTCTCAGTCAGTTCCACTGCGGTCAGGTCTTCAAGGTAGATGGCATGGTACACTGAGGAGAACAGGCAAAACCAGGGATACAGAGTCAACATGATATAACATGACACCCTCATTTGGTGCTTTGGCCACCATCAGCAAGTCCGCAAGTATGTTTGATGAGACATTACTTGAAGGAAAGATGACAGTATTGATATTACTTTGTCTATCCACCAGAGTACCAATAACATTGTCCATTAACGAGCTTTGCGAACATTATGATGTTGAAATATGTTGGTCACTTGAAATACATAGGACTACAGAGCGACTATAATATTTACTGACTACATACACAGAATATAATGCTCCAGTGGGATTTTGGTAATCACATTCTGTAGATATTATAATCGCACAGTGAAACTGCGGATTTTGCCCGACATTATAACATGTGTTGGTTAATGGACAACGGTGTCCTGCTCTGCTGAGTGTCAGTGATGAAAGTCTTATCAGCAGTGTCTCACATTGCTCTAATTCTGAACCGCTGTATTGGATGCTTTGTATAGAAACACACAAACATACCAAAGAAAGTGCTACTAGCTCCGTCTCCATTTTCATGTTTCTGCTGCTGTTCACGAGCCTGCTGGGATTCCTGGCACACATACACCGTCAGCCTGGGACGAACCACCCTAAAAACACACACACACAGTCAGCCTGGGACAAACCACTCCACACACATAATACGCTGACACATAGGTTTGCATAGGGAAACGGGTGTGTGTGCTTGAGGGAATAACTCATTTATTGTTGCATTACTAATTTGCTTAATGCTCACAACTCAAGGTTTAAATTGTGCTCTAAAAATATATATAAAAATGGCATTCAGGTAAGAATGTATTTTCTCTTAAGATGAGCCTTGTTAGCAGCACATTCATTCATTTTCCTCTGCATTCATTCACACTGCTGAAGGGAAGCCAAGATGTGTCTGATAGTGGATATGGACCGTAAAGAGATGTAGTACATACGGCCATAAAAAAACACATTCATAGAAACAATGTACAAGTAAATAACTGCTGATATTGCAGTTGGGTGGGTGGCTTGCTGATTTGCCTAAAGGCCAATTAATTGTGAATAATTACAATTTAAAGGGATGTCCATACAGAACGACATCCTAAAATGCAGATTATCGATTAATCAACAGAACGCACTAAGGCTTCGGTTGCTAGCTGGAGAACCTGTGCACTCACACTGTCTGCATCGACACACTCACACGGTCTGCATCGACACACTCACACTGTCTGCATCGACACACTCACACGGTCTGCATCGACACACTCACACGGTCTGCATCGACACACTCACACTGTCTGCATCGACACACTCACACTGTCTGCATCGACACACTCACACTGTCTGCATCGACACACTCACACTGTCTGCATCGACACACTCACACTGTCTGCATCGACACACACCTCAAAGAAGAAATGGCAGACAGAGATGAGCAACATTTTTTCCTGGTTGCTAAAATTCTCCACAGTTTACAGATTTCTTGTGACAAAAAGCGCAGAATTAAAGAAAACCTGAAATGGCAGTAAAATAACGGGAACCCCACTGAAAGTCTGAACACCACAGAGCTCAAAGGAACCAGATGACAGCCGGAGCATTTTACTACCTTTTACTAAGCTAGCTATAAACGAAATAGACTTTAATATAATAATATAGTAATTACATTAATAACGAGTAATTTGCTTTACAGAGAGAAATGACGTGGACTGCAATTATGATGTAGGAGAAAGACAGACAAAAACAGGAAGCAAGCTAAGAAGAGTGACAAGGAAGTAGACCTACCGCCCCTTCAATGCATTGAAGAGCCTTATACCATCTGCTGGCCCACAGATCTGAATGACATCTTCCCTGGTCAGCTTTAACAGATCGGCCCCTGGAACATAATACAGATACAAGTTCCAGGGTGAATGTCACAGTGTTGAGAACATAACTGCACTGCATTAAGATCTATATTGACCCGCTTACCTGAAAAGTTAGTGAAGAGACGAGAGAACGGTGAAAAACGGTTTCTATGGAGCCACTGCTGTGCATCCTGTGGTGTTGCCGCGGGTAACAGGTTCTTTTTGTTCCAAAAGAGAGACAGGTGGAGCAAAGCCATGAATTTTTTTTGCCTAGAGTTACTTTCAAAGGTGCAGAAATCAAATCCATGGGAATTAAGACCCATTACAATGCTAGAGCAGACTAAATGTCTTTGTAAATGCATTCTAAGTACACACTTAAAAACACTAGAGACGAATGCTGAATCCATCCACTTCTGCATTGAATGAATAACAAAGAAATGAGTATGTGGCATTGTTCTCCATACAATATCTAAGCCTGATCAGAGAAGAAAATGTGAAATGCATCCCAACGCTTTTCTCTGAAAGGGGAAAATGTGACATTCAAACTAGAAATCATCAAATAAATGCATATATACCTGATGGACACTTTCACTGTCTCTTGTAAGCAGGTGGGACGACAACTGTAAGGCAGAATGGCTCTCAATTTTAATATGATATTGTACCATCATGTCAAGACCTCACCACACACAACAACCATGTCTTAGTATTTCTGGCCAAAACGGCACGGCTATTGTCAAACTACATATTATCGGTTTCAACACTACACAGCGCTACATCGGATTTAAAATCCAGTTTAATATGCACTCATTAATTGGCTACAACACGCATTGTGAAGTTGTGATAAAATTTACATTTCTTTTGGGAGGGGGTCATTAAAACAGTCTAGTCCGAGATCTGTGCACCTTGCAACATAGCGTTTGACATTATGTTGACAAGATGACACACAGAATAGGATTAGCCTTGTTTGAACCAAACAGCAGCAATATATACTCCAAAAATTCAAGCGGGCCATAAGGAATGTTATGATACATGTTTCTGCCTACAAACTATTACAGACAACAAATAACAACTGGGAACACACTGATAAATCTCAGGCAGCAACTATGGGGGTTAATATGTGCAATACATAATTATTTTAAACTTATATTACACATCAGTAAATATTACACACTCACATTCTAGTTGAGTGTCTAAACCATGTAGTCTGCATCTTTAATCAGAATCAGACATAGAAAATGTTGGAAACTTACAATTGTATCAGTCAGACAGCTTTCAATCTATATCAGATAACAATGCGGGAGAAAAAAGGGAGAGAAGGTGTACACACCCTTTATAAATCTGAACTGATAGATGCATAGAAATGGGTGTCTAGGCTCATTTAAAGGTTTGGATCGACCGCATAAATCATTTGGGACACATGCCATAAACCATATTCCTCATAGGCGACAACTCTACAGCAGTGGTAAAAAGGATGCTGTGATGGACCAAAAAAAAACAAAGGGCATGATTTATGCATTAGTAAATGTTTATGGAAGGCAACTATAAAAAGGGAAGAGGGAGTCACAAGTAAAGAACACTTCAATATGAGCACGACAGTCGTTCACAATGCTTGTCTTTAGAGAAAAATAACTGTTGTAAGTAAATGGCGGATTCAAGGATTTAAAAATTACATTTCTTACTTTGCAGGTTCTTATGACAAAGTACCCCATATTAGGGGACATTTATCAATGCGTTTACCTTACTTTTCCCATCGGTTGTCAACATATACAGATAGATAACCATGCTCAAGAGTATTAAAAAAATATATTCATTATTTTGTTAAATATGTTTAGACTATGACATGCAAATGTGTGCAAAAGAAAATGTATGGGTCGTTCCAACAATTCAGTGCCATTAGAAAAAAAACGTAGTCATCAGGTAGATGTTTAACTTCAGAAAAAATAATCTGACGTAAAAAAAATTATAAATAAATGACATTAACTGCAAAATAAAGTAACAGGGTTAATTGTATCTCTTAACTTGAGCCATCAAGGAACTGGTAGCTTGTTTACAACAGGTGGACACAACTGCATGCAAGCTAAAAGGTTGCAGTATGATTCACCCGCTTTGTTTTCCTCCGCAAAAAAGCAGGAAACAATCTCAGTTCTGATGAGCCCCAAATGTAACTATTGCATCTTAATATATCAAGAACTAAATTGCGTAAAAAAACTAGGTAGTGATAATCCCCAGGCTAATATCATTCCCACATGAAGGATGATCGTGAAAGCACCAAGCAGTGGTGTTGCTTCTCAGCCAATGGGAAAAGGGAATGAGACAAGATTTGTCTTGATTAAGGGAAAATGTAACAAGAGAACGACAGAGGTTTTTGAATGCATAAGACCTAAGCCAGAGGCAAAAGTGTTTTTATTAGCATGACAACGACAACTGCCAACACAACTTTGGAGTGACTTAGGGAGAGGTCTGTAAATGTTGCTGAAGGGCCCAGCCAAAGCCTGGAATTTAACCTCATTGAGCATCTCTAAGGAGATCCGAAGATCACAGTTTACTGATCCTCTCCGTCCGATCTGACAGCGCTTGAGGATCCAAAAGTTAGAATGGGAGAAACTGCCCAATGCCAGGTGTGCAAAGCTAGTAAAGGTATACCCAAGAAGATTCATAGCTGGGATCCTTTCCAAAAACCACCTCTATAAAGTACTGAAAGCGGTCAGAATAATTATTAAATCTTTAAATGGTACATTTTTAAATGTGTTTTCTGACTGTCATGCCGGTCATTGTGTGTACATTAAAGGCACATCTTTTCTATAAGTCTATGACAGAAGAGAATCTGGAGAAAGTAAAGGGGTCTGAATACATCCCGATGCCACTTGATATTGAAGTTCACCATCAAATATAACAGGCTTTAAAATGCAATGTTGCTATAAAGATTAAACTTAAAATCAGTTTAAAAGGCAGTTTTCTGGTGGAACGACCCAGATGCACAAAAGTGTGTTGTTCTGATAAAGTGTGTGCGCTGCCTTGAAAATTAGTATAATAATTGCAAGATAAGCAACATAGGACATTGACAAACATTGTTTAGGGTTATGGGTTAGTGAGAAGGATGGAGCAGATGTATTTGAGCCATGGTTGGTTAAAGAACATACATGTTGCAGAGTAAAGGTACTCACATCTGCCACCTGAACTACTGGCTCTGGCTGGTGACTGGGGGATCCATTTCTGTAATGGATAAAAAAAAAGACTTACATATATACACAAGGGAACATACTGGGAGTAGGAAAGCAGACCCAAAGAAAAAAGAAATTGAACAAAAAATAACATTTGTATCCCTCATAAATTGCGATATTGTATACAACAAAAATGAACAACACTTGCCACACAATTTCTAAGGCACGTTTTGTGGTTGTGAACAGGGTGCATATGCGTATGTCCTGATCCCTACCCCTCTGCCACTGGAAAACTGTTGTGGGAGCTGTTGAAGCCTGGCGAAGGAGAGTTATTGACATATGTGACCTCTGGCCAGGGAGAGCACTGTAAGAAAACATCTCTGTTATTCCACTAATAGCAGGGACCTGAGCCTTTTATCAGGCAACATTGTAGTTGGTAGGTATTGAATATAGAATAAACTTGATAAATTGAATTTCTATAGATTACAATTCAATTATTGATACAAATGATTAAATAATCCAAGTATTTTCATCACATAGACCGTTCTGGCCATATTGTATTCATACCAAACCGTTCCCTCCAGCCCTTTCGGTCAACATACACTCTTACCTCGGTCAGGATGGTGGTTTCGTAAGAGGGCTGGTATTTCTCCTTCTCCTGAGGAGCCCTCTTCTCCATTTTCTCTCTGTCCGTCTTCTGCTTCCGGTCTGCACCTTTAGGCTAAGTAAGGGCAGTGAAAATATGTCTATTGTTTATAGTGCTATGATGTGCCTATCGCCTGTAAAGCACAATTCTAAACTTATCTCAATGCGTGGGTTCCAGCAGAATGCAACAACAGTTCATTTGAAGTTATTCAGTGTGATTAAAGAATATTCAAAATAAAAACAAACAAAGTGGCTTCTGTTGAGAAGATTCTTAAGCAATTAATAGATGCGGATCAAATGAAGCTTCATAACAGTAGTGGTCTCTAGCAGGTGGGCACGATCAGATGAAGCTTCATAACAGTAGTGGTCTCTAGCAGGTGGGCACAATTAGATGAAGCTTCATAACAGTAGTGGTCTCTAGCAGGTGGGCACGATCAAATGAAGCTTCATAACAGTAGTGGTCTCTAGCCAGTGAACACGATCAGATGAAGCTTCATAACAGTAGTGGTCTCTAGCCAGTGAACACGATCAAATGAAGCATCATAACAGTAGTGGTCTCTAGCAGGTGGGCACAATCAAATGAAGCTTCATAACAGTAGTGGTCTCTAGCCAGTGAACACGATCAGATGAAGCTTCATAACAGTAGTGGTCTCTAGCCAGTGAACACGATCAGATGAAGCTTCATAACAGTAGTGGTCTCTAGCAGGTGGGCACAATTAGATGAAGCTTCATAACAGTAGGGGTCTCTATCCAGAAGGTCATCTCACCTTGAAGACCTTCACCTGACAGCTGGCAGAATGCAGGTGCTCTGTGTACTCTCCGCCATCGTTCTCTTTGAAAGTGTCAATCTGGATGCGGAAAGGCACACCCTTCTCTCCACCGTGCTTCCGCATGGTGAACTCTGTGCTGATGCAGTGAACCTAAAACATGGAAGTCACATGACTACTTGAAAACAGGAGGATATGGCTAAAGTTCTGATGAGAGCGCAACGTAAGGTCATTCGGTAAAACTGAAGTAGGAAGATGAGCAACAACCATGTGGCTGTGTTGATCACGCTATACCTGGATAAAAACCGAAGTTCTTTTTGACGGGTCCCAGAGAAACTCCACAGTGTTTAGCTGGGTAGGGTTAGCCCTGGGGTCAACCATGCCGACTGACATGGGGATATCTGCAACGAAGCGTAGTCAGACACATTATCAGAAGGACTGGGTGGGCACTCGGTCTACGTGCGACGCATGCTTCTGTCAAAAATCCTTTATTTCAGTGAAAAAAAAAAACCACTGGCGACCATCTAGCGGTCTGCACCTAGATTTGGTCTGCAGAACCAGAGATCTTACCTAGGTCGAGGATACGGTCTCCAGGCCTGTTCCAACGCCAGCCTTCTAGCTGCTGGTGCTCTGTATATTGAAGACGCCGGTCATGGAAGACCACTCGGATGATGCTCTGAGGATAAAATAACATAACCAGGGAACTCAGACGTACCTGCACAACTTGTAGAACACAATGTGGTGTCATAGAAACAGGCATTTGCTCACTGTTCCTCCTACATTCATGCCTCACTGGGTTCTGGTTGATCTTACCTTCACCATTTTGCCTGTGATTTCAGGGAGTTCACCTATTTTTCGGTTGTCAAGCATTCGAATTTCATAGGACTGCCCTGAAATAAAAAATAAAATTCATAAACACTTTTCACTTGTTGTTACATAAAATTTGAAACCACTGCAAAAAAAAGCAGAATAATGTGTTTTGGAAACAGGCCAATGCTAACCTTGGTTGAGGTAGGTGAGCGTTTCATCATGTAGTTTGATGGCAGGCGAGGTAGCTGCACACAGAACATACTGGAAAGGAAGAATCTTGTTCTCACTGTCAGTTGGTAGGTTGGACTCCTCCTGCTTGAAAATGGGGAGAGCCAGCACGTCGCTGGAGAAAAAAGAGACAGACAATAAAAAGGTAACCCGAGGTCAGCTAAAGGAAGATTACGTTCACATAGAATCTACATCTGCATAAAAATAATCTACAGATCTGGAATCTTCCCAATATAAGACTTAGAGTATACCTACCTCTAAAATAAAAAGGCATTATTAAAATCTGTTTGCAATTTGATAAACAGCGCAACAAACCACTAGAAAGGGACACTGATTTATACTATCCTCTAGCTTCAAAGTTTATTAGTTACAATGGTAAAATGTGTGTAAAACAATCAGCAACAGGGGAATCTAGCCTGGACATCTCATTTTCCCCTTCAACATAAGAATGTCACTGGCACTTTGCTGGCACATTAGCATTATGTAACAGAAACCAACCACTTAAAGCCCTGTCTGTATCTCTCTACAAGTGGTTTGCATCTCCTGAACAAAAGCTGTTGCTGACCTTGCAAGACCCGAAGTACAAGAGGTGATGAAATACTATAGAGTAAGATTTATAATACTTTTACTACCAAGTATTACACGCCCGCACACACACAGAATGAGTGCATTGTGCATAGAATGTTTCAGAAATCCTTTTTCTAATAACAAGTAACATGGTACGTAATAAAAACGACAGATGAGACTAACCATCTGCTGCTTTAAGAACAGGAGGTAGCTGTTGTAACAGAGAACACAGCACTGTCTTGTGTCTCTGAGAATTTATTTCACTTCCACTGGCTATAATCTGAATACACTCTAGTAAGTTGCTGTCATCCCTAGCAGTTGCAGTTATTACATTGAGGACCACCATGCCTTTGAAAATACCCAAGAAACACACTGCTCCAAAAAAGCAAGCAAAACATTCCCGCTATCGTGGCTGGTGAAACAAACATTTTCACTTTACCAGTTGCCCATTCCTGACAAAAATAAATAAAATGTCAATGTAGATTCATACCTCATACTGTATGCCCCAGCACCAAGTTCCTGTCCAATGCCAGAGAGACTGGCATCAAAGTCCTGGACCAGACCTGATTCAATCACCTCGTCGGTGAGGGGTAATTTCAGTGCCCAAGCCATGACGACCGTGAGTCCAATTCCAGTCAAGGTGGTTTTAAATTCTCAATCACCGGTCTTAAAATTCCAAACTGGAATTTTTCTGACTGCTGGGCAGACGATTTTCTGCAACAAACTTAAACAGAAAGGCCAAAACACACAAACAGCTCAGTATAAATAGATACATGTTATCTTGGCAAGAAGAGTGACAGACTAAAGGTATTGGTGCTATATTACAGCTACCAGCTTAACAAGTCTATATGTATTATTCCAAATTGCATAGATCACAAAGAGTAATCACAACTGATTATATTGCAAAAAGTCCTAAATTAAACACATCAAGTAGGAATTGCATAACGTACAGTTCTAACTATATGCTCTCTATAGTTGCACTAGCAGTCAGTACTGTTTGTTCATGACATCAATATACGTTACACATAATACATATTGGTGGTAGTATAGTAGGTTTTCAACACAGTCACACAGCATGTATTAGATTACGCAATAGCTAGTAAGTACTGCTAGTAGACTACTTACAGACACCGAACCTACCTTAGAAACCAAGTTGGCTAGCTAGCCCTGCGACCACAGCAGGCCATGTCGATGTTACTCTTACTATGTTAATAAAGTTAGGCATAAACTAACTCACTATCATGCTACAGTAGCTATCATCATCATGCTACGGTACGGGAACAGTTGCTAGCGAATCTTTCTTGACACAGAGAGAGATAGAGTCCACAGCTTCTATCTCAACATATATAGCAATAACTAAGTAAATAAATAGATAGCGTTGGTAATGAATGAAATCCGCAATGAAATGTATCGTTATAAAAAACAAAATTTAACAAATTATGAAAATATCATTTTGTTTATCTAGCTTGCTACTAAACTAGAAAAGCTGCTTCCGTAGTTTCCGTAATATTATACTATGGTTTCTGGTTCCAACTGTCATTTATTTTGTCACAAGTGGAGTATCGCCTCCTACCGGATTGGAGTGGAAAATAATCAGTTCGGGCAGTTGCAGCCATAGACATAATATACAGGTTGCAGCATCATTAAACTGGGCCCTGACAGCAAGGCTGGACTCTACTCACAAAGGCAGCCATTGGCAGTTGCCCTAGTTACTTTCCCACAGGGGAATCCCTATCTCAAGTACCTTCCAATTTTCATAAGTTGTTGATTTAGCTTGAGGGGACAAGTGACACTATTTAATTCTCTAATGACAGTGGTCGGGAAGTGTTAAACGTAATCAACAAATGTACAGCTTTGTGTCCATAAGGTTCATACATAATTTGTATACTCTGTAGCAAGGTAGCTAACTTCCATCATAACTCATCCTTGCTTGGTACACTTGCAACTTCACTTGGATATGAAGATAGTATTATTCAAGCCCTAAGGGTGTAGGGTTTGGTTACTATATAGTTTTCAAATGGAATCCAGGGTACTTAGATATTGATAGGGTGGCCGAGAGGACACAGGAGGCAGAGCCAGACGCATGGGGAGGCAAGATCAGATATATTCTCAAAAACATTAAAGACTGATGGAGTTCACATACAACACCTAATCTGATCTATGGATCAAGAAGACACTTTTGCAATAGAATGAGAGTAATCATATATATTTTTTTAATTTTCCACATTTGTTCGAAACCCGTCAGAGAAATTGGGTGAACGATGAGGCCCCAGCAGTGCCAATATTTTTCACAGATTTTTTGTCTCTAGTATGAGTGACTAAATTAAAAAATATATAATAATCAATGCTTCTGTTAAGGGAAAATCATGAAGCCAGAACATATCAATAAGACCACAAGACCAAGCAGTGTTGTTTATTCTCATCAGTCATTATCACATTGCCTAAAGTTAAGATAACTTTGCGAAATCAATGCACAGACATTTTCACACAAAAAAAACCACTCTGTATGTCAAACCAAACATGTACCAATCAACCACTTACATAGATTTTCGGGTTCACCAGCTAGTATGTGCTACATATTCAATTATGTTTGACAGTCCAGACAGAAAAAACAATAAAGATTGAAGATTTTCTAGAGCATTCTAGACTACCAAGCTGAATATACTTCATTTAAATTTTGCCTGGCTATGAAGATGCCTACAACTACACGTTTCTTCACTCATCTGCAATTAAGGCTTTTAATACGTTATCTCATAGCAGATGACCTATCCCTAAAGTGCATAGAATTACAAGGTTATTAAACATAGTTAGGAGTTGGTTTAGTA
Organism: Dallia pectoralis; assembly: GCA_029465975.1. Classification (NCBI taxonomy): domain Eukaryota; kingdom Metazoa; phylum Chordata; class Actinopteri; order Esociformes; family Umbridae; genus Dallia; species Dallia pectoralis. The sequence goes on along the minus strand of CM055728.1, from coordinate 23,884,046 downwards.
TGTCCCTAAATTATTGTTACATTTTTGTAGAGAATCAAAACAAAATTGACAACATATGCATTAATTAATTTACATAGTCAAGTTGTTTTATTTAATCAATTTGATTAATTAATTGATTGTTTTCATTGTGTAAGTATTCTCCCATACAGGACACACTAAATATTACAGAGTGCTCTCTCACTTGACAACAGTATTTAAAACTCTTGACTGTATCGTCTTCTAATAGACAAACACAGACTGTCATCCCATAACTATTTAAAACAATAGATGTGTATTTAAGCGTTTTTACAGTTTTACTAATGAGATCCCTACCTTTACAATAGTATCCAATATGGCATTGGCTTTTCTGACTTTCTTAAAATACTACAACATTCACACACAAACATAAAATCGTAAAAACTGACAATTCCCAACCTATTTTGGTGCCAATCATTTTCAGTAAACTGATGTTATACAACTAACAATGCAATGCAAATTAATCAAATTTTAGGGGCAATTGCCCTAACATTTACAAACAACACTTACAAAATAATAGTTTTTTAAGTATATAAAAGTGTTTCAAATTCCAGCCATTATTTTACTAATACCTGGGTACATCAGTAAACGAAACAGGAGCTTCTCCAACTGATAGAGACTGTAACCGATAACCTCATTACATTTCACATGCAGTGTTTCTCTCCCACAAAGTCACACACACACACCTGCGCATGCACACACACACACCTGCGCATGCACACACACACACACACACGCGCACGCACACACACAAGCACAATGATTATTCCAAGTCCATATAGTAGACTCAGGTCAAGTGTTATTCTGTGTTTTTTCTGAGCACTGTCTTTTTCAAAGTCCATATATACATGTTAACTGTATTACTGTCGTAAAAAACGTTCTTCTTTAGCACTGATCCCATTGTCCAAACTTTCCCATTAGTCAACAACAACTTACGTCACAAGCTCATAGCTGAACCTGAAACAAATTAATTTTGCTGGTGTTTTTCAGTGTCTGGCGCCTGTTGCAGAACCATACACGGACAACCTCACGGTCGTAATTTAGCTCCTTTGCGATCTCCGTTATCTCCTGGCCAGTGGGCAAGGCATTCTTCTCAAAGTAGGTGTTGAGAACTTCAATCGCCTGTGGGGTGAAACTGGTGCGTCGCTTGCGTTTCTTGGATGGCTCGCCACCTACAAACTCCATCAGATTCTGCTGGCCCTTCTGGTTCCACAGCTCTGCTTCTGCCAACCATCGCTCCAACACAGGCTTCAGCTTCTGAGCACTCTTGGGTGTAATGTCCAGTTTTTCAAACCTGCAGGTGGCAACAGCATAACGGTTCTTATAATCAAATAAACAGTAGCCTCTGATCAACTGAATGCTACCGAACATCTTTCCTTTAATACCATTTGGAAAAGAATACCTGACCCCATCCAAACTCTATGTAACCAAGTAGATTTTAAAAACAAAACCTGAACTGCTGTCCTCTGATTTTCCTCATAATATTAATTGAGATAGAAACATACACTATATCATACATATCATATTTCACAGATCGGACGTCAGAAGAATATATTTTGCTGCCAACCCTCCCAATAGGACAGAGGGGTTCACCTGCAGATGGCAGACTGGCTGTAAGCTGGGCCCTCTGTAGCTGTGAGGGCCTGTCCCACTTGTGTCTGTGTCAGCCCCAGGGACAGCCGGCGGATCTTAAAGTTCTTGGCAAACTCTCGAATCTCTTCCAGATTAATACCCTCATCATCTGTGCCTCCTTGCTGCGGCTCTGCAGACAAAAAAGAGACATGCTTGGTGTAATTTCCAAACTACTAATATATACTGAGAGATTTTAGTCATTTTCCAATCTCAACGTTACTTTCCTGGTTGAACTTTAAGTTGAGTAGAAAATAATAGTATTAAACCACATACTGCTGACAAGCTGACCCACAGTGGGTGTGTCTCCACAGGGGACAGAGTCTGATGAAATGGGAATGACGTTCTTCATTGCAGACGGTTGTGGGGCAATGACAACAGGTGACTGCGTAACAGTAGTTACCTGCGCCTGAGGGGAAATATCAACATCTGCAGTGGATTCATTGTTAAAAAGGCAATGACGAAGACTCCCAATTCTAGTTCTAAACCAGTTCAACCATTACCAAATACAAATACAAGCGTTTCCAACATTTTTGAAATCCTGTCACAGAATAAAACTGTACCTGGGTGCTGGGCTTCGATGATGTCACAGGAACATTAGGTTTGGGCATTACGGCTGCGGAAGTGGGGACTTGGGCCGTTCCATTTCCTATGGTGGCAATGATCTGGCCCTGGGAGTTGAGAATCAACTGCGGCTGGACAGCCTGGACCTGCAGGCCTTGGAGGTTCAGAGCCTGAGTAGCGGCCCCTCCTGTCAGCGAGGCAGGATTCAGCATCAGGGGGATGGTTCCAATCACCTGCGTAGTTCACAAATTTGTTTACTGGTGTTAGGAGACTCCTTTTCAGGCCACATGATCCAGACCAGCGATGTGATCTTGTGCACTTCTAATCGGAATCCAGCAACAGTTAATACATTACACTTGTTGTTCACTGACAGCCCGCTAATCAGGGCCGCTATAGGAAACTGCCATGAGCGCCGTTAATCCGTAAGGGCGCCAAACAAGTAAAAACATAAAAATATTGGCTGTGTTGCAAGGCGGGCTGTAGCTAAAAAAGTGTTCAACAAGACATTTGGTTATTTATATGTCAGCACTGGGAGTCAATTTACTCCAAGAGTAATTTACCACTTTAAATCAACACAAAAAATAAACAGAGCTACTGCAACTGCCAACAGAGGCCGAACATACACTGCGAAAATAAATTGTGTTCTGCAGGTAATAGTGGGTCTGCAGTATCAGGTGTGTTTCAATACAGCTGATACCATTCAGGTGAAGGAATAGAAATGTGTTTCACAAAGTCAAAAAAAAATGTGCGTCGGCAGCCGTTATAGAAACAGTGCAGTTGTTTTGTTGACTAAAATTGAGAAAGTTTCTTGGGGTGGTCTTGTCTGCCCTGTCACCCACCTGTCCCTGGGCATTGGTGATGAGCTGGCTGGTGATTCCGGACATGGCACTGGTAATGATGGGGGTGGAGGTGAGGGAGCTGATGAACTGAGTCTGAGCCCCCAGAGACGCAGCGCTGATCTGAGTGGAGAGGAACGGAGACATCCAGAACATATTGTTCTACTATCGATAACGTCATCATTTTGACTACACGGTCCACTGCAATTCAGAAGTATGGATGTGAAATCAAAGAAACATCAGAAAAACTTAAAGGTCAACAGACATCACAATACAACTATGCAAGTCACAGGTAAGGAAAACCTTCTCACAATGGCAGGGTTGATGGAGAGGCCTGCAGACTGCAGGGTGGCCACAGACACGCTGGGTTGAGAGACAGCTGGCAAGGCCTGAGCCAGTTGGGCCGCGGTCACCTGGTTGCTCTGTTGAGCCTGCTGCATAGCCGCCTGGACCTGCTGTAGTGAGGCTGTCTGAGGCTGAAACACTGTCTGCTGGGGCTGAACAGAATTGAGCACGGTGGCTGTAAAAGAAGAGCACAAACCGATAAAGCCTCACTGACCTAGTGAGTAGCAGCCAATACAAGATACTCTTAATTCCATATTAATTCACGGCAGAACAGCGTATAATCTATGCCGGGTCTTACTTTGCAGCCCTTGTAAGCCTTGTAAACTCTGCAGCCCAGCAAATGGCAGCTTGAGAAGGCCTCCGGCCTGGCTGGCAGCCGAGAGGCCAGGAAGTGCGGCAACGTTGCTGGTGGGGAAAGTGAGGACTGCCAGGCCTCCTTGGCCCCCCAAAGACCCTGCCATACTCAGGGGAATGAGCAGCGGCTGACCCAATGAGCCTGTCTGGGCCATCATCCCTGTCACCAGAGTTGCCAAACCATCCTGGGTCAGAACCTACAAGGGTGGACGAGAAATTGAAGAGGGGTGAGAAATCAAAAGAAAATGACTGGCCAACAACGAAAGCACATATTGCTTATTTTTATCTCACCTGTTGACATCCCTGTAAACCATGCAAGCCCTGCACAGTGATGGGCATGGTGGTATGTGGCTGTGTTAAGGACACACTGATGGGGACTGCAGTCTGAGCCAGTGTCTGGACAGCAGACTCCACAGACAGCACCTGGTCTCCCAGCACTAAAAAAAAAACACAAGAGATCATAGTTTCTAGTTAGCCAACCAGAATAAAACATTGAACTTCACGTTTGGATTTTTTTTTACATTAACTGGAAGAATATATACAGTGTATCGAAATGCAGTATAATCTGTCTCACCTACTGTATTGGTATCCAACAAATGGCTCACCTACTCCCCCCGTGTTTTGCGGCGCCATTAGGCTGCCCTGCGTGCCAGCCTCGGGTTGCTCTATGGCCAGACTACCTCCATCTTCACCACCTAAACCAGTCTTCACATCGGGCTCTGAGGATGGAAGAGAGGCTTGATCTACCTCCACTTCCAGGACTCGGATCGTCTCATGTCCGGACATCACGATCACCTGCACAGCAGTTGGGATCACAACACAAGACCAAACTCTCAGACCATCCTGACAACTACCATAATATAGACAGATGGGACCTGATCCTAGATCTGTACTCCTGGGAGGTTCTATGATCAGAAGACCAAGTCATGCAACGTGAGCTGGCGGGGAAGGCGCAGACAGAGAAACAGTGCAATGCAGGAAAGACTGAAAGCATACCTGGTTGTCTTTGGTAGGGTATTTCAAAGTGCAGGAACCTAATGGCTGAAAAAATACTTCTGCGGTCAGACAGTGAATAGCTAAGGAGAACAGAGAAGCCAAGCACACACGTTAGGACACAATGAACCAAAATAAAAGCACACAAATGAAAAAACATGAGCACAAGGAAACGACAATGAGCATCACCCAACAAGCAGCTTGAAGCAATGCTTTCTGAAAGCTCCCAATGTCATTAAAAAAAAATGCATTGCTTTTGTTTGCTGACAATGAGTGTAAAAGACACAGCTGGAGTGGAAGAACACAATTAATCAATAGGCATAATATAGCAAACCTTCGTCTTCCTACTGAAGGTATATAAATTTATGGCGTGTTAGAAAAATACTATACACAAGTCAAAATGATTGTGTGGTGGTTGTAGTATATGTACAGAGAAGTAAAGAAAATGTTGGACTTTTTGTTATAGACTTTTATTTCTTTAACGAAAATCTATGTTATGGCTGTTCGTTTTGAAACTTCACAGAACCAATTGCATTTTCGTAAACTGAAGTTTGCAATAAAAATTCTGAAAATAAAGATGACCAAGAGAAAATGATAAATCCCTTAGTACTTGCATGAACAGCCTTTGGACAAGATTACAGCAGACTAATGTGTATCGTAGACACCAAGCTTACAGCACCTTTCCTCTTGGCAAACTGGACAACATTTCAGTAGCACACTGCCGAAACTCTTGCATGTTTGTGGTGTGTGATCCAGAAACCTGCTGGGTCCCTGGGTGCTTTCTGATGTGTTTGTGGTTGTTGCCCTGTTAGAAGACCCACAAACTTCAATGAAGACTGTGTTTTAACACTGGAGCGAACATAAGACTATATAATTGAATGCCCACAGTACCAAAACCAGCAAAGCGACCCAAATCAATTTAACTTGTAAAATATTTCATGGCAGGAACGGTGATGTTTTTATTGAATGCTTGTATAGTGGATTGTTCTATATTGGGCAGTAAACAGTTCATATCTGAATACCATTTAAAACCTAAGGTGTTATTGGTGGAGGGCACCCCTCAAACATTGAAGAATTTGACCAGTTTGCAAAAGTCAACTTACTTGAAAGGTACAACAAGTTCAAGGAAAGCTATGAAAAAGATTTTGAAAGTTTGCTTGGCCAAAATGTGCCTGTGCAATCAAGTACCAGCTCATAGTTTTTGTCCATGTAATTTGTATTGAATTCAAACAAATATTGGATGACATTTCAGGAAAATCAATATAAAAGGGTGTCAAAATGTTGGACAAAAAGTTTATTTGTAAGATTGTCATAATTTGACCTTATTTATGTACATGATGACACCAAGGCAACATCAGCTGATAATGATGGAGGAGTATGAAGCAGTGACAACAGAGATGTTTAGGAAACTATAACTGGGATGTGCATCAGATGTGATAACTGGAAGTGTTGGTACCTGTTCATTGACAGTTAGGGGTGCATCAGTTAGGATTTCATTAGGCTCCATGATTTAATGATTTTGCCACCAAGCTGTCAGTCTTCACATTCTAGGTAAGGAGCGAAAACATTAAAACAACAAATCATATAATGCCACAAAACCGGCAGCAAAAGAAAGCCGTCAAAACTTGAACGTTAAAACAAGAAAGCGTATTACAGGGGGTCTTCACAAATACATTTTGGGACAACAAAATTGAGTGCATCTAAAATCTCTTTTACTAATCCTCAACCTAAACATCGTAACGTAACATTTAAGCCTAAACGCATAAGTCATTTTTCAAAATGGGGACAGGAACGATTTTCCTCATTAGTATTATGATTCAACCAGTTTGGGGACATTTGTCCTCACTATAAGATAAGGAACACACAGTGATACTTAAGGAGACAATGCATTTATTTTTCATACAGGCAATGTTATTACATCTCATATAGAACATGTGGTGCACCAGAATATGCAGCTTCTGGATTCTTAGCGACCTAGATAGGCCCTCCTGCATCCCCTCCCCCGAGAGTCGCCTCCTACAAAGAACAGCTGATAAACGAGTATCTGACATTCTTCTATTTTGACGTAACATCAGGAATATTTGTGACGCGCTGCACAAGCCAGCACAGAAATGCTAGATCTGTCAAAACTTCGGCATGTGTAGATCTGTACCCCACCCCCAATATAGACCCAACAAAATGCGCCGCGTACTCAAGAGGAGACGACGTTACCCATAAAATATGCGCTCACACAAATCACCCGCAATCCCATGCCTGGGGACTGCATTTTATGCATTTCCCTCTTTTTATCATAAATATATAAATTATGCTAATTAACCTAAGAGCATTGCATATTAGCCAAGAAAAACTCATTTCCTTTCGCCATTTCGTCGCGCTATATAGCGAATGGCCATATAAATCTGAAAGCATGCGAACTTAACAAACTTACCGTAAATATGTGTCTTATTTTCTGTGTTTTTTCCTTTTTAAAAATCTTTGCCACAGTTTGCTTTAGTCACACATAATTAAAAATTCATCTCACAGCTCCAGACAGGCGCTATGGCTGCACACAAAAGAGGCATTTGCATTGATAAGGAGGTTTGACAACGTAAAGATCCTTTCTTAATATATTTTGTACGGTCCCTTCGGTACTACAATTCAGATTACCTACATATTCCTCAAAATAGCATCAAAAAGCGACTTGTGCTGTTAAGACCACAAAAATTACAACAAATTTGGCCTTTAGGACCACGTCATGAACATAATTTATGCAAGGAAAATCTCGCATTGAAAAATGTCGGCCTCGACTCTAGCAAGCCATCACTGCCTTAAAGAGACAGTGCGTCTAAAAAACGTAAAAACATTGAAAAGTAAAATAGTCACACATTGTACAACTGGAAACATAATGTGATGAAAAGTAAATACAAAGTAGCAGAAAAAGATAGAACGTCAAATAGGTTCACTGGTCTATAAAATTCTGTCCAGAAGAAAATACCTCCCTAAACAGACGAAGCACACCTCCCTAGATGAAAATACATTGTCTGTTAAACGCTTTGACAATCATTTTTTTGTGTTAACATTTCACACGTGCTATTGAAATGTTTGAAGTATTATACGGAACACCAGCTTTCTCTGTGTTTGTTATGAATAGTCTTTGGGTGTATTCTCCCTATTTTTCGTGCCAGCTGGCAGACAGTGGAATTTGCATGTATTTGGATTGCCATAGAGTTTAAAGGGAAAGCAGAGCATTTCGAATCTTTAATTAATCCCCTCTATCGCCAAAGCATACATCTGTGATATTACCTCTAGGGATCTATTTTTTTTTTAAATAAAAAATAATTTATATTCCATTTTATCACGATAAATGGCAATCATTTGTTTGTGGAGAGGGGGTATATATATTCTCTTAAATTACATTGTATTTCTAGCGTTGGTTCAGTACCTTCCGTCTCATGTTATGTAAAATGATAATTATGCACTGTATATGTAGCTTATGAGGAAGGGCAGCACGCACATTTACCCCTAATGGGAGTGGCGAAACCTAGATGACGTCACTGCATCACCATCAAAACAAAAATAAAAGAGGAAAAACAAGGAAGTGAACGGTCACGTAACTCTGAGCTGTTATCTCCGTTTTTAGTATTCACACGGTCCTGGTCGAAAACAATTTCAAAATCATAACCATCGGCCTAGAAGCAGAAAACGACACACCATTTCCGGACAATGAACAACAAAGGTAATCTAGCTAGCTAGCGTCTAACGTTATTTAAATACGTGTTATTAGCTCACTACTCTAACTAGCCACGGTAGCTAACATAGTAGCTAGCTAGCTGACGTCTAACGTTCTTTAAATACGTGTTATCAGCTCGCTACTGTAACTAGCCACGGTAGCTAACATAGTAGCTAGCTAACGTCTAACGTTATTTAAATACATTTTATTCGCTCGCTACTGTAACTAGCCACGGTAGCTAACATAGTAGCTAGCTAGCGTCTAACGTTATTTAAATACGTTTTAATAGCTCACTGCTGTTACTAGCCACTGCAAGGTCTGACATACAACGTCACCTGATGTTTTCATTATAATTTGTTATAATCACACATACTAGTGTCTAAATTGAGTGGGTCGTCACTTATAGAAGTATTCCTGTATAGCTTCCTGTATAGTTACGTTGCCGAAGATGTGACCCTTAAGTTAACTAGCACAGAACATTAAGATGGCTAGCTGTCTGTACCTGCTAATTAGCTTGTAACCGCGTAATCTGACCTTAATTCCACCATCCAGCTAGGCATCAGGTCAACTGTTTACAACATTTAATAGTAAGGGTAATGCTAATAGACTGCATTCTCGGAAGGAAAGACGTTTTAGTATATTATATACGTTTAATTGATTATATTATTTTATTGATGATGCAATCTAGGCAAAAGTGGTACTAGGTTTATTCCAGGGGTTATTACAATGGTTTGGACAATTTTACCATGTATAATTAACATTCTCCCATTTCTTTGGCAAAAGGGGGAGATCTTTACTTAATACAATAGCAACTAGTGATGCTGAAGTAGCTAAGGAAATTACACCAGATCTTTGCCGTTTTAACAAACTACAGATGACCCAAACTACTACCCCCGTTTGAATTTGGATAATAGTTTGACCATGTTGCTGTCAGCGTAGCCACTCATACGGCACTCGGCAAGGGGGTTCTAGCTCTGTGCAAACTAAATAATAAAGCCCTTAATAGAGCCTAAGAGTATTGGGCCAGTTGCCAAAAAGTTTCTTCATGAATCCATAAAGCCGACCAGGTGAAAAATCTGTTCAACACTTAAGCAAGGCATTTGACTCAACTTTGCAAACCAGACCAGGGTCCCATCTCATGAGGAATGTCTCATGGCTGTGCTCAGATCCAAAAATAATTAGACTGTCTCTTCGTCGACTGTCAATGTACCTGTCTCTTAAGATATTTGACTTGTGCATAGATGAATTAATAGAAAGGCAGCCCCTAACGTGTCAGGGACTCATCCATTCATACCCCCTGAATTACAAGTGGTCTTTAATTCCACTTGATTAAATGATTTTGTGTATGATTTTGTGTATCCAAGGTTCTTATCCCCAGCAAGCTGTGTATCCTCAGCAGAGCAGTGCACCAATCTACCCTCCTGCTATGCAAGTGTCTCCCCAGGCTCCCCCTTATTCAGATGCGCCACCTGCATACTCTGAGGTAACACACTTATTTACAGGGGAAATGGGCATCTGATTTTGTGATGCATAATTTAAATCATATCAGTACAAACATAGACAGTCACTAACGTTCCCTTTCTCTTCGTTGCGCCACATAGATTTACCAGCCCAGGTATGTGCACCCATCTCAGGCTGGCCAGCTACAGCAGATGTCCCAGTACCCCGGCACCCAGATGTACATGCAGCTACCCCAGTCCATGGCTGTTGGACCAATGGCGCACAACGTCCCTATGGCGTACTACCCCATGGGACCAATGTACCCCCCTGGCTCCACTGTGCTAGTGGAGGGGGGATATGATGCTGGTGCTCGCTTTGCGCAGAGCAACAGTGCTTCCATTCCGGTGAGTGTCTGACCTCTGGGTTGGTCCTGAGGGAGGACCCTGGTATAAAACTAGAATAATTGATTCACTAGAATTGGTCAAGTTACTTACCCATTTATGACTTTTTGTTTCCCGTCACCTAAACCCCATCACAGCCCCCACCTCCAGGACACATGCCTAATGCAGCTCAGCTGGCTGCCATGCAGGGTGCCAACGTCATGATGACACAGCGCAAGAACAACTTTTTCATGGGTGGCTCCAATGGTGGGTACACCATTTGGTAACAGCCAGTGTTTTCCACAATTTCTGCCCATGCTCCTCTGCTTCATTCAACATGTTGACCCCCTCACCTGGCAACTTATTTCAGGCTGCCAGGCCATGCCACAATACTGACATCACCCATTGGAATGTAATACTTTAGAGCCCAGGTAAAAGGTACAGTACTCCAGTCAAAGCAGCCTTAACTGCTGATTAATCATTTTGGCTGCTGAACCAGTTCCCAGACAATACAAGGATAGTGCTGCTGTCTTCAGTCAACACATTTCAACTTTCATTGTTTTTACAGTACGAGTGGATGACATTGATCTTAACTCTAAACAATATTGCCATTTTGTACTTGATAACTTGTTTTTCATATTTATAAGACTCAGACTAGCCCTCATGTCTTCCTTGTTAAGAGTGCTACCCTAAATGGAGCTTAGAGTAGGCTTTACTTTTTAGTTGTTTTTTTGTTGTTGCTATTAATGGTAAGTTACAGTATATGCCCAAAGGCTGATCTAAAATCAGTTTCTGTGACCACTGGATTAATCTGAATTGGGGAAAAAATTAGTCTCAAGACTCCAGTGTGCTGTAGTATAATAGAATACTAGTACGAACCAGACAGGATGGGATTAGATAATATTAATATATTATTACATGCCATGGTGGTTTACTGTACCTTCTTTAGCTTCTTGGGCAACCATTGATGAACATAATCAGGTGCAGGAGAGCACAATGACCTGGAAAAAAGCAATGTACTGAAAATACAAATTAGAATCATCAAAAGGGTTGGTTGGCATTATTTCTGTCATTGGTTGTCATTCCCAAGTCGGATACCCAGAGTTGTACATTATTTCAGTGTTTGGTTTTCTGTTCTGTAAAACAACGACACCCATGTTTTCTTAAACACTAAAATGACACTGTAATATAAACAATAATAATGTTAGATCTGGGGGTTAAGATGTTCAAACATTACTTTAACACTTTGCTAAAAGGACTACAGTGGAAAAAAATATTCAATGGAATTTTAACCGGTTTTCTTTTCAGCATTGATCACTTTAAAGCACATCATTTGAGGTAATTACTTTGCCAGTATAACCAAGGAACTGGTTGTACCAAAGATATGGTCTAGAATGCACTACTAAATGTTTAGTTAATGTAATTTCTAATTATAGTAAATCAAATATGGCACACTTAAAAAGCTAACTTATCAGATTTATGGAACAGCAATGACTTTATGTTAACATCTTTGATGTGGCATTGCTGTTCTTGTGTTTTGGGTGGTTAAATGTTTGTCATTGTGACTAGGTAGTTTTGCATGCCTCTTTGCACTTTTGCTCTGTACAACTTCGATATTTGTAAAGATGTATCATTGCTAATTTTTATACAAAATACCACAAGCATTAATTTTATGTGCACTGCAAGAAATTATAGATTTTGCTACTTGGTTTTAGTACAGAAGCTAATAACCTGCAGCACTAGGTATAGGCTACTGTCCCATGGAACTGTATTGTTTTCGGAATTAAATTGATGTACAGTAATTTCCCTCCAGTTGTGGGGGATTTCCTAAATGTCTTAGGACTGCATCAAATCACTTGCATATCGTTTCACTCACCTGATTTGTGGTAGTATTAAGCCACAACATTATTTATGAAAATGTTCTTATTAATAAATATGCATTACATGACCAGAGCTTAAACTGTTTATAAAAAAAAAAAGTGCACTGCTAATTAAACTACCATGTAACTTTAAGTAATAAATTCTGTATTTAACATTAGTTTTGATCTAGTCTGTAAGACCATGTCTGAACTTGATTTTGGTTTAAATGTTTTAACGTGATTCCTCGCTGTTCTTAAATCGTCTTGTATATTCTGACAGGAAATTCTGTCACTGGGTATCCGACGTAATAGCCTAGACTTGATGGTTGTGGCCCTCCATAAAACCAGACATTTCAGGTTACTCTGGTCAGTTGACCAACTATCTGGAACCTGCTAGCCTAGCATGCAAGTTGTTTGCACATTATCTAATAACATGACCAGCTACCATTCCAAACATAACTGTCGTGTCACTAGTATTTGGCACAGCGCTAAACATGTATACCATTCCCAAACCAACACGTTAACGGTTTAAAAGGGGTCACAGCTTTCAAAATGTGTTCAAGTACATCACTATTTTTTTCTCTGTGTCCCAATATTGTGTCTGTAATGCTGCATCATAATGGTGGCTTAGACCCAGCAATATTATGTACTGTAGTGCTTACCAGTAGATGCCATGCCAACCACACCCTGTGTGGAGTAACCGTTTTTGTTGAAGGATTTATGGACAACTATAGTTCAGGGATTCTAAACATTTTATAATATGGATATATGTATTAAAGTGATTTCATGGACTGGTACACTTTCTTTTACGGTTACTACGAAGGACACGAGTCACTAAGGTTTGCTAGTGTATCTGAAAGAACTCTTCGGAATGGAACTTCGGTGCACTTAACATTTTACAATACTAATCTTAAAATCTAAGATAAAAATTTAGAATAAAGGATATTTTGGAAATCTAAAATGCTACATCTTCAGTTCTTTTACCATGATTCTGAATAATATTTTAATGTCATGCATCAGGACTCGAGCATCTCAAGAAACCCAGAATAAATGAAAATGTGTAGATATTTTTTTACAGGGCACTAACTATATGCTTGTGATAAACATTTAACTCATGTGAGGATAATGCTCTACATTTTCTGACCACCCATCTCTTGTAGCTCTGAAGACATTTAGTTGTGAGTGAAAACAATATGCTTTATTGCCTTTACTGACCTGCCATCTCTTGGCCAGGACAGTTACTATGTTGGCAGAAACAGTACTTCAATACATCATTTAAACACAAAATAGTTCCTTTTTGGTACATTCTTTTCCCTTTAACTGTCATAATAGCTGCCATAGAATCCTTATAATAAATACAATTTGGTAAATTCTTTAAAATGGCATAAAATAATAATCAATTAAGCATTCCATTAACAACCACAATTTCCCGTTTAGCCCCAGATGGACAGTCATATATAGAGAGGTTTACACAGATTATACAATGTGACGGGAAAAATGCAGGCATATTTATAAGACGGAACCAACAAACTAATGAATACACATTTCTTACCAATTTGTCTTATCTCATGTCCAGCTTATCGGTCTTTTTGGACGTTTCAAGTCCAAAGATGGTCATTGTTTTCCTATTTCCTGTCAGTCTGACAGAATATTTTTGTTAAAACACACCCACAGTTCTCCTCGCATTCCATCTTTTCATCCTTCAATCAAGTTCAAATGAAGTACTCCTTCTTTTCTTCGTTTACAGTTTCACTGTTGGTCCGTTCAGGGTCCTCCCCTGGGGCAGGTTCTCCTGTCGTTCTGTAGGCACCCTTATTATGGCAAAAGTACCGGTACAGAAAGAAACTCAGCACAGCTAGCGTTACCAGTACAACCACGATGACCACTGGGGAGAGACAGTCAACTACTTTTAGAATGTTTACTGACAACAATCTAACGATTTATTCAAGTACTTTTAAACTTGGGGGTTTTCAACATTGTTAACGCAATTGTTGATATTTATCAGTGATGAAGTGATAAGAAAATTGGTGGAAATATTTTGGCTTACCGCCAATGAGGACAGAGTCATCGGTTTGAGCTGGAAGCACTGTTGTAGGACTCATGTCTGTAGATTAAGTCAGAAGTTGATGACAAATTATGTCAGTTTTATACTGGAGGCTATATTAGTATAGCATAAAGTGAAATATTTCTCAATACAGGGATTCTGAACAGTAATTTGCAAGGATATTTTGACGTGACACAGTGACTTAACCAAAGGTAAATAAAACAGGCATCATGAAGAAGGGTTGGGCATTATCAACCCTAAAGGTAAACATGGCCACTGTAATATATAGCTACACAGCAATATTTATTCAAATATCATAAGTACTGTTACAAAATAAGTGCCACATTTAATCACATTTCTCAAGCACATGAAATACACCCCACTAACCTGTAACAGGAGTAACGAACATTGTGTCTGATGATGTCAGACCGACAAGCTATATTGAAAAGAGAAAAAGTATACTTATTACATGTAACTATTTAAACAACACAAGTCAGAAGTAAATTGTCCTGTTTTCATAACCAATAGTAGGTTACAATAACTCAATGTAGTGAGATGTACAATAACCATGTGCAATTTACTCTTGACATAAAACCCCACTAAGTTCCTCGTTTACGACAGGCTTCTGTAAATGCATAACATACATAAAAATGCCGAACAACAATCGTGTAATAAATACCCCGTGATGAAGATCATTATATAATAATCAAATATTTGGATTGTGAAAATATAGAAATTGTAGACAAAGAGCTGTGTTAACGCCAGCTGAGAATCAGTTCCAACTAACCGGTTTGAATTGGATCACTTACAAACGGGTTTCTCCTTACATTTGCGGTATGCTATTGACCTTATGTTACAGTAGACGGGAAGTTAAAAATACAGTAAACACTGTACTATTTGTATCGCTTCTTTAGAGCAAGCTATTAAAACGAAGGCCGGACAAATCATAGTTACTGGTTTGCTATATCACTTTACATCACTATGCTGCCATTGTTAATCACAGTCGCGTTATAAGTACCCGATAACTTTACCTGAATAGCCAGCTAGTTAGCCTAGCCACATCTGCGGAGAGCGATATAGTTGATAACTGGTCACCTCACGGAATAACAAGTTTGTCCCCCAAAAAATGATAAAGAAAAGTGCGGAATAGATTGGGAAAATATAGTAAGTACCTTTAGTAAGCCTGCGACAAACAGGACAGCACAAACACTGCTTTGAGTTTTCACAGGCGTGCTCACTGTCGCAATACTGGGAGCTCAGTCTAAACTTTGCTGTTGTCTGCGCGTTCACGATACTTTTCGGTGCTCGTCCCCGTGAACAATGTGACTTCCCAGAGATGTAGAAACCGGTGAGTTGAGTTCAGGTGTATGACTATGGTAAGTCTAATTAAATGGTAAATGTAATGGTTGTTAAGGTAACGGTATATTTTAAGAGTATAGCTCCGGATTTGGACAGTGAGGCTTGTATCTCCTTACCCCGAGTCAAGAGGATTACCTTTTCTGTTGTATCTGCATCCAGTTTCCAGAAATTGCCATTTGTGCTAGTTGTGCCTTTTACTCGTACAGTCATAACGCTAATTCTAGTTACCATACTCTTACGAAATTACCTCAAACTTTTTACAAACTAGACACAGATAAATTTAAATATTCATTATGTCTTTATAAAGATAGTTCAGGATAGCAATTGCATGCTTAAGCATATTGCGGACCTACCAGAACATGTACAATAGTCTGCTCACAAATACTGACACTTCTCTAAATAGGGGCAAACTTTATCACTTTAATTATACATTTTATACGAATACAAAATTGACAAAAAAGATAGTAGCCTACTACTTTGGATTTCCATTAAGTAATTTAGATGTTTGAATATTAATATCAAGCTATTCATTCAAATTGATTATACAAATATCAAGTTATTCTGGAACAATTTAGACCCCCAAATACATTGCTTTTTATGAATAAAAAAAACATTTTACAAAAAAGTACAATTAAGTGAGGTGTATTGGTGTTATACATATAGTTAAATTAAAATACAATTCCCAGTTATTGGGTATACTAGCACACACCTATGAAAAGCACAAATAAGCATATTTTATTAGTAAAAATAAAATAACTGCATTGTCCAGATCCATTAGCGCTCTGCAGCTCTCCTTCACTCTTTCTAATAACTAAAATTAGTTCTGTGAACAAACAAAAAAAGGTTGTCAACTTGGGAAAATTCAAAACACCATAATGAATAAGGGAATTATAGTTACTTTCAATTGGAACCAAAATTTCCTGAAGAGATACTGTGTTAAACCACAGTGTTTTTCAAACCAATTGGCTCTGGGATGTATGATTGTTCTTCCTAAAAGTGGAACAGAACAAATTGGCATTTTATTTAAAAGCTTCCAAAAAGTTGTGCATGCATTCGATTATCATACAATCATATCATATCATAGTCTTGTTAACCAACAAATCACATATGTGAGATCATCACTGTAAACCCTAAAGGGGTTTGACACAAATGTTTCT
Organism: Dallia pectoralis; assembly: GCA_029465975.1. Classification (NCBI taxonomy): domain Eukaryota; kingdom Metazoa; phylum Chordata; class Actinopteri; order Esociformes; family Umbridae; genus Dallia; species Dallia pectoralis. The sequence continues at coordinate 23,867,362 of CM055728.1, read as the reverse complement.
ACTAAGCATAACTTAAGAGTGGAACGTAATTTTTTTTTAAACTATTTTTTTAAATGAATGTGTTCAAAATTTCTCTGTCATTTACAATAACAGTGATGTGTGGTAACTCTAGAGTTTGCTTGAAAGGGCAACGCATACTGATAAATTATATAGTAGTGTGTTTTAGTATATTAAACAATTCCTTTAAGCTAATACACCTTATATCTGCACCCAATGCGTTGTATCAACTAAAAATACACATTTAAAAGTTTGGTCTCACTTAAAAATGTCCTTGTTAAAAAAAACGCAATTCTAGAAAATGGAAATTATGTAAAATTGATCAGAAATGCAGTGTAGACCTTTTCCATTTTGTAAATGTCTATTTTAGCTAGAAATATGTAGAAGTGATCAATTTGGCCTGCTTTAAACTTTTTGAGAATGTGGAGCAACAGCAAATGTGGATTTGATTACCGTCTCAAAATGGCCAGAAATAAAGAACATTCTTCTAAAACTTGTGTAACATACTAAGACACGCCGACAATATACAGTATTAGTTGTATATGTTTAACTTGCTCTAAACCTCTGTATTCTGATAACGTTTATTAACTTTGGCCAACTGTTTGCTTAAATTGTTCTTATATGAACTTATTCAGGTTTACTTTGGAAAAGTTGGGTCAGGGTCTCTTTCTGACAAGTTACCTTTTGGACAAGCCCAGTGGCCTCTACGTCAGAGTCAGAGCCATTAGATGCTGCTCCATTCTGCACACCATGAGCCCCGGAGTCCTCAGGGGCCTCAGGAGTCACTTCTTTGGTTGCCTGGGGGGTCTCCATGGTAACCGACGGAAGCTCAACACTCTCCGAGTTGGTCGCTTGGGAGGTTATCTCTGTCGATACAGCACAGCGTTTTTCTCCATTCTTATTTAAGGCGGTGGACTGTTGGTCTGAAGTACAAGACTCAGACTCTCCGTCTTTCAGGTCATTCTCTTCCATAACCAGTTTATCTTCATTTTCTGACTTCTGGCCACTGCCAAAGCCCACTTCTGTGGTGATGTCATCCCTGCTTTGAGGTTCCGGTATCTTCTTTGCCATCAGGTCTTCACTACGGGTGGAATCTGCATCCAGGTTTCGAGCCTCTGAGATTGGGTCTTCAGTAGAGAGGGATTGTGGGGAGACTGCAGGAATGCTGGTGAGTGACTCATTATGACGAGAACTAGAGGATCTGAAGCTGGACTTGCCTCTAGTGAGGGTGCCAGACCTGCTCGGACTTAAGTTCTGGTGGAAGTCAGAGAAGCTGGCCTTCCATGACTTAGGGGAGATGAGAGATCGCCTCTTCAGAGAGGCTGTTCTGAAAGAAATTAGAGGAGGGATAGGATTGTTACATGTTGATTCCATTTCTGTTATTGCTGTTACGCATGTCATACCACAACCTGACAAAAATTGGCAGGACACTTACAAAAATATAACGCTTGGTAAGCAATGTATTATTCTTTGACCTTTTGGTTATTTAGCAGCCATCTTTATTCTGAGCAGCTCCTAACCAACATACCGATTCAACTCCTTGACAATAAACTCCTTTTCTGGATGCTGGTCCTTGAGATTTTTCATCACATCCTGCAACTCACTGTTGAACTGAAAAAAAGGATATTACACAAGTCCAAAAGTAGATGTTAACCAAAAGAAGTAGGACTTTTGTTCCTTAATGTTAACAGAACAGTCTATTTTTTATGCACCAAAGCGAAGCCATCCTCGCTATGACCTGCACATACCGTAGTCATTTCTTTGAAAAAGGTGTCTCGTAAATTTGAGATCGCTGTGAAGACTGACACATAGCATCCAATCCGGCTGCGGGAACAATATAAACAGACACATGACTCAGAATGTGTCTGCTGCTTGTCCTTGATTACACACTTGACTTGATGATTGGTTTATTTGAGTTGTATATTTATATTCCCACTAGCTAATTCTGTGTACTGACTTCTGCCTCTTTACCTTTCATAGAGACCTGGGAGCTCATCTTTCAGTTCTCTGTTGATGTCCTCAAAAACACTGTGAGTCCTGTTCACTTCTTCGGAAGCCTGTACAGATACAAGCAGCATGATTGCGTTCAAGTTGCTGTTCAACTGTATTATTTTCACAGTAGGATACAAAGACTGTTTTTTAAACACTGCTATGAGAGAAATTATAAGGCATTTTGCGAGCTAAACTGTTAATACATTCAAACTAAATGATACCTTCAACATCGCAAGTGATTTTTTTTCAAAACAACCACTATAAATTATAGCTAATGAACAAAAGAGCTGTACATTTTTTGTCATTATTCTTTGCCCTGCATTTGCCTTTCTGGTGTCCAACAACATTAATGTCAGCAGAGGTCAAGCTGGCAGAAGAGAGATTCAGGAGATTTGTCAGCCATTATCATCTGCACAAGACTTCATGAACTGAATTACTGAGGCTAGCATGCGAAATGGATGGCCTAAAAAGTACCTAAAAGATCGTTGAGAGTTCTGGAAACAGGTATTATGGACAGATGTGAAACATTCCATTAAATGGAAGCTGTCAGTATGCACGTAAACCTCATTGTCATGGTGCATTTCATATCTCAATTAGTGGGATATAGTGATCATGGCAAGACCTCTGATCGGATATTCTGCAAACATATTTAAGCATTTGACCATTTTAAGGTTAAACCACAGTAATAAAGCTACAAGGAGGTGTATCTCGTCTCACTGACCTTGGCTATTTTGACATCATCTTTCTTTTTAGCATTCTGCAGCGCCTCCAAGTGGTGACGGGAGGAATCGTAGTCAACCAACTTCCTGCCTCGTTTGGCCACCCTCTCCTGAGTGGTTAAAGGAAAGGAGGAACGTGAAAGAGAATATTTAGGGTTTTGGGTGTATGCGTGTGTGTGTTTTAAATTTCCTTACCTTGACATCTGGGAACTGGCTTATATAAGACTCCATTGTGCGAATTGCTTGGTCCAACAGCTTCATCTCATAATCATTCCACAGAAGGTCTTCACCCTGTTAGCATATAAAGAACATTTAATATTTTTTTACTATAAATAATAGTAAGCATTCATGCAGTGCTATAACTTACCTCTACAATGGACCCAAGATCCTCTTCTCCTTCCCAGTCTGGCTCATACAGGTCATAAAGAGACTGGGAAAGTTGTTTAGAAGCTTCTCGCATTCCTGTTGAAGGTAGACATAGCCGATCACGTTTCATGCCTTAATTGGGCCTTAATGGTCACTTGTGGTAAAGCTATAAAATGCTATTCGATTTTACGGACAACATTAGACCGAGTACATGTTTAATTTACGACGTAGATGGGCAGAACAATATCTTTACCTTTGACAGAACTAAAGTATATCTTCAAGTCCTTGTATAATCGATTGCCATCACTCTAAAGAAACAATTATATTATCATAGAGGGATTTCTCTTGTGTTCATAAGTACATGGGATTTACAGGGCCTTGGTATATGGCATAAATCATATATTTGATATTTAAGGTCATTTTCACATGGTATGCTTTGTGAAGAACTGTACTGTCATGGTGATTACCTGTTGTTCATTGAGTTTCTGGAGGCATTGTTCAAAACTTTCATCTTTAGTCTCTACCGTCTTTCCAAACTTCTGCAATACCTATAACATAGAGAGTAATATGAAAACATTAAAACGATTGGTCTTAATATATTGTGAATGACATTGTGAATTTTGAGGGACTGTGTACCTTCTCTTTGCTCCTACTCAGCTGCCTATGTAGTCTTTTGGCAAAAACCCCGGCGCCTCCTTTTGGACTGTTGTCCTCTGCCATAATTTCCCCTTGGGTTGACATTTTGTTAATATAAGGACTTAGAAATGACACAGTTAAGACATTAATCTGAACGTATGCCAATTAAACAAAAAAATCTAAACTCAGATAATAAATGTCCAAAATTATAACAGTTTTGGACTACAATTCCCAGTGCCTCTGGCAAGGGTGTGTCTTCAAATGGTCTAAATTGCCACTCCTACATTCTGTTATGAAAGAAGTGAACTTTACGCTGGATTTTTCTGAAGTTTGTTGCGGTGTTGTCCATTGTGGATTACCCGTAGATGCTTCAGAAGTTACTGGACATGATAATTGCAAGTACCATAGCGAGATGTGCAGTCACAGACTTGGGGATCCAGTGGGCTGGATGGGCCGTAGCAGCAGCTCTCAAAACTGAGAAGTTCTATGATTTAGCAGGTAGGCCTGATATGTTGATTACTTTAAGACTTACTCAAATATATGCCGAGTCGGTGTGTTTGCAGAGATTTGATGCAATTTCATATTATTTAAATGGGTATGCAAATAGATTTATTTAGACACATGTAAACATTGATTAGGTCTAACCACATGTAAAGCTCGGAATTTAATTTGACGCATTTCCATGTTACAAAACCACTGTTATTTAAACAGCTTTGTTGTGCAACAAGTTGGAGCTAAGTAAATCTGTTTTTTTAAATTCCGCAGATATTTGGATATTCAAAATAAATTATTACATTACATCTGTAGCTCTTTACAAAAATAGTTATATTCGGAAGCAATGGATAAAATAAAAACAAATGACACATTTTTTGCACCTTTTTGAAAATAGTATTTGGTTATTTATAATAATTCAGTTTGGTCAATATAAAAAGAAACGTAATTTATAATATAAAGTATCATGGCTTATGCAAAGTTTTTCGTGAGCACAAGCAAATCGTGAATATTATGAATTTTCGTCCATCCATTTAGTTAAAGACATCAGGACATGCTTCACCTAAAATCTGTTAACAACAGCATTGACTAGATCCCATATGAAACGAACTCTCTTTTGGACTCCTACCCCATTCAGTAAGGTATTTGATTTGCCAAACCAAAGTAACTTCACGCTTGTAAAGTAGCCAAATGTCTTGCAAGCATTAAGCCTCTACAGTCAAATAATAATGCAATCGACACACGTCAAGAGTATGAGATAATTTGCCATGAATTGACAGATTGTAGCAGTAGATTGGCATTATCATATCTATAATATGAACTGTCAATATGCAATGAGCAAGTTCAAAAGTATATGACAATGATGCTATTCAGAATATACTCCACCATTAGTCTTGTAAAATACTACAACTTACCTGTATAAACAGATGAATTGGTCAATTTAATAAAAAAAAGAATTGCTTTCCTAGACAAGCTTCTTTTGTCAGCTTGTGCCAATCCCTTGTGATCTGTCTGTGCTCTCGGAAAGTTTTATCCTTGAACTTTGGAGCCAATTGTACCTGTCTAGGCTCCTGGGTAAAATTCATTGAACACGCCTTACTCAAAAAGTGTCTGTATGGCAGGGTCATACAGGGCAGAGCCATGTCCTACACTGATTAACCATGCTGATTGCATTTCTCAGGGTCTGGCACATTTATACTACTCGCCCACCTGAGTCGTTATTGGGGAGGGACTCGTCATTTGAGGCAAAACGTCCAGACGGGATTGGTGACAGCATGGGGAGTACGGTAAGCTTGCAAAGCATTATGGTGACAGACAGTTACAGGTATATTGTTATTTACCATGCCCGACAATGAACTCCCGTCTAAACAATGGAGAAGTCAAAAATAAAGCTCAAAACACAGGACATTCTGCTCAGTGTATTCTGCAAATTTGCTTGTCATTGATACATGTATTGTATCACTACATTTGTTTTATCCAAAGTGAGACTGAGTGCTGCGGAACCCTTAATATAAACAAATCATTAAAGGTTAGTTAATAAATAATGACGGGGTAATGTGACATTGGTGCCCGTGTTTCTAACTCATGCAGGCTTGGAACATTCCTTTTCATGCGCATACTGAAGGACGGCCGCGATCGCAGGTTTAACAATGTCAGAGACAGCCCAGGGACATTCTTTGTGTACTGGACTGTTCAAGGTACGAGTACTTTGAAATATGTGTGCAAACCTGTTTTAATTAGACTTCTACAGCACTAATTTACATAATCCTTGAGCAACCTTGTGTTCTCTGCTATATGCAATCCACTGTAACGCACAGCTCTCACAATGTATTTTCCTTCAAAAATGGAAGTTTATAGATTAGATATCTGTTTGTATCTAGTCACCCCAAATGGGTTAAAACATAAATGAGGGTCACCAATGCATAATATCATTGTTTTACTTTGGAACCTACATGCATTGTTGATACTGCAGGATGTCCTTTTGAGAGCTGGGGTGTTAAACTGACAGCCTGTATTTACATTAGTTTAGACGTTTGGTTTATTTAACCAATGGTTTAGTGCCTAACGATTTTTCCTTTCAGCTGTCTGGGTGTTTATGACCCTTCTGCCAACACTCATCCTGAACAGTGAGAAGCAAGACAAACCCCTGGGCCTGAGGGATTACCTGGGCTGGGGGATATGGGTCATCGGCTTTGCTGTAGAGGCCATTGCTGATCAGCAGAAGTGGCTGTTCAAAGAGGGCCCAGACAATGCTGTAAGTCAGTTTGGTTGGCTCCTTGAGGGTCTCCGATTTTCTATCATTCTAATGAATACAGTAGGGTATTGACGATTTGTTCCTCACAAAAACATGCAGACATCCTAAGTCAACTACACCCACTGAAAGAAATAGTCCTACATTCATAAGCGATCACAGTGTATTTATTTACTGAGAATATCCCTAAACCAGCCTTTTCATTCTCTCCCCAGGGAAAGTTTATCCAGAGTGGGCTGTGGAGATACAGTCGACATCCTAACTACCTCGGGGAGATAATGCAGTGGTCTGGACTGTGGCTCGTGGCTTCATCTGTGATGACTGGTTCCCAACATGTCACTGTGCTTTCTCCCCTCTTTGTCTGGTTCCTACTGCGTCACGTCAGTGGCATTCCCATCCTGGAGAAACAGGCTATGAAGAAGTGGGGTTCAGATCCGGGCTTCCAGAACTATGTGAAGAACACACCCCTCCTCTGGCCATTTCCATAGTTCTCAGGTGTTTCCTACATTTTTGGTGTTCTGTGACAAGACATTTTCGTAACTAAAACATTTAAATCATTATGTACCCAGTGGTTCTCCTAGTCTCCCACACATTTTGTTAAACAAATGTACATTCATATACATTAAATTAGTTGTTGTGCACTGGTGTCCCTACTGTTGTGTGTAGAGGCAATGTACTCTAGAATTCTACATTACCATACTCACCATATTTGGTCACCAAGTAAACTCTGTCATTCTTAGAACGGTGTCAAAAGTGCCTGAAATAACAGGATGGTGAAGTTGCCAGGCCTGACGGGTTGTAGACAGTGTACACAGTGATTTCAAAACTGGACCAGAAAATGCTTTATTCAAAGCAAATATGACAATCATGTTGATTCCATTAGTTTGCGTTCAGGTTCTCTACATCAAATCAGAATGATTCTGTTGCAGTTCAGAAACCTTCTGTTCAGAACAAACCTACCATTGTGTAATTAAAGCTATAGATGAAAAACAAAGACGATCCAGATGTTTACTAAAGAGTCAGAACACCACTTCTAGTGCAAGCTACAGTATATACACAATACTACAGAAATGTCTTTTCTTTTCTTCAAATGTATACTTAAGTTGAATAAATGAACAGCAACATGTACCAATCTCACTAAGCAAGTTGATTATAACCGAAGAAAGCAGACCTTATGTGTCGTCATCGCAATTCTGGGGGCTTATCTGGAGTATATAAAAGACAAACGGAGTAAAACATGTAACATTCAACTGCAAAAGCAAGTAGACATGTCAGAGTTACTATACAAACAAACAGAAAAAAGAAAACAAAAAAGGTCCCATGCAATAACCACAGAGTCAAAGTATATAATAAAAAAACTCTGCAAAGGTTTTACTGCAAGTCAGACTCATTTATATGAGAAATTGACTTCTCATATTAATGGCACTTTCTTTACCAATGTTCAAATTATCGTTTTTGTTTGTAAATAAATCCCAGCTGGATGTTAAAGAAAATGTACAACTGGTTGAGAAATAAATGCAACATATCTTCTAAGCCGATTTCTAAAAAAATCTGCGCTCCGAAATAGATGTTGCCTTTTGGTTAGATAAAGACACACACACATGCACACACACTTAAAAACATTAAAACACAACTCTTACCATTTTGAAATATAAAACCTATAAAAGATGCATTTACAACATTTGTCGACAGCACTACTGTCATCAGTCTTTCGTAATATTGTGTAGAGTAAAACAGAAATCCTTTGAGTGCTAGGTTTTTTGCAGAAATTGTAAAGTTGGATCACTTGAGGAGCGGAGATGCAAAGAAGTTTCCCTGGCGACTGGTAAATCCCAATCCAACAACAGACTTGCTCTTACTCCCAAATCTGAAAGAATCAACACAAAAAACAGACAAACTTTTCAAAATCTATAGTACAAATGATAATAAGTAGAAAACTACTTGCAATAATCATTAGCAACCAACGTTTTCTTTGCCAGTTTAAAATGAACTAAAATCAAGGATTTATTCAGACTTGAAGTTGGATCACTACCATTACTCAATTTGCAGACAGGTGTAGGACAAAATCCCACCTGAGATGTGTGCAAACCTGGTGGCTAACTACAAGAAACATCTGACCTCTGTGATCGTCCTTGGTGGCAAAACCCTTGGCAAAGTCATGTTTTGCAAAGGGAAGTAAATTGCTAATAAATTCGTATAGTTTACTGAATACCAACCGGCTAATTTACCAACCAGCTTATTTAAAATGTGTTATTCTGTCTCACTGTTCAAATAAACATACTATTAAAATTAGACTGATCATGTCTTTGTCAGTGGGCAAACATACAAAAGCAAATACTTTCTTACTTTACATAATCTGCCATACCATGCACATGTGACTGTCTACTGTTATGGTAATTATCTGAAAGTAATCTAATTGAGCAATCATTGTATATAGATGCAGCACATCACATTTATCCAGAGGACCAATTCCAGGGTATATGCAGGAATCTTGAAGTTAATTTCAATACCTTTTCAAGACTTTTTCAAGACTTCTCAATATTTTTTAATACCTCACCGCCACTTCAAGCTGTAACCATTTACATCAGTGATAAAAACCCTTTACTGAAAAACAGAACTGACAGTGCAATTCACAGTGCAAAAATTTTTCAGAAAGTGCACAAACAGCTTTGCTCCTTGCACATCCCTGAGCTTATTAATAATAAAAAGTGCACAAACAGCTTTGCTCCTTGCACATCCCCGAGCTTATTAATAATAAAAAGTGCACCGCAATTTTTATTAAGGACCTAACCTGTCAAAACAATAAATAATTTCTAAAAATAGAGAAAAATACAATTCAGAAAACTTAAAATGATTTGTTTGAACCTCAGAACTTATTCTCTACACTACACTCACAGACGTACACAGTCACAAAACTCTCACTCAGACGCACACACAAACTCTCCGCATCAAGGACTCCAACGTGTTTCCGTTTAAGGTGCTGTATTATCACCGTGGTGCTCCCGTGTCATGTCATGTCGCTTTTGCATATCTTGCAATTAACACACTTTTTATTTATGTATTTACTTAGTGTGAAATGCTCCCACACTTTGGATGACTTCGGCCGAACTGATTTTGCCGACTCCGCCACCAAAACAACGTTACAGCTCCGCAACAGCACTCAACTCAATTGCTTTTATCTCCGCGACTGAGTGGCGTGTCGATAATGAAATTCGTTGCCAACTTTTTTAATTATCGATTAATGTACAATATGCCTCCCTGATTTTCCCCTCGACTGGCTGCAGCCACTCTTTAAAGTCCGGCATTTCCAGCCAGGACGCTGCAAATTTGCACTTCCCCATTCTGTTCATGCGTTCACCAACCTTCTCTTAAAACATTTCGGTGCGTTGTAATACGCATTACGCACTGAACGCACTGGGAACGCCAGAGCGTACATTGTGCTTTTGAACTTCCGCTCACCTGCCCGCTCTGGTGCTCTCAGAGGCAATTTACGAACGTTTATTTTTAAATAAAAATGACTAAATTCACACACTTTTTTGATGTTTTTGGGACTGTTGGACAGCTAATTCAGAAAAAATATGTTCAATATTTAAGACTTTATAAAGCCGTGATAAGACTTTTTAATACTTTTTAAGGGTCTTAATTTTGCCAAAATTGATTTATCACCTTTTAATACTTTTCAAGACCCCGCGGATACCCTGAATTAATGCAAAATGAGTTGCATTTCCCACCAAGTCAGTGGCTGACTTCATGGGCTACATGAAGGTCAAACAGAATAAGGGACATGACTGTAGTAAGTATATAAGATAGTATTGTTTTGGAAGTGCTAAATCTCTGTGGCAACTCACATTATTCACATTTATTCCCAGCCCATCAATAAATGACAATTAGGGGTAATTTACACTGTCAGGGTTGTCAAACAAATGCATCTGAATTGTGACGAATGACAAGCCAATTTCTACCTGCAGGATCATATAGTATTAATAGTATACTAGCTCAACTGTATGACAAGTTAGAGACTGCTTACTTTGGTGTAGTCTTGCTTAATGTTGATCTCATACGTTGGCCCAAAGAGCTGGAGGATGGGGTTTTGTTCATCTGGTGGTGTTCTGGAGTAGTGAGGGGACCCAAAATGCTCACTGGAACAAAATCAACACAACATGAATCAGATTTCCTCTGTTTGTAACCAACCTGTTTGCATATAAGCAATACATGATTTATTTAAAATCGACAAAGCTCTTCTGTACAAAAAGAATATACAGAATGTCTATTCATTAACAATTATATGGTAAAAAAAACAATGTAGTAACAATTCTAGGTTAAGCAACCTGCCAAATGGCCTGATAACTATTTTCAACTGCTTACATGTTGAACATGTAATTGACTATTATAAACCTAATGCAAATAGAAGAAACAGCCTTAACAACCCCCTTTTCTTTCACGATTAACTGTCGAATTAAGCAATCACATGCGGATATATTTTCGCCCGAATAACACAGAAATATACAAAAACAATGTTTTCATACACATTATGCCCATTCAAAAAAAAATTGCTTTAATATTAAGGGATGAAGAAAGATGCTACATACTCTAAAGAACAATTTACTAGTTTTGTTGAGGAATAACGAAGGCAAACAAAAAACCTAAAACCTCAACTACGTACACACAGGTATTGGACTAAATGAAACTTCAGTAGTATAACCTAAATATGTAAAAGGTGAAATCTAATCTTCATAGCGTGTAATATAATAATGTATTATTTATGACCCTATGGCATTTTTATGCTTTTACCCATAGGGCCAACATCGAGGTATAACAAATGATTGTTCTATCATGCATGCTTTAGAAATGCTTATAAACTAATTTCAGTAAGTCCTAAGGTTGTGCAGAATATTGTCACCCATTGACTTTCATTTTAGAAACTGATAAAGTACAATAAGGAACCATATTGTCTGGTTAATTTTTTACAATTTCTAGGCCTTGTCCTTACTAAAGGTTACTGCTGTTTCTTGTCTTTATGATGGAGAGCATTATTTAGTAATCTACTGTTAACATATTCTGTAGCCTACCAGGTAGTTTAAAATAGACAAACTCAACAGACATTTTCTTTCTCCCTCGTAAATTATGTTATAAACTATAGCCTGTTGCTCTAAATTGTAGCTTTCATTTGGACACTTTTTTCTAAATGTTAATCCTTGGTCCTTGACAGATGCCAAAAGCAGAAGCCAAAGGCATATTCGCAGCAGAGTATCAATATGGTGAAAAACAATCAGTGAACAAATAAAAATATCTGCTTTAACTTCATACTAACAGTTTTATTTTCAACTAAAACATTTGGAATAGAACACCATTTGGAATAAAGTAGTCAAACCCGAATCACTATCATAAGATTATCGTAAGAAAGAACAACATGAACCCCTCCGAATACTGCTCACATCAGCTGTTATTAAGGAGGATAATATCATTTATCAACAATGTTTACACTGGTTGCTGTAGCAACTCCGACATTGCTTAACCTTTTGTCTGGTTAAAAATGCTGGCTAGCCTATCCACCTTGTGTACAAATCTGACTAGTCTACTCAGATAAGATGCTTATCATACTTTCTGCCATCATTGCACACACATTCATAAACACAGACAAGACAGCTAGCATTACAGTCAGTGGCTAAAAAGTGGGTCCCAATGGGAGGGGGTTGTTGTGGGTGCCAATAGGAGGGGCTTGTTGTGGGTGCCAATGGGAGGGGCTTGTTGTGGGTGCCAATGTGAGGGGCTTGTTGTGGGTGCCAATGTGAGGGGCTTGTTGTGGGTGCCAATGTGAGGGGCTTGTTGTGGGTGCCAATGGGAGGGGCTTGTTGTGGGTGCCAATGGGAGGGGCTTGTTGTGGGTGCCAATGGGAGGGGCTTGTTGTGGGTGCCAATGGGAGGGGCTTGTTGTGGGTGCCAATGGGAGGGGCTTGTTGTGGGTGCCAATGGGAGGGGCTTGTTGTGGGTGCCAATGGGAGGGGCTTGTTGTGGGTGCCAATGGGAGGGGCTTGTTGTGGGTGCCAATGGGAGGGGCTTGTTGTGGGTGCCAATGGGAGGGGCTTGTTGTGGGTGCCAATGGGAGGGGCTTGTTGTGAATGTGTGGCATTTACATTCTAATTAATGTAAATCATTTTGATATGTCACCCAGATTAACAATTAGCCAGACTATGAACACACTCACCTTTCTGGTCAGGGGTATAACAGTTAGCGTTCTCAATGACCATGTGATCAGGGTGTGCCTGATCATGGTCCACCATCATGAACTGGCTCCAATACTCCACTGGCAGGCCCAGCAGACGCTCCATCACCTGGGCAACAGAAAATAATCGACCTTGATGTTTTTTCACTCTTGAACACATTGACTTTTAGACATATCAAACATCTCGCCAAACAGAAAGAATTTGACACTGATTGTAACCACTGTGTTTTTGCAAGCCTCATTCTTATGATAAGTCTGACCTTGGGCTGCCGTTTCGTGTCCTGCAGGATTGTCATGGGTTCTGGGTCAGGAACCCCATGGCCCACAAGTGTAGGCCCAAATACCCGTGCCAGGTTGGTGATGTCCATCTTAGTGTCCAGGCTTTGCGCGACCCTTAACGATAGAGCATGGGTCATAGAGTGTTAAAGCATGGCTGCAGTCCACATGAGACTCGGTTATATAAAACTGAGCTAGAGGAACAGTGATGGTAGTAACATGCACAGCCGATGCCCACCTCTGGAGATGAATGATCACAAAGGCCAGAGTATCTCTGTTTGCCTGAGGGAGGTCACTGATGGTCTGATACATCAGAGCAATGCTGTTGTCTTCATCCACAAGCTCTGGCAACAATGAAGGGAAAATAAAATAAGTTTCAGTAAACAATCGTTAAAAATAAATAAAGTAGAATTACAGGAACTTCCTAACTACATGTAATAATGGCTAAGAAAAACCATTCGACTGTTGCTAACTTACTCATTCAGACAGAGCGCTAGTCTGCTACTCGACAGAACAAATGGTTTTGCAAAGCAACCGAAATACATCCATACCCAACCCCTCTAGTGAGCCAAACACCTCTAGTGAGCGGAGCCAAACCCACCTGCTGCATCCATGAAGGTGCGGTTGAGACGGAAGGTGAGTAGGGGCTCTTTGAGGTTCCTAAGGAAGTCCTTGAGGAGGCCCGTGATGCAGTGAATATCATCAACCTTGCTTAGCAGAGGGACAGTCTTCCCCCTCAGGAACTTCTCCTTCAACTCTTTCACCGTGCGATCAGAACCAGACAGACGATAAAGGCCGGTCTATAAAAGAAAAGAACTACCGTGAAACCGGGACACGTGAGAAGCTGATAGAACTGTCTTAACTGTGAAACACAACCAAGAGAATAAAACTATAATGCCACTGCATGAACCAGGACAGCCAAAACTCAACCCATGGTGAGACTGAGACAACATTCACCTCATGTAGGCCCCTCTGCTCGATCTCATTGACACAGTGCACCACCAGAGAAGGAATCATCGGAGACTGAACATGGGAGACGTAATCTGCAAGCGTTCCCTGGGAGGGATAAGGGGAGAAAAAAATTAGTTTTACACTGAACTCATGCAAAAAATGTATTATAAGAAAAAATATTCACATATATTGTACCTTTAAATCATCTCAAATCTGCGTTATATGACGGTACATATTGTAACAGGGTCCGTTCACTACAAATTGCATACTGTTCATAAAAACCAAAACATTTTAAATGTTGCGGTTACCTCTCCAATTTTAACCGGTGTACCTCCCAGGCTGGGGATACATGGGAGGGGACAGCGTTCCCGACACTCCGGATGGGTGACCACTCTGCAGTCACGACACTTCAGGGAGATCTTCCCAAACTTGATCCTTTTGCCACACGGCACACACGACTCCGGCTTGATTACCTGTGCAAGACGTAGAATCAGGCTCCGTTCGACCAACATCTCACATAACAGTGTTCTAATTAAATACAAAGCAAGAGACAAAGACTTGCTAAACACGTCGCAGGACATCTGTGTTAAAAAATATCTGTGCTTGAAACAAATAACATTCGTACAGTTTTGGAGACAAACTCGTGAAGGCGAACGCCCCCGTTGCCGTGGGGTGTGCTGGGCTCCTGATGCCGGTTGTCTTTTTCTGGCCGGCTGGGCTGTTTGAACATGACATCCTCAGACTTGACTGACTCAGAGTCCCACTCTTGAGTAGCTGAAACATCCAGAGAAAGAGAGAGGTCATTATGTATATACACTTGTTACATTGTACATTATAATTAATTATCATAACACGCTGATTTATTAACATTTTAAAGGTTAATCCAAACATCAGTAAGCAAGTTGGTACCAGTCTTTCTTCTACTCCGTGTCCAGTAGGGAACAGACTCAATAGTAGAGACAGCTTCAATGGGTCCTCCGTCAGCAGGGACCGTCACTGTGGTCTTGGCCACGAGAGAGTCATTTACCTACAACCATTAAGCGTCAAGTCACCGCAAACCTAAACAGACATTCCCTTCATCTATTGCAAACAAACGCTTCACCTTTTCAGTTCGGCCAGTTGACCGAGACCTTTTGGAAGCACATGGCGGACCTTCAATGAAATTTCTGGAGGCAGAGCGCTGTAACAATGAGGTCAAAACGGTTAAAAAGCAATACACATGCACCACCATTAATACACACTCACTGCATTGCATTTATAACAAACAGCACCATGCATCCAATAAAACATACCCTCTTTCCGCGTTTCTTCAGTCTCACAGTTCTCACAATGGACGAGTCCCAGTCCTGGATTGGTTTCAAACCAACAGATGACGTTCATAAATATGCAACACAATAGTCTGGATTACCAAATGTATTGTTGTTAAAGTGTTCTCCTAGCTAACGTTCTGGCTAGGAGTTTGATTCAGAACCACAAACTTTCAACAAGAGACAGAAATACAAACTCACCAGAGAGTCATCGGTTTTATCATAGCTGATGTCTGATAAAATAGAGGCAGACTCATCTATTGTCCGTAATCTATGAAAAAATTACAAAACACAATGTTTGGTTACGATAATTTGCCCAAAATGTGATTTAAAACAAAAAATAAGTTCAACAAGAACTGCTAAAAGAGTTCAACTGGAGGTTAAATGTATTAGACACTAGAGTAACAAGGTAGCAGCAGTGGACACTAACCTTCTGCTGGTGTTAAGGTTGGCTGGTGCGGCCTGAGAACGTGCATTGAGGAAGGCCAAAGCAGAACGCTGCTCTTCATTCAGCTGGATGCTGTTGCTGGAGCCCTCAGTGATCAGTAGCTCCCGGATCAGCTGGATCTGACGGTCCTGTAAGACAGCGGATAACATTGAGTGTTGAATGAGGGAAGGCGCTTAAGTTACTTCAACAGTTTCTTGGGCGAACAGTAGACCAGTCTACGAGGGCTCTAGTGAATACATACCAACTTTTCACAGTCAGCCTCTGCCTTCTGGCGCCGACGAATTTCCACATCCACTTGATTCCGAGCATGCTTGAGTTTGACTTCGAGGGAACCCCTCTCAGTTTCTGCCTTGGCAAGTACTTCCTTGCAGGACCCTAGATCCTGCTCAAGCCTGAGCCATCTGCGACGGCAGTCCTCAAAGTTCAGGGCCATTTGGATGAACTCTGGTATTTGCAGATGCAGAATGAATAAGAAAAGTTTGAACATTGCCAGTCATCTCTATATTATTCATTACAATGTTAAGTCAAATGTAAATGAATTACTCACGGGGTTCAATGCTCTCATTGAGTATGTCGACATGAGAGCGCAATTTTTCAAACAAGCTGTGTAGATTTAACACGCCAGTGTCCATTTTCTGAGATAAACAAAGTCAACAATTAAGTGTACATAACCTGGATAAACAAAAAGAATGGTATCATTAAATATTGTACTTCGAATAACAACATGTCACACGTTACGGTCTGTACTCTGTACTAAATCTGCCTGTCGAGGGAAATACTGTACACATTACAGAAAACTGCATTTACCAGTAACATACATGGCTAGTTAGCTAAGGTGCACCTACAAAATACAATTTAGTTGGACAGCAAAACTAGATGTCCCCCAGGCAGAAGCCTGTTCAATAGTTACACTACATAATTGTATTACCGATGTATTAATGAGATGATAACCGGTACAGTAGCTGCTAGCATGCTCAAATTCCAGTAACTTAACGTTAACTAGCTAAATGCTAACGTTAGCTTGCTTAAACAATATTTAACTACAATTACATACCGTATGAGTTTTACCACTCCAGGTATAACAACACCAACAAAACACCGATTATTTGACACGGAAATGTTTCGAGGACTGTATATGCTCGAATGCTTTATTCTTTAGTTTGGATTATTTCTCGCTCAACTCTTGGATTGTGTGTTTTCAAGACAGGCGCGTTGCATTTCAAATGTTCCCACTAGCCAATGACTGTGGACTGACGTAATTACGTAGCTGTACGTCAATGCTTGGAGCTAGACACGCCCACTTCCATCCGCCAACGGTCCGGGTGCATCCGCAGGCATGTTGTAATAGCTGATCCAGTATCAGACTATCTGAGCATGTGGTACCAACCCCTCTATTCCCAACCAATATAACACCTATTATGTCGCTGTTAAACCAAAACTGACAACCATTACTGCTCAGGCTGAAATTACGAGTAATTAGGTTAGGCAAACACAAATCCTAAACAAAACTATACATGAAATGGAAGAAATATTCATTAACATGTTATCCCCATCACGTAAGACATGTATTGTTGTGTTCATTTCAGGATTGTTTTGATTTGACATTCATTGTTTGTGGTTTTTTATATATAATGCAGATTATATTTTATCCAATTGACTTATTGTGTTATTATTAGTAGTATTACTGGGCAATTTTAAATGCAATAAAAATAATGTTGTGGCATGTGCTGCCCCAATATGACCATAGTGTAAGGCTATGGGATGTTGCTGAGCTATAGAGGTTACGATTGTATGGATTGGAAAGCGGTGTGGTAGCGAGCATATGGACATAATCAGAATGAACAAAATACATGATGCACTCACACAAATACACACACATACACAACCAATCTGTAATACAGGAGAGAGACCGAGAGAGAGAGAGGGAGAAAGAATGAGGCACTGATTTTTTTCTTTGGACAACTTGCGAATATCGCAAGTGCATCTAGACCAATTCCTGCAAGGAGCACGAATGAATTCTTGGAAGACGCTTGTTGAAGATAGCAAAGATGATTGCCACCACTCAACAAAACGTGACTACGGAACTGGTAAATGGCATAAACTACTCAATACTTCCATTACCTATTTATTGGTTTCTCAACCCATTGCTTTTCAGTTGAACATAAAGCAGGATATATATGTGACTATTGCCTAATTAAATCTCTGGTGAGCAGGTAAACAGCCAAAAAGTCGCAGAGCGTTGAAAGAAGGAAGAATTTCTGAGATCAAATATTTGAGATGTGTGTGGGTGCGTGTGCGCGCACACGTGCGTTTATTGTCCTGTATGTTAGTATGGTAAATGCGCAGTTTTTCCTCATGTATTTGCCGTGACCAGTCCTCATCCTTTGTCTCCATTTAAATCAAAAGTATGTGATATTGATGATTTCCATACACATGTCAAATCCTCCTAAACAATTCCGTGTGCTCTACACTGACTGCAGTGGTCGCAGTGGTAGCACCAAAAACATAACCGCAAGTCACATCTTCTATGTCAAACGGAATTTATTAGATTTTTTTTACTTTTTGATGAACGAATTCAGCGATTAAAATTTTTAACATTCACGTTTTGGGAATCGCAATAAAAAATGCTTCTCTGATTTCTGTTAAAATAAATCTGGTCCATCTTACATCCCTGTTCATTTGGTCTGATAGGTATAGTGAAACCGTGGCTGGACACTAATGCATAGGGGCATATTTTACTTTATACACGTAGTTATATAGCGTTGTCATGAAGACAGATATGCAATATGCAGATTGTGACCCAGCCACTGTACTCGCTGAAGGAGAAGAACAAATATTTCATCATCTAATTCTCACTTGTTTATTTCCACTCAGGGGTTGATGCAACTATTAAATAGCAAAGTTGACAGCTATTTGTATTTGTCTGTTGTTTCTTTTTTAATTATTAACATTCCTGGAAATGTCCACCGCAAGTTCAATCAGCAATTATGTAATCCCATCTCTAAGTAGATGCAAAACAAATGCAACTTTTCTTTTGCGATTGGATTACATAATTGCTGATTGATTTTGCAGTGGACATGCATTGCAGGGTTATTAATCCCCAGAAATGTCAAAAGGTTATTGTGCTTGGTTGCATCTAAGTGTAGCCTATAGTTGCATTTAGCAGCATACTTGCTGTTTAATTAAATTAATTGAACTAATTACATTTTCACTGGAAAGAAATGTAAAAAAGAAGTCCATATCCCTGGGTGGCAATATCCTTCACATTTCCAGTAGCTTTGCCAAGTAATAGAATACATATCACTTATCATCTTCCCAGTGACAGCAGCAATTTAGACAGAACCACCTTTTCACTCGAGAGCTTCACTGAAACATGTCTGGTAGACAAATCATGTGTCAGACTGGCAGAATCTCAGCAGTGCTGATTATAAAGCTGTGCTGTCGTATGTCTTATTTGTGTATTTTTAGAGCGTGAACAACATCATACATTTATGTACATAAATGAAAATAGATTACAAACATCTCTGTCCGGTCTATGTGGAAAAAACGTTCACCCCTAATTTAATGCACCCCTTAAATTGTGTGGGTTAATCAAAGATGGCTTTTCACTTCCTGCCCAGGAAATTGTCTTCTTTTTTACACATACAATCAATAAATGTAGACACTGCAAATCTGTCTTGGATCTGTGTGACTATTTGATCTGTGATCTGGTAGATGAACCAGAAGTGTTTGAGCTTTAAAAGGACCCCTTTCACAACCCTGTGGACACATCTCAGGATCTGAAAAGATGTGTGCCTCTCTCTCTCGTGTCTCATGTACCCCCCTCCCCCCTCATGCTTTACACTGGTGATTCACTCTCTTGACAGACATGCAGCCCCCTGAGGCAGACATGTCCGTGTAGTGGAATAGGTGGAGGAGGACTGGATGTGTGGCAGGGTAACAGCCACCCCATATCCCTCCTGTAAGTCATTTGCTCATTCTTGGTGAGATGGATGAATGAGAAAGGAGTGATACATCACAACTTCGAGCAAACGGATGCTAAAGCTGATTTCTTTAATGGAACTGTGACCAGTGCTGTTGCACATCGCCGGCATGTGGTATAAAGTCGTACATCAATTTAATTAGCCAAATAAAATGTCACTTCAGTTCTGGTGATCGACTTAAAAAATATGTCAAAGTCTATAACAAAGAACTGGCACTACTCTTCAGGTCTTTGCACCTCATCGGAGTTAGTTATCTATTTAAACCAGTAAGCAACAAGTGGAGACTGCTTCATAACGTCCATTATATAGGTACCAAAGGGGTATTTTCATGACAATACATTCAGGGAAAAGATGTTACTGTTAATCTGAATTCGTCCCAGGAGATCACTTCAAATGTATTGCAAAAAACAGATGCAATATGCAAAACATTATGACCACGTGCCTAATATGCTGTTGGTCCTCCACGCACAAACAATGTCTGCAGTTTGGCACGAAGGGGTGCACCTGGTCTGGTATGATGTTGAGGTAGGTGTCACATGTCAAGTTGACATTCTCATAAATTCCCAGACCTAGGGTTCCCCAGAAGAACATTGTCGAGAACATCACACTCCCTCCGCTGGCTTCTGGTTTTCCCACAATGCATCCTGGATGGTAGACAGTAGTCATTATGGTCTAACCACTCTGCAGCTAAGCAGCCCCATACCCAGTACGGTGGGATGCACTGTGTGCTGTGACATATTCCTCCCGTAACCATCATTAAAATTCTCTGCCACAGAAGTCCTTCTGTCGGTTCGGACCAGATGGGAGAGCTTTTGTTGCTCTTGCGCATCGATGAGCTTTGGGCACCCAACTCCCTGTCCCCAGTGTGTAGTTTGTGCCTCTTTAGACCACTGTCGGTACGTACTACGTACTCACCTCTGCTGAACTGGAGAACCTTTAATGTGAACAATTCAATAAAAATTTTTTGCATAAGTGTGCAGACCCATAAACGAATTCTTTGTTGAAGCACCTTTAGATTTTACTACAGCACTAGGACTTTTTGGGTAGGAGTCTGTTAGCATTGCACATTTTGACTTCTACAATTTCCTAGCTTTTCTGGATTTTGATGTGTGCTTTGGGTCGTTGTCATGTTGAAAGGTGAACTTCCTTAATTTCATCTTTCTAACCAAAATTGTCTGATCTTTTTAACTGTTCACAATTCCCTCCATCCAGGCCCCGGTTCCAGCTGAAGAAATGCAAAACGTTATGCTGCCACTACAGTGCTTCACTGTGGGTATGGTGTTCTTTGGGTGATGTGCAGTGTTGTTTTTGCATTATGGCCAAAAAGTTCAATCTTGGTTGTCACATGTAGCACACAGCCAGTACTTGCCAAAAATTCCTGCAGCTCCTTTAATGGTGCTGTAGGTCTCTCGGAAGCCTTGCTGACCATTTTTCTTCTCGTCATTTCATCAATTTTGGAAGGACGTCCAGTTCTTGGTATTGTCTCTGTTGTGCCTTATTTTATTCACTTGATGATGACTGTCTTCACAATGTTCCATGGTATATCTAATGCTTTGGAAATTATTTTGTACCCTTCTCCTGACTGATATCTTTTAACAATAAGATCTTTCTCATGCTTTGGAAGCTCTCTGCGGACCATGGCTTTTGCTATGAAATTTACTTTCCCCTTCAAATACTTCAGTTGGTTTTTCAATTGAATTGGTCACATTGATGGTGGAAAAAGTTCTTTCACATCACAAAAACCTGTCATTTAACATGGGTGTGTATAGTTTTTATATCCACTGCATATAAACTGTATATGCCAGTATAGTTTGGAATATGAAAACGTAATGGTTGACCAACTTGCTCGATCCTCAAATGTCATCACGTTGTGGTACATCTTTGTTTTGCTTCATGGTTAGTGACTGACTGTACATGGCGTTTAGATAAGAGCCAGCATGTGTACCTCGACGATAGCTTAATTAGCAATGTAATTCTGCCCCAGATGATTTATTGAGGTATTTTCACTGCCTGTTCCAAAGACAGACAGACAAGGAGCTAAGGAGATCCCAGGAGGCTAATTTATGAATTGTTAACTGCTCCGTGGAATTTCACACCAAGTAGCTCTGGAGCTTTGGGACAAATTTACAAACTGTATAGTTTTGTGTTGTTTTTACATTGTGGAGTCTGTAGCTAATCAACATGCAATGACAGTATTATAATGACAGTTAACCTTCAGTATGTGTTACATTTAAAGAAGAAGCTGTTCTGTGAATATGTTAGTTACGCCTTTGAGTGAATAAGAACTCGGAGTATATCCAGTGATTCTGCATGGATGTGTCAGGTTTTGCGAAGAAACATTCTCTCCAGTTAGCTGTCTGTTTTATGGAGTTTTCTCTTTGTACACCCCCCCGCCCCTCTGGAGGTTGTTGAGCTGTAGGCTCTATCGATTCTGCTCTGATTTGGTCGAGGGGAATTCCTTTGGTATGCTCTGTCTTTTGGCCATGATGAGGGCTCAATCACCTCTCACTAAAGCAAGTCAGAACTGCAAATGTTTGCAGATGTTCTGTGACCCAGGGTCTCATCATTGTACCTGGCAATAACAGTCTATGTGTTGGTTTGACTGACAGCTTAATCAAAGAATGGGCTCCTCTTGACTCTCTTGCGAATGAAAGTGGAGTGTATTATACATTATTTTATTTTGATTTGTACATGTTTTCCTTGCCTGGGTCAGCAGAATGTACACTAGTACGATGCACATGTCACTCAACCTCCAGAAGCCTATCTCTCACTCACAGGATCCAGTCCCTATTCTGCCTCCCTCCCTCCCTCCATGACTACACAGATATGTAGTTTAACCATCTGTGGGACCCATTCGGACTCACCTGGGCTGTGGATGACCTTCATGTCTCTGCCACCTGCGTCCATTGGCGATTTTGCCCAAACCTCCTTGTCCCCTTGCCAGGCTGCGTTGGGTTCTCCCTGTTTACCGTACAGCTGTGTTTGCCACCTTAATTGGAAGTGAAGTTTAATTTATGGGAGCACCTCCTGCCTTGTTGCATCCCATTATGTTTCAGCAGAGTGTTGCGTACAGTAATTAGGGAAGGACTTGGAAATCAAAACACTGTCTGCGGTTGACACAGCAGAGTGCCTCTCTGTTAGGTGTGTGTGCATGTGTGCGTGCGTTTGTGTGTGTGTGCATTCGTGTATCCTTGCGTATTTCTTGGTACCTTCCAGAACACCTAGAGGGAATGCTGTGGGTCAGGTCCCCATATCTGCGCACACTGTCCTGTGCTGAGAGAGGCTGTGGGAACCACAGAGAAAGGCTGACTGGAGTCAAATCAAAGACATTCAGTAGGGGAAAGCTAAACACAACAGTTGGTATAGCTCTGGATGTGTGCTAGAGCTGTGAGGCAGAGCGCAGTCTCAAATGATTGACAGTTGTAGGAGGCAGCAGGTTAACTAGAATGACTAAACGGTTGTTTGATCGTATTCTCGTGCTGGCAGAGAGAATACTCTGTTTTACTTTCCTTGAGACGTCGGGATAGAAGTGTGCATGTTTATTATACAGTATATATATATATTTAGATGTAGTTTTCATTTAATTTAACTCAATCAAACTAAGGCCTATAAGTGATTTATTAAACATGAGATCTTGGATGATGTCCAACACTGGCAACTGATCAACATGTCTGAGATGTCTCCCCAGTGTCTCCTGGTTTTCAAACAATTTTTCAGTCTGATTTGGATCGGACAGCCTGCTTTGAAGAACTGCTTCGTAACCAGGCTCTCAGGATTCTGATTGATCAAAACTGATTGATAAAACAACAACAACGCTGATTACATAGGAACTCCATGCAATAATATATTCCTGATATGGTCCTCTCCGTTGGTTAGGGTTAGGGTTAGGGTTAGTTAATCTGTTTCCTGATGCTCTTTTATGACGGTGTTTTAGTTTGATACATTTTCAGTATGCAGACAGGTTATCACGATAAGTGCAGTGGGATATACAATACGCTATTGTCAGGAGACCTATTTACCGTCCCATCCGAAACAGGGCACTCTATCTGGGGCGATGTCCCCTTCACTGCTCGGAGGGTTTAGGATTTGATACGTAAACCAGAGGGAAAACAAACCCCTGTTGGTCCTCCATTATTATTGGCTGTAGCATGATGCCTCCAGCATTAAAGCTAAGGGTGCTAGGGTGGACGACCCACCCTGTGTTCTCGAGGACCTGGCCAGGGCACGGAGAACAGGCCACGATAATGAAGGCTGAGCTTTGTGCCAGTGTTGTGATTGAGCACCCAGTCCAAATGGCGTGAAGACCCAGCGTGGGATCTCAGGCAGCCAGAAACTGTACCTTAGATGTGGGATCACAGAGCAGCCAGAAACTGTACCTTAGATGTGGGATCACAGAGCAGCCAGAAACTGTACCTTAGATGTGGGATCACAGAGCAGCCAGAAACTGTACCTTAGATGTGGGATCACAGAGCAGCCAGAAACTGTACCTTAGATGTGGGATCACAGAGCAGCACTGGAATCGTTTGCTCTTGTCTGATTCTAGAAGAGCACCTAAGGCGAATATACACAACATCATGTTTCCAAGGCAGTTGTTTTCTTCTCCTTTAATGACCCATTTCCTAAATGTTTCACCTTCTGTTTTTTGACTTTGTGTTCAGTGAATTCCTGTCGTTACACTTCATCAAACAGACTTATTATATCTGTGTATTCTCCTCAGACGCTCCTCAGAGCTCTGCAAGAAAGATGAAGCCATAATATCAGTTACAAGATAACGGCAGACGATTCCAGAGCGGTTTTTGCACCTCCGCTATTTAGCAGTAGATTACCATAGTATATTGAATAATTTATGAGGTTTTGCATGAAAACGTGGTTTCCTTTTTTATGGGTGGGGGGGGCTGAAGATAACACTAGACAACACGGACCACCACAATATGAAAAAACTAATTGTCAGAAATGCAATTAGACAATCCATAGTACCAGACCATACTCATTATATTCCTATGGCTAATTTGCAGCTGCAATTTAGAAAATGCATTGACATATTTAGCTGGCTAACTGAAAAGATGAGAGTGAGACAAATTCCATCCCTGAACAGCTAAACAGCTGAGACACGTATTTCTACAGCTAACATTTGTGGTTGTTTTTCTTCCCTTTGTTGGGGCCACCAGAATGTGACCCCTCTAATTTGTGAATACATTTGGGCACCTGCATCAGTATTGAGAGATAACATAAATAAGGGAATTATGGTCTGGATAAAGTATAGGGTACTACTGTTGTGAAGGATATATCTGCAAAAACTTAAATAAATGCTTTCATAGCAGAATTTCTGCTGAGATTCTAGGTAGCTACCTCACATTAAATGGACATTTTACTCTCCCCCTTCCAACCTCCACCATATGGTCGGGGTGAAATGAGGCAACATCATCCAGATATACCGCCACCACAGAAAATAGTGCGTAATTAATTTTTCACTGGCAAACCTTTTTATCTCTTTTATCTATCTAAAAAAGAGAAATCACTGTAAGTTACCCAGATGTTTGTCTTGCCACTCTGTGAGTGAGCTACTCTTATTTCCCGGAGGATCCCTTAGCTTGCACTGCCGATCTGTCTGTTTGGGAAAAAAACACTGCGTGGCTGTGGAAATGAAGCAGCACTAATGTCCTGTTGCTCAGCTGTGTGTGTTTGTGTGTGTGTATGTGGATATTACACTCATCATGTTTGTGTGTGCCTCTCTCTGTGTGTGTGTGCCTCTCTGTGTTTGTGTGTGTGTGCACGTATGTGTTTCTCTTGGCAGGACATGCAGAGTTCGGCTGGTCCCCCTCGCAACTGGAAGGGCATTGCGATTGCCATGATAGTGATCGTGGGTGTTTTATCACTGGTGATCCTCTCGATCATCGTTCTCACACCTGGTAAAAGAGCCACACACAAATGGGGAAGGGGAAAATGTTGACTGGGAGGGCAGGGGGCCAAGAGTGTGTATTCTAGTGTGCAGCACACTGACATTTCCCTTGGGATGTCGCCTAGGACTGCCTGTGTGTCTGTGCCAGGCAATTTCTGTTTAAGCCAAACTGCACCGTGACAAACCATTATCACACATTATAAAGAGAGAATGGATTAGGGGAAGAGCTGAAGAGGACGAGGAGACGTTCAAAGATTTGCGGAGAAATAGCCCCTGTACACTCTGTTTACAGTCGCAGGCACGCCTTTTCTATTCTCTTTTTCTAATTTGCGATAATGGTTCAAGATGTTGATAAGAAAGAAATCAGTGAGAAAGAGAGAGGGAGAGGCAGCACGGGGTCGGGGAAGAAATATAGAGTCAAGATGAGAGAGAAAGGTGGAGGGAAGACAAGGAGGGAGTGTAGAAGGGAAGGGACCGCATGAGAGGAGGGAGAAAGAGAAAGGGGGAATAAGAGAGAGCAAAAGAGAAAAAGAAATAGAGAGAAAACAGAGAGGAAGCAGCAGTAAGAGAGCTGGGAATAGGGACGACAGTGTCAACAATGATAAAATATACCAGTAAATACTAAATTCCCCTGCAGTGAAAAGACAGTCAAGCTGTAGTGCTACGCAGGCTGAACTCAAGCACCCATTGTGGTTTTGCTCCGTGTGACTAAAGGAAGCTTCAATGTCATTCCTAGGTGTTAATGGTGTACAAAAGCAGAGTGTTCATCCCTACACGTTTTGTCTCACATCTTTTCTGAAACATTTTCTCCCACTCTGTCTGTCTATCTGTCTCACTCTCTCTCACTCTATCCCTGTTTCTCTCATTTTCTCTCGCTTTCTCTCACACGCTCTCTCTCGCAGACGAGTCCCACCTGTTACTGCAATCCCGTCTGACCATGGTGGAACTCGAGAACGAGAAGTATGCGGTTCACGACCCATGTGTGTCCTGGTTGAATGGTAAGAGAATGTAGCCTTTGATAAGCTAACACGGAGCCGCCAGCAGCATCTATTTTACAGGTGGAAGCATAACTGGCTCATATCGGTATCAAGTTACCTAACTTTCATTTGATCTGAGGTATTAAAGCATCTCATATTCTCACTAAGTAAGACGTCTGATCAAATACCATTTAGTTAGAAACTCTGAAACAACCTTTACGTCCTGACTGAGGAGAAAGGGATTGAAAGTCTACAGGGAAGCCCATAAAAAACTAACCTTCACATGCACTGAGTGAACAACCTAATAGGCAACCATTTGCCCTCAACCTGTGTTGTCTCTTTCAGAGAACGAGGTTGTGTTCCGGTCTAGAGAGGGTCACATACTGTTGCACAGCCTCCACTCCAACCTTACCACTACCCTGTTGGAGAACAGCACTTTGGTGAGTAACGGGTCTGTAACAGGTCTGCAGGAGAGGAGACATATTTCACTATTGATCCGTTCATATCCGGAGACAGCTGGACAAATGGACCATTCAATAGAGATGGAGCGGGCCGCCGAGTAGGAAGAAGGAATATAGAGGGCCTATTAAAACGTTCTCGGCGTCTTAGAAAATAGGGAACCTTTGTAATATCGGGTAATATAGTCAAGCAGAAGTGGTGACAGTTTAAGGTTCTTCTAGTCTTTGTGGTTTAAGTCAAGCTTTCAACACAAGGCTTCAAAGAGCAGTTACTTTGAACATCAGAGGCTGGTTCGATGTGACACTGACAGACTTATGTGGGTCATTGCTTTGGAGCTGTAATAAGCATGGTTCTGTTGTTAAAATGGAAAGATGTTTCTTCTTCAGGAGCTCTCACTAGGACCAAAACAGGTGGGAAAACCTGTGTTGAATTAAAGCAAAGCTCCCTGGAATTACAATGTGTTTTTTCACAAAAAATGAATGCAAGAACCAAACAGGGTTGTGTCTACCCCTTGACCCTGACCAATAGGCCATATAATCTACAGAAGCGTGGTTCCTGAAGTTCATTTTTTATTTATTTTTTATTTAACCGTAATATATCCAGGTAGGCCAATTGTGAACAAATTCTCATTTGCAACGGTGCCCTGGGGAGCGGCTGGGGATTGAACCCAGGACATCATACATAGCATGTACTCTACTACTGAGCTACACCAACTCCTCCAATAGGAACCCAGGACATCATACATAGCATGTACTCTACCACTGAGCTACACCAACTCCTCCCACTGATTCATAGTACTGTACATGTTGTTGACATGACATGTCATCCCATTATAAGATCTTATTGTGTTGATTCTACGATTACATGTTCTCTACAGGATCTGTCCACCACGAAGTTCCAGATGTCTGCGGACAAGAGGTTTGTGCTGTTGGCCTACAACATCCAGCCGGTGAGTGATGCTAATGTTGACCAATTAACCTGCTTAAGATCTAACTCATACTCTCACAGTGAAAGCTATTCCAGAATAACGATTTCAATGTAATGTGCTCTTACTGAAGCCGTGGGAATGCCCCGATCAGTGCCCTCGTTTTCCCCATAGTGCACCTCTTTTGACCGGGCGATAAGGTGCCTATTGGGACTCATTTTACGCTGCATTTTACGTAGCAGCATCACAAACGGATTTAATTCTACCGAGTTCCAAGTTGACCATCGGAGAAAATCAATCAGATGTGTTTCTGTTTAGTGACTAATGACATGTGTGTCTCTACAGGTCATAGTGGCTCTGGTATGATGCCGCTTTGTATTCTAATCCAGCCAACACAGTTGGTGTATCTGATTGTGTGTGCCGGGGAGGGTTATGAAAACAGTTAATGATAGAAAGAGAAAGGAAGAGAGAAAAGGAGTGTGTGGTGATGGAGGTAAAGCTCTGCAGCATTCAGTTACTGTGTGGTGTTCATTATTCAGACTGACTGGTGAGGCGGAAGGGGCGTAGTAAGATGTAGGGGCGCTCTGTTTTCATTTGATCGTCCTCTTGTTGCAGGGATTTGCAAACATAAACGTGAAGTTTGTAATTTCGTCGACCTGAAGTCTTGATTTGTTCTGCCAAAAATGTATTAACAACCCACAAAGACGATATGTTAATGATAATCAATGTTACGATTCACATTACCCTGTTACTGCCGGGTGATTATTCTGCCGTGTGGACTTGGTTTGAATTAAGATCAGAATCTGTATGGATGCTGAGAAAGACTGATCAGTCTGATGTAGACGGGGAAGTGTTTGATGTGTGTGTGTCTGTGTGTGTGTGTGTGACAGTGTGTGGGGGAGAAAAAAGGGGTGGGAAGGTGCTCTGAAGGGGACGGGTGATAAAGTTAGAGCTGCATTCTGTAATGAAATCTAACTGCTGGTTTGGTGAGGAATGTTAACGAGCAGCTTATGCCAGAGTCTAATGTCTAATGCACAATTGCATTCAGGCAGCCCGGCACAAACCCCTCCGAAAACACATGCATTTTCCCATTTGTGCTCGCCTTGTAATAGCGATCCCTGTTTTCACCGTCGACCTGGTCCGTCTGTAAAACACTGCTCGCTTAATAAATTGTTTCCTGTTTCCCCAAAGGATGGATGGAGCAAGTTGCGGAATAAACAAGTAAAGCAAGGGATGCTGGAGGAATTAGTAAAAAACATTATCCCTCAGCGAAATGTTTGCCTTTATTCAAAACCACAAAGCACAGAGATATTGCTGTTCCTCTCTCCCTCCATTCAGATCTACTCTCACAGTTTTTCTCACCATTATCAAATTGGTACCTCTGTAAACTTGAAGAACCAAAGAAAAGTAGGGTAATTTTTTACAAGAAAATATTGTCTTTCGTAACGTTACAGTGTAGTCTGTACAATAAATTAGTTAGATCCTAAATCTGTAACGGAATATTTTAGATTGAACAAGGTACTGAAGAGAATCATGTTTGACCTGCACAACGTGTATATGTTAGTTTACCCTGTTAGCGGTTTCACCATTGTGGCCAGACCCGTTCGTGTATGTTAGTTTACCCTGTTAGCGGTTTCACCATTGGACTGCCAAGTTATTTTGTACTTTCCGTGGGCCTGATGGAATTGCCTTGAGGGCTGGATTTGGCCCGCAGGCCATAGTTTGCCCACCCCTGGTGTATATGTTAGTTTACCCTGTTAGACACGTCCGTTTGAATTCATCCGTACCCGCTGGCTAATGTGCTCCTGGCTGTCGTGCAAATGTATGTTCTGTAAGTGAACTGCGTGTGGCCCTTCGGTTCATCTCTCGTTGCCTCTCTCACTATGTCTATCTACCTGTAACTTAGATTTGTATACATCTGGCGCTTTTCTGCTGACTGTATCAGATTGCAGCAAGCACCGGCTTTCATACTGGGAGAGCGGTGAATCACGGAGACTGAATGAGACCGAGAGATAGAGTTGAGGAAGGGAGAGCAGCGTGTAGCGATGGAGGGACAAATAATATGTGGTATGCACCATTTGCCCTTATATCACCCCATCCAACAGAAGAATCTCAGGGATGGATGTTTAGAGGATGAATACAGCGCTAGGAAATGGATGAGTTGGCTGTGTGTTGAGTTTAAAGGCTTTCCCCCTGGATTCCATATTAGCTAGCTGTAGCTGGTGAGGCTTTTGGGAGATTTGTGCCTAGTTGGCGAAAGTTAATGGATTTTAAGGGAGGGGGTATATTTTAGGGTGAGATGTGCGGCATATAGGAGAAATAAATGTATAGTTTCTGTGGAGCAGAAGGGTTCAAATGCTTCAGGGTTCAAATGTGTGTGTGAGTGTGTGTGAGGTGTTAGGCGTTAGGCGTGTGCAGAACTGTGTATCACACGGTTCAACACAGATTGTAGATGTAGACACAGCGGAACAGGTGCGTAAATGCAGCCAGGGACAGTCAGATGGAAACAGCCAAGACTTTAGAGGGAAGGGAAATGCAAATGGACAACTGGGCCTCCTCTGCAGTTAAAAACTATTGAGTGCTGGAATTAATCACAGATTATTAAGGCTCCGCTAGAGAGGAATGCATTAATTTGGTACTCAGATGAATCCGGGAGGAGCTCTGCCACCTCTGCATTGTGCACAGCAGCGCAGCGATTTGTAGCAAGCATCTCGCCTCATACGAGGACCGCTGAAATCTCATTACGTTTCGTTGTTGCCAGGTCTCACGCGAAAACAGCCTCTCCGGTCTGCTCCGCTTATAGGATGGCTACGCCATTTGGAGGAGGATGTATAGTTACTGTCAGGGGGGATGAGAGAAGATCTGGGGGAACACTGGGGAAGGATTGATGACTTGCATACTTGGCAGCCGCATTAGTATTCACTCACTCACATTACACACACGTGCGCACACACACACGCGCGCGCACACACACACACGCGCGCGCACACACACACACGCACACAAGGTCGAGATGTATGCTCAAATGCATGCTCAGATCTATGCTCATCCACAAACACACACTCACACACAGTCGTATGTTCTTTGATTTACCATGCTGTCTGGGATTTCAATTCCTCACACGTATTGTAAGAAATGGAAACACACACACACACACAGTGTCATTCCTAATCATAAATGATGAGCCTCATTTCTGCCTTTTTTATTGACAGTCCCTAAGAATAAGTTTATTTAGACGCAGCAGGGGTTCTGTACCCAATGGGAAGGGACATGTCTCATTACTCTTTTATCGCTGTTGCTCTCTGTGATCCGTTAAGTCTTTTTTATACTTTTGGTACTATTTTCACAATTGTGTGGTGACATTATATTGTACGCTCTTACTATAAAATTCTATCCAGGTCAGGCTTGACCTATCGCCTGAAATAGGACGTTTGTCTACATTTATTTGTTTAATAGACATCTTTTCACACGCACCCATTGCTACTGGAATAGTTTATTGAGAAATGTTATAATTACTACATTGGTTTAATCGCTGAAACACAATTTCATCTACATTTCACTTGAAAATGTGGTAAGATGTGTTTTGGATGACTGCCTTCTTGATCAACTGTTTTGTGTTTAGCATAACACATTGTGAACCTCATAAATAGTACCACAAATTGTACCAAAGCTATTAAAGACAGAACAGGTAACAGCTGTGAAGCCCTGTAGCACAGCCCCTTATCATTTCCTCTTCAGAACCAATTTCTTGCTGATATCATAGTGAACATTACATTTTCTTTTGTGAAACACATTTTCTTTATATCCCTATTTCTATGTACAGTCTTGTGTCTTTGTCTATATTTCATTCTAGAGGACTAGCTAACAACATTGGGAGAAATCCATGCACTGTTGACACAACACTCAATCTGATCAGAGACAAAGAAAAAAAGCTTTTCCTTTGGCTTCTTTATGAAGGCAAACAACAGACTTCAAGCCATTGTTTTAGAAAAGGATCTGTACCAATCAATACGTCTCACTTTTCTAAATTAATTGGGTGCATTTTGGATCAAACACAATGGAGACACGTGCACGCACACACATACACACATCCTAAGTTAATTTGGACATTCAGAGCACATTCATTGATCTCCGCATTCCGATCCCCATTCACATGCATGGCTAATCATTGGTGAAGCTGAGATGCCGCTCGAGATAATATTCAGTCTGAGGGATGGTGGTTCTAATGAGAATACTCACAGAGGATGTTTTTCTTTTCCTGTTACCATATCTTTCCTTTTTCACTTGACCTCCTTTCTGTAATCTCTTTTATTCTTTGTTAGGGGAATGTTGTCTGATCTGAATAATTGGAGAATCTGATGTTTCTAGTGATGCAAAGTGATGGATGGATTTTCAGAGGCTGGCTAATGACTTATTTTAGATTTTGTCAAATTGCATTGCTAGATTATTCTAGGATATAACTGTAGAATTGAAATTATCTAATGATTATTGATGGATGTGTTGTTAAGGAGATGTCATAGTTTAGAGTTAAAAAGAAGTGCTTGTGTAGTGATGAAGTGAAGTGCTTGTGTAAAGATAAAGTGCTTGTGTAAAGATGAAGTGCTTGTGTAAAGATAAAGTGCTTGTGTGAAGATGAAGTGCTTGTGTAAAGATGAAGTGCTTGTGTAGTGATGAAGTGACTGTGTAGTGATGAAGTGATTGTGTAAAGATGACGTGATTGTGTAAAGATGACGTGATTGTGTAAAGATGAAGTGCTTATGTAGTGATGAAGTGCTTGTGTGAAGATGAAGTGCTTGTGTAAAGATTAAGTGCTTGTGTAAAGTTGAAGTTCTTGTGTAAAGGTTAAGTTCTTGTGTAAAGTTGAAGTGCTTGTGTAAAGGTTAAGTTCTTGTGTAAAGTTGAAGTGTTTGTGTAACTCTGGGGCCAATTGGTCCTTCATGTTCTCCTTCTCCTGCAGGTTTACTCTCAGTCCTTCACAGCGTCCTATAACATCTACAATGTGGCTAATGGGTAGGTACAGTAGAACCATAAATGCTAATGCATGGCCTGCACTGGGCATGTGCCGATGCTAGTGATTCCTGGCCTGGACCAAGCACCTCCAAGTATGTCTCTACTCATCTGAACAAACGTTCATCTTTCATGTAAGACATCCGTTAGTCTCTCTGGCTGGGCGACATCATCTGCTGGAGAGTTCCCCTGTGTCTGTGAATGGAAACCCTGGTCCTGCTGTCAGCATATGAGGAGTGCCAATGCCAGTTGAGGGAATTCTGAGGGACCTGCCGATCGACAAGACATGTAATGCCTGGGAATGTGCTACAAGATGTCTGCCTGTTTTAGGAGGATGAACTGTTAATTGAGTGCACTGAAAGCTATATTTTTCCATTGCACGAATCTACTTTTTTTGCATTTGCATCGTGTCTTTTTTACAAAACCTCTGAGCTATTTACGAAACAGGCATGGATGTATCTGTCTACTTTATTACTACTGGCTTTAAAAAGTTCAAATGTATCCTAATGGAGGCATTCTGTCTGCGTATGTGTGTCCCCCAGGGATCTGTTGGAACTTCACTTACCTGCGGGGGAGAATACTGTGATACAGTATGCAGCCTGGGGACCACAGGGAAACCAGCTGGTAGCAGCCCTCACACACACACACACACTCACCTACTCTCACACACACACACCCACCCACCCACTCACCTACTCTCTCACACACCCACCCACCCACTCACACACACACACACACACACACACACACACAAACGTCCACTCACTCATCCTGCTTTCCACTTAATATAATATATAATAATAATAATATCTGGTCTGGTGGGCTGGCAAGCTGTTGTGACCAAAACAAAACTACAATTGATCTATTTTGCTTTATTTAATATTAGAGTTATATTGCTTTTTTTCTTGGATTAATGTCACAGTTTCTTTTTATAAATTAAATAAAAAATGTATAATGTGCTCTATTTGGTGCAATATTTGTGTACTACCGGCAATGCTACACTTTCAGTGGCAAGTTGAGATGTGTTTGCTTCCAACTAGCCATCACTACACTCACAATCTCCCTTGCTTTGATAAACAATTAGCACTCGCTCTCACTCTCTGTTTCTGTTGCACTCAGGTCTATGTGTTTGAAGGAGATATCTACTACCAGCCAGACATGAACAGCAAGCCACTTCGCCTTACATCAACAGGCAGAGAAGGTCTAGTCGTGAATGGACTGACTGACTGGTTATATGAGGGTAAGATCTCTGGTTGATGCTGTAGCGATTCTTCTAGGCTAGCACTAGGACGTAGCAGCCACAGATATTCATTTGATACATTGTTTGGACTACTAGTTTGGACTAAAGTTATTAGTCATTTCAATTTAAACAGTAACACATTTATATTTTCAATTGTTTTGATACTTTATTGGAATTAACCCCTGAAAAACATTATTTTTACAGAGGAAGTGCTTTTGAGTTATCATGCCCACTGGTGGTCAAATGATGGCGCTC
Organism: Dallia pectoralis; assembly: GCA_029465975.1. Taxonomy (NCBI): domain Eukaryota; kingdom Metazoa; phylum Chordata; class Actinopteri; order Esociformes; family Umbridae; genus Dallia; species Dallia pectoralis. The sequence continues at coordinate 23,832,960 of CM055728.1, read as the reverse complement.
GTTTGGCATACCTCAATATCAACAACACTGCCACACCCCAAATGGAGATACCTCACTTCCTGGGTGGGGCCTATCCCTCCAATATCTTTATTCCTTACCCTAAGGTGAACAACAATAATCTCCTAGGATAGCATTATACTCTCTAATCAATCAATCAAATTTATTTTAAACAGCCCTTTTTGTGTGTGTGTGTGTGTGTGTGTACGCCTACATCTACATACAGGCTGGCTCCAACATTCCCACTGTAAGATTGTTTGTGGTGAATCTCTACGGTCCAGCTCACACTCTAGAGATGATCCCTACAGACTCTCTCAGGGCCAGGTACTACCTCAGAAATATCACCTATTTTGTCCATAAAGTGATTATCTGTGTTATACCATATGAAAGACCTTCTCTTTCTTTTCTCATATAATGTCTCCATAGAGACAGCTACATCTCCATGGTGACATGGATCAGCAGCACTCGGTTGGCTGTACGTTGGTTGAACCGGGCCCAGAACCAATCAGAGCTCTGTGTGTGTGAAGCCACCACAGGGGCATGCTCAGAGGTCAGAGGTCAAATGTAATTTCTTAGTAATCCAAGGCTCCTCTTCCTGTCATGCACTACATATCGCATTTCCATCCATTAGGCTATTCACTTTCATTCATTCCTTTGAACCTAGATATTCTCTATTACAGATTACATACAGAATGTTCTGTTATCCTGCTAGTGTTAAATTTCCTTTGATCCGCTGCAATGGTTCTCTGCTATATTTTGTTGCAGTCATATGCTAGTCGGAAATAGCAAAAATTCAGGCTAGCACTTGTACAATACTTTCTCCAGCCAGCCTGAAATAATTGCAACATTGACTTTGGCCGTTGAACTTTTCTAATACATTTTATTTTTTAATTTTAATATATTTTATTTTTTCCGTACATCTTTTATCTTCAGAAACACATGATGGTCATGGATCTAATGCAAAACCAACGACAGGTACGAATTTCTTGTTTGACGTAAAATACTACTACTTCCTGGTTTGGTATTTTGATCCCGCCTATCTCATTGATCTTACAGGAGGTGCCATTATTTTCATCTGATGGGTCATGGTTTTATTTGACGTTGCCAGCCAAGCAGGGTGCCCGGGGGGAGTTCCAGCACATTGCCAGTCTGCCTGCTCAGGTCAGAGCAACAACATTAACATTGTATAGCCATCCTGTGATGGGTCTGACGGGTAAATGTCAGACATCTTGCTAACGGGATTTGGGTGTAATGAATCAGTATGCGATTTGAAAGAACTTTATATTATATGTTTTTAGAGGCCATAATAGTATGGGATTTCAGATACCTTAGTTGTATGTGATTTTAGAGCCCTTAATATAATGTGATTTTTGAGCCTGTAATTGTATGTGATTTTGGAGCTCTTAATAGTATTTGGTTTTGGTGCCCTTAATTGTATGGGATTTTAGAGCGCTTAATAGTTTGGGATTTCAGATCCCTTAATAGTATGTTATTTTTAGAGCCCTTAATAGCTCGGGAATTTAGAGCCCTTAATTGTATGTGATTTTAGAGCCCTTAATAGCTCGGGAATTTAGAGCCCTTAATTGTATGTGACTTAAGAGCCCTTAATAGTTTGGATTTTCAGAGCCCTTAACAGAGTCGAGTCGAAGTCAAGTTTCTGCAATGAGTGTTCAAGTGTATTTGACTGTGTGTTTGTGTATCAGAATGAGATGTTTCCCTAACAATGTTCTTCTCTGCAGCACCCATCCCTGTATCTATCTGTCTGTACATCTCTGGATTGCATTCCACTGGCAGTCTGTCTGTTTCTATATTCATCCCACTCTTTCTCTCTGCTACTGTTTGACACAGGCTTCCATCCCCTCAGTCCCTCCTCGCTTTCTGACGTCTGGGAATTGGGATGTCACAGAGCTTTGTGCCCTGGATGAGGACAACAGAAAAATGTGTGTGTGAGCCTCTGCATGTGATGCTATTTTCGATAACATCTGAGAGCATGCATCTATAATTCTATATAGAATTACATGTGAGGCCCTCTGCATCTATAATACTATATAGAACAGCATCTGAGGGCCTCTGCATCTATAATACTATATAGAATAACATGTGAGGGCCTCTGCATCTATAATACTATATAGAATTACATGTGAGGCCCTCTGCATCTATAATACTATATAGAACAACATGTGAGGCCCTCTGCATCTATAATACTATATAGAACAACATGTGAGGCCCTCTGCATCTATAATACTATATAGAACAACATGTGAGGCCCTCTGCATCTATAATACTATATAGAACAACATGTGAGGCCCTCTGCATCTATAATACTATATAGAATAACATGTGAGGGCCTCTGCATCTATAATACTATATAGAATTACATGTGAGGCCCTCTGCATCTATAATACTATATAGAACAACATGTGAGAGTCTGCATCTATAATACTATACAGAACAACATGTGAGGCCCTCTGCATCTATAATACTATATAGAATTACATGTGAGAGTCTGCATCTATAATACTATATAGAACAACATGTGAGGCCCTCTGCATCTATAATACTATATAGAATAACATGTGAGGGCCTCTGCATCTATAATACTATATAGAATTACATGTGAGGGCCTCTGCATCTATAATACTATATAGAATAACATGTGAGGCCCTCTGCATCTATAATTCTATATAGAATTACATGTGAGGCCCTCTGCATCTATAATACTATATAGAACAACATGTGAGGCCCTCTGCATCTATAATACTATATAGAATAACATGTGAGGCCCTCTGCATCTATAATACTATATAGGACAACATGTGAGGCCCTCTGCATCTATAATACTATATAGAACAACATGTGAGAGTCTCTGCATCTATAACACTATATAGAACAACATGTGAGAGTCTCTGCATCTATAATACTATATAGAACAACATGTGAGGCCCTCTGCATCTATAATACTATATAGAACAACATGTGAGGCCCTCTGCATCTATAATACTATATGGCCCTCTGCATCTATAATACTATATAGAAAAACATTTGTGTCTCTGAATGTGTAGTTCTATATGGAATAACATGCGAGAGTCTCTGCATGTGATGCTATATTGAATAAAATGTGACCTCTATGTTTTCAGATACTTCCTCAGCACAGAGGAATCCAGACAGAGCAGACACCTTTACAGGTGAGGCCAATACCTGTCAAGAAGGACCTTAGGTAGAAAAAAGAAAAATGTAAAAACATGGCAAGAAAATAATTAGGATTCTAGGTAGATGGTCAGAGGAATTGTACTTTGCAAAAGAGCTATATTGTGCAGCCGCCAAAATCTTTCCTCTCCAGTGCACTCTAGGCAAACAGCCCACCTAACACATTTATCATTGATGGGACCAAGCCAACTCTTTGGACAGGATGGGATGGCACTGTGCTAGAGAATGAGTCACTGGGGTGTATGACTGTGTCCCAAACGACAGCGTATTCCCTCAGCAAGTATGAGGCACAAAAGGGTACCTTATTCCATAAACAGGGAATAGTGTGCGATTTGGGATGACGTCGTAAAAGATGAGCCACAACCTGAGATGAATGGTAGCAGCCCTCTCCAGTAATATGCTTTATGTGTTTTATATTGTTTTTTTATTACTCTGCTTTGAGCCTTGCCAGATGATAGAGGGGTGCAAGACAACAGTGTCTGGTTTAGGGTGTACTCTCAGTGAACTATATGTTGCTTCTTCTCTTAGAGCGAGATACTATTGATTATTGAGCGTTATTGAGAGGTTGTAGAATGTGGTCTTTTTCTTTCAAGTGTTTCCATTACTTTCCACCTTGTTGAGGATTCCTATTCTTGATCCGGAACTACGTTCTATTAGTGTTTGAGGCGCCAACTGAATAACACATTTTTGCGTTTTCATTCTTGTTTTCCTCTCTTAGTGCGGACCTCAAAGGGATCTTCCAGCGCGAGTGTCTAACCTGCAACCTGTTAGATGGCTGTAGCTTTTTTAAAGCAGTGTTCAGCCCCAATCAGACATATTTCACTCTCTATTGCCTAGGTTTGTACTCTGTGAACACACATATATACACTGGCACGTCAACACACACCCATGTATATGCCTCATATGCTGTTCTGTTCTGTGAGCCGTCAAAAATGGGCCGACACGTCGAGGCATGGATTCTAGAAGACCCCTGATGGTGTCCTGTGGTATCTGTGTTCAAGCTGTTACATTGGCCACCAAATGCCCCAGATCTCAATCAGATTGAGCATCTGTGGGATGTGCTGGACCATCTGTGGGATGTGCATCTGTGGGATGTGCTGGACCATCTGTAGGATGTGCTGGACCATCTGCGGGATGTGCTGGACCATCTGTGGGATGTGCTGGACCATATGTGGGATGTGCTGGACCATCTGTGGGATGTGCTGGACCATCTGTGGGATGTGCTGGACCATCTGTGGGATGTGCTGGACCATCTGTGGGATGTGCTGGACCATCTGTGGGATGTGCTGGACCATCTGTGGGATGTGCTGGACCATCTGTGGGATGTGCTGGGCCATCTGTGGGATGTGCTGGGCCATCTGTGGGATGTGCTGGGCCATCTGTGGGATGTGCTGGACCATCTGTGGGATGTGCTGGGCCATCTGTGGGATGTGCTGGGCCATCTGTGGGATGTGCTGGGCCATCTGTGGGATGTGCTGGACCATCTGTGGGATGTGCATCTGTGGGATGTGCTGGACCATCTGTGGGATGTGCTGCTCCACCTTGCAACTTACGGGCTTTGTAGGATCTGCTGTTTATGTCTTGGTGTCATACACAACAGCACACCTTCAGGGGTCTTCTAGAGTCCATGCCTCGTAGAATCTGTAGGTAGGTGGTCTATTGTTCCTATTTGTTCATTACGTGTGTATAAAGTGTTGCAGTAACGGCAGGTGATCATACAATTCTGGCTCATTACTGTACATTTATTTTGCATCATTTAGCATATGAGTGAATTTATTTTTATTTTTTTACATTTGTCCCCTGTCCCCTTTAGGCCCTGGAGTCCCCAAGGTGACAATTCACAGCACCAAGGATCCTTCTGGTGGGTCCGGGCTTTCTGATTTACCAGAGCCACATTATACCATCACTTTCAGCAGTGGCCAGTAGAGGGCTGCATGTGGAAACTATCATACCATATAGACTGGTATAAAAATATAAAGTAGACATTTAGAGCAGTTTAAGGCTGCTAACAAAATTTAGTAAAGGGGCATAGCTGTATGACCGTGAAAGCAGTGTACATATATATATATATATATTGTTTGTTCTATTTTAGAATACATAGTGCTGGAGGACAACACACCGCTCACAGAGATCCTAGAAGACAAGAGACTGCCAGAGACTGTATTCAAGACCCTCGCGGCAGACAACCACGGTGGGAGTGTGAAACTGTGTAGACTGCCCACACTCACTGAGCAGTCTAGAATGACGATTAACATCCAAACACATCATTATACCTTTAAGTTCAGTCGCTTTAGGTTAAACGTAATCTCTGGCCTGTAAATAACAACCAAAAAGATAGCGGGAGCTCATTAAGAAATAAATTGTTTCAATTAGCTGATGGGATCCCCATGAGAGCGAGAGTCTTAATTTTCACTTTCCTTTCGGGAGAGAAACAAAGTGGGAGGACGAGTGGGGGGGTCTCTACTTCATTGTTACAATGACACGCCTAGGACTCTAGGGATCTCATTTACTGGTGCTTTAGTTCGGAGCCCACAGAGGTTTTCCAGAATGCTGATGAGCTCTGCTACATGTATTTCTATAGCTGAGACGCGCTGACCTCTGTTTGTTTTCCATTAGATCTGCACCTGAAGCTCTCGCTGCCCCAGGGTTATGAGGCCCACCTTCTACCGCTTCTCATACTTGTGTGAGTTGAAATGTACTGTCTATGAATTGTGCTACAACATGGTGCTCTAATCCTCATGATTAGGGAAAATATGATTTGGTTTTTACAGTATTAATGCCTACAATGTAACATTTAGCAGACTTTTATGTTCCCTTAGTTGCTAAGCAAGCCGAACTACTGCATAGCTGTTTAGCTTGGCTGGCTTTACAATTTTACAAGTCTTTCCAGCCAACATATTAGTCCACGTCAGCTGTTTTTCCTTTTGTCACACAGGGATGGAGTTCCAGGCAGTCAGTCAGTGACAGAGGAGTTTGCCATGGGATGGCCGGAGGTGCTGGCCAGCACATATGATGTAGCCTTGGCCTGGGTGGATGGAAGGAGTGGGGTGGGACGCGGGCAAAAGATCAGCAGTGTGGATCCCCGTAAGCTAGGCACCCTCAGAGTGAAAGATCAGCTAGGAGTCGTAGAGTATGTTTTATACAGTATCATTACCAACGATGACAGTTGACAAACTAGAATGTACCTATAGATGTATTACCTATTTTATTTTACCTCCACAGGTGGTTAATGCAACTACCTTACATTGACAAACGACGGATTGCCCTGTATGGCAAGGTTACTATTTTGTTTGTACCATGACAACAGTCCACCAACATTTTAGTCAGGGTTAGGGTTAGGCACTTACGTTTCAATTGGATGTTGCAGAAGAATAATTCATAGTGTCACAGTTTTATCATGCTTGTGTCTTTCCCTATAGGCTTTTGGTGGTTATTTATCCCTGAAGATGTTAGCTGCAACTGACCAACTGTTTAAATGTGCAGCCACTGTGGCTCCTGTGACAGACTTCAAACTCTACAGTGAGTGGAGATCACTACATGATTAATAGAGTGGCGAGGTAAAAGAAACCCAAGTCAATTTTTGAAATGTGCTATTGCATATAGGTGCAGCCTTTTCAGAGAGATTTCTGGGTCTCCCAGCAAAGGAGGAGCACACTTATTTGGTGAGGATAGTCTCATCTTGTGAAAAAATAAGCTTTTTATAAATTACACTGCAAGTCAGGTTACTGTAAGGGGTGTTTTTTAATTGTCTCCCCTCAGATGGCGTCTTTATTAGAAGATGTTCACAAGCTTAAAAATGAGAATTTCCTCTTACTGCACGGGACTGCGGATGGTAAGACATGCTGATGCTTTAAACTTGTTGTAATAACATTTTACATTTGTAAAATTTGTACAAATCTCGTGAAATAGACATTAGACACTTCAACCAAGGTTGTCAAAAGCCTTTAAAAACATTCAAGCATTATGGAAATTAAATGTCTGCCTGTTGTCATTGCGCCCGTTTATTGACACAATCCCAGTTGCCTCATTGCCTCAGGTCTGACCAAAAAAAACCAACACAGCCCAGATGTGTTGCTAAACTTATTAATACTTATGTGTGTTTTTTTTTGGCTTTGGGTATCCCAGCACGGGTCCACTTCCAGCACAGTGCAGAACTCCTGAGCCGCTTAGTGAAGGTGGAGGCCAACTACTCCCTGCAGCTGTACCCAGATGAGGGCCACATTCTGAGGGAGCGTCGCAGCATCCATCACTCCCAGCGGACCCTGGTGCATTACCTACAGATCTGCCTGAGACACAACCCTCTGCTGGCCTACATAGAAGAACCAAGTGACGATGAGGAGGACGACTGAGTGCTCCCATGTCTGGCACTGGAGAGGGACAGAGGCCTACTCTCCTATGCATTTCCCTAAGTCAGACTATAGACACTAGTCACTTTTTACAGCCACTGACTAGATAGACAAGCACAGAGGTGGGGACCGCGAATATCAGGACACAGTCGATCGCACTGTAGCACTTCACTGCAACTTTGGAAATGTACAATTTCTTCCCACTATTGTTTGTACCGTTTAAATTGAGTCCACAATTCTTTACACATTATCAATGAAATGTCCAATGTCAGGCCAAATGTTGATTCGATCTGCAAAATAACCTAAACATGCATGTCATAATGGCTGCACGTGAATTCCTCTGTTTTCCTATCATGCCAATCTTTTTTAAGCTAATTCATTACAGCTAAAATCAGCCTGTTGTGCTGTTATGTAACATGAACACTTTAAATATGCCAAGTACATGAAATGTTTACAAGTCTATTCATCATGCCAATCAGAGATGTATCCAAACTTAGAGACATTATAGACATTGTATTTTCCATGCTATTCGCATGATTCTTTTAACAGATGAACAGATGGCAAAGTTCAACTACAAATACCAGATATAGATAAATATATATATATGACTGAATGAACAAACCCAAACAAGTTATGTTAAAGTGTTTTGTTTCAATTCTATTTCAATCGTTTTGTGTTTTTTAATGAATTAGGCTACTTTTGATAGTCAATGTTATGTGTACTGTAACACCGCCCTTAATATCTTCAAATATCCCTCACATAAACAGCCAATCAGACCCCTGGAACCCCCATGATGCACTGCATGTCTGTTTGCAAATTACTGTCCTATTAGACATTTTTTTTTTACAATAAAGAATATTGTAATCATTGTTTTACAGCAACATTGTTTAGTGAGTTTCTGATGGCATTAGACTGGAACATAGGAGCCCCAGTCAAATACCAGCTTTGAAATAGCATATTAATACTGTGTGTCCAGCTGAAGGAATTATCAACCAATCAACCAATTTACTTTATAAAGCCCTTTTTACAACAAAGTTGTCATAAAGGGCTTTTACAAACACCCAGCCTGAATGTGACAGAGCACACAAATTGACAGGTTGAACAAGAAGAACAAGTTGATACACGGCGGCAAGGAAAAACTCTGAAGGTCAAATTTAGGAATAAACCTAGAGGGATGACCAGTCCTCTTCTGGTTGTGCTGGGTGAACATATGACAGTTTAATAGAACAGTTTTAATGCATATTTTATGTGCAAGCAGTCTTAAAATAGTCCAGGTCAAATATAGTCAGAGAAGGTAGACTGGGAGGGTTGAGGGGTTTGGCAGATTGGATGCCGAAACTGTCTGGTAGCATTTCAGTTTTATCTGAATTTAAGAGCAGTAAGTTCTCTGTCATTAGAAGCCTAACTTGCTAGCATGTGCTTAGTATAAGACCCTCTTTCTCACTCAATATTCCACAAGCCTTCCATTGGAAAGGACAATTTGTGGGCTTCTTGATTATAGTTAATATCTATATCTGTGATCTTAAGGCCGCCAACAAAATTCAGTAAATGGGCGTGGTTTTATGACCGTGAAAGCAGTGTGAATGTTGTGATTTCAAAAACATGTTGTTACGGTTGGATAACTGACAACTGGGCATTTAAACGGTAGGCCCCAGCCTACTCCACTAAACTATACAGTTGTTAACAGGACAGAGAGATAATTTGCCGTAAAGAACAAACTACTCATGCCACCTACACTTATGCCCCTCAAACCCCGCGAGATTACACACATAAACAGGTCCCAGGTCACTACAGTATTTTGAGAAATAAAGTCGCGTCTCAATTCGATATTTCCCATTCTGAGTGCTTTTTCGAAGTTCCCGGTAAACTTGAATACCCAGACGTGATAGGTCGGTTCCCAGTTGTTTTAAACGCCCAGCAGTCCGCTCCTGGGTCGTTTTATTATATGAAAATGTATCACATTAAATAAGACGGGGCTAAATAATATTTCTATTAAAAAAGGACCGGTATATTTTCCACTAACCTATTTGCTGGCCAAGAAGAATCCCGATGCAGAAAGGTTACTGCCTTTCTTCAAAACTACAACTCCTCCTATGAATGCTTAACAGCTTGCCTGTGCAAAAAATAACGATTGATTGAGCAATGTCAAAAAGTAATGTGATCAACACATTTAGTATAACAACAGAACCTGGTTTTAATATAAAAACACGTATGCGGACTGCAATAAACACATTTATACCACCGTGTAAGCCCTTAACTTGATCAGGCATATTCGAGCATGCCTAAAACAAATACCAACGCTACAACGGTAGTTGTAGTTCAACGTCACTTTCATACACACGTGGCTCAACTGGCCAATCAGGTCACACTTCCTTAAAACTACAATCGAATCAACGTCACGCCTATTTGGTGGGGGGGGAGTCTTTTTTCAACCTTCAGTAGTGGTGGCTTTTCCTGTAGGGGCACCTTCAACCTGCTCTGCGGTACACCGACCAGTGTCTTTCAAAATAAGTAGAAACCATATCATCCCACAGACACCATGTCTTTCCTGACCAGCGGTATCAGCAGGCTAGCATCAGTACTCGTTCATTCAAAGGTAAGCTGAGGCAAAACACACCTGCAGTAATCTGTGAACATAGTACATTGGATGTTGGTAGCTATATTGCTACTGCTCACTACTACACAGTTAGCAAATGAACTAAACTAGCAAGCGAGTCCTGCAATCGGGTTGGTCTATCAAGCACATTCATGTACGCTAGTGGCTACACATAGCCAAATGTTTAAAGCTTTTCCTTGTAAACGAATTGTTTTTGTTTATCTGAGACTGCCTCAAGAGAATGCAAACGTTAGGTCACTGGAACAGTGAGAGATAAGTGATGGTTGGTGTGGAAGTTGACAGCTACATCAGTCTGACAATGGGATTAGTTGTAACAACTGTGATTGCTTGGTTAAACCTTAATATATAGACATTTCCTTTTCACATATCTTTGATCTGTGACATTGGTTGTTTTCAAGTGGAACAATTAAATATGTGTCTGTGCCTAATGTGGCTGCTGTCTTAGCCACTGCACGTGAATGCAACAGCAGGCAGAATGTCACAAGGTTACACACCCCTACACTCACAGCCGGCTTCATATGTTTTTCAAGTGTTTCTCAATCATTTATTTGGTTACTGTACCAACAGCTGAATTTAGTTTTGGCTGGAATAGCCCTGGATTTCATCAGTACGCCTATGGTCTCATGAGTCCTGAGACACCTATGAATCACTGGATTACAACACTTAAATAACTTTTCTGTCACAGCAAATATTTTACATTTGTGAAATATAATAATATAACATTAACAAGATGTTTAGATATCTTGGCTGTGCAACAGGGCTCCACTGATAGTGGAGAAAGATATTTTTTAAGGTGTGCGCACTGTGCGGTAATAACTACAAATATTGCATAAATTGAGGTTGCCTTTCTGGTCTGTCTGCACAGAATCAGAATGTGTGTATGTCAAGTCACTATAATATAGATATAGAATGGTAATAAAGGCTAGGACTGAGGTTAGTTAAATAAATACGCAGAATGTGTATCTCAACCTTTTGTAGACGGTGTGTTACAATCGCTTAATGACTGATGTGTCTAACCTGTTAGACCACTGTATGTGCGGTTTCACCCAGTGGGATATATGGTAACTTGACAGATATTCCTTTCTTTTCCTGACCCACTGGCTCCTCCCCCATCCATTGACAGTGTGGTTGCCCGGCACTACCCATAGTTGTCACCTGCTTATAGGCTACAAGGTTATAATCAGCCAGTAAAGAACTTTAATATCCTGCCTCTGCCAAGTAGATTTACTCTCCTTGTCCTGGTGAAAAAGATTCCAGAAACTCATCTGCTGTTGTTGGGTAGGCTGGAGAAAATCCAGCTATATTTCTTTCCAGACTTGAAGAACAGATAGTATCATATAAAAACACAGTCAGGTATGTTGTGAGTCTGTGCGGTTGGTCATCTGCTGTTGGCTAACTGAGAAGCTGGAAGCAATCACGATTTCATTGCACTGAACTGTCCTATTAACTTAAGGCCCAGTTCATGTTGCTGCAAGTATATTAAAATGTGTCAGTTGTGCTGCACAGCCAATAATACGTTTTTCTAAAACACCTTTTCACTTATTCAAATGTGTCAGTTGTGCTGCACAGCCAATACGTTTTTAGAATGCCTCATTTTCACTTATTCAAATGTGTCAGTTGTGCTGCACAGCCAATACGTTTTTAGAATGCCTCATTTTCACTTATTCAAATGTGTCAGTTGTGCTGCACAGCCAATACGTTTTTAGAATGCCTCATTTTCACTTATTCAAATGTGTCAGTTGTGCTGCACAGCCAATATGTTTTTAGAATGCCTCCTTTTCACTTATTCAAATGTGTCAGTTGTGCTGCACAGCCAATACGTTTTTAGAATGCCTCATTTTCACTTATTCAAAGGTGTCAGTTGTGCTGCACAGCCAATACGTTTTTAGAATGCCTAATTTTCACTTATTCAAATGTGTCAGTTGTGTTGCACAGCCAATACGTTTTTAGAATGCCTCATTTTCACCAAGTCTTTGTTTTGTGACCACAAGCCCTCAGGCTTATGTTGTTCTGATGCTTACTTTGTCCATTTCAGAATGCGTCCTGCATCCTTGTGGCATCCAGGCATGCCAGCTCGTCAGCAGTAAGTGCTCAGTGCTTTTCAAGGCCACTCATCATGAAATCACTCTTTATTGTTCTAACTGTTGATGCTAAGGAATTCATGCAGTTATTATGATTATCCACTTTTCCCCATGTACCAAGCTGATAAATTTGCCAAACAGTATTTCTCAAGCTGCTTTTGATGTCCTTTTTGTGTCTCTAACTTTGACCTGAATTTTTGTAACACAGTTTTTCACTACGTTCTTTGTAGTTTCATTTATAGAGGCTGTTTTATGAATATATGTATATAAATAAATAGCCTGCGTTTGAAGTGTAATGTTTCTTTTGTTGCAGAATCTTAAGGATGTTCTGTCAGATCTTATCCCCAAAGAGCAAACTAGGATCAAGAATTTCAAACAGCAGTATGGCAAAACCAACATTGGCTCCATCACTGTTGACATGGTAACTTGATTTGTCCACGTCTACTTTCTGGAACCTGATGTGTTTGAAACCATATATACGAATCAAATATGCTTTTTATGTAGAAATAAACCAGATGCAGTGACTTAAAAAAATCTGACCTCTTCTTTTCCTCAATTTTTTTGTGTTATACACTTAAGTTATAATTGATAAAGAATACATTACAATCAATGTACACAAAATACATCATAATGAAAAAGAAAAAACCTGTCTGTTTTCTGTTTACTCTGTTTTCTTGGACATCTACAATCTTTGCACGCCTAGAATTGGGCAGTTTATGTGTATTTTGCTCTGTTCTTCCCTTTCCACAGTTTTTTTCATAAAAAAAAACACTTGTAAATAAAATCAGACATGGGCCCTTCAGCATACTAGAAGTCATGTGATGTCACACAACCCGTTCAGCTCCTGCCAGCAGTGCCCAGTTAAAGCTCAGACAAAACATACTCTGTATCTAAGACTCCAGGGTCACGCAGACCCTTTAGCTTTACCAGTGAATATCATCATACATCACGTTTATCTTTCACATTATACTTTATACCTTGTTATGGCTATAAAAAGTCACATGGAATATGGTATCACATGTCTCAAAGCACAAATTAGCCTGTTTTAAGCTTTTTGTACAGAATGTCCTTTGTGTTTTCGCAGGTCTACGGTGGGATGAGAGGGATGAAAGGTCTGGTGTATGAAACCTCTGTGCTGGACCCCGATGAGGTGTGTTTCCACATGACACACGATCCACTGAACTGCAACAGCCTCAGAATGATTGATGTGTCAGGCTGACTACCCAAGGCATTTGTAGATGAGTCAGGCTCTTATCTAAATTGGTTCCACTTGAGTATATTACATCACTTAGAGAGCTCCTTTGCCACAGGTGTACTGTGATCACACACTGCCCTCAATATTTAAAAAACATTTTCATTTATTGCATTTGGACTTGCCCCTCTGTTATGTAAGAATAGTATGTTTGTGAAGGTTCTCTTGAATTGTTGTAATTCTACACACATTTGCCACCCTGTAAACATCTCAATACGATATTCCTCCCTGTATCTCCTGCTTCTGTCTTCAGGGCATCCGGTTTCGGGGTTACAGCATTCCAGAGTGTCAGCAGCTGTTGCCCAAGGCTCCAGGAGGTCAGGAACCACTACCAGAGGGCCTTTTCTGGCTGTTGGTCACAGGACAGGTTCCCACCGAGGAACAGGTGAGATTGGACGTTTTCTGGACATACAAGTTCTTGGATAGGGGAGTTCTGTTAAGAGTTATTTTGTTAGTCTTGAGGCCTACTTTAGATTCCCAATAAATCCACTAAATCCAATAAGTCTTGGCTGACGAAAAATACATATTTCATTAGCTTATGGTTTGGGAGGAAGTCATTTGCTACATTCACTTTGTGTTTCTCATTACTCACGTCAAAGTCCATTGCCACATGGTGGGGATTTATAGTCCTTAGGATTAAAGAACACTTTCTGTCTTATTGGCTCTACCTGAACTCACCGACCCAGTTGTCTCGCCTCTCTCCAGGTGAGCTGGTTGTCCAGAGAATGGGCCAAACGCGCCGCCCTGCCCTCTCACGTGGTCACTATGCTGGACAACTTCCCCACCAATCTGCACCCCATGTCCCAGTTCAGTGCCGCTGTCACAGCTCTGAACAGCGAGAGCAGCTTTGCCCGGGCATACTCGGAGGGCGTTAACAAGTCCAAGTACTGGGAGGTAAGCCACACTGATCACTCCCTACATTCCCTACAATGATTCAAAATGTTCCAGAAGAACAAACCCAGCACCTTTAACTTAGTGCACCTAATGCTCCAGGCAAGCTAAAGCCAAATGTCTAAATATTTTAAGTATGTCAAATATTTCACCCCTGTTTCTCCAGTGCAGTTAGATATGCAGATAAATGCTTGCGATTTGGCCAAAATGGACTAACTAATTATAGTTCAATAAATATTTGAAGAAGCGGTGTGCAAGAATAAGGGATATTTGATGACTTTTAAAATGTAAATCTAGATTAATACATTTGTCCCTAACATGGTGGAAATAATTCAAGATTTCATTTAATAGTATGAGTAATTTTTTTGCCAGTTATCAGACTCTTTTTATACTTGTCTTCACGCTAACTATATTATTCATGATTATTGATAGTATAGTGAATTTATAGTTTAGGTGCACACACACACACACACACACACACACACACACACACACACACACACACACACTCTCTCTTTGGAATAACCAAGGACCCTGGGAACAGGATAAAAAATGTCAGCACTGTTGTGGCTGTAGGGTTAAAGCTGTCAGTGAATCATCTTTATGAAACCTTGACAGATTTATGTGATTTTGAAGTGTTTCAGAATTACGGGTTTATCCACCCAGCCATCCTCCATTGCACATTAATCTATTTGTCAACCTCCTGGTTAGATAAAGATAAGAACCCTCCCCACGCTCTCACTTGGCATTTTACTAACAGTACTGAAAGATGATAAACAGTGGAAAGACTCACTTTATGATTTAATGTGGTAGTCTCACCTAGCAGTCTAAAGATAACGGTACTAACTTTAGGCCCCTTTTTGGATAAGAGTGTCTGCCAAGCTGCTATTAGGTCAATGGCCGTGCTGATTTGTTTGGTCACTGTTTGGTCACTGTTTGAAACTATATACAGGGCCTATAGAAAATTATCATACCCCTTTGAAATAGTCACCCTTTTTGTCTTACAGCATTAAAATCAAAACCCAATAAAATATGCATTTTGGTTCCAGCTTTATTTAGACATTCAGTTTTTAAACATTCTAGTAACGTCAAAAATAAACTGTTCTTAAACGGTTGTCATTGGAAATGGGATTTAGTTCTCAACTGACATGGACCTGGTTAATTAAATACAATTCATGTCACAGACCAATGCAACAATAGTGGAAATCCTCTCACAGTGGCAATCATGTGTTGGCGGGTTGATTTAGCGTTTCACTCAGATCCTGTGCTGGACATAGTCTACTGATTTAATTATACCATCTGCCCTCATGCATTTCAGTTCATCTATGAGGACTCTATGGACTTGATAGCCAAGTTGCCGTGTGTTGCTGCTAAGATCTACCGTAACCTGTACCGGGAAGCCAGCAGCATCGGAGCAATAGACTCCAACCTGGACTGGTCGGCTAACTTCGCCAACATGCTGGGATACAGTGACTCTGCAGAATTCACTGAGCTAATGAGACTCTACCTCACTATTCACAGGTATTATACTAATGGCCGGTTCTGGAGGTAGACGAACATTCCCTGTTTGAAATAGCTTTTTAATGTAGGTTTATAGTAGAATCTTTTTTATTTTTTTGTCGTTTACAATTCAACTATTTTTACCATTTTAATGAAAATGTTAAAGTGCTGTGGAAAATAAGACACCTTTTTTTTTAGGTATTTTAAGAAAAAATGCCATTTTGGCACAGCCATTTTGTCAATTTTTGACTAGAACATCCCCTTTTGCTACGTTTTGCTATTGTGTGTAAATATGGTTATTGTCTGCCCTCTAGTGTTCATGTGTTCATATTTTGAACTTGATAGAAGTTGTTGTTTAATATTGGAAGCATTATTAAGAATCTTTTTAAAGTGTAGTTAAATATGAATCTGTATAAATATTTAATTAGTAATACCTTAATTTGATGACTGACAGACATACTAACTGTCACTCTGGTGACCCTGTTTCAGTGACCATGAGGGGGGTAACGTCAGTGCCCATACCAGTCATTTGGTTGGCAGTGCCCTCTCTGACCCGTACCTCTCCTTCAGTGCTGCTCTGAATGGCCTGGCTGGACCTCTGCATGGGCTGGCCAACCAGGTCTGTGGTGATCCTCTCCTCTGCTTACTCACATCACTGGCCGCTTCATGACTGGCTTCATACTTTGGTACTTTTCTGATGAGATGTGTATTTCTGCGTGCCTTGCAGGAGGTGCTGGTGTGGCTGACAGCCTTGCAGAAGGAGATGGGAGGGAAGGTTTCTGATGAGAAGATGAGGGATTACATTTTCAACACACTCAAGTCTGGCAGGGTGAGAAGCCATCTGGCTATAACCTCTGCTTGGTTCCTTATTTCTTACTAATGACAGGGACAGCCTGGTGGACCATATGGTGTTATTGCTCGGCCTCCAATCTGCCAAACCCTCAACCCAACCGGTTGTCCCTTTCTGACTGTATTGGACCTAGACTATTGTATTTTAAGACTAAACTAAAACGATCATAAGTTCACCCAGTATAGCCAGAAGAGGACTGGCCTCCCTTCAGCACCTGGTTCCTCTAGGTTTCTTCCTAAACTCCCAGGGAGTTTTTTTTTACAAGCGTCGTGTATCAACTTGTTGATGTGTGCTCTCTTGGGTTCAGGCTGGTTGTTTGTAAAAAGGGCTTTATAAATTACATTTGATTGATGTGTGATTTCCTGTTTGATAAAGTATGAATTTCTCTTTGGCTCTCTTTCTGGCTCTATTTTTCTGCCATAGGTGGTACCAGGTTATGGGCATGCTGTCCTAAGAAAAACTGACCCCAGGTACACATGCCAACAGGAGTTTGCCTTCAAGCACCTGCCTAATGATCCCATGTTCAAACTAGTACACCAACTCTACCAGATAGTTCCCCCAGTACTGCTGGAACAGGGCAAGGCCAAGAACCCCTGGCCCAATGTAGATGCCCACAGTGGAGTACTGCTGCAGGTAAGCATATATTGTGTTCTCCTTAACCACGGTCTATTGTCCTGCATGTATTGTGTTCATATGTTGCCCTAAGAGTTCACCAGTCAAACTCTTATTTTGAAAGATGCCCAGCTGAAATACTGTGTACTGTGTGAAGTCATGAATGATACTCAATGGATATCTTGTCATTTCTTTCAGTTGCTAAATATGTACCGGTAATATGATGGGTAGAGCTAAGAAAAAAAAATCAGATAATAGTTTTTATTTAATGCAGCAAGATTTTAAGACTGTTATAGATATGTGTGAACCTTAACTTTTTAAATTGTAAATTAGATTTTATTTCTCCAGTAACTGTTTCTTTACAACCAAATGTGAGGTAGGTTGTGTCGATCAGTATCAATAATTAATTATAATGAGGCTGAGATGAATGTGCTGCAGCAATACATTTGTGTCTTTTTTAATCCACCTTGAATTTATATGTTTGGTCGACATGGATAGTTTGAAGACTTGAGTACCTGTGAATTTAGCTGCCGAATAGGCCATCTTTAATAGGCAGGTGTTGACCTTTCCTTTACTCCCGTCCTGTGCCATACAGTACTACGGGATGACAGAGATGAACTACTACACTGTGTTGTTTGGCGTGTCCCGAGCCCTGGGTGTTCTGGCCCAGTTGATCTGGAGCCGAGCTCTGGGCTTCCCACTGGAGCGTCCCAAGTCAATGAGCACAGATGGACTGATGGCCCTGGTGGGGGCCAACAAGTCTGGCTAAAGGAGGAGACGGGCAGAAGGAGACCGGCAAACTAATCGTACATTCGAAATGGGCCTTTTGATATTATTTATTTTAATACTTTCTTAGGTAATCATTGATATCTTGCTTTGGCTACATGTTTAGAAGAGAGAAGATTGTCAACAGGCACCCACACACGTCTTGTGTATTTTATAGTGTATTGTGTTTGCTAACCCCATGTGTCATAGTGAGACTGGCTCTGCCCACCCACCTCTGTCCAGAGCACCCACCCACCTCTGTCCAGAGCACCCACCACCCACCTCTGTCCAGAGCACCCACCACCCACATCTGTCCAGAGCTCCCACCCACATCTGTCCAGAGCTCCCACCCACATCTGTCCAGAGCTCCCACCTACCTCTGTTTCTCAGGGTCCAGCCACTTACAGTACAGACGGCCTATTGAGTCTGATAGCATGTAATCAGCCTTTCCATCACTTAATTTAAGAGGCTTTTCATTAAAATCATATTTATACTTTTGGATGTTTGCTTCTGTCTGGACAGCGTTGTCTAGTCGAAGTACACAGGTAACCAGCATTATTATTATTTTTGTCTGAAATGTTAATTTTTCAAGACATTACAGTAATAAAATATTTCACTTCAGAGAACACTGGTGAAGAAAAAGGTCCTCTGTAATATATATATATAACTACGGTTTTTTTGGAATAATGCTGATTTATCCTTTAAAATGTTTTAGTCTCATTCCATCTCATCTAATTTTGTCAGCAGTGATTAAATGAGCCCTGGGATTTGCGCAATGAATCTTCTTTTACTTTTATTTTGAGTCTAGGCATCTTCTGAGGGATTAGTGACGTTAGGAGAATATCAAGGAGCTTTAAATTGTGGTCCAGAATACACAAAGACCTGATCATTATAATAAAGATCCTGTTCATTAAGTGTGTGAGAGCAAGCTTGAAAATAAGTCTACAGTTCAGATGGGATATTTATTTTTTGGGAGACCGTTTTTATTTGGGTTATTAGTGTATGTAGTTGGTTATGCCCCTGAAGAGCACTTTGGTAAACAAGCTACTGATCCGAAATGACCAGTAGTACAACCCCAGTTCTGATCCAGTGTCATGTCATTGCTGTTGAATGCATAGCAGTGTATGAAGAGAGAGTATTCACAATTGTGAGTGCTTATCTTGTGGTTTTATTTATACTTCATGTATATTTTTATAAATATTTATGTATAGGTTGAATGTATGAGCTCTATACCAACACTGCTTAGTCGTGCAGGTGTGTGGCCTTCATTCTCACTTATTCCAATATTTATTTATTTTATGTTTTTTCATAAGATATTATCACGGAAGTACATGGTCCTTGTGTACATTCTTGTAAATAAATGTATTTCCCATTTATTATATGGGATTCTGTTTTTGCGGGGTTAGTGACTTTTCAAGCTTGTTCCCACCACAGCATGTATCTTTTAGAGACAACAGCTTCATCTGCTTATAATGCTATTTTGTGAAGCATTTCCCAGACTTCTCATCTTGGTGTTCTAACTTAATTCCCCTCAAAATGCTACGGCGTCTGTTTGGCTTCATGATGTGCGTCTTTATTCTTCATGGTCTGCGTGGTGGAATGTAGTTATTTCTGATCATATGGTATCTATGTAAAACCAGGGAGTGGCATTTAAGTTCATTATTGTGACAGGATGGGGTATGGTGCTATTGAGAACAAAAATTGGGAAATGAAGAAAATAAACATTTTTATTAAGAACTGTATTGGATTTACTGATAAGGTAATAGCAACTGGAAAGTAACACAATGAATTTAGCAATTACAATATTATATTATTATTCTCATTTTCCGCTTTATTCAATGTGAAATACAACAAAAACAAGTTAACATTAGAACATGTAATAAACATCAGTTAATGTTAACTAATAAATTGATATTGCTCTGGCCTAAACCATGATTATTCAACATGGTCTTACTTCATGATTGACTTAGTATAGTGTGTGGTGGTGTATGTATAGGCGCATAGTAAAAACACTTCTCTGTGCGGTTATTAATAACTGGCCCAAATACCACCACCCAACTCTGGTTTCTCATGCTTTAGTTGCCCCTTAGGACTGCAACTCCACCCCGTCATCATGTCACACGGTCTGACTCACCCGTTTTCCATTAACAAACTACAGCCTTCCTGCTTGACGACAAACAAAACTAGACCAGAGGCTGAATTTAATCAATTGCACATTGCCGTATTTACAGAGCAGCTCTTTCAAATAATCACAAGAACTCAAGATACTGTGTGGTACTGTATAAAAGCATACCGGTACCAAGGCAACCTGCCTCACAGCTATGCTTTCACCTTTAGAACTGTGTAAGCGCAAGATAATTATTAAAAATAATGCCCCTACAGCTCAAATTTACCTTGAGCAAATCGCAAAGGTTACGGCGTAAACATAGATTGGAAACGCACTACCTGCCACAACTTGCAGTGGTTTATGATTATATTGTATTCTTAACCCAAACTAATGTATACAAGAAAGAAGTCGATTTTATTGTGCAGCGCTGAAATATATTTAGTTCTCTATACACATTCCACCTCTTACATTGTCACTGTAATTTGTTTTGATTTCTAACCAGATATTCATGGTCAAAACAAGGTAACATTTTCCAGAGGTTCTGAGGGAAAAGAAAAAAAAATCTCAAACATGACTACAAATGGTGAAATGCAGAAAATAGCTTAAAACCATATGATTAACACATCAAACAATATGATTATACACTATGTTTGGGTTTCAACACCTCTCCATTTGAATTAAGTTATCGCAGCAAGTGTTTGCTAAAACATAAGAAAAGTATTGCTTACTTACCAATAATTAAATAGGATTCACAATTCCATCTAAAGTATGTTTATTTCCAACAGTCATTATGCACAAACGCACATGCAAAAAAATCTTAAACAAGTGCAATATCTTTCATGCATAAATATTTATTGCAATAAAACTAGGTTTTCATTTATAAACCAACTGAACAGCCCGTCGTGACACACATTGAATAATAATAATTTTCTCCATATTTACATACCAGCTCAACAATAGGAATAACAATAGTTTTGTGATAAATGCACACTTCTTTGGGTACTCAAGTCCATCGTTTTGTATTATTTATTTTTATATGTGAGCAACAGTCTGCCAACCCCAATCACAGTAGTCAGCTAGCTCAACTTTGAAAGGACTATACAAAATGTGCAAATTATCAGTCTTTTTTGAATCCACAAAAAAATAAAGCACTTGAACAACATTCTCTCTGCAGACAAAATAGTGAAGGAAAGCGGTATACTTTTTAAAATATGCACATTTAAAAAATATATATGTATATATATCTATCAATAACTTAAAAACAAATAAAAAGCAGATCCTGGCATAAGCAATACTGTAAATTAAAATAAATGTTAAACAAATTAATTTGACATAATTGGAGGATTCGAATGTGGCAACAAAGTACCCAAAGTGTAACGAAGCTGCCCCCAGTCGGAATTTGAAATCTTCCACACATACATTGTATGAATGACTCAAGTTGTCCACATCATTCTTACGTCGGTACTGTGTATGATCACTCATAAAACCAACTATAATCCATCACAATTTGTGAGGTGGCCATTTTGTTGTTCAACTAAAGGACGTCTATGCTTGTGCACGTTCATCACAGCAACAAAAGTCCTGTGTTGTTATAAGGGTCTTGTGTTAAGGGAAAGGAGGTAGATGTCAGATTTAACCTGCTTTTCCAGGCTAAGATGCTGTAGGGTTACAGGCTGGGCTGATGCACTTCTGACTGTTTGGTCCTTAATATAAAGATACAGTATTGACAGATTAGCCTGGTCCGAAATCAGCGTAACTCAGAATCTCTGTCACAATAAGTTGGACCATAGGACTAGGCAAGACGGCAAGGCTCTGAGTCCAGGCGACTGGTGTCTGGGTCGGTCATGAAGAGTAAAAGGGGTTGGTGGTGCTGGGTGGTGAAGTGTCATGCTGCTCCAGCTAGATGCTTTGGGGGCAGCCAGGGAGAAGGGGCCGGCCGGTTTGCGGCAGGAAGTGACGAATGAACCTCATGTTTGATGAACCTCGTGAAACATCAACTCCCGTGGGACGACAGTTTGTGGGCCGTAGAGCGTACAGGCCCGACGCTCAAAGGCAGACACGTTCTTCTTGACCACCTCGTCAAAAAACACAGTTGCTAACTGGGAGTGAAGCAGGGAACGGAACTCAAACGAGATCTGTTTGACAGAAAGGAAGGAGATATCAGTCAGAGAGGACGGACCCACAGGGCGCCTGCATATATAAAGGAAATAACCGATTAGCCATTACATGCAAGAGGTAAATGCCAAAACACAGATCCCAGAGAGAGAAGTTATAGACACAATGATGGACAGCATGACATTTAGACGATGAGGAAGAGCTGGGTCCGTCATACTCACCGAAACATCCACAGTGCAGGTTCGGGGATAACCAGGGATGCCTGGACTGAAGCGCCATATCGTTTCTAGGTGGTTGAATAGTGTTCCATCCGTGCACACGGCCTGACAAAACACAACCAATGTTTTTGCCACTTTCGCCTAACTTTTCTCATTCACTGGTCTGAGTAGTGCCCGAATCAGAAGGGAATGAGCAGAAACCGGCAAAAACCTAAACAGCAATAGGAAATGGAGCAGAAGGAACTTACTTTAACCATGTGTGGTCGCACAACGCTGATCATAGATGTATATCGCTCAACAATGGGTGGGAATCCCACTTCCAGCTGAGCTTTGGAGTGGCCTGCCCTCCTCATGATGGTCTCAGACTTCTTACACCACGGTACAAAGAGTTTGTAGTCGTCTACGTTGGCTACCACTTCATACATCTCCAGCATAGAGTACCTAAAGAAGCATGGCAAGAGGAGGGGGTAAACACCATTACTATGAAATAAAGGGGCAGTGCTATTCCATTAGTAATAGTCACAGGTACACACAAATGAGCATAGCGGTGACTTGCATATCTTAGTGCTTATATAAATCAGTTTCCAACACATGAAATGATCACAGAATTACAAAATGCTAATTCATACAATGTGTCACGAGTGGTAGACACTAGGTCCCCACTCCGGGGTTCTTAGTGGGGTGCACACTTTATTTCGCGTGTAGTTGTTTTTTTATTGGGCACACCAGGTTTGAGTTCGGTGATTAGTTGTCCTATTTAATTCTCTGGGTTATGTTGCTCTTTGCTTGGCAAGTCAAGTCAAGTTTCTATATTCGGTGAGTGTTTGTATTTGGTCATAGCTGTTTGAACCTTTTTTCAGTAAGTCGCTTGTGTAGCATAATTTGATTTAATTCAGTTTATGTTTTCTCCATTCGTATCGTTGCTCGTTTTTATTTTGACTAAATAAATACCAGGAACGTGATCAATGCTCTGCGCCTGGCTCATTCTGCACTACCCCAAGAGGAGTCGTGACACAATGTCATTCCTCCTGCCAGTTGGTTTAGCTTACATTACACTTTTTACACATGTGTCAAACCAAAAAGGTTCAGATGACAACCACTGGATTCAATTATCTGTGGAGATTCTGACATGGATTA
The DNA here is from genome assembly GCA_029465975.1 of Dallia pectoralis. Classification (NCBI taxonomy): domain Eukaryota; kingdom Metazoa; phylum Chordata; class Actinopteri; order Esociformes; family Umbridae; genus Dallia; species Dallia pectoralis. The sequence continues at coordinate 23,809,265 of CM055728.1, read as the reverse complement.
GCCAACACAGAGCTTAAACCTGCATTCACCTACAGGTAAGACCAACAGCTGGACAATCAGCTGTCAAATAAATCACACCGTGGACATAAGAGATCTATATACGCTCTCATACTCTGTGAGAATTGTATACTCTATATACAATTCTCACACCTTTTACACCTTTAATCAGAAATACAATTGAAAAACAAATCATTTCTCATAAGAACAGACATTGTCTTGGTTGCATAAATGTGCATACCCCAGAACTAATATTTTTGCAGAAGCACCTCTTGTTAAATTACAGTGGTAAGTCTGTCCGGATAGCCACTATTAATACACTTGAGATATTGTGCTCTTCATTGCTGGGATGTTCCAACTCTATTTAATTGATCCACCGATTTTCTATATTATTGAGTCTGAAAAATTGGGTCTGACAGGATTTGACTTGTTTTCAGTCTTTACATTAACATAAGCTGCATTTTCAATACGATTATGTAGACTTCACTTCACTCTCCACTGTGCTACAATCTAAGTCACCCACTTAACTTCAGTTCATACATTCCTTACTCTCCCCACCCCAAAACCTATAGTTAACAAACAAAATAGTAATCTAGAGGCAAATAAAACATTTGAAGGTTAGACAAATTAAAGCAATGCTTTAAATAGAGATCATCATGTTTATGTTGCGAACGGAAACATAGTAACAAGTCAGAGGCCCAAACAACATTCAGGATCCAATCAACATCCCGGGTCCAAACCACATCCCAAATGGAAAACCAGGATGGCAAATTCATGACATTAGTTAGATAGAAATCCATAACCTTCCAACCAGGACTTCTGAAAAGCCTCAGGATTGAAAGAAATGTACTAAATATGTGCAACCCTAATTTATGCATTAAATGTATTGCCTGTGCCTGTAGCTACATGTACACACAGAAACAATAGTATGACAATATAAGTTATTTCATGCGTGGTAGCAGCTTACCCCAGTATCCTTCGCTCAGAGTACTCCTTCCTCTTGTTGGTGAAGCCCATAAAGTTTCTGCAGAGGGGAACTGATGACATTGTGTCCATACTCTGTTGGTGGCAAAGCAGTCTAGGAGTCCTGGTCATTACAATGCCACATGATGACAAATGTCTTGATGGGACAGGGAGGGATAGAGGACAGGAAAAGTTTGAAACCGTAAAGTGAAAAATCTCTAACCAACACCTTTTTTCCAGAAAGGCTTCATATCATTATGGTTAAAGAAATAATATATATTGCCAGCAGGAGGAAAGACTTGTCAGTAATACTCCATTCTTTCATGTTTAGGACGAGCAACAAATGTTTAAGAAAAGCCAAGTATGGTTCCCCGACAGTTTCAATTCAAATAACCTCTAAAAAGGTGCATTGTCAACCTTTATGCTTTAAAAATTACTATGCTCTATTTTGGGAGAGCACATGGTTGGAACAACATGACGTGTTGCGTCACTAAATCAGGTTACTTGCTGGGTCAGGCAGAACTGGCGTATGGACACAAATAGCAAAGTATGTGCTCACCTCAAATATCTCTGCGACAGTCAATGAAATACAAACACAGAGACCAAGGCTGCTACTGTTAAGTGATACCAATATGGATGAAGACAAAATTAGTTATTTTTGTCCCGGTCACTATTTATTTTTAATCCACTGAATTCACCCCTTTGTTTCTGATGATTGTTGTGGTTTCATCAGTAACTCCCAACAGATAAAGAAAGCATGCATCCTATATGTAATAAGGCGCTAACTACTGCAACAATGGCAACATAAACATCAAGGAATACAACAAATCCTCTCTGATGTATGTAGTTTTCAGCTTTTTCTAGACCCATGCACAGTTCCATGGTCTCAAGGGGAGAAAGCAATTATCTACACTGGAGTTCCTTACTAAGAATACATTGAATGTTTCTGACTGGACAAATTATATTTCTGCCTTAACAATCTATTGAATGAACCTGTTGCTTTATAGCCATTACCCAATGCGCTACATAAACCATTTAGGAAAGAATAATGGACCAAATATGGCAAAATCCAGCAGCGCCAAGTGTGAAATGATCCTATAAGACTTATACATTGTCACAGGTTTTCTACATATATTTACTCAGGTGTGGTGAATAAATTGGCTATACAGAGTATAGGCGACACCCCCTCGAACTTTTTCTAATGTTTTTGTTTGGTTGGTAGCTCATGTCTGGTTGGTACCTCTTGCAACGCTTATGCTTTTGGCCAGGGCGTCATTGTATTTGAGAGATGGCATCTCATGTTATATACTCAAACAGGACACATTGGTTTTCGGTGTTACATACAGTTATACATGTTTTAATCATACCTGATGGTGTGTCTCATATGTTCTCTTGACCCCGCGGTGTGATTAGGTGAGCGACCCAAACCGACAGCAATCTCCAGTAATTCACTGAATGTCCGCACACCCATTGGCATTCGCCGGGCAGTTGCTGAGGCTGCCATTGTCTTTTGGGTCAGGCTACTGACCAAAAATAGTAGCCCAATACGACCAGAATTTCACGGATCACAGAAACCGGATATGTTTACCTAATATGCAAGAACACTTATCTTTGCTCACTTCGGATCGACTTTTCACAGTTCTGGTTCAACGCGTCTATAACTTACGGACGGTGTTGCTAAGTGGGTAAGCTTCAGTTCACGGCTTACAATTATACGCGACCAATAAGGGCGCGTTTATATCGTTAATCTTTTAAAATGCTCATGAAGTCGTTTATTAACTCAAATCCCGGTGTCCTTCGTCGTTGAGCGTGAATACATTACCGGTTCAGGTTCACCCGAAACGTCGAACAACCCTCTATCGACCTTCTATGATCTTTAAAGTAAATACATTAGTGTGAACCAGCAATGGAGTTAAGTACTTCCAGGTTACACGTTTTCAAAATAAAAACACGGATGAAACGCCAATAGGATTCTATGGTCTCATTCTATTGGTAAACCGCCTGGCAACAGCTTTCGATTGCTAGTTTTCAAAACTTCAATTTCTTATTGTGTGGGTCAAAACTAACAAATAATCGTTTTGTTACAAAAAATGTTATCTAATCCAGGTATGTCATGATTTGAATGCGTTTGCGTCGTTTGAACTTTTATTTTGATGCCATAACTGAAATTCCACTATTGTGGTTAGTTTCACTTTTGATATCCATCCAGTTTGAAAGTAGCATTTCTGGTTATTCTTTCTGATTTGTCATACATCTATATAAAAATCAATATATTATGTTCTTAAATGCATTTTTATAATAAATAATTCCTCCTCGAGGCCGTTGTACTGCGCATGTGCACGACAGCAGAAATCCTAAGCAACAAACAAACATCTCGCAGAGGCGAGCTGAGGACAGCGACACTGAAACAGGAGCTGCCGCTATAGCAGATGGCCAGCTACATGGGGTTGCTTCTGAAAATGAGAACAATCAATTAATATACCTCGCATTTCCACCCTAATGAAGGAGCTCCGTCCTGGCTGAGTTTGGGAGATGGGAGTACTCAACATTACAGACCAGGTGAGCTGGCTGGAAGTAGCTAGCATTGCTAGTTAACGTTAGCGGAAAAGCCAGTCTTCAACGTCAGTTAGCAAGTTACTGTACTTTACTCACTAGCTAACGTTAGCTGATATACTGTCAGTTAGTTAGCTAATCCAGTGTTTTGAGTTTCCCTGAAGGTGTATTATTTTGAACAATGATTCAAGGATGTGCTCTGCCAGCAATATGTCGTATTACAGTTGCTAACGTGCTAACTTTAGCCTATCCTCGGCGCGGCCTGATGCCGGCTGTAATTGCTGTCTGCAAACTGTTCACTTGACATTGCCAAATTGCTAGCATTCCTTGCTAACACAGTATGTTATTATGTTCTTATTTTTAGCCTCTACTGGTCCAAGCGGTTTTCAATCGGAATGCCGATGAAATTAAACTACTATTGCACAACAAGAAAGATGATGTCAATGCACTGGTATGTCAGATTATGATGTTTGTGTGGAATTCGTGATGTTGCAAAACGAACGCTTGTTTATGGGCTTTATTGTATGTCAAATAGACTCCAGTTATTGCAGGAGTGGATCATTCTCTAATATTTGGTTATTACTATGTATTCCCTTATCCTCAACTATATATACAACTCGTAGTTAACAGTGAATTGCTATAGTTTTAAATATAACTCGTGCAGCAGTATATATTCAGTTTTGTCTGTCAGTGTAAGTAGATGGCTGTAGTGTCTTAATATAAGGTGCATTTTTGTCTTTTACCCCTCAGGATCAAGAGCGTCGCACACCTTTACATGCTGCTGCTTGCTTGGGGGATGTTCATATAATAGACCTCCTAATTAATGCAGGTAATTGTGACTATACTGGACCAACCACTGGTACCTCTACCGACTTCCTATTATGTGCAAGTGAAATTTTTTTTGGCTTATTTGCGGTTATAAGTGTATGGTACCGTAGTGTTGTTCCAATTCAGAATGCTCAATAATGAGGATTTCTGAAGCCCACCAACCTTGCTTGTTCAATTTTGTAGATAGACATAGGTAGGTTTAGCATGACTAAAACACTATTTCAATGTAGGAACAGCTAAATTGGCAATTTTTCTACTGTATTTGTCTAACATTAGTCCTTGTTTTGTACACTCTCATAGGTGCAAATGTAAACGCTAAGGACCATCTGTGGTTAACTCCGTTGCACAGGGCTGCTGCCTCCCGAAATGAAGTAAACTATTTGTCATCTCTATAACTTTAGATTATAGAGCACTGTATTGATGTTTGAAACTATTTGGTACTTTGTTTGGGTGTTGTCACGAAGTCTGCTCTTTTGCCTTGTTTGATTCGTTTCCTCTCCAGAGGGCAGTGGGGCTGCTTCTAAGGCAGGGAGCAGAGGCCAATGCCCGGGACAAGTTCTGGCAGACACCTCTGCATGTCGCAGCTGCCAACAGAGCCACCCGCTGTGCCGAGACCCTACTGCCTCACCTGAGCAATCTTAACATTGCAGACCGCACTGGCCGAACTGCCTTGCACCACGCAGCTCAGAGTGGATACATGGAGGTGAGAGTCCAGGGCTAAAATAGTGTCTAATATCGCCCCATATTTAGTATAATTTGTAAAAAACCCTTTTGTTGTAGATCAGAATGCTTATTGAGATGCTTTTGATACAGAGCCAGTTGTGCAGGCATGTATGAAAATGAATGTATTTATGTATTACGGTTTCACCTTGTCCTCAGATGGTGAAGTTGCTGCTGAATAAAGGGGCCAACTTGAGTGCCAATGATAAGAAAGAAAGACAGCCAATCCACTGGGCCGCATACTTGGGTGAGTTGGGCTCTGGACTGGAAAAACACTTTACATAATTTCCCCAAAGTATTGTAAGTAAACATTCATCATTATATAGGATGCAAATACGGATTGTTCTTCTTTAAGTCCTGCTTTTAGTGAAAAGAACAGCATGTCTGTACTCTTCACTAAAACAAGATTCCTCCCCCTTTGAAATGCCTCTTTTCCCTTGTGTGTCTTCATAGGGCATCTGGAGGTTGTAAAGCTGCTTGTGTCTCGGAGTGCAGACAAGAGCTGCAGGGACAAGCAGGGCTACACCCCTCTCCATGCTGCTGCGGCCAGCGGACACATCGATGTTGTTAAGTTCCTACTGAGGCTCGGGGCAGAGGTGAGTGTTCAGTTTGAATGGGTAAACGATGGCTGCTCATTATGACCATCAACAGGTGAAGTAATATTATTCGACACCCCTGATCTGACCATGACCAGAAGAGCCAAAGAAGTATCCGATAATAGACTGTCATTTTCTTTTTTGTTGCTTTGCTAACTCGTGCCTTGTGTGATTTGCAAGCTGGATGACCCGAATGCTTTTGGGAACACTGCCCTGCACGTGGCCTGCTACACCGGCCAAGAGGCTGTAGCCAACGAGCTGGTGAACCATGGCGCTAACGTCAACCAACCCAACAGGAATGGCTACACCCCACTGCACCTGGCCGCTGTGTCCACCAATGGGGCCCTCTGTCTTGAACTGCTGGTCAACAACGGGGCGGACGTCAACCAGCAGGTCTGGGCCTGTGTTCTGAACGCATCAGTGATTTGTGCAGTACTGATCTACGATCACATTTCTGTTCTCTACCAGACTGGTCTTTCTGTGTGTCATCTTGTCTGTTTCTCCCCATTCCAGAGTAAAGCAGGGAAGAGCCCTTTACACATGGCAGCCATTCACGGACGCTTCACCCGCTCTCAGATCCTCGTCCAAAATGGTGACCGTGACTCATCCTCTGACTGAACAACAACAGCAGTTATGATTACACACACACACACACACAAACAAACATTTCTCATCATATTTGTTCCCCGTTTTCTCAGGTGGGGAGATGGACAGTGTGGATAAATATGGCAATACCCCTCTGCATGTTGCTGCCAAGTATGGCCATGAGCTTCTCATTAGCACCCTGATGACCAATGGGGCAGACACAGCCAGACCAGGGGTTCATGGGATGTTCCCCCTGCACCTCGCCGTGCTCTATGGCTTCTCAGACTGCTGTCGCAAGCTCCTATCCTCAGGTTGCCACTTTTACACTGATGTTTATTTTGACACTGTTGTTGGATTGCACTTGGTTATGTGCTGAAGGAGATGTACATACTGTCTGAATATGCAATGCCGTATGTATGCTGTTCTGTGTAACCACTGTATGTTGCCTCTATCTCCCCTCAGGTCAGCTGTACAGTATTGTTTCTTCTATGAGTAAGGAGCATGTTCTATCTGCCGGGTTTGACATCAACATGCCAGATAATTTTGGAAGGACCTGCCTACATGCTGCTGCTTCTGGAGGGTGAGACAGAGTTGCATTCCAAACCTGGACCTGCTTTCGACCAGTCTATTATTTCATGCGTTCATGGGTTGCTTGTTGTTCTCACGGTATTCCTCTCCATTTCCAACAGAAACATAGAATGTCTCAACTTGCTCCTAAGCAGCGGAGCTGACTTGAATCAGAGGGACAAACTGGGGAGGTTAGTCCTATAATGTTGACACTAATGACAGACAGCCGTTATTTGATAATTGCATTAATGGGTCCATTATGATAATCCAGTTTAATAATGAATGCGGTGGTAATGGTTCTGTGGGCCTCTCCTCTCGCAGGACTCCGTTGCATTATGCAGCTGCTAATGGAAGGTACCAGTGCACTGTGACCCTGGTGAGTGCTGGAGCTGAGGTTAACGAGCCCGACGCTACAGGCTGCACTCCCCTGCACTACTCTGCTGCCTCACAGGCCTTCTGCCGGTACGAGTACACACCCACAGACTGTGCTTGACCTCTGGGTGAATGTGTACAGGAGATGCCACAGACTGCGCTTGACCTGGGGGTGAATGTGTTCAGGAGAGGCAAACAGACCGTGCTTGACCTCTGGGTGAATGTGTTCAGGAGAGGCCACAGACCGTGCTTGACCTCTGGGTGAATGTGTACAGGAGATGCCACAGACTGCGCTTGACCTGGGGGTGAATGTGTTCAGGAGAGGCCACAGACTGTGCTTGACCTGGGGGTGAATGTGTTCAGGAGAGGCCACAGACTGCGCTTGACCTGGGGGTGAATGTGTTCAGGAGAGGCCACAGACTGCGCTTGACCTGGGGGTGAATGTGTTCAGGAGAGGCCACAGACTGCGCTTGACCTGGGGGTGAATGTGTTCAGGAGAGGCCACAGACCGTGCTTGACCTCCGGGTGAATGTGTTCAGGAGATGCCACAGACCGCGCTTGACCTGGGGGTGAATGTGTTCAGGAGAGGCCACAGACCGTGCTTGACCTCCGGGTGAATGTGTTCAGGAGATGCCACAGACCGTGCTTGACCTCCGGGTGAATGTGTTCAGGAGATCCCACAGACCGTGCTTGACCTCTGGGTGAATGTGTTCAGGAGATGCCACAGACCGTGCTTGACCTCCGCGTGAATGTGTTCAGGAGATGCCACAGGCCGTGCTTGACCTCCGGGTGAATGTGTTCAGGAGATGCCACACCTGGGGGTGAATTAGGGCGTGGCGATATGGCAACAATGTCATATCATGTGGTATTTTTCCAAATTTTTGACTGTATTTGACGCTATAATTGTTTTTTTATATTATAGGATTTAAAGACTAATGTCGGGCTTGGATGTTTGGCTTGACCATGATTGTTGGCAAGGTGTCTCACGTTTTTAAGCTATCTCTATACTCTATCGCAGCTTTCAGTGCACTTATTAGTAGGGATGCACCGATTGGGAAATTATGGACCGATACCGGTACTGATGTTTAACATAACAATTTGGCCGATGGCCGATGTTTTTTATTTTTATTATTTATTCCTTTTGTGCCACGGAAACATACAAGTCTTTCGGCTCTTGTACTTTATTGACGGTCCCTAACTATAAGCACACAGAGGTTTCTGTCGGCCGATCACCCGGGTGTAGTGTGGCTGCTTGCGGGAAACCGGACCTGATCTCGGGCTCCGAATATCCGTTGAATATCCAATATCCAACCAACTTTACCTCGGTCTGAGATGAAGCAAATATATTTGTGCGGGAATCTCGCACTATAAAAAGTAACCTTGCGGGAATGGTTTAAATTATGCGCAATCCCCGCAATCCCGCACCGAAATTGAAGCCCTGATATAAACAAGCCAATCTACTTGCCCGACATACTTTCTTACTGGCCCCGGGCCATCGGTTATGTCGAACACTGCCGTCTCAGGGCTGTCAGAGGGGATGACATCTGTAGCTGATGCTTCTGATGTGCTAACTTCTCTCTCTGTTCAAATGGGGAGAGGAGTGTTATAAAGTTTTCAATTAATTGCCACTGGTGCGCACTGAGAGTGGCCGGGAGTTCGTAGTCTGTACCATATGTAGCAAGTGCGCGCTTTTGTTCCAGCAAGCTCTCCAAAAAAAGTTTCTCCAGAGCACAGCGTTCATGACACATATAAACATCGGCGAATGTCATTTTTATTTCCCGATGGCCGATGGCAGGTAACGAGGCAAATATCGGCCGTTACCGATGTTCAGCCGATGCATCGGTGCATCCCTACTTATTAGGCAGTGCTGTCTCGCTGAAGTATTTTTGGCTTGGGCAGTACATACCAGTGTTTTGACCATGTTTTTAAATCCCTCCCACTGAACTGGGACCATATCCGTGGCGACGTGTGTAGTTACTGAATCCGTAATGCCCGCCACCTTTTACTTTTCTTGTTGTTAGGGGCTCCACTGGAAAATGAGGCAGCCAGTGTGCTTGGCTTAAACTTTATGTAATTTGAGTCCCGACACCAGTGGATGTCGAAGCAATTAGCTTCTTCCTGCTTTCACCATATTTGACCACATGGTAGCGTGCCTATATAGGTTACTCGTATTTCCTCCTTTTGCAACGACAAGCTGTTTGCATAATTTACCAATTACGTTTTGCGGTCCTGTGTCTGTTTTTTCAAAACCAAACCATTTCCACACTACTGACCGCACCTTTCTTAATCACAAGTTCTTCACAATCTGTTGGAATCGGCTGAGTGCCTTCAGCAGCTCTACTACTTTCATCCTTTTCCTACCTTTGTTATTTTTGCCCCCCCCGCGCGGTTTGTTTACGTGAAGTCATAAAGCGTGTAGCTTTTTCATGAACTGTCATCCCAACATTTGGTTATTCTCATTTTTGCTAAATCAATACCGGTATAACATTTTCTGCGGTATACTGGTCATCCCCAGGGTTCAGGAGCTGTCTGGGGTGGGCATGTTATCCTGTCAAATCTACACAATATAGGGAGCTGTTTGTTGCCATGTAAACGTGGCAGGTTACTGGTCTGGGATCACATACCTCTGCGGTGAATGGGCACATTTTCACATCGTCATCATAGTCCTCTGGACAGCCCCAGCTTAACCAATACCCCGTTCCTCAAAAATGGGTACAGTACACACTCTTTCTGAAATACTAAGGAATCATAGCTGCGGGTTGAATTTAAGTTCATGTGTTTAATTTGCTATTCCAGAATGGACAGACATTTCCCCGGGACCCTTCAGAGCGAGGAGGACGGCGCAAAGGAGTCCTATTTGTGAGTTTGTTATCCGCACCCAACGCTTTCCTACCGTCCTCAAACGGTTTTCCCTCTCCCTATTAAGTGAACATCTGCTTGAGTGACTCAAAACAATGTGTCTTTCATGACCACCTCTTGTCTGCTGTGTGTTTGTCCTGTTGTTTGTTCTCTAGTTGTCTGGAGCATCTGTTGGACAATGGGGCCGACCCATCCCTGGTGAATGCCAGAGGCTACAGTGCTGTCCACTACGCTGCCTCCCACGGCAACAAGCAGAACCTGGAGCTGGTGAGTATTGGTCGAGAACAGCGTCAGCGACATTCGGGTCAGTTGTATTTCATGTGATGTCATCCTGACTCTGCCCTGCAGCTCCTGGAAATGTCTTTTAATGCGTTGGGAGACATTGAGAGCAGTATCCCAGTGAGCCCGTTGCATTTAGCCGTAAGTGCTTCCTCCTTAATCACGTCATTGCTTGAGACATGGTGCCGTGTGGTTTATTTGTAACGAGGATGCGGCGGTCATAAAGAGCTGCCATAGACCGTATGGTTTCCGCTCCCCCAGGCTGAAAATGGCCACTGGCAGGCCCTGCGTGTGCTGACGGAGACGGCTGCGTATGTGGATGTGCAGGACGCCTCGGGACGCTCCGTGCTCTACCTGGCCTCGCAGAAGGGTTACGCCCGCTGTGTGGAGGTCCTGCTCGCCCAAGGGGCCTCCTGCCTCCTCAATGAGAACAGACACATGTGGACGCCTCTACATGTCGCAGGTACCACAACCACGTCTGGATTGTAATTGGACCAGAATGATTTGCCTTGTGTAAGGGAGACGAAGCATGCGACAGCCTATATTAGTTTAAAATGGTGTGATTACATGGGACTTAGAAAGAGAACTGTCTGGATAAGATCTCACAGTTAACCGTGTGCCGGTCTTAGCAGACGCTATACCATTAGGACAACTATTTGTTGGGTGTCAACGTAGAGCTGTGATGAGGTACAGTGCTAGTTAACAGTTTGGACAGTTCCTCATTTATGTGGTATCTGGGCATTTACTAGATGTTGAGACTGCTGTGGCATCTCGGTAGAATGTTTTAAAGTAACGGGGTCTGATGATCTCGTACACAGGAAGTCTCACTCACGAGCACGTCACTGCCTATTGGTTGATTTTCTGCTACTATGTTTTAGGGTTGGAACGAAAGTGGTGAGCGCTGAATGTGTTTCTAATCCATACTTGTTGTCTGTTATCAGCTGCCAACGGCCACACGGAATGCCTGCACATGCTGGTGGACAGCGGGGAGGAGGCAGATCTGACCAACGTCACAGACACACTGGGACAGTGAGTGGTGTTTGTCTCCGTCCTGCTAGCAGCCTGTATGAGTACGGCTGGCCTGTGATGGTAATGATTGTGTGGTCTTCCATGGTGGTCCTCAGGACTCCTCTGATGCTGGCTGTGCTGGGTGGCCATGCTGCCTGTGTCCACCTGCTGTTGGAGAAGGGGGCCTGGCCAGATGCCAAGGACAAGAGGGGCAGGACTGCTCTGCACAGAGGCGTGAGTGCTTTAAATATTGGGCTAATTCTATTGTACTGTTCTCCTCTTAGCCTGGTTAGGTGATGTTAGAACCTAGCTGGGACATATTAGTCTGTTCTGCTCTGACCCCGGGGAGGGGTGCATATGAAATATAGGTGTGTAACATGACCCCTGGCCCCTGACCTGTAGGCGGCGTTGGGCCATGAGGACTGTCTGATGGCCTTGTTGGACCACAAGGCATCATGTCTGTGCCAAGACAACCGGGGTCGCAACCCCCTGCACCACGCTGCCTCCCGTGGCTACACTGACATCCTGGCCAGCCTGCTGCGTGCTGCCACGCTCTCCCAGCCTCTGGACTCCCAGCCTCTGGACTCCCTGCCTCTGGACTCCCTGCCTCTGGACTCCCAGCCTCTGGACTTCTTACTGGATCACGACCAGTACACTCCATTACACTGGGCTGCCTACCAAGGTCAGTACGGCCCTCAACTAACACCCAGTACCCATTTGATAAAGGCCTCTAAGAAACTTGTGAACATTTAAATGAAATCCAGCGGAAGGACGCTTATGTTTTGTAGCTTGACTATTTGTAGCTCAGATTGTTGCGCGTGTGTGTGTTAAAACATATTTGCATTCTTCCTTTCAGGGCATGAAGACTGTTTGGAGGTTTTACTTGAACACAAAACATGTAGTAACGTATCTCAGGAGGGAAACCCCTTCACCCCATTGCACTGTGCTCTGTAAGTATTCTGACATCACGTGTACAGCATGGTGATCCATAATTAGGCCAATGTCTGTGTGTGGGGGGGGAGCATCGGTGTTGATGTTCTGTGTGTGTGTTGCAGAATGAATGGCCATAGTGGTGCTGCGGAGATGCTGTTGGAATCAGCTGGGGTGCAGATGGTTAACACTAGGGATGCTAAAGGAAGGTGAGTCTCCAGAGCACGCTGTCATCATCACACTACATGTTCTCTCCTATACCTCCTGTGTGGACCCCTGTCACGTGACTGTGTGGACCCCTGTCACGTGACTGTGTGGACCCCTGTCACGTGACTGTGTGGACCCCTGTCACGTGACTGTGTGGACCCCTGTCACGTGACTGTGTGGACCCCTGTCACGTGACTGTGTGGACCCCTGTCACGTGACTGTGTGGACCCCTGTCACGTGACTGTGTGGACCCCTGTCACGTGACTGTGTGGACCCCTGTCACGTGACTGTGTGGACCCCTGTCACGTGACTGTGTGGACCCCTGTCACGTGACTGTGTGGACCCCTGTCACGTGACTGTGTGGACCCCTGTCACGTGACTGTGTGGACCCCTGTCACGTGACTGTGTGGACCCCTGTCACGTGACTGTGTGGACCCCTGTCACGTGACTGTGTGGACCCCTGTCACGTGACTGTGTGGACCCCTGTCACGTGACTGTGTGGACCCCTGTCACGTGACTGTGTGGACCCCTGTCACGTGACTGAGAGCTGTGTCTCTGTGTGGACCCCTGTCACGTGACTGAGAGCTGTGTCTCTGTGTGGACCCCTGTCACGTGACTGAGAGCTGTGTCTCTGTGTGGACCCCTGTCACGTGACTGAGAGCTGTGTCTCTGTGTGGACCCCTGTCACGTGACTGAGAGCTGTGTCTCTGTGTGGACCCCTGTCACGTGACTGTGTGGACCCCTGTCACGTGACTGAGAGCTGTGTCTCTGTGTGGACCCCTGTCACGTGACTGAGAGCTGTGTCTCTGTGTGGACCCCTGTCACGTGACTGAGAGCTGTGTCTCTGTGTGGACCCCTGTCACGTGACTGTGTGGACCCCTGTCACGTGACTGTGTGGACCCCTGTCACGTGACTGAGAGCTGTGTCTCTGTGTGGACCCCTGTCACGTGACTGAGAGCTGTGTCTCTGTGTGGACCCCTGTCACGTGACTGAGAGCTGTGTCTCTGTGTGGACCCCTGTCACGTGACTGAGAGCTGTGTCTCTGTGTCCCCGTAGGACTCCTCTTCATGCTGCGGCGTGTGCCGAGGATGTGGCCGGGCTGCAGCTGGTCCTACGTCATGGAGCCGAGATCAACGCCGTGGACCACGCTGGCCGTTCTGCTCTCATGGTTGCCGCTGACAATGGACAGAGTGGCACCGTGGGTAAGTCGATGGAGAACCTTTCAGTCTATGTTTTGCATACGGGTTGAGTCAAGTCTCCCTCTTTAAGATAGGCGGCCAGTGCTTGACGCATTGGCTGTTAACATATTTCCTGTGTCCTCTATATTGACCTGTTCTCCACTGGCGTAGCCATTCTCCTGCATCGGGCCAAAGCTGACTTAACGCTGCTGGACGACAATGGAAACACTGCCCTGCACCTGGCCTGCAGCAAGGTGAACACCCCATAAGACAGAAACACAACACAGCGCCTCTATAATCACCTGCCATACGGAACATAAGTAACCTAATGTACTGATGATGAGTGTGTCCCATCTCTCACAGGCTCATGAAATGTGTGCCCTGCTGATTCTAGGGGAGATCCATAACCCTACCCTCATCAATGCAACTAACACTGCACTGCAAATGCCCCTACACCTGGCAGCACGCAACGGTCTAGCCACCGTGGTTCAGGCCCTGCTGAGCCGAGGTGCCACAGTTCTGGCGGTGGATGAGGAGGGTAGGAGGGACATCAGCCGCATCATCCCTTCCCCCAAAACACATGTTAATTTATCACATGTTAATGTCAACCTCTGGGCAGCTTATTGCCCTGGGCTTTGACCCCGAGAGGGTTTTCTGATTTCTACGTGTTTGGACCGTTCACTGCTCATGGAAGGTGTCCAGTCACTGACCTGGGGGTGTTTTGTTGTTGTTGTTGGTCAGGTCACACTCCGGCTCTGGCATGTGCTCCCAACAAGGATGTGGCCGACTGCCTTGCTCTGATCCTGTCCACCATGAAACCCTTCCCTCCGCTGGATCCCTCCCCCAACTCCACCTCCTCTGTGTCCGTCTCCTCCTCCATCTCCCCCGGGCTCAACCTACTGAAGCACTGTGGCATCACGGCCGCCTGCACACCCCGGCCCAACGGAGGCCTCCACCATCACCACGGCTACGTCAAAGATCGCCATGGTGCTGCCGTGGGCCTGGATGGGTGCCTGTCTGAGTGAGCTCATCCTCACAGTCTGACACCACTACCACCACAGGATGACTCCTGAGTACAACCACATACGTGTGTGTGCGTGCGCGTGTGTGTGTGTGCAGTCTTCTCCTGAAGTGCAGTCAAACCAGTCAAATATGCAAATAGAGCACACAACATCTATCCAAGCTCTGTAGTAGTTTAACATGAAGAGAGACGGACCTCTCTTTCTGTAAGGTCGAATACTGTTTGTCCCAAAATGGTTGCTATTAACAAACCACATCATCCCTAAATCATCAATCCCTTTAAATAATGTCCCACAAATAGGTACTTTTTACTACCTTTTTTAGTAGGTCAGCACAGAAAAAATACTGACAGCTAAAAGCACTGTTTACCCACCTTTATTGTTTCATTTTAGTGTGTAGTCACTTCTTGTCGTGTGATTTTTATATCATATCCGAAATGATGAGTAGAGGTGGCTTTGTATAGGAATGATTAAACGGGTTATAAAGTAGAGTAGAGGACTTGATAGAAGAACCGTTCCCAAGAAAGTCCTGCCCAACTGTGCAATGCTACAAACAGAAATATTTGGACTTTTCCAAAAGGATTAGAATATTACCTACTTTAATAGCATATTTAAACTTCTAGCCTAAAATTGTTTAACGTTTTCATAGTGGAGAATTTCGTAGAGCTGCTAAAGTTTGAGAAATGAGTATGTAAGCATGTCTCCTTGTGAAGGGGAATACTGCACGGGTTGGCATTTTTAGTATCAGTTTATTGTCAATGCAGTAGTATTGTCTACAACACAGTTCTGTGTTTACTAAGGTAGAATGTGGTACAAAACAAATTATGACCAAAGGTGATCATCACTGCTATGGCTCAAAATATATTTATTCGAGGTGTACTGTACAGAGAAACACGATGGGTTGCTTTTGAGATGCCTCAATGCATCATTACGTAGCTGCTGAATGGTTAGATGAGGAGAATAGAAGTAGTAAGGTCTTGATTATTGAAGTCTTTGGGAGCCTCATTGAACCTCATTGAAGCCTCTAGTATTCTGAGAATATTCTTTTGAATTGTGAGTTACCTCTCTGATAATCCCACAAGCCATTTCAATTAGAGGTAATTGAAATTACATTCGAAGAGGAATATTTATTTTCAAAATTGACACTGGTACAATAGTCAGTTCTAGTTTGAGATTAAAATGCTTGATTGAGAATGCTCTTTTTTTTTTTTTTTGTATAATTTAATAATTATTTACTTTTTTGTCAATATCGAAAAGACAATCATAGTCTCAAGGGCTTTTGTTTCCTTGAAAATCTTGTTTAATATTCACTTTATTTGTTCTAGTACGGATACGCATGTAAGTGATCTATTGCGGAATAATGGCTGATGTCAGTTTCACCCAGTCATTTTTCTCATTGCCAAGTAAAAATGCAATTGTTTGCCGTTGGCATCTGGTTAATTGCCTTTCGAGCCATATGACATGGTGGCAGTATAAAGCAGGGTGGCATGACATAACCCTAACATTAGGATCTCACACACACCTGTTAGCAGAGAAACATTACTGTGTTCAGGCTTGATTGTTCTTCGGTCTCAACAAAAGTCATCACTGACTAGAGATAATTTTATTGCCTGATAGGTTGCTGTTAGAAGGAACTGAGAGGAAACTACAATTTTTCACTTGTGGCCAGTAGTAGTAGTATTTCTGTTTTTAGATTATCTGGAATAGTAAAGCCAAAAAGTGTACAATTCCTTTTCGGTTTGTAGTATGTTTTTTGTTACGTATGTAGCATACATTGTCTGGTGGTACTACATGCATTGTAGGTGATTGTACCAGACAACTGGATCTCTTTGCCTGACATAATTTAATATTTTTTTACACTACCACGAAATCATCAGAGGAACATTACATTCCACACATTCTGGATTAATTTCATCCTGCACCACATCATGTCCTGAGTGCTTAAATGACATGCCTAAGTTCTGTATGACTTGAATGATGATGATGATGGCCTAACCTCATCATGATGATGATACCAGAGCAATCTAATGTTATTAATCATCGGAGGTCTTTGTGTTATCTGGGGCAGAGGAGGACCTAATAGAAGTCTAATGTCTGTTGCGTTATGCTGTCTGTGGCGTTATAATGTCTTTAAAGCTGTGGACTGCTATTATTTTTCAGGCATACAGTTTCGTTAAAGGCGAGTCTGCGACTATTTAACCTCATTTGCATTATCTGCAGCTCCATACCAGTGCTTATAGGGAAAATCATTTGATTAAAATTTAAAGATATCATTTTTGGGATAGATATAAATAAGGTAAAGCTTAACTTTTGTATTTTTCATAAAACATTTTTTTAACATGGATTGAACACAAATTACGCAATGAGATAATGAGAATGAGGTTCTAATGTGATGGAGTTGCCCTCTACAACGTTCACTGGCTCATGTGATCACTTCCAATACATGGACATTTATGTGATGGCAGGCTGACTGGCAGCAGTCTAACTGGTAGAAGACCGGCTCATAGAAATGACTGGAGAGGAAACAATCCATAATTGTATCAAACACAGTTTAGGGGTTGATGCCAATTTATCCAGTATTAAGATAATGCTCCCCTGTTGCATTTGTACATTTACATCCAAATGCGATGTGAATGCTTAGAGAGTCACAGTTGACAGACAAGACAGATGTTGATAGGATTGTATACTGTTGCTTCATTACCTGTGTAAATGCATCCAGAGACACTGATTTCAGTTCAGGTCTGTTTACTTGCCATCTTGCATTGTCTGTTGTCCAGCAGGTGGCAGTTTCTCAGCATATGTTTATTTCACCTGGAACTAATAATGCATACTGAAAAAAAGACAGAGTACTTATTGTATAAAGTAATAATTAAGACATTTAACGAAATGTCAGTAATGAGGACATTAGGGTTTATATATTAGGAAAATATTAAAGGATATAGAGCATATGTGAAAGTTATATCAAGCAGAAGTATTGCACTGCCATTTTACATTTAGCCCATTCCAACAAAACATTTCATAGATGCCAATTGAAGATTTGACTGATTCGAGGTGAAAATCTTTGATCACAGGGCCGTTTTTGCCAAACATTGCAATAACATAGCACATATAAAACGTTAATGGATTTTCAGGAACATGCAATGTACAGACTTACTATGAATCTGAGCCATGAATCTACTGGCAAATGTGAATGTAGGGTTAAATTAGAACAAGACTATACATTTTCTCCTGACCGGTCAAGCAACAGCAACAACTATTCTTATTCAGTCTTCCTGTTATGGATTGTTTCTCTGGAATAACATCCAGCTTGCAAATAAACCACCATTTCAGTCATAACCGTTCACTGATGAGGGAAGGTTGATGGTCTGAACAGTATCTCGATCACCAACATTGAGATTGCCTTACACAGTACTTTGTGAACAGGAAATTTAACTAATCTGTAGCTGCATTGTTTATTATTATTATTCATTTTTTACATTAACTGATTTCTGAAAAGGAAAATAACATAGCTAAATCCATTTAGTGCCATAGAAACCTTTATTTGCCTTTAGTCATATTTGGTCCGTAAAAAAACAACTGTCTGGACTCATTTACTGTGAATACCATGAATAACAGGACAGGGAATATTTTCAAGCATTGCTGGTACAGATACACAGGTTCTGATGTGTTTCCAACACTTTAGTCAAATCAAGTAGGTTGGTCATAGAACAGACATTTGGAGGAAGGAAAATGGATGCCAGATGTAATCTGTATAATTGGACAGGAAAAATGTCTTCAACGTATAGGCAATAATAATAATGAATTGTATTTTATTTGTAAGATGAAGGTTTCAAATTATTTGAATTTATCATTGGCAGATGGATGGTTAACGGGAAATTGATTTACCTCGATGGATGCCCAGATCAGATTCTTACTTGAAGTATATTTCATAGAAAGCAATTATTTAACGCTTTCAGTCACAGCCGAGCCTTACCTTTAAAAGCAAAGGAACCAGTATGTTGCTGTACCTACTTTTTTTCTTAACACATAAAACCTCAAGTTTTTTTTCCTCTAAAACCTCTGATGTTACTATTAGGTGACGTGTACTCAAAATACCCCTGTCCACTATATAGGGTCCCACTATGGGCCATGGTATACTGCTGCCCACTATATAGGGTCCCACTATGGGCCTGGTAGACTGCTGCCCACTATATAGGGTCCCACTATGGGCCTGGTAGACTGCTGCCCACTATATAGGGTCCCACTATGGGCCATGGTAGACTGCTGTCTACTATATAGGGTCCCACTATGGGCCATGGTAGGCTGCTGCCCACAGTATAGGGTCCCACTATGGGCCTGGTAGACTGCTGCCCACTATATAGGGATTCACTATGGGCCATGGTAGACTGCTGCCCACAGTATAGGGTCCCACTATGGGCCTGGTAGACTGCTGCCCACAGTATAGGGTCCCACTATGGGCCATGGTAGACTGCTGCCCACAGTATAGGGTCCCACTATGGGCCTGGTAGACTGCTGCCCACTATATAGGGTCCCACTATGGGCCATGGTAGACTGCTGCCCACTATATAGGGTCCCACTATGGGCCATGGTAGACTGCTGCCCACTATATAGGGTCCCACTATGGGCCATGGTAGACTGCTGCCCACTATAGGGTCCCACTATGGGCCTGGTAGACTGCTGCCCACTATATAGGTTCCCACTATGGCCATGGTAGACTGCTGCCCACTATATAGGGTCCCACTATGGGCCTGGTAGACTGCTGCCCACTGTATAGGGTCTCACTATGGGCCATGGTAGACTGCTGCCCACTGTATAGGGTCCCACTATGGGCCATGGTTGGCTGCTGCCCACTATAGGGTCCCACTATGGGCCTGGTAGACTGCTGCCCACTGTATAGGGTCCCACTATGGGCCATGGTTGGCTGCTGCCCACTATATAGGGTCCCACTATGGGCCATGGTAGACTGCTGCCCACTATATAGGGTCCCACTATGGGCCATGGTAGACTGCTGCCCACTATAGGGTCCCACTATGGGCCATGGTAGACTGCTGCCCACTATATAGGGTCCCACTATGGGCCATGGTAGACTGCTGCCCACTATATAGGGTCCCACTATGGGTCTGGTAGACTGCTGCCCACAGTATAGGGTCCCACTATGGGCCATGGTAGACTGCTGCCCACTATATAGGGTCCCACTATGGGTCTGGTAGGCTGCTGCCCACAGTATAGGGTCCCACTATGGGCCTGGTAGACTGCTGCCCACTATATAGGGTCCCACTATGGGCCTGGTAGACTGCTGCCCACTATATAGGGTCCCACTATGGGCCTGGTAGACTGCTGCCCACAGTATAGGGTCCCACTATGGGCCTGGTAGACTGCTGCCCACTATATAGGGTCCCACTATGGGCCTGGTAGACTGCTGCCCACAGTATAGGGTCCCACTATGGGCCATGGTAGACTGCTGCCCACTATATAGGGTCCCACTATGGGCCTGGTAGACTGCTGCCCACTATATAGGGTCCCACTATGGGCCTGGTAGACTGCTGCCCACAGTATAGGGTCCCACTATGGGCCTGGTAGACTGCTGCCCACAGTATAGGGTCCAGGATGCCTCTTCAGATCAGCCCACAGATCTTGGCTGTCTGGAAGCACGCGTGTAGATGTTGGACACACACATCACAGCTGTCATGAGGTTTTTGGATTTTGCCACATTTGATAGTGTGTGTGTGTGCGAAATTCATTATTATTATTATTTAAACATTACCGATGTAGTTCAACTACTAAAATCTCCAAAACCAAATAACGCTGTTATTTAAGTACCTCTATACCAGGTGGAGAAAAGAGGACAGAAATACCATAGAAGTTTAACTGGTAATAACTATAAAACGTTGTCAATTTGATTCTAAAGGCCAAATTATGGGAAAGGTGTAATTAAGGAGACATTTCATTATGTAGCGGGTTGCTACGCTGTAATTATTTACCACCTCAAATTAGTGCATTTGTTTGAATCTAGGTTTGCTTTGTGCTTGTGGTCCCATTTTTACCCTCTGAACGTGGTCATTGTTCATCATTTAGGACCCGTCTGACACGGAGGACAGATTGCTGTGGTGCCTTTTGCGTGTTTCTGAATTCATGTTGTATCTGCGGCATGGTCTTCCATTTATACCTCCTGGAAGCCTTATGAATGACAAATGTTATGGAACATAAGGGCACATCTCTCTGAAAACATTCTCAACCTTTGATGTGCGGCACTTGTTTGCGTTCTCGGCCTATTCTGTGTGCATGTTACCGAGGAGCTCTGAGCTTGAGCTCTGTCGTATGGTGACTAAGTGTTACTGTCTGCACACAATCCTACCTAATGTTGAATATATTTACCAATATTGGAGTAACTTTCGAAAGCACAAATCCAAAGACGGAACCATATTTTTTGATCCTCCAAGCAATGATGTCGTCACTCTGATGTCACGGAGATTACGGTGTCACGGAGACGAGGACAGATCGGGGTTGGTTAGTCAGTGCCAGTAATTGTAGTTTCTCTGAAGTCTGAGCATATCAATTTCAATGGTTGTTTTGTCCAATTTGATGTGTTGGTAAACTTGCTAGCTGTACAGAATAGTTCCCGAGTCGTGTAAAGTAATAATGCTAATTTGTTTGTAACTGTTGACGGTAGTGTTTTTTTAGTATTAGGACTGATGAATAGTCTGGGTTCCTAGCAGTGTGCCGTGTTAATAGTGTGATCATGCTGGTGAAGTGGTGTCATATAACTTGCGTTATCTTACATTAGCCTTAGAGTGTGAAACATCTCTTTATGCTGACCTCCTTTTTGAAATAGCTGAAAAAGACGAGTGCAATAAACCTCTTATTTATCGTTTGCTTCCTCAAGTGAAAAAAAAAACTAAACAAAACGTGTACCCTCTTGGATAAAGCGGTTGGATTGTAACCTCTCCTTGCTTGATGTTTCATGTCCAGAGATGGGGTACTTGCTGGAATCTAGAATGTGGAATTGCATTCAGAATTGTGATTGATGTTCAAGTATCAGAGCTGCTTTCTTAAGGAGGGACCATGCACAAAATCATTTGACTGAATGAATAACAGTGTGTTTTGTTATAGAGGCGCTTGGATGGTATTATATGGAGTCGTTTCTCCTTGAATGTGATTTATTTTTTTGGGGGGGATTGTCTAAAGTATATGTACGTATGCATCGCCCTCCATCGTACCAAGTTAAATGTTTTCTGGCCAGAAATTAAGTGGATTGAAGAAGTTGTGAAATGCCTTATCTTGTTTTCAGAAAAAAAACATCAAGGGATACAACCCATTAATTCCCCCTAACTGTTAAAACGTGTGCATCTTTCACTAGTTCAGTTGAGCTTGTTCTGTTCAGGAAATGGTCAAAACGTTCTGCAGCTGTTCTGATCGTCACTGTTCCTGTATAATGTTTATCAGTGTGATTAATGTGGAGGCATTTGAAATGGTGACCCATGGGTGATATCAAGAGAACTATTTTGGACGTTTTTTATCGCGTTGAACATGTGCTTGTCTGAGCAATTATAGCAGGCCTGTCTAAATCAGACATATCGATTACAACGGAAATGCAAAAGTAGCAAATAAGATGTTCACCAGAACCAACAGCTCAGTGCCTAGGGTAGATGTCTACCCACTGTACACATGGTGACATGCACTATGTTGGAAGCCCTATGATATTGGTTTTGAATTACATTTCACTTGAAATGACCCTTTTGACTAGCCTGGGTAGCAGCCGCTTTAGCTTACATTCCAGTCTGTGCGCTTGGTGTTCCTTCTGCTGTTTCTATGTCAATCCTGCAGCACCCTAACTGAATGTGAACTGATTAAAACAGACTACGGGTTACCGTTAGTTGCCTGTTTCACTCATCAGTGGCTTATCTGTTGTAAATACTATGGGCCCCCGTATCAGGAAAGGGGAAGTCAGAATCAGGGCTTACAGGGTTACAATCAGATGGTTTCTCAATGCACCTTTAAAAGGAGATTGGTTTGTCTGCCAAACATTCCAAAAGATTTTTGCAAGCTTTGCTGTTGGATAACAAATAAAGTTTTGCTTGAATGATAGTATCTTTGACATCTGGCATTGGCCTAGCTTGTTTGCCAGCAAAAGTTAGAATACCTTATTTAACTGTTCATTTACCTCATTTACAAAACTGCAAATGTTGTTCTACTGTGAGTAGAAATGCCATCACCAGCATGTGCTCTAGATCTGTGATGACAATGACAAACAGACAGATGACTTGGCACCATTAAAAAACAAAAAGGGATGAATGCAAACATGACCCATCAAAAAATATGAAGACACCTCACACTTGCTACAAATCTCAGTAAATACAGTAATAGGCTTATTATATATCATGAAATTATCGATGTAAATATACATGTTTGCAATTCCTGGCATTTTAAGTCGTAGCATTTCTCCTACCTCTTCTAAGTTGCAGCTTCGAGCTAATCTCCACTTATTCTGGCGTACGGATATACAGAAGACGGGGAACATTTTTTTTATTACCATGAGTTATTAGAATTGAACGTGCTTGATTTTATGTAGAATTGTGTTTAAACATGATATTATTTATGAATAACAGAATACCACTGGGAGCTTAAGCCAGACCGTGTTACCCATGATGTGTGTGTCTTCTACCCTGTCCAATATCCGGAGGGTGCATTGCATTGAGTACATTGGCCTTTTCTGTTTGTAACAAAGGCTATCTCTGTCCCTGTCTTCTCTAGATTTCAAAATATGTTTTCACATTGTGTCCTTCCAGGATTGGTTGTTTGCTTGGGTACTGCTTACGTAGAAGCGGTTCGTTTCGCTGATAGATCATACTACTGTTAACCCGTTCTCATGTGGGGGAAGTTTTGTTCTGCACATGATTATATTCTGTATGAGGGTGGGTTTTGTTCCTCTCTAGTCGTATGCCTTTTTTAAACCTGTGTATCGGCTTTCATTCCGTGTGAATATTGGGACACAAATAAGAGCAGACAGACGCCCTCATCGTGCTCCTTGGTCCCACAAGCCATTTGTTTCTTTGACAATGCAATTGATCCTGAAAGCACTTTGCCTTGTTATTCCTCGTCAACTATATGTAAATGGTCATTTGTTACAAAATGTTACGGATATGTGTAAGATCATTCATGCATCATTTCGGAAAAATCTGCATCAGTTTTTCTGATGTTTACAGAATTTAAAAAAAGATTTATTAAAAATGTAACTTAAATCAATTTTGTACTCTGTTTGCTGCAGCCAGTTGGTCTTGTCGTTCAGTATTGTGGCTTAGGGTTGGTTATGTGTTTAAATAAACTACTATTGCTAACTATACACTGCAATGATTTGTTTATTTCATTTCTAGATGTAAAACAAATAAAGATTATTCTGGAGACACGAAAGGAACATTTATTGGTGAAAAGAAGACCCAGTTACATACTGTTTAACATTTTAAAAGTATATTATTTGATATTAAAATTAGTCATTAGTAATTCTATTCCTAAGCTAAGACGTTAACTCTAATTGCTCCTTGGTAGTTGCTGTAAAAAATGTGTTCCATGTCAACTAACATGATAAAATAACTTCAACTTAAAATGCAATATAGAAGGTTGAAATTATACATTTTAAATGTAGTCTTTTACGTCTCATTAAGCTTTGAAATAAGCATTAAAATTTAAAATGTGTTCTCTAAATCTCGTTACATTTTACCTGGCCTTGCAAAGCGACTGACTCAACTATTCTCAAATGAAGATTTACTGTGTTCTTAACGATGCACATTAACCCTGCCATCAGACAACAGACTGTTATATACAATAAAGTGGTTACCTGAAACATTTAAAATCCGGCAATATCTGAGAAGGGTAACATGACCAAAGTTATCTTGTCTCAAGCTATTCAACACAGCAAACGTGTATTTTTAACAAACAATTAGCAGTTATTTTGTTTAGCTGTGCATCCAAGACAGGTGAAGTATAGCATACTCCTGTAAAATTCACAAATGTGCTGAAGGGTTCGAAGAGTTACAAATCCAGTGGTTTGGAGTCCACATCACAACCTCCGGTGTTTGAATCTGACCCACTGACAGGTTTACCATCAGACGTCACCTAAGCTGAAGGCAATGTGGTCCTCAAACAGAGCAATACACAACATGATTGCCCCCCCTGCCAGCAGACCCAGGTTCTGTAGCAGGAAGCATGTCCAGAGTCCCATTGGGCCAGGGTCACCATGTAGCATCTCTGGCAGCTATTGAGCAGGAGGGAAGATAATGTGACATTATTTAACCGACCAATTGAAAAGACAACACTTTTCTGTACGATCTTTTTCACACCACTTGCCCTGAACTGTCTCGGGATACGATAATGAACAAGATAATGTGAAAACAACATATTCAAACCTGCCCAAGTATAGTTAGGGGGTAGCAGGATGAATAAAATGTGAAAGTGTTTGGCCTTAAAATGGCTGTGTGAAGTCTTGGTAGAGGCTCACCAAATCAGCCAGGGCCACGTAGAGAAAGACCCCAGCAGTGAGAGCGAGGATCCAGGGAGAGAAATGGGCTGCATGGTGACCCAGGACCGAGCCGGCCAGCAGGCCTGTGAAACCCAGCAGGGCGGACACAACACTGAAGATGAAGAGTCGGCGAACAGGCCACCCTGCACCCAGCAACACTGCCAGGTCACCTGGACATACAACACAACGACTCTTACACTTTATCTTACACTTCTTCAAATAGAGAGACCTGATGGATGTGGATTTCATGATTATCACTGTTCTCTAACTGTTCTCCCATACACAGACAGTGAGGCGGTTCTAGTATGCTCACCTAACTCGTGAGGAAGCTCGTGACAGAACACCGCTATGGTGGTGCTGAGACCTCCCGTCAAACTCTGAGAGAAAGCGGCGCCGATGGCAAGTCCGTCTGTCAAGTTGTGGATTCCATCTCCCATAACCACCATCCACACCAAGCTTCCCATCCCAGCCTGGTCCTGCGTGGGCGGGCCGTGCGAATGACCATGGCTGTGCTTAGAGGGTTCTGTCTCACTCTGCAGAACAGTCAGCTCCCTCTCTGGATCCAGACCTGCCCGGGTGTTCTGCTCCTTTATCTTCCTCCTCCTCGCATTCTGATGATGAGGAAATGTGTGAACAGTGCACCATGCTTTCTCAACAGCCACAGTGACGCATTACTGTGTTTCAAAAAAACAGTGAGTCGACAGCCACAACTCACCTCTGTTCATTTACCTTGTAATGGGTCCTCAGTCCTAGAAGGCTCTCAAAGATAAATAGGAGGTAGCACCCTCCCAGGACACAAAGGCCCTTCAGAATAGAGTCCTGTTCTTCAGAGTGGCTCGCTTGTAGCCCAGTGTTTGCCTGCAGGGCACAGATACGCGTCATAGTCTTAACATCAGCAATGGAATACGTTTTAGACATTAATTTACCACAAGATTTGTGATTAAACATTAGTTATTCAATATCATCTCTACAACAAAATCAACTGATAATTCATTCAGGCAGCCTGGTCAACTGCTGTTTGTACAGGAATTCTTCTGTTGTGCAAACACGCTTTTGACTCAGCTATCAGGGCTGCTGGCCTCAGATGGTCTTACAGGTAAAGGTGCCAGATCTGGGGTTTGTGGGCCTGTGTAGCTCCACATTATCTGTGGTTATGTTGCAGTTTGAACTCACATTTCCACATCCAACAACATAACGTCCACAAAACAAAGTAAACTGAAACTGTCCCAAACTCTGTCACTTACGTGAGGCAGAAGATGTAGGAGGGCATCTCCACACAGCGTCCCCACAGCTAGAGCTGTCATTGGGCAGAGAAAGATGCGGAGGCGGGCAGGGGGAACCAGTGGTACCAGACTCAGAGCCAGCAGAGACGGCAGGCTAATTATAGCCAGAGACAATGAGCTCCATCCCAGACCTGCAAAAAAGAAACAGCATTTTTAGTGTTTGATTTAATTGGATTGAACACTAGTTTCTAGGGTAATTATGTATCTTATTGTGCCCGAGGTCAATTTGAGTCTGTGTGCAGTTGTATTCCATAACAATAAATATCTCTCATTGTTGATTATTTAATTAATGTACCTTTCAGGAAGGTAACACTGCGTTCGGACGGTACTCCCTGAGTATCTGGATGGCGAAGACAAACCCCGCTCTCAATCTGGTACAGCAGAGCCGGGCACAGGAGGGTGAAGTGCTCATGCGTAATGTGGGATGCCTTTCCCAGACCGAAATTCCACAGGAGTTGGGTGAGGTTCAGACACTGGGAAGAAGAGAATTGTCAACAACATAAACGTTTCATTGTGTCGGGAAATGTAAGACGTTTTGCATTGAGGTGTATTTTATTGTTTGAACATTTGTTTGCTTTGTATTTAACCATTTTTTGTCGATATTTTGATGGTCACAAAAAATGATGATGCCCGTCATGTCCGCAGTGTCAGATAAACTATAATTAATGGACTCCGTTTCATTACTCTGCTAAGGAACTAAGTAGCATTAGCAAAATGATTGGAGGCCTATGGGATCTGCTAGCTTTGGGGAAGTAGATTAAGGGCCTCACAGCCAATATAGCTAAATAAGATGAGGTATCAAAATTGAGTGCTCTGCTTAGACTATAGGTAGGGAACAAATGTGTTCCCTTCCCTTGATGATCCATATGCCACCATCACCTGAAGATTAGTTGAACGTCAATGTGAAGATAGTGGAGTGTACAGAGGAGCAAGGAGCGAAATGTAAGATCAATAAACACCAGGCAGAGTTTTGTATTAGTTGCAGGGGTTTGATTGGACAACCAACAGGATGTGTGGTCTAATTCAGAGATGACAAGCTCCTGTAATAGGATCTGCGTTGCTCTGTGTCTGAAGTCATAGGCTAAAGATGTCGTAAAGCTGCTGGAGTCAGTCCACCTTAGATTTTTGCTGAGAACAGAACTGCTCGATAGAACACCAGTTTCCTAAACTTTATCTTATAATGTCAAATAAAAAAACAAGAGAACCTGAGAGAATAACATTTAGACATGGACGCAAGAAGCAGAATGTAGCTGTGAACTTTCCGCATGAATCAGAATAATTGCTTTTTGTTTTTAGATTACTCACGTTCCCGTGATGATGCTGCTGTGTCGGGTGATTTAACGCATTGGAGTCAAGCACTCTTTGGACAGGAATGCTTTGTGTAATCGGGGAGGGCCACTGATTGACCCTTTCCTTCGTCACATGATCCTTGCTGCCCTTAGACGTAGGTCCAGCTGACCCCAATGTACCAGGATGTGGAGTGCTTTCAGTGGGGATTGACAAGAGGATACACATTACTCACGTGTATATAACCATCCTGAACTTGACGTGAACCATTGCCAAACTTTCACCATTTTAAAAGTGTCTACATCCTGTATACGTCACATGTTTAATAATCAAGGTTTTAATGTCTTTATCTCACCTGGCTGGGTGTGGGGAGAGCGGCGATTGGTTTGGCATAACAGGAGCAGGGCGATTAATATCCTGGTCCTCATTATATTGTGTATGAGATGAGTGAGTAACTGTCAGCGGGTTATGGTTGTGCCGGAGGCCCTGTTGGCTGATCTCCAATACACTGACCTGCCCCAATCCCAAACTGCCCAACAAATTCTGTAAGCCTTTAAAAGACAGGGTCTTGTTGTCTCCATACTGATTAAAGAGGCGCTGCAAGTAGTAGACCTGGAGAAAAACAGTTTTCAACACGTTTGTGAGTGGAAAGCGTAAACTGGAAGGAACACACTGTAAAAACACTGCCATCATTAAACTAATACAGTAACTTTACTTCATTTAGTTCTACTGGGACAGGGCGCATGCATTACCAATTAGAGTGCTTGTTTTTGTGTTCATTGTTTTTGCTGTTACGTTTAAAATGTAACCATTAGACGTATAAACAGGTAAATTAAAGTGGTCACGAATCAATCGAGGCCAAACTGGCATTTGACATGCCTACTGTACATAGACAATCCCCCCACCATGATATTCTTACCTGTTCTTCAAAGGCCTCGTCTAAATGTCTGTATCTTGACCCCTCTTGTTGACTTCTATTTGATGTCTGGTCCGTTATATTCCATGTTACTGTAGTAAGGAGAGATGTTTGGGAGACTGTTGCTTCCATCCCGCAGTCAAGTAGAGGCAGACAGGCACATATGGCCAATGTCAGCAGAGATGACATATTATACATAATAAAGCGCAGAGCACAATACAGCTGTATCTCTAGTCTAGTCCCCTTTTAAATTGGTCATATATTAGTCTCAATCACCGAATGGTAACTGGTCGTCAATTTTCCGACAGCCTCGTTCAAACTGCAACACCGACACACTCCTTAAATAACGAAACTTCACCCAGTCCGACTGGCTTCATTAAGCCAATAAGCTCCTCACGCGGGTTCCTCGTTGTGTTTCACAGTCATGAAATAACCTTCTCTTGCCCTGCTGATCAGATGTTTGAAGGGCCTGCGGGAAATGTAGATGTTTCTGTGTTAATACAAAGACTGTTTGACACACAGCCAAGTGTTGATGAACCCGATAAGAACAGCAGCAAAGCTTTGATTGCGGCAATTGACCCACATAGTAAGTTACCTT
The DNA here is from genome assembly GCA_029465975.1 of Dallia pectoralis. Classification (NCBI taxonomy): domain Eukaryota; kingdom Metazoa; phylum Chordata; class Actinopteri; order Esociformes; family Umbridae; genus Dallia; species Dallia pectoralis. The sequence goes on along the minus strand of CM055728.1, from coordinate 23,780,007 downwards.
CTGGAAACAGCATGATGTATTGACTGGTCCCTGCTCAGGGCACGTGACTCCTTAACCTTTGCAATATTATTGGGTTGCTGCAGCTTCTTTTGAAATCAGCACTGGGTGCAGAATTACAGGGATTGAATTGATTGAATTTGCGCACAACTTTCTGTTGATGGGCTTACCTGTGAAAGAGAGAGATGAGTACGTGTAATGGGATAATAGGTTATGAGCCTATCACAGGAAGTCAAAGGAGCAATACTCTTGAATTGGTGAGTTAAAATGGGAGACTAGAGGGCCCACTCCCAAAACCTACAGCCAGGCTTTTCCCCAGCAGGAAGAGCGGCTTCATCTTGTCCAGCTTGAAGTGGTGGGCTGACATCCAAGACAAAATGACTGCCAGGCACACACAAATGAACCCATCGTCTGGGTGTTGGAATGGATATATGCTAGATTTACCATCTAAGTATATGATGGAGCCAAGTGGCAGAGGAGAATGGGACCTCCCAGGTAGGATGCAATTCAAAGGTGTGCATTGCTTGCGATGCCCGGCCCTGCAAGTGTGAAGAAGAGGAGCTAATTGTTCACTTTATCAAAGGCAGCGGATAGATCTAGGAAAAACAGACAGAGTTCCCTTGGCATATGTGAACAGCCTCTGTGAAATAGAAGTAGTGGTTTTGGTTGAGTTTCAGGTCTTAAAGCCTGACTTGTTACGGTCAAGGAGATTGCTATGAGGAACATAATTGGGGAGTTGGTCAGGGACAAAGCACTTATATGCTTTAAATAGGGGAAACAGAAGGGATACTGGTCTGTACTTTTTGAGTGGTTAAGTATTTGTTCATCAACCTTGGCCATGTTGAAGACAGGGGTGACTCAGCCCCTGGTCAGGGGGGGGCGTAGATCGGGTAAAAAAAAGTATTCAGACATGTTCTGGAGAGGGGACCAAGAGATAGTGGAGATTAATGTAGTACCGTGTGGGAAAGACCGATGGCAATGCTAAGTGAATGAGCAGACTTGTTTTGTTGATCTCATTTTGCTTGTGAGTCACATGTGGCAAGAAGCAAGAGGGGAGACCCGAGGTGGCAGGGAGAGGTGGGGAGAAATGTATTAAAGACAGAAGTGGTATGTGTATTCACTAACTTATGCCAGAAGCATTTGAGCAAAAACATTTTTATTAGATATTTTAAAATTTCCATCTGCCACCTGGATGCATGGCACCTCTAGGGGGCGCATGACCACTTTATAGCCATGATGACTAGGAGTGGCTTGTGTGCTAAACCAGCTAGGCTAGTACTATATGTGGATGAAAGCTAACTAACACATCAACGGGGATTTAAGGAATTACGGAAATTCTCCCAACTATTTGGCATGATATTTAAACTCGTAAGTGCATTAAACAGAATATTGCATACTCTTAAACTTATGTTTACATCGGGATATAGTAATGTTAGGGCAGTCAGTTGAGCTAGCAAGTTAAACAACACAGTCGCTAGCTACTGTAGCTGCGGGCGCTAGTAGTACTGTAGATACTGCTAGTAGTACTGTAGATACTGCTAGTAGTACTGTAGATACAGTATCCAGCATTTTTAGGTAGAGTTTTACTAGCCGTTTTCTATTCTAACTAATGTTAGAACCAAACTAACGTTGATTATCATTGGTGGGAACCTGTTAACTAGATTGGCAGCTGACTAGCTTGTAAAACCAGGCTTCAGCAGTGAACTGAACGTTCATTCATACTCATATGCCCCCATAACGTTGGTGAACGTTTGCTACAGTTCAGATTGCTAACTGACCAATTAACTCGATGGTTTGATTGAGCTGGTTTTGAGTTGCCATTAAAGCCACAGTATGTTAAATGTCATTTAGGATCGTGTATTCTTCAACTCCCATCGGTTCCCAGTCTGCGGTGTGTTGTTGCTGCTCCACATAAAAATAGGTCAGCACCAACAATAATAAGGCTGCGTTCATACAGACAAATGTGAACTTTTGTTTACTAATGTGTCATTCAGATCTAAAAAGATGCAACGATAAAACGTATATGACCTGATGACACGGGGGAAACGGAAGGAAGGGTTTTGATTCATATATCAGAGACTATACAGTTGGCTTAGCATGCATATCACTAGACACTCAGCAATTTGCTGTTAAGCCGACATGTTCTCCATTTTGGAAACTGTTTTGTGATTAGATGCAGTCTACCATATTATCTACCAGTGATTACATGCTATGCTGAAGCCCTGTCTCATGTTCATTCTGTCAGTCAAACACATCAAGGTCGTTAGAGGTAAACATTATGCAGCTTCCACCGCTCCATTGCTTGTTTAACTACAAATAATGTATTTTAATCACTGTCATGTACATAACACATTTAATCACATTACTTCTGATTTTTGAGTCCCACCAAACAAACACGATTTGGTTTTAGGATGTACCTATGCATGTTCACAAATCTGTCTTGTGTTTGGTCTGAAAATAATGTGAAGATACATAATTGCGTGAATCTCAAACATAATGACAGTAATATTTTTCTCTTTACATTTAATGCTTGGTAAAGTTAGGCCTAGACTTATGTCTGATTGTGTTAGTCTCCCTATGCAGTTTCTCAATCAAACCACGTCATGTGAACTTTAACATTGAATGGAAGAGAACAGGACCATTCTTGGGTACGGTAATAGTACTGTTTTTTTCCTGGTTGTTCTCTGCTTTTCTTTTAATCGAATCCCAACAAACAGACATGATAACAACCAGGTTTGACCTTGAAAGTTATGTTAATTTCGCATGACAGGGTAGCCTATGTTGTGTCGCCTGCAGTACATTTGTAGATACTGCGCAGTGTGAACTGGATCTCCTCCGGGTAGTAACTAACCTCTGCTTGTTTTCGGCAGAAACTCGTGTCACAGTGATGTGCCATGGGGTACGACGTCACCCGGTTCCAAGGGGAGGTGGATGAAGACCTGCTGTGTCCCATCTGCAGCATGGTGCTGGAGGAGCCAGTGCAGGTGAGTGTCACACACCTTAACTCCCTTTCTTTCTTAGATGGACATTTTCAAGCCTTTTAATAAATGTTCTTCATTGACTTGTATTTTGCTGTCTTGGCCCTAAATGTATTGTTTTTTTTGGGTCCGTGTTTAATTTAATTTTTTTCATTCTTCCACTTAGGCCCCGCACTGCGAGCACGCCTTCTGCAATGCCTGCATCACCCAGTGGTTCAGTCAGCAGCAGAACTGCCCCGTGGACCGCACTGTGGTGACGCTGGCCCACCTACGACCCGTGCCCCGGATCATGCGTAACATGCTCTCCAAGCTCCAGATCGCCTGTGACAACGCCGGCTTCGGCTGCACGGCCACGCCGAGGCTAGATCAGTTACAGTCCCACCTGAAGGATTGCGAGCACAATCCCAAAAGGCCTGTTAACTGTGAGGAAGGTTGCGGGTGAGTGGCCGTAAATTACACCAAACGCTGCACCGGGCTCTCCAGAGCGGAAAAATATGGCTACGCCTTTGAGTTGATTACGTCTAGAGTGACTGAATAGATTCAATGACAAAGCATTGATTTTTCTACAGGCTGGAAATGCCAAAAGATGAGATGTGCGGCCATAATTGTATCAAGCACTTGCGCGGTGTTGTTCAGCAGCAGCAGACCAAGATCTCCGAGCTGGAGAAGAACGCTGCCGAGCACAAACACCAGCTAGGAGAACAAGTAAACACACATGCATGCATATGAACACACATACGCTCATACAGAACCAGTCAAAAGTTTGGACACGCCTTCTCATTCATAGGTATTTCATTAAGATTACCAGTTCCCACATTGTGGATTAAATGTGAAGACATCAAAGCTATGAAATGTCACATATGGAATCATGTAGTAACCAGAAGCTTTTTCATACATGCGTGCAAATTTGAGAAAATCCATTAGTGCCCTGTTGTTCAGAGGTCAGGGATCTGATGTGTGTCTTGTGTTTTTCCTCTCAGAAACGGGATATCCAGCTGCTAAAAGCTTACATTAGAGCAATACGCAGCGCCAATCCGAATATGCAGAACCTGGAGGAGAGCATAGAGTACAACGAGATCCTGGAGTGAGTTTGCCCATCTCCCCGGGCCATTCTCACATTACAATCAGCACTTATTTTAACACTAAATATACGTACGTAGATGTCGTTTGAATGTGCACCCAAATCAAACTGATTGTTGCAACTGTAGCCGTTTCTCTCGTTGACAAACAGATGGGTGAACTCCCTCCAACCTGTGCGGGTGACACGCTGGGGCGGGATGATCTCCACGCCGGACGCGGTCCTCCAGGTGGTCATCAAGCGTTCCCTCATCGACAGTGGCTGTCCGCTGTCCATCGTTAATGACCTGATCGAGAACGCCCATGAGAGGAACTGGCCCGCTGGCTTGGCCACGCTGGAGACACGGCAGGTGAATCGCCGTTACTATGAGAACTACGTGGCCAAGCGTATCCCGGGGAAACAGGCAGTGGTGGTGATGGCCTGTGAGAACCAACACATGGGAGAGGACATGATCTTAGAGCCAGGCCTAGTCATGATCTTTGCCCATGGGGTGGAGGAGATCTTATAGGACACCCAGGAGGATCTTTTATTAACCTACACTATGTGAGGGCAGGGTGTGGCATAGAAGACTGTAACCCTGACCTTTGATCAGTAAGTTATTTTATTTTATTTTTTTAAAGTACCTTCTCAATTGAATGAATATTTTTGAGTGTATTACTCTGACAATGGATATGTAGATTTCTGAAAATGGGTCGGGGCGACGGAGAGCAGAATGGAAGATCTGAATGGCTCCTACAAATGGCAGAAGATAAGTATTACTTACGGGGAAAAGACAAAATAAAGGAAACACCAACATCAATAACAATAATACTTTTGAATTGGAAGTCTGTCCATCCCCCAGCTGTTTCTCTATGGCTCAGCGATGTGATATGTTTCTTACAGCTAAAAAAAATTAAATTCTCGCTCGGGGGCTCAACGGCCAAATTCACCAAGAAATGGCAGTCGTTTATTTCATACTTCGAAAGGTTGGAGAGGCTACCCGCTGAAAAAAAATATTTAATGAATTAGTAAAGTGAAGTTTATAACCACCGTTACATGTATTGTACATTGGCAATAATACTTTAGCATAAAACACATTATGAATCAGAACATCTTCATACTAGTCCTGTGTACAACAGAACAGTTCCCCTCTAACAGGACATAAGTACTGAACGGATGTTAGTAAATGCACTTATGATTATAGCACAGTCGTTACATCGTGTTCTACTGTATGCAGTAAAATGCATAAGAGTTGAAAATATCAAGGTCCAATATTCAGGAGTCTGGAAATGATATGTATGGAGAGTAAAATAAACCATCCCATTGAGAAAAAAAAAAACATCAATAAATAACAATCACTTCAGTTTCCCCATTACCGCAAAACTGGAATGTCACACGTTGAGTTGATGTTGCTGTTATTTGAAATGTTTAGAAAAGGGACAAACGCATGTATGGCCAGTTGATGGTGAAACCATCTGCCTGAATGAAGTTTGAAAGTTGGTGGTGTTGTCAATTTTTACTTAGTTAACTTGGGGGCGTGCAAGTCCCTGATGTTTGGTAGCAATCAGCCATAATGTAGAGTCTACACAAACTAGACATTACATTGTTGAAGTGGCAGAGCTAAACCAGCTAACCAGACAGTGATGAGGCTGCAGGAAACTATGAACCAAAGCAGTATTGCCTATGAACGTTTTGGGTCAACTGTTGTCGATATTACACCCATGAATAAGTCATAGTCACCACTGTTGTGATGTCTGTCCACCTTAGGGTGTGGAAGGTTATGGTCGTAAGGATTTAATTGACTTAGCCATTTATCTCAAATTGGGTGGACTTTTGACTGTGTTGGGTACATTCAACTGGGTGAATTCCTCCAAAAACTTTAAGTAGAGCTGAAGTCTGCGCACAGTATCCTGGCATAAGACTTCGGCAGATGTGTGGTTGATTTCGAGGGTTTCTTTTTTTCTTTGGGTCTGGGCTAATTGTGGAACATTTCATGGACTGAAATGAAAGGCTTAGTTAAATTAAGGGAAATTGTTTGGCATAATGTTTTTATTTGGTATTTGTGGGTTGTCTAAAGTGCCTATCTATTGTGCGATTTTAGAGGTTGTTGGGCCACCAGAACTGCTTTAATTCACATTATGATATATTTTACGAGTGTCTGAAACTCTTTTTTTTTAGACTTCACGAGTTCGCACTTACATGCCAATTAAGGGATAGGTTTAATGCGTATTTGGCGTGCTGTCCGGAGGGAGGGCTCGGAATTCGCCCTCCCCCCCGCCGCATGTAAGTGGTTAGGACTAGAGTTTGAGCGAAGAAGGGGTGGTGGGGGGGATGCTGCGAACTGTCAGGTAAGACTGCTGAGTCTATATGTACCCTCTAGCCGTTGATTGCTGAGTGCTTCCACCTGTAATTAATTGGCTGAAAGTCCTCCTCCCGAACTTTGTTAGTAAACCTCATATGTAACACATTCCTCTACAAGAAATGTCACCGTTTTGTTGTCCCACTTTAGAATTTAAGGGTTCATCTGCGTTAAACACTGGTGGCAGAGGTGGTCATTGCATTATGTAGCATTTTTTGTCACTAATGTTCTTGCAAATATACCTGAACATTCAATCTGTCTATTAAAGTTGCTACGCAGTTTTGTTTTTGCCATGGTAAACAAAATAGGTGGCGGGGGGTCCTGCCCTGCATGTCCATAAGTTTATGGGACTTTTTATTTAACATATTTGTTTGCATCGCTCATTTACCCAGTGTTTCCTTTATTTTGGTTGCTCTCCGTATATACAGGCCTATTTAATATCTTCGCCTTAAAAGGACAATTCCAAAAATACACCTAAATATTACCCAGGATATTCTTAGGTGGAATGTTTACAACAGTCACAATGTGCTATAAAAAGCTATGTCTGATTTTCTCCTAAGCTTCTCTATATTCCCCCACCCAATGCCTTCTATTGTATACATACATAAGAATAAAAAAATATTGTAAATACAAATATTATATTGAAATGACTATATAACGTCTGAAGCCAATGTGTTTTTTGTCAGATGCCATCATTGTGTTACTGGAATGCCGCCTCCAGAAACGACTTGCTTGCTTCTGCATTATGGTTTTTGTGAATGTCGTATTGGTTCATAATAATGTATTGCTTCTTGTTTTGTTTTTCTTTGTGCCATGCATTTTATTTATTTAAAGATTAAGCTAATTGATGATTTTTTTGGACAATATATACGTCTGTGCCTCTGTTATACATAGTGAACTTGAAGTGGGTCCAATTGTCGTTAATTAAATGCAATGTTAAATTGTGTTGCCGTTTTCATGTAATTATGGTTGAGGCTTGTGTGTGTGGATTTTAATTGACAATTTGTCATTTTGGCACACTATTTACTCAGACTGCGTTGAATTACCATTCTGTACTTCATCCAAAGTCAAACAGTTGAAAAAAAAAAAAAAAGTCACATCTAACCTCAACGGGATTTTGTTAGTCCATATTTTGTATATACATTGAATTGTGAATATTTCTTGAAGTTTGGATTTTTTTCATTTAATTTTTTTTTATATCACTTGTGTTATTATCTTTTGTGCTGTAGAGTTTAGACTTACTTAATTAAATTGAGATCCTGATTGTCTTAATTACAATGCTGCATAGATTTCTTTTACAGCACTTATTCACAAATTCAGGGCCCCCAGTTTACACATTAGGACTTCTTATCTTTCTATTGTGTCAGTGCCTTCTTTCAGACTAACCCATAGAATTACTCATTGGTATTTTAATCAGGTCTCTATGGTCCACTCTTAAACACCCCATAGTGAGTAGTCACTGTTTGTGTTTGTAGCTGCAGTTTCAGCAGAGCTCCTGCCAGCAGCCTGTGGTCTCTAGAGGACTTTCATCCTTCCTTTTGTTGTAAACGGTTGGAATGTCACTCATTGCCAGATGGCACAATTCGTTATAGTGTCCCGGAAAAATTCTCTGGATCACGATGATCGGATTAAAAATGGTAATTGAAATGAGAAAAACAGGAGTCTACATTCAATTCAGATTTGAAAGTGATATCCACTCCTTTTTATACGTATATTTCATTCTATTCAATAGAAAATTCCCTATGGATATGTTTTGACAAACTGGTCAATTTGCTTAATCATAGAGAAGGTTAGAGAACATCACTAAATTTCCCATTATGGAGGCTGAGTTTAGAGTATACAATACTGGATGTCTCATGGGTGGGAATACCAATCTGCTTCCAAATCTACTGGCTGATCCATTTTTGACTTAACTTTAACCAACTAATGGGACAATTTTGTAATTTCAGCATTTTTATACCTAATTTAGTGAGGCAGAGGTATTAAGATAAACCTGAAGGAATCTATTAGACAAATAAGGAACACACTCGATGAGGTAGGTATGGAGGAGTCTGCCACTAGTACCATTTGTAGAAGTCTACCCAAGCTAAACAATACAGGCTGGACTGCATAAACTAGACAAAAAAATCAGGATGGCTTAAAAAGGACATAAAAACCCGGAAGAGGTCTGAAAAACACAGACATATCATGGAAATATTAACACTTGAATGTAGTCGAGTAACTCGACTCAATGGTGTCCTTGAGTCGGGACAATGTCAATTTTCTTCCAGTGGGAATTTACAATATCATCGATGCTTCCGACGTATTCATCCATTGGGCCGTCTGGTAGTTATAGAGGACTCTATCCATCTATGAGTCTAAATCAGTCCATGATAGGATGGAAACTGCAAAAGGCAACATTACTAATTTTAATAGGATGATGCAAATGAGATCTAATGGATTGACAACCTATACATGTATGAACATATGTTAATCCATAAAATAATGGCTATTCTAGGACTGTTTTACTACCAATTCCTGTTTAAGAATAATTCCCACAAGCCCACTACATCACGGTGGTAATATAGGCCATTCATTATGTGGGGTTATTATTCGGGATAGGCTAGCCAACTACATCACGGTAATAAGGCCATTCATTATGTGGGGTTATTCGGAATTGCCCACTACATCAAGGTGGTAATATAAGGCCATTCATTATGCTGGGTTATTATTCGGGATAGCCCACTACATCACGGTAATAAGGCTATTCATTATGTGGGGGTTATTATTCGGGATAGCCCACTCACGGTAATAAGGCCATTCAGTATGTGGGGTTATTATTCGGGATAGCCCACTCACGGTAATAAGGCCATTCAGTATGTGGGGTTATTATTCGGGATAGACCACTCACGGTAATAAGGCCATTCAGTATGTGGGGTTATTATTCGGGATAGCCCACTACATCACGGCAGTCAAAGTTCACGCAGATGACAGGTCGAGGCGGTGCTTTGCTTTATATTTATTGCCAGGAGGGGAAATCGCTGACTGGGGCGTGGGAGTAATGAGCCAGTGTTTCGTATTCTCTCTCTGCACTAAATGAGAGCTGACATCCAGACTGCCTCCTTGACAGTTCCGGGCGTGTTTCTGCGTCTTACAACTTTCGATTCTCTTGCGGAGGAAACGTCTTATCGGACCCGGAGCTCCCCACCTCCTGAAGCACCTCCAAACGGCTTACCGGACCCGGAGCTCCGCACCTCCTGAAGGACGACGGAGGGACTATACGTTCATCAATCGCGAATCATAGGTAATAATGGACGTTAGAAACAGTGACTGGCTGAAGTTCAATGAGTGCCTGTTTACATCATTGCATGCAGATTGTGTAGGAACCGTGGAGCCGCTTCCAAGTTCGGGTCCTGTAGATGTTGAATGGAGGACTGATCACAGGCTGTCGCCTCGGCCGACTGATCAGTGTTGGTTCCCGTAGTGGGTTACTTTTATATTGGGTGCACAGACAGGCTACTGATGCATCTGCTTACCTTGTGGTATGGTCTGGCAGGTTTATTATTGTGTATCATAGGAAAGGTCATCATATAGCCTGTATAATAAAACAAGTTTAACATTACAGTTGCTGTTCTACTGTCACCCATACGGATCCATATTGTAGACGAGACAGGGCGGTTTGAAAATATACTTTAGTCACTGCATATACGGACAATGTTAATCTAGTGGACGTAAAATAATTTAAATTGCATGCAATTTGGAATAGATCTTTGGAATTATTGTTTTATTGTATGTACCGTTCATGCATTTCCATTGTGCATGTATATTTCCTTATCTTTGTGTCTCCTTAAGTTACTTGTGTGTCAATTTGATAATCTGGGCACACATATGTCCAACTGTAAGTAATAGTGATACCTTGTTGACCACGTTTTGAGCTTTTGGTGGTTTCTAACTCTAGTTTTTCTTTTAATTGTGGAATTAAAGTATTACCACAACAGGATTTTGTAACATGAAAGGTGCCTTCAACCATGTTCACAACTGCATAGTCTATGAACATGACTGCCATTTTAAAAGATCATATTACGCAGAGCATTGCTATCGATATCAAGAAACCATACCAGTGTTATATTTGCATTTGCATTCATGCGAGGCCATCAGTCACTGGGACCGACAGTTTATGTTAAAATTATATGGTTTCTCTCAACTGTGTACAATTGGTTGCGACAGTAAATTTACTGTCGATTGTCTTATTGTTGACCTGCAGTACATAGTAAGAGCAGTTGAATAATGTCTGGCAAACACCAAGAGGGACTCCTGGTCAGGTCAACTTGTTGGTTGATATGCAAACAATCAACCAACAAACGGGGCACATTATTGCTGGAGAAATTCAATTCATTAAACGAAGTGTGTGTGTGGCATCATGCTAGTGTGTGATTACTCTCTTTGCCACTAATGATACAGTAAAACAAGTTTCCCCAAACATGTGCCAATGCTCAGGAGGGAAGGGCGCACTCCCGCAGGTCCAGGCAGGTTTGTGTTTGGTCTGTAATGGGTGCACTGTGTACCACCCGACGCTACAGCTCGTTGCATGGCGTTTTATTGAGTGACGGGCCGTGCATTCATTGCCTGGTTAAAAAAAAGCTGTGCCTCACCCACAATTACCAGGCATCTGTGATTCATGCATGGGAGCCAGAAGTCACTATTTCCGCTCGGAGCGTCCCTGTCTGACGTCAGACAATGTGTTGTTTACGTTTAAAATGCGGGTAGTTTGAGTTGAGCGCGTTTGTATATGTCAGCTTAATTTCTAAACTGATATAGGGTTATACATACCACTCATTTACAACAATGAGCGAGGACAAACATGTTTCAGGGCAAAACGAAGACCGACGGAAAACATGTGTTCCAGTGAACCAAATCATCATATTATCATATGTTGCATGGCAAATATAGTCGACTGCGGTTATAACACCCGACTTATAAACACATATGAGAACTAACTGCACTTAACTTGTACGTTCAGATGAACCATGAGAACTAACTTCCTAGGTTTATCATGTGTGTCTTTTGTGACAGAGGGAGTATTCCCTCGTTCACACAAGATGAGTCACACAGTGCTATAGCATCTGCATGCTAAATGCCAAATGCAAGCTAGGCGGTGTAGCCTTCTCGTTTCAGATGGCCTGAGCTGTGTGGTGTGGGAGGAGGGGGGTCGGGTGTAGGGGAACACTCATAGAGAGTGACTGGGTACTAGAGGACTCCCCCCGCCTACGCGAGTGCCTTCCTCTACTTATGTCAGTCACCCGTGCTCCTGTGTTGTTGATAGAGAGCAGCTGAGGCACATTGGAGACACTTTCCATTGGAACAAAGCTTGTCCGCTAGCAAACCCACCTACTAAGTGTTCTCTGTAGATTATCTGCTGGTGCAGAATGGGTATCGTTTTTCAACCACACTGTGAGAAATAATAAGGGGGGGGGCAGGTTGTTCTCCACCGCCACAAAAACTGCACATTTCCTTGACAGGGTGTGTGGGTGTCTCGACGGCTTGCACAAATATTAGCGAGTGTGGAAAAGACTTCCCCCAGAGAAATAGGCCTAAAACCAACCGTGGTTGGTGGGATTGATTGGTCTGGATGTAAAATGTAGTTCATGTCGGCTGAATGTACCAGGATCATTTGAATATCTTATAAACTGCGATATGATAAAAAATAATAATAATCTTCTTAGGGAAATAAACACACACATCTATTAAATACAGGCTTTGTTCCAAAAAATGTATGTCTTTCAAAGTAAAGCTGAATGTTCCATGTAGTTATCCAAAATAATGCCTCAGGCCAGAGAGGTACAGGTGTCTGCTTGTTTAAAAGCAAGTTTTGAGACCAATATGGCAGCATTACATAAGCAGATAAGAACCTGCTTACGTTTCTGCTGTTCCTGGGTAGCAAACTATTCACCTGTACTCGTCATCCACAGAATATTGACCTGGGGGTTAGTCAGAAGGCAGTGGATTTGAACCCATTAATTCTCAGGCCAACCGGTTGCTGGGCTTGTAGCTGTATCCATGTAGTCCACCTTGTGATATGTGTATATACCACTAACAGACAGAATAATGTGGGCTAATTAATTACATATTGTATTAGCCGCATTACACTAAATGTACGCAAATATACTATAAGGTTGCCCTGGCCAATATAGTCGGCCCAACTTTAAGTAATCAAGGTTTGCATATGTTTCCTTTAATCTCTACTAAATCAGGTACCTCAGCTCCACGTTTTTTGATTAATCTCAAAATGTATTCATCTCAACGTTTTTCTTAAATTTAATGTGAAGGTTAAATCAGAACCGTTTCAAAATGTTATGTTTTTTTTGTTTTTAAAGTGCTTATGCAATAACATTTATTTTATAAAGCCCTTTTTACAACAAAGTTGTCACAAAGTGCTTTTACAAACACCCAACAAGTTGATACAAGGAACCACCATCTGTCTAGTTTTTAGAGGTTCTGATTAGTACAAATGCCTAAACTGGATGTGTGAAAAAGATGAGCAGTTAATCCAGTCATACTTATCTGGTAAATAAGGGTAAAAATTATTGCCTCGGCTGTCTTTTTTAGAGAGACTTCACATTTACGTCTCTCTTCGTCATTATGTTACACTTTTCCTATCAATTCTCTCTTCCCTCAGTTGATTGGCTGTCTGAATCAAACTGCTAGGCAACGCTGCTAACCTTCTGAGGGGAATTAAGTAGGGACAGCGTGACCCTTTGTTAGCTCAGCAAGCCCATGGTTCTGCATTACAGTGGATTAGAGTGGATGTCGAGAAGTTTATTTTGTTTTTGTCAGTTCTACTTCACGACTTACCGTTGACCTCTGAGTGCTGTTGATATACTGAATGTCTGGCTTGTACTTACATTGTGGTTTAGAAACTGGGACCTTCTGAAACTGCTCTGTTTTTGTATGAAAAAATTAGCAATGCTGGATGAAGAATTACCAAGATTAAAAGGTTGGCAAATGCCAGACTATGTCGAGGCAGGGTTTTGGCGTTTCAAAGAACAACATGCAAATGGATAAATAAACAGAGAACTGGGTCATATTTAAAGAACCTAACAGCAGGCTTTCGAGACACAAACCCCTAAAACGTTCTATTGCTTCTGGTGTTTCTGTGGCCAGACACAGCTTTTGCAACTTTTGTATTTGGGGCCATGAGATATACAAATACAGTGGTCGAGTGGAAGTGAACTGCTGGCTCAGCTCGTCCATGTTCAACTGCGCATATGCTACATTGTTTTACTCACTGTTGACATTTGAAACATGGGTGTGAAAAAGGTGCCTCTGTCAATTATTTGCTCAGAAGCCTAAGACTGGAGAGGGCCGAAGAACGACTGCGTCTGCAAACCGCCGTTGGATTTGAGCTACGGTTCATGCCAATTTGCAGATTTAAATCTTGTGGGTGTAAACAGGCTGTTGTGATTGGGTTTGCATGGTGTTATGAGCTGAAGCATCTTGTGACATTCTCTTTAAACCAACTGTTACCTTTTAAGCGGATCTCTCATGCCCTGTTATGTTCAGCTTCCATTTCTGATTTGATGTCTGATCCACCTCCACATTTCCACAGCAGGTGACTGTTTTGACTGGTTCTCGTCCTCCCTCCCTCTCCCCTTGTCACCTTTCTCTACCGCACAGTTCGTGCAGACGCAGCCAACATGTCCGCCCCCACAGACCCAGAGGTGAAGGAGCTAAACCCGGTTGACTTCATCCAGCTACAGCAGTATATTGACTGTAAGTACAGACAGGAAGGCAGGCTCCTCAGCGCTGAACACCCTTCATCTTACACCCACACGCACTCATATTTGGAAGTGGTGGTGACTGTCTCGTATTTCAAAGTATCTGCAGAACATTGCAGCATCGCGCCCACATTCGTTTTCTTGGTAGATATCTGAATTCTGACATTTTTGCGAGTTTCAATGTTAAGGAACAATGAGGAAAACGTATTTAGGTACTAAATACGTTTGTGGTGTGTGTGTGGTTAGCTGTATAAATGGATACGTGCCTCTTCTTTTCCCAGACTGCAGGCTTAAGGTAAAAGATGTCCTGAGAGAATTTGATGCAGACGGCAGGCTGGCCCATCACAGACACGGAGAGGTGAGAGGAAACCTAAGCCATCAACCCCACCAGAACTCACTATTGTCCCGAGTCCGTTTCTAACTTTCTGTGATCCAGAAATTATACCCACCTGATACCCAAAAGGGACCAGGCATTTGCTTCCTTTTCGCATATCCAACTTAATTCAAGCATTGATTATGTTGATAGATGTCACATGAATACCTGGCGTATGAATTCAATCAATTAGGAGAGAAATGTCTACTGGGGTTCAGGGATTGGCACAACTGAAGTTGCTAATGGAAATTGCGTTTTGGATTGTGCCAGGTCTGTAAGTGCTGTGCTGGCCTTGTGCTCGCTAAGCTATTTGGTGATTTAATTGTACAGCATTTCTAATATTGCCTGTAATATTATTTTGATTGGTCCAAAAGGTAGAAAGTGTGAATCCTGTTTTCATTCCAAACAAAAACAGACATCTGCTACGGCATCTCGTCCCTTTTCTATTGCAGATTTCTTAGCATTGTGGTTTGGCTGGTGTCAGAATTAATTATTGGGACATTTCATTTCTTAAACCGCATATAACACGGAGATAGCAACCTCCACAATTATTAAGATTGTGTTCAGTATTTCAGAGGGAGTTTTGATTTAAATTCCTTCAGCAAATTATTGGACTTAAGCATCACCATTTATCAGCCAGCCGTCTGCTAACTTCTTATATTTTGAGATGCATGATGGTGTTTTTTTGTCTTTCGAGTCAAATCAAATTGCCTGAGTTAATTATCGCCCCGATCAGTCCACTCTGTATGAGACCATTTTGACAGTATTTCTTGCACGTTATTTTACAAGCTAATATGCCTGAGAACACATTCTCATTTGCAGCAACAACCTCTGCCATCTTCCCATTACTTGATGGTCGATCAGTTGAAACATTGATTGATTGATATCCTCTGCTGCAGTGTATCAATGAGGAGGGCTTCCGTCTCTTTCTGAAGACCTATCTGGAGGTGGAGGACTTCCCCCAGGATCTCTGCCAGCGCCTGTTCCAATCCTTCCAGAACGGAACCGAGAATGACGGGCAGGCCAATGCTAGTACGTTTATTTGCCCTCAGCTAGAATATCTATGGAACCCTTTTTAACTAATGAACTATATGCAGTCAGCATTGTCAAATCTCACTCTGCCTCTTCTCGTTTAGAAGAGGTATTTCTAAAGGATGTTTCCTGTTACTTCTCCTTGTTGGAGGATGGACAGCCAAGAGACAAGCTGGAGTGTGAGTCCTGATCTGCTTTTATAGTTTAACAGTGAATTGTGTATCATGCTGTGATGATGTTTATGGACATTCATTTTCTCTCTTCTAGTTGCTTTCAAACTGTATGACAGAGATGGCAATGGTGTCCTTGACAGCTCTGTGAGTGAATATTTCATTTTTATACTCTACATATAAAAAATGTCACTGTAATAACATGAAGACGCCTTCAGATGTTGTCCGTCACCGTGGACAGAATGTCTTCTCCCATTTACGTTAATGGTTGCATCAGAGGGAGATTAGCAGCCATTTTCGTTTACCTAGAATCATGTATAATATATATTGGCCAATGCGGCTGAACAATTTAGATGCCACTCTCCATAGTCATTAAGTGATTATTCACACTTCCGGGACAAAGAGGTCCAGTGAAAGCAGATATGCAATTTGTTGCAAAGTGTAGACGTTAATAATTTAACACCCATCGTATTTTCACCGCGCTGTTTTGCTTTTTTCCAGTGCTTCGTTTCCTAGGGAAACCAGAAGTGCATTACGAGCAGACTTTAATTGAAAACACTAACATATGTCGACTGTTCTAAGACCTGACCACGCCCTTTAACACAAGTCTCTGACCCTCCGTCCTGGATTAAGAGTTTGGCCAGGTTTTAAAACACCCGGGTACCCGTAGACGTTAAACAAGAAGTAAAAGGAGGAACTTAAAGCTTGTTCAATCCGCTCAATTTATATGACAGAAAATCCATTACTTTGCATGAATGACTTCAATTACCGTGGAAATTATTCCAATATGCAGCCGTCATTGGAGGTCAAACTGTCAGGGATAACCGGGTTACTGGTGCTAGGACATTCTCATCCAGAGCTCATCACCTGTGACAAGGTAAAGCGATGCTTCTGCTAACCATAACAATGACTGGAGCCGTTTTTCCCCCGCAGGAGGTGGACAGGATTATCGCTCAGATGATGCATGCTGCAGACTACCTGGGCTGGGATGTGTCTGAGCTGAGACCAGTGAGTCACACATTTGGGACGTCCCCGTGTGACCCCCGTTTGGAAAACAAGATAGAGCGTGTCCCACGTGGTGTTGTGTATAAACCCCCCCCTCCCCATAAGAAGGACTATTTGTATGGTTTAAAACAACTGTGAATAGGATTTTCATATTCTAAATAGGTCATGCGGAAGGCTGAGATTTCTATGAGTCCAAATATTGACCTAGAAGTAGTGAAGGCCAGAGAACTGTTTTGGTCAATGCTAAGGCAACACCGTCCATTCTCACAGGTACTGAAAGATATGATGACTGCTATTGACGCGGACAGCAGCGGCACCGTCTCTCTGGATGAGTGGGTGGCAGGAGGAATGAACAATGTCCCCCTGCTGGTGTTATTGGGGCTGAAGGTGGGTGAATCTCCTGGCTCGTGTGTATAATGTACGGAAAAATAGGAATATATGTATGATTTACATATATGATTTGTCCAAAAGAAGATGACCTAAATGTCATCCGTCATTACTTACGCGCTTTTATTTAAATTTTATAAAAGATAGTATGACCCCCGCCTCTACTCCTATGCTGAGTTGCTTTACTGTCAGCTTTCTTATTGTCACTGGCTCACTTAGTCGCCCAATTCACAGACCGACAGACGATAAACCAAAAAAAGTATCAAGACAATGACAAAAAAAGAGGTTAACAATATATTCAATAAAGTAGGATTCTTGAGCACTTGCTTGTCTATCCTTAGTAAGAAATATTTGCCTTTGTTGTATTTGAGCAGACAAGGTGATTCGGTACACTTCAGAATTCATTCCGCTTTCATTCCACTTTGGTTGTCAGCAATTACATCGTCCATGAAGACAAGTAGACAGTTGTGGCGAAATATGCCCAAGTTATTGCACTACATGCACCATGTTTCACAGCTGATCTGGAATTCTTGGTTTCCATCACTCTGGTACAAGTTAATCTTTGTCTCATCTGTCCATTAATCTTTGTTCTACAGCTCTGTTTTTTAGCAAACCGGTCCGTTCTGTTTTTCAGGCTTGTGTTTGTGTTTTGTTTTGTCCCCTCTGAAGTTCTGCTACCATGCTACCCTGCTACCCTGCATGTGTACATAAAATCCATCAAAAAAACGTATAAAGCCCTTTTTATATCCGCGGGTGTCACAAAGTGCTTACACAGATACACAGCCTAAAACCCCAAAGAAAAACAAGCAAGTAACAACAAGAAACTGAACATGTTTACTAGTAGGGTTGGAACATAGGAAAAAGCCTAGAGAAGAGCGGATGGCCAGTCCCCTTTTGGTTGTGCCGGGTGACGATGATATGATGCCATTTCCTTTTTGTCCCAGTATATTTAAATGACGGTTACAGGATGAATGTGTCACAACACACCCTAGCCACAGACCGGTCAAAGTGTTCATGATGACCCCTGTCCTTTGTCAAAGCACATCCAAAAAATAATAAAGAGGAAATTACACTGGGCTTTTTTAGGCTAGTTTATTATTTACAGCATCAGCGTTTGTAGATTTGATTACAGGCTCAAAATGGCCAGAAACAAATAACTTTCTAATGAAACTCATCAGTCTCTTATTTTTCCTGAGGAATTAGTGCTATTAGTGCTATCCCATTGAAAAATGTAAAAAAAACAGAAGATCTCAAACAGTGTTATAGTTTGAGAAACTGACGCCTAACTGCTACTAGTACTAAAGTGGCACATTTATTAAATAGTACCCGCAAAACAGCAGTTTCAATGTCAGCAGAGAAGAGGTGAAGCCGGGGTGTTAGCCTTTTAGGCAGAGTTCGTTCTCCATCCATGATCTGTGTTATTTTGTCCATTTGAATCTTTTATTTTTATTATTCGTTCTAAGATATGTATTTTTCTTTGCAACTCATTATAGAAGGTCAACATCCAGGAATCACCTCTTCACTGTTGACGTTAACACTGGTGTTTTGCATGTACATTATCTCACAAAAGTGAGTACACCCCTCACATTTTTGTAAATATCTGATCATATCTTTTCATGTGACAACACTGAAGAAATGTAACTTTGCTACAATGTAAAGTAGTGAGTGTACAGGTTGTATAACAGTGTACATGTGCTGTCCCTTCAAAATAACTCAACACACAGCCATTAATGTCTGAACCGCTGGCCGCAAAAGTTAGTACACACCTAAGTGAAAATGTCCAAATTGAGCCCATATAACACTTTTACATATGAGTTCACCAGAGCTTCACACTGTGTATGTGTCTAAATTAATTGCAATTAAAGCACGTTTGTCATCTTCATAAAAATAACAAGCTGGAAGGTAATGTAAGTAATTTAGAGTTAAGTAATTTAAATGAAACCGTGTTTGTTTTCTTCAAACTAAATCACAATAAATAACATAATATAAATTATACACGTGTATATAGATATATATATATATGCACCCCCACACACCCACAGTTCTGTCTTGCTCTCCCTCTGATCTTCTGCACACTACCCTTCTGCTGACTCAGTGCTGCGGGCATGCTAATGTCATCTATTTCACCTACTGCCTCTCTACATCTGCAAAATGAGCTCGCTTTTTACACTTAAACAATCTAATACTCTCTTCCACAACTCCATCTAACCTTGCCCTCGGTCTCTATAGTAACCAAAAGGGAAAGGAAGGAAATAAACATTCATTGTTACACTTTAAAGGGGAAGTCATTATGTGTGAAATGACAAAAACTATTTGGGGTGCTACTGCCTCTCATCTCGTAAGTGCTGATAGAAATTAGATCTGGGAAAATATCTCTTAATAGCATTAGAGTTTTGTTTCATAATGCAGTTTGCATCCGGGTCTATTATCTGACTGCCTGGTAAAGTGTAGTGTCTGTATATTAGATGACAGCCTGGTAAAGTGTGGTGTCTGTATATTATCTGACTGCCTGGTAAAGTGTAGTGTCTGTTTATTATCTGACTGCCTGGTAAAGTGTAGTGTCTGTTGATTATCTGACAGCCTGGTAAAATGTAGTGTCTGTTTATTATCTGACTGCCTGGTAAAGTGTAGTGTCTGTTTATTATCTGACTGCCTGGTAAAGTGTAGTGTCTGTTGATTATCTGACAGCCTGGTAAAATGTAGTGTCTGTTTATTATCTGACTGCCTGGTAAAGTGTAGTGTCTGTTTATTATCTGACTGCCTGGTAAAGTGTAGTGTCTGTTTATTATCTGACAGCCTGGTAAAATGTAGTGTCTGTTTATTAGATGACTGCCTGGTAAAGTGTAGTGTCTGTATATTATCTGACTGCCTGGTAAAGTGTGGTGTCTGTATATTAGATGACAGCCTGGTAAAGTGTAGTGTCTGTATATTATCTGACTGTCTGTGCTGTAACAGGTCTCTCTTGCACCTTTGCACAATGCCAGGGACTTCCCCTCTGGCTATTTCAAGCCACCAATGAGAGACCGAGGCCCACACTCAACACTCACTCCCACATTGCTGTGTGCTGATTTAGGGGTTACGCTTCCTACGCGCACACATATACACACACACACACACACACACACACACACTGATGCACCAGGATTCGTTTAAAGCAATGTTTGTAAAACCATTCTTACTGTCTATTTGTTTCTATAATCTGGATAAGCATGTACAATCTGTGACCTTGTTACTGTATAATCTTGTGTAGGGAATGTTGGTGTTGATTAAGTAATAGTATTGAATCAAAATGGCTAATTTATTCAAGGAGATTTCATGAAAATATGCTAGCAATGTTGCACTAGGATCAGTGGGCTTTGTTTCTGTACTTCATCTCATGTGCCTTTGGCAATGATGAGGGGCGGCGAGGAGAAGAATGTGTTAGCTGAAGACACAGACTAATAGAAATGTACATTCAATTCTTATGTTCAGAGCTTTGATGCAGCATGGTTTTCTTTCAGAGAAAATATTGAAAAGGTCATTAGATTTTTTTTTAAATGCATAACTGTCTGGTAGAGACAACTTACATTTGCAATTATATTAGCGAACACAATAACTAGTAGCAGATGACACCTTAAAATTTGAAGTTGAGATAAAATGAAATAGGTATCTGGGTGTTTTTGCTTGCTTACATGTTTTTGTTTGCTAACATATCCCAAATTTGAAATCAGATTAGGCTTAGTGTACCCATTTATCCTGAGATTCCGTGTTTGATTTTGAATTGAGCAAAAGTGGTCAAACTAATTTGCCAAAGAAAAAGAATCATATATATATATTGTTTGGGAATACATATATTTATATATATATATATATAATCATAACATAGTACTCATTAGTTTAAGTTTGATTGTAAGATAGACACCACATTTTCTTCTTCTCTACTGGCAGATGACACAACAGGATGGCCAGCACCTCTGGAGGATGAAACATTTCAACAAGCCTGTCTACTGCAATGTGTGTCAGAATATGCTGCTAGGACTGAGGAAACAGGGACTATGTTGCACCTGTGAGTGTATCACTATCTTGCCTTACCACCAGAGGGCGAACAAAGCTCTCAATTCACCTATAGCAGCAAGAAGTTATCTTTTGGGAAGGAGGTGTGCTTGTTTAGGAATACAAAAAGAACTGCCCATCGAAGTACTGAAAGCCTGGAATTTGGAACATATTATGTAGAGTGTTTATTGCTTAACGAATTTTCTGCCTTATTTGTCTAGCAGTTATTAATTAATAGAAAGGTAATGGAGAATAACACATGTTAAAAACACAATGGAGAGACTTCATGTCTCTTTAACATATCTCTTTTTAAGGCTGTAAGTATACTGTCCATGGACGCTGTGCAAACAGAAACCCAGCCCCCTGTGCCAGGACCTATGTCAAGTCAAAGAAAGACACTGGGGTAGGACATTCTTTCTATACAACATTTAATTGTTTAAAGGACCTGTTGAATCTTCAATGTTATTTGATCCGAGCCCCCAGTCATTTTGTTGACTATAATGTGGTATGACATGTTTGTCGTTGTACAGAGTAGCGCTGGGTTTATATGTTTGGGTTTATATGATTCAACGGAGAGCGTGAATGTGCTTGACCATTGGCTTTATGTTCTGTACAGGCTTGTATTATTTTGTTAGGGTATGTCCATTTCATTCTATTGTTCGTATAGTGTTTCATTCAAATCAGAAAACACTGTTATTTAATTTCCCAATGTTAACTCTTAGTTTTTAGTTCTTCTATCTCTGTACCTTTCTATCTCTGTATATTATATACAGTATACCAGTCTTGCATATGACTGCCAGCGTTTCCTGTCTCAGGTGCCAACCCATGACTGGGTCAGTGGGAGCTGTGACTCCGGGAAGTGTGACAAGTGTCAGAAAAAGATCAAGAGTTACCACGGGCTGACGGGAAAACACTGTGTCTGGTGCCATTCCATGGTGAGAACCACCAGCCCGAAGTAGCAGTGTGGTGTGAAGACAGTCATCATGCCAGACTGGTTATTATTAGTCTGTTATGAAATCTGTTTGAATGGGCTTGCAATAGCTTCAGTTAGAGCTAGATCAACGACCAACAACACAAAAATACAATGTATAGGGTTAGAAATCAATACCTTAATAATGGCTATATCACCGGTTGCTACTGTGTTCCAGCGTCATGATGACTGTTCCTCCGAGGAACCCCTAGACTGTAGCTGTGGACCTCTCCGGGACCATATCCTCCCTCCCTGGGCCATCTACCCTGTTATAATGGTACAGGTCCAGCTGTTACTCTATGACAGGTGTCACACACCCTAAAGATTAAAAGAAATGTTCAGACATTCTCTGGATTTCTGAACTCCACTACACTGTTTGATAAACCACTATTGTAATGTCACCATTGTAATCTCACCATTGTAATCTCACCATTGTAATCTCACCATTGTAATATCACCATTGTAATCTCACCAATGTAATATCACTATTGTAATCTCACCATTGTAATATCACCATTGTAATCTCACCAATGTAATCTCACCAATGTAATCTCACCATTGTAATCTCACCATTGTAATCAGACCATTGTAATCCGACCATTGCTTGTTTTTTATTCTGTCCCTGTCCGTCTTCGCTGACTGTGCTGTACATCCCTGTGTTGGAACGATCAGGAGAGGCCAAACAACTCCTCGAGCTCTGCTGATGACAATGACCAGAACACTACTCCAGATGGACAGGTTCTTCAGGTTGGTTGTTTGGGCCTTTGTTTTGTTGTAGGGAATCTGGTATGAACAGCTTTGTTAAACTGTTTTACCTTGTTTAGAGGCAACTGGGGAAGTGCCTCACATACAGTGTGCTAACTTCTTCAGGAAGTGCCTCACAGACAGTGTGCTAACTTCTTAAGGAAGTGTCTCACAGACAGATTCCATTCAGAATATTTCTCATGGATACACTGATGGCATAATGTTGACGTGTCGATTTTGTTAAATCACATTTTATGAACCAAAACATTTTTTTTTTACAAAGTGGAATGTCAATGTAGTACCCAGTGAGAAACTTCAATGTGTTAAACTTAACTGATGGGCTAACTCCATAACAACTCATTGTTAAATAAACATTAATTTAGTTAATTACCTGTTAATTATAATAAGTATTGCATTTATCTTTGAACAGATAAATCCAGTTCCAGACACTCATCCTCTGCTGGTGTTTGTGAACCCTAAAAGTGGAGGCAAGCAAGGAGAAAGGTAAGGCTAACGTAGTGACCGCTCCCACATAGTGACCGCTCCCACATGGTGACCACTCCCACATAGTGACCGCTCCCACACTGACCGCTCCCACATAGTGACCCCTCCCACACAGTGACCGCTCCAACATAGTGACCGCTCCCACATAGTGACTGCTCCACATAGTGACCGCTCCCACATGGTGACCGCTCCCACATGGTGACCGCTCCCACATAGTGACCGCTCCCACACAGTGACCGCTCCCACATAGTGACCGCTCCCAAACAGTGACCGCTCCCACATAGTGACCGCTCCAAAATAGTGACCGCTCCCACATGGTGACCGCTCCCACATGGTGACCGTTCCTACAGTGGGACCATTCCTAATTTGTGACCACTTCCACATTGTGACCACTCCCACATTATGACCACGACCCACATTGTGACCACTCCCACACTGTGACCACTCCCGCATTGTGACCACTCCCACATTGTGACCACTCCCACATAGACAGGGAATTCTATTACCTACTTTACAATGCCACGCTCTATTTTATTTATTCCAGAGTTCTGCGAAAATTTCAGTATTTACTGAATCCACGGCAGGTGTATAACCTCTCCAATGGTGGACCTGGACCAGGGTAAGCATTACTGTATGATGTTACTATGTTACGACTTTAGGCGTACATTAAAAACTACACTCTTTTCTACCCAAAACCTTATTGAATGAATCTGCAGTAACACGCTCCTTACATTCTATGTGTGAGGAGGGGGATTCGGCCCAGGCACCATGGTCACTGTGCACTAAAGGTCAGGGCCTGTGCACTAGAGGTCAGGGCCTGTGCACTAGAGGTCTGGGCCTGTGCACTAGATGTCAAGGCCTGTGCACAAGAGGTCAAGGCCTGTGCACAAGAGGTCAGGGCCTGTGCACAAGAGGTCAGGGCCTGTGCACAAGAGGTCAGGGCCTGTGCACAAGAGGTCAGGGCTAGTTGACAGCCAGCCTCTTCCACAAACTGGCTGTAATTTATAATTAACTATATGCATCATCGGTTCTACATTA
This sequence comes from Dallia pectoralis, assembly GCA_029465975.1. Lineage (NCBI taxonomy): Eukaryota > Metazoa > Chordata > Actinopteri > Esociformes > Umbridae > Dallia > Dallia pectoralis. The sequence goes on along the minus strand of CM055728.1, from coordinate 23,755,607 downwards.
ACCCTCATAAGCCTCCACTAACTTTGAAGTGTTATTTTGTTTTCCTTATTTAATGATCCTAGTATTTTTTGCAACTTTTTTGCTCACTAAATTGTGTTTTAAATTTGCACAAAGCAGAGGAAGGCAAACATAGTTTTCTGCTCTCCTAGTAGGGTATGTGACGCTCAAACTCCCACAATCCCTTCTTATAAAACATTGATGCTGGTGAAACCTATTTTGGCAAATCCGATTGATTCGGTTCTAGTGAGGCATTGAATATATAAACGTTTTGTGTTTCAGATACAGTGCTGACAGTGTAGACCAATCCCAGTAGAGAATCTTGTCTGAAGCAACCAGCAACCCATTACCTTTCAGTGTTGTCATATTCCATTAGTGCTACCTACCTGGAGTGCCCAGAAGTACAGAAGGTGTTCCTATTGTGAAGTACTCCACTGTGTGGCTAGTCAGTAAGGCCTTAAAGATGAAAGAATAATGACATGGCCCTCTTCCTCACCTGACCTAAACCCTATTGAGGACTTGTGGGCCCTTCTTAAACGGGATATTTACTGTGAAGGAACACAGTTCATTGCAGTGCATTGCGGTAGGTAGCGTTCTCCTGGCATCTGCCACACCCAAATGCATCCATCAGACTTCCAGATAGAGAAATGTGATTAATCACTACAGATAACTTGTTTCAGTTGCTCTTGAGTCCAATGGCGGAGTGATTTACACCACTCCAGCTGACGCTTGGTATTGCAGAGGTACAGCTGCTCGGCCATGATACCCATTTTTGTGAAGCTGTTGACACAAAGATCTTGTGCCGATGTTGCATTCAGAGTCAGTTAGTTTGCGTGGTCTACCGCTGTGTGGCCGGGCTGTTGTGAGTTTGAGTGGTCTACCGCTGTGTGGCCGGGCTGTTGTGAGTTTGCGTGGTCTACCGCTGTGTATCCGGGCTGTTGTGAGTTTGCGTGGTCTACCGCTGTGTGGCCGGGCTGTTGTGAGTTTGCGTGGTCTACCGCTGTGTATCCGGGCTGTTGTGAGTTTGCGTGGTCTACCGCTGTGTGGCCGGGCTGTTGTGAGTTTGCGTGGTCTACCGCTGTGTGGCCGGGCTGTTGTGAGTTTGTGTGGTCTACCACTGTGTGGCCGGGCTGTTGTGAGTTTGCGAGGTCTACCACTGTGTGGCCGGGCTGTTGTGAGTTTGCGTGGTCTACCGCTGTGTATCCGGGCTGTTGTGAGTTTGTGTGGTCTACCACTGTGTGGACGGGCTGTTGTGAGTTTGCGAGGTCTACCACTGTGTGGCCGGGCTGTTGTGAGTTTGCGTGGTCTACCGCTGTGTATCCGGGCTGTTGTGAGTTTGTGTGGTCTACCACTGTGTGGACGGGCTGTTGTGAGTTTGCGAGGTCTACCACTGTGTGGCCGGGCTGTTGTGAGTTTGCGTGGTCTACCGCTGTGTATCCGGGCTGTTGTGAGTTTGCGAGGTCTACCACTGTGTGGCCGGGCTGTTGTGAGTTTGCGTGGTCTACCGCTGTGTGGCCGGGCTGTTGTTGCTCCTAGATGCATCCACTTTACGGTTATAGCACTTACAGTTGACCAGACAGATCTAGTATTCATAAACTGACGTGTGGCAAAGATGGCATCTTATGACAGTACCACGTTTAAAGTTACTGATCTTGTTAGTATGACCCATTGTACTGCAAGTGTTTGTCTTTATAGATTTCACGGCTATTTGCTGGCCATATTGTGTATATATTAGATTCGATTTAGATTAGATTCAACTTCATTGTCATTGGACAGGACAAGTACAGTAGCGATATGCAGTTTGCCTCCAACCAGAAGTGTAAAAGAGCAGTGCAACAAGATATCGAGTACAGTGTGAGAATGTGCAATTGACATGGATATGTAAATCTGCATAACACTATTTGGCATAGCACTGTGCAATAGTCTTAGACCATTTGAGTAAATTGCTTAAAGACATCTATTCAAACACAAAGGGTTCATTTGTTTGATAGTAAACACAAAGAAAGCTGGATGAAACAAATCAAACTGTCTTGTGTCATAAAAATGTAATTGAAAACAAAACAAAAGCACTTGTTTTTTGTAGACTGTCATGTTTTTTCATTTTCACGTAGTCCTGCAGTAAAATCAAATAACTCTTTATTTTACTTGTTTTGTTATGTTTGAGATCCTAGTGATCAGAACAGTTTCTACGTTGCGATTGGACCTCTCAGTTGGCCAATCAACTCCAGTTAGTGTTCCACATAGGGGTGGGCGATATGGGAAAAATATCATATCACGATTTTTTCAGGAAAAATCACGATTCACGATTTTATCACGATTCTTTTTCATGTTGCTTTTTAAGACTATTTTGCTAATTACTGAGCTGCAATACAAGCAAATTATATCTCCATTTAAAGAATATAGCGTTACAAGGTAACAAAACATAAAAGGGAAAAAAAAATTAAAGTAGCATATTTTAATCACGTGTATATTTAAAGGAAGTGCAATGGTGCAAAGAAGCACCTTCATTCTCATCCGCAGCTTCACCATCCATTCACTGTGTAACCTGCCATCCATCTACAGCATCAGATGATCTACTGTGTTATCATCCTGAATTAAATGAATTGTGAATTATGCAGTAAAACATTTTACTAAAATAGTATGTAGCCTATTTATTGTCTTATGTAGCCATACAATACAAAATTAAAACCATGATTTTAAAATGCACAGGCTATGATATTTAAATTTCTAAAGATCGAATAAATTAAAATCAATCAAACTGTATGTCCTATTTTGATGTAATAAATGCTAAAACATTTTAGATCACAAGCGACGCGCAATCAAATGATTTGCGCATGATTGGCCGTATATATTGCAACACAGACTGTTGAAATAAAAACATTAGGCTACAGTGTATAATTTGATCATTTACATTTGTAAAATGTATTATAGTAATTACAGCCCAGTAACTAAGGCACTATAGACAATGAAACACGTATTTTACAACACAGTTTGTATATTGGTCACGGTCGGGTATATTCTGCTGTTACCCGGTAGATACATTAATCAATTTCGTTTTATATTTTCGTTCTGTTTATTTAGTAAAACATATATTTCTTTATAAACGTAGGCCTACCTCTTTTTTCTAGTTCATTCAAATTCAACCAAGCCAATCAATCTATTATCTATGTATATCTCGCAGCTTTTGTCTGCCTGAGCAGGACACGCATACTAACCGGTTGCACTGCGCAGAGTGTTCATTAGTGATGTTATGAGTGCACATGAGACCGCAGCAAATTAATCGGTTACATATATCCAGTTTCATGTAGACCAGATCAAAACGCGTCAAGTTTCATGTAGACCAGACCAAAACGCATCCAGTTTCATATAGACCAGACCAAAACGGTGTCCAATATAGATCGGACCAAAACGAGATCAGACCAAAACGCATCCAGTTTCTGAAAACGGGACAAGGTAAAATGCACGTATTTAGGAAAAGTCATGGAAGAACGAGGCTGTAGCTTTTCAACATTATATATTTATTTTAATTACTAACTGCAACGCCCGCGGGCATGGGCTGTTGGCGCTTCTAGTGTTAACACGCTGACATCTAGCGCACCGCGCATTGCATGTTGATACGTAGCTGAAAAAACGCCATAGATCTGCATCTAATTGAACGTGCACTGGAGCGCGATTCTACGATATTTCCGAAAAAGTGAATCGTGGAGACATTTTAATCGTCCACGATTAAATATCGTCATATCGCACACCCCTAGTTCCACATCAATATTTCTTATAAAACTGCCAGATGCTGAGGAAGCACTGCCGTGGATTTTGAATTGTGCTTTCAAGAGGCAAATAAACATTTACATGCCAAGATTAATTAGATGCCAAGATTATTTCATTTTTTTATTAGCTATTTTATGTGGTGGAAGATATGCCTAAATAGTCTGAAAACTGTAGCGTAAAAAAATAAATATTCCTTGTATTTAAACCGTATATTTTGCATGTACTGTACATTTCTCTACCTTTTCTATTGATGTATAAATAATGTCAACCTTCTCTGCAGACAAGGTTATTTCTAATCCCAGGCAGATATGTAGAAACTGCTAGTTTACATCTGGGATTGTACACAATATTATAGTAAATAGTGAATATGTATTTGGAAACCTTTTTGTAGCATAATGTACTGCCACAGCTGGTTGTTTAGCGACTGTCTTTTTCTTTAAGTGGAAGAGGAAGGCACGTCTGTTATGAAATTTGAGATTGAATTGTTAGAAAACAGACATTTCTCTCAATATTTTTCAAAGGGTTAGCTTAATCGTCACTTTCAGACGAGTTTCTCCAATCTATAGAAGGGCCATTGGTTACACCATGATGCTGGGACTCCAGTCTCACTGACATGAATGAAAAGCCCAAACTGTAAATCTGAGAAATACTTGTGTTTTTCTGTCTATCGCTCGAAAGAAGTAAAAACAAAGTCTGACAATCTGTCTCTGGTGCTGACATCACAATTTGTATTACACTGAAAAGGAAACATCCTTTACCGAACAAAAGTTGCTGACAAAATACATTTTATTTGTGCTAGTGAATGCACTTTAGGCTAGGCACCGATATATCAATATTTTGTTTTGGATCCCAATTAATACACTTTTTTTCCTTAATTGTGTTGATTTTGTCTGATCTGTGTAGTAGAATGTTGTGCCTATATAAAAATATATATACATACAATTTGTGCTCCAGAACTCTCCAAAAGCTCTATAAGTGTATACTGTTCATTGGGGAGTCTGTGGAAGCTGCTCAATACAATCCTGGTGTTCATAAAACTGTTGATCTTATTTAGTCGTGTGTATGAGGGCACTATGATCCTGGAATGTTGGAACATCATGAGGAAACAGTTTTTCAACATTGGCCCATTGATAAATGTCAACGTTAGGTCGTTTCTGCCGCCGTAACGTGATACTAAATATGTGTTTCAGGCTCAGCTTTTTCAGAAATCTGACAGATTTCAGGATCTTGGTTTGCGGAGGCGACGGAACTGTGGGCTGGATACTTGATGCCATAGGTGGGGTCCAGTACACACTGTTGGTAAACATATACTGTATATGTCAATACAGAACTTTCTGTCAGTATTTCAGGGCAAACATCGCATTTCTACAACACATGCACACGATTGATTCCTAGCAGTCGCCTAGGAATGTCTAAAGTTGAGTTGCTCTCTGTCGCCCCTTGTGGTGTAATCAGATAAAGCCAATCTGCAAGTGCGGCCCCCTGTTGCAGTGTTACCCCTTGGCACAGGAAATGACCTGGCACGTTGTCTTAGATGGGGAGGAGGTCAGTTCTCGTCTCGTATGTTTTCAGCTTTGGTCCAGTTTTTATATTTGCTGTTTAAAATGTGGCTGTGAATGTCGATATATTTAATCACTGTCCGTGGCTGTTGGACCATTTTTAGGTTTGTGTGTGTGTGTCCCCGTTGTTCTTGTTCGCACAGAACAACTTATTTCATCTTGCTGGCGTGTTTAGGTTATGATGGGACAGATCTCTGTCGGATCCTAAAGGACATTGAGTGCAGCATCCCGGTGCCAATGGACCGATGGAATGTGCAGGTGATCCTGGAGGACCCTCAGGAGATGGGAGACCCTGTGCCTTATGAGATCATCAACAATTACTTCTCCATTGGAGTGGTGAGCGAGGCTACTCTTATCCCACAATGGCAATGACTGTAGGAGTTGGCAAGACACCGATCTGGGGACCCTTAACTAACTTTATAAAATATGTGTGTTGACAGGACGCCTCCATTGCCCACCGGTTTCATACCATGCGTGAAAAACACCCGCAGAAATTCAACAGCAGGTAAAGACATTTGAATAACCAGACTGGAGTGTGGTAATTCAGAAATGGCCAGCCTTTTAGTGCTATCATTTTTTATGTTTGTAACAAATCTTCAATGCAAGACTGTTGTTCAATGTTCCAGAATGAAGAACAAGTTGTGGTACTTTGAGTTTGCCACTTCAGAGACCATCTCTGCTTCATGCAAGAAACTGAATGAATGTCTTACAATTGAGGTGAGGATGACGATTACTTCAAAAACTGCACACACACAGACACACAAAGACACAGCTAACAAGCACATATTTTTATCAAACAGAACAACATCGACGCTGTGGTAAACACAGAAGACCGGATGGTTCTGTGGTATTGTAATGTCATCCTAATAGTCTGATGTGGCTTACGTTCCTCAGTGCTGCGGCACTCCTTTGGACCTGACTGGCCTTTCTATGGAAGGGATTGCTGTCCTCAACATTCCCAGCATGCACGGGGGGTCTAATCTGTGGGGAGAAGCCAAAAAGAGTGAATTCAAGAGCTTGGTGAATGCTCAGGAAATTCCTGAGGTGATTGTTGACCCTGAAGTCCTGAAAGTCAGTGGACAAGGTACAAATGATGTCTCGTATTGAAGTCATGTTGAGATATTATGTGAGGTGTGCAGAAGGACATTTTATGAGGGCTGTTCTCGTGTCATTGGTGTTCAGAGAAAGTTGTCATGAAGTAGGTTTTGATCATAACAGCAGTTCTCAGCCTGGACATTGTACTGCCACTGATGGAATTGCATGTTCAATGTTTCTGTGTTTCATGCCAGACCTCAGTGACCGGCGTTTGGAGATCGTTGGCCTAGAAGGGGCCATGGAGATGGGGCAGATATATACGGGACTTAAAACTGCTATTAGGCTGGCAAAAACCTCCCAGATCACAATCAGGTTAGTGTGATTACTGGACAGACACTGGAAGGCCAGCACCCCAGCGTCGTAGAATCTGAACTGATCTAAAGGGCAGTTCTATTGATTCTTTAATCAGCACATACGTTTTTAGCTGTGCTCACATAACTGCAAAAGCTTTTTCTAATGATCAATCAGCCTTTTAAAATGATACACTTGGATTGGCAAACATTATGTGCCTTTGGAACACAGTTGTGATGCTTGTTGATAATGGAGGTGTACGTAACATAATGGGAAAAGTTATCCACTAATATCTAGTGTTTGAGGGTCAAAATTATATTGTGTTGTGAACACACCATTATGTCTCTGTTCGCCTCATAGGACAAAGAAACCGTTACCCATGCAGATCGATGGGGAGCCCTGGATGCAGCCACCCTGTACGGTGAGTGCTAGAAACCTAGGTTGACTCGAATGGAACGTAAAAGAGTTTCAAAAGGTGTACTACTGCTAGAGGCCATGGGGCAAGACACCAATAACATGTTGTCACTATACACGGTAAAAAGTTGCTAACATGGTCTTTTGACTAGCTTTACCTTGACTAGCCTAGCCTCATGTTGCTATACATGGTAAACATTTGCCGACGTGGTCTTTTGACTAGCTTTACCTTGACTAGCCTAACCTCATGTTGCTAGAAATGGTCAAACGTTGCCGACATGGCCTTTTGACTAGCTTTACCTCACATGTTTCTCTCAGATTCACATAATACACAAGAACCAGGCCAGTATGCTGATGGCTCCCCCAGGACGCTCCAGCTTCTTCAGCTCCAAGTAGTAGCCTGCCCCCTGGCTACACCTGCTAACATGGCTGGCCTGTATGCACTAGCTTATTATTGTACATTTTTTAAATGACTGACACATCTTGGTTTGTGGCATGGCCCTATCTCATTGAAATATGAGGAGAAACATTTTCTAAATGTTCGACACGTTGCTTTTGTTCCGCACCAATGCTAGACAATGTTATGAAAGATGTATATTATTCTTTTATATGACTCTAGATGTATAGTTAGAAGCTTGTAGTGGGTTTTATGTGCCTTTGCCATAATCTAGCCAAAGTATGTGTTAACAAGGAGCAAAAGACTAGGCTAGTTTCCACAGTCTGAGGTGGCCTCCACTTCCAACAAGGTTTTTATATAAACCGTGTTTTTCTTAATTGTTAGGAGGACTATTTCATTTTATGTATATATCATTTGGTAAATAAAAATCTACAGTTTTCTAGGTTTAATTAAGTTATGAAATATTTAAAGCTTGGTAATACACTCATAAGTGCATACTAGGTGCAGATTTTATATTAAATTATTATGCACTCTTTAGCAGTGAATGTAAGCCGGAACCTCTTTTCTCCCATGTCCTTCGACCAAATGTTATTCCATTGTTTTAACAGCAGAACCAACCATTTGAATTGAAAGTAAATCAATGTGAATGCAAGGTCTGTTTTCTCATTGAAAACCCTGAATCAAAGGTTAGTCATGTAATTCAACTGAAATCCTAGGGTGGAAATTATTGTTAAAATGATGTTATAGATATTTAATAAACTATCATGGCATTGTGCAATGTGTTGTGGTTATTATATAATGATCAGGACATTAAGTGAACTTGTTTCTTTATTAGTTATTAAGGCAGGCATGAGCACTTGAAGATTCCCACTCCCAGGTTTTTCATTGTCAAAAGAATATCCGACAACAATATTGCGATCTCTATAGAGATTTTGAAAATGAATCTCTAAACAATAAAAGGTCTGAGTTGTAGTCCATCCTATCCCAACTCAAAATCTGTAATTCACATAGTGATGGAACGTTAGACTTCATATCTATTGACAAAAAAGAAAACAATTATTCACTGAATGTCCGTTACAAAACTAACTTTACCACACTCATAGAGCAGTTTTATTGTTGCTTAGCGATCATGCGGATGGAATAAATTCTAGCTCGCAAATGCTTCTCCTCTTCTCCACAGTTAAAAGCATTTTCATTTTATATAACCTTATTCATGCTGTCACAGAGTTAGGCGTAGATGAAACGTTGAAATGTATTGCAGCACTTAAGAAATTATGAGTCAGTCCATGCCCGTCATGTAATGCTTCCCATCTTAACCTTACGATTAAGTGTTTTACCATGTAAAAGTAAAAAGTTGGAAAAACTGTACCAATTAATGCAACAACTGACTCCAACCCTACTTCTATGAATCTGACTTTGGATATGTGAATAATCCTGCAAAATTGGATTGATATACCTAAATGTGTGAAGTGTGCAACCTAAAAATGGAGTTGGAACCGGTTTGACACATGTGCCCTAGACGGAACCCACACTTCGATATCTTTGGAATAATAATGTATTTTTCTTGTACTACATGTTCCAAAGACCATTCTTATGTATGTATTTTATTGCATAGGGCCTGTATGGTTCAATGTTTTATCAGAGTAAAAGGATCCAGAAAAGACAAGAAGATACAAACAGAGTAGGCTATATTTGGTGAATTTTTCAAATTCAACTGAAGGACAAATGGTACATTGAAAGTTTGTTATGTTTGATATTAATATATGACATTGGTTTTATGTTGGAAAATATTGGTAAGAAGAATCTATAAAATTTGTTTAAAGGAACACATTTCAGGCATTTAGCAGCCTAAACCAGGTGATTTTGCCACATCCCTTTATATTTTGCTTTATCCATTCTTTTTTTCAATTCTAATGAGATGCACTGTTCCAGCTATAGTGACAAGCATCCCCACAGCATGAGGCTGCCACCACCCTACTTCTGTAGAGTGTTTTGCAGCCCTCCAGTAATTGCTTGACTATGGAGGTTTGTAACAAGGGGGTATTTCTGGAGCATCAATGGGTACTATGGAAGTTGTTGCTCTGTAACTCAAGCACTGTGAGGAAATTCAATAGCCAATTGCAAAATGTGTCTGTCTTTCTGGCAATTTGAATTGCCTTTCATGTATATATTACATAATCTGTAGTCCTCTTAGAATCCTCTGGAAGAAAGCTAAGAAGGCTAGAGTTTCCTTCCCACTCACCATCTTATCCAATGGATTTTGAGAAAAGCAGATAGGAGATGATTTAAATAATAAAGAATATGCTAATGATATTATATAAAAAAGTACTTATATTCTTCTGGAATTACTATAATGTTAATGAATGATAACAATATCTTATTTTCACCACTAGATGTCCTCAGTCATTTAGATCTGTGGTGAAATGATATCTGATCCCCTACTCAGGTGCAATTTGAACACAAATCTTCAAACACCTTTTTCCTATCTGATGGCTAACCAAGTGAGAAGAGCTCGAGTCAGGGACAGTCCACCAATACTGAGACAAACAGTCTCCTTTCCAGTGAATGCATGCCATGTTTTCAGCTAACCGATTGCTGTAACACAGTGCAGTCCATAAGAAAGTGGACACTGACACAAGTTTTGGCCATGTAATCCAGCTCATTGGACTTGAAATAAAACAGGGGTTTAAATCTCGTTGAAAACATGCCAATAGGCATAGGGGAGACTCTGACACCAAGTGTTAGAAGATTATGGTGGTATCATTTGGTCTCATTATGGTATGATGACACCAAATGAGAAGATTTTGGCCTCAACGCTATAAGCTCCATGTTTTCGCAGAAGCCTAACACAACACATTATTTTTAGACTATACAACTAAAAGCTCAAGTGAACAGAGTTGAAATTGCTCTTCACAAAAGGGTTCCATCTAATTTGAAATTGAGCAATTTTGCAAAGAAGAATAGGCAAAAAATGGCTTTGTCCATTTTTATCAAAATAGACTCAACGCTGTAATTGCTGCCAAAGGGGCCTTGATCAAAAGGAGTGAATATGAAATCAATTACTTTCTGTTTTGTAGTGGTAATTCATTTTCAACAACATGTAGATCTTATTTTTCACTTAGATATGTTGTTTTTGTGTTGATCAGATGTGGTATCACAAAAAAATTTGCAAAAGTCCAGAAGGGATGAATACTTTTCAGAGCCACTGCATATAAGAATGATCCAGTTAGGAAGAACATCTCAAGGTTTTCATCCACGTGTATTTTCTAATAATTCATTGTTTTTAAATTGCACAAAAGTTCTATTTTGGTTCGTGCTATAAAACACACCGGCATGGAACAGAGAGCATGTTGTGATGTCAGGCTCCACCCTCTCGTGAAACTCGGTTTTATGGATACCCCTGTCTATGCACACACACACACACACACACACACACAATCAGGTCATTAATACGCTCTCTGCGAGCCTATAAGCGATATTGGGGACGTTTCACGCGTGTATTGTTGCTTTATCTCTGGTCTGGCTTTTGCGTGGAGTTTAATATGAAGAATATGACGCTCCGGAGGCTTAAACCAATGAACTCAAGTGATCCTTCAGTTAGACTGTCGAGTAAAGACGACATTTACTTTCCTTCATCGAAGTCGGATAGTTGTAAAACTATGGATTTACCGAGCAAATCCTCTGAGGTGTATAATTACAAGACGTTGGCTTACTCTGGCGGAACGCTGCCGAGAAACTTTAGAAAGGTAAGAATGTATCATTGTGTTGTTATTACACCTGACATAGAGCTTCATAGGGAGTGTCTTCATCTAGTTTACACTGGTTGTATCTTTGTAACAGTAACTTCCACCTACTTTACTAACAAACACACTCGATATCCATCCTCCGGTTTAAGCAGATAACACTAAGATTTCCATTTAGGATTTGTATGTTATGTTTCTTGCACACACACACACGTTGGGAACATGATGCCTTATGGTCCTTAATCGATACATCTGACAACAATACATTAATTCACTTAATATTTGTTAACCCTGTCAATTACCCAATTGGGCGGGTACATGTTTTTACGTACCACGTGCCCTTTAACTTATTTAATTAAAGCCTTGTATAAACGTGGACACACACTTTACATTGTAAATATAGTACCTTTGTCACATTTTTAAGTAGGTTTATACCCCTCTTACACTCGTCCTCGGGATTATCACTCCATTCACCGCACTCTCTCTTGATTAAATACAATCCAATTATTTCATAATTAAAACTACACCGGGTTTGGGGATCAAATTAATATTCCATGGAATTGGTATTTCCAAGCATGCAACAGAACATGTGCGCCTAGGTAAGACAGAGTAGGTAGGAGTGGCGTGTTTAATGAGATTCACTATGGCCCAACTCTGGTGTTTACTGGCGAACACGTTATCGGTGGAAAGCTGTTTGTGTGTATATCAACAGCCCTGGTTGTAGTGCTACTGTATATATCCAGCAAGAGTTATGTGGAGGTCTCCTTCCTACATCTTCTACCATCTTCTGGAGCCTCGGGCAATAACAGGGCATTGTGAGGGGCACTCTGCTCTGCTGCTGCCGCCCCCATGGGTCTCTGTCTCTGGGAATAAATGAAGTCATTGAGAGGGCCTGGACAAGTCGGAGAGTGTTGGAAAATAAAGAAAGCAACATTTACTACTCAGTGGGCAGCGACACAAAGTGCCCATTCATAGGGGCAACACTTAAGACTTCTGAGGTGGAACAGAGGTGAATTGATTGTCGCTTAGGCTAAATACAGTAGGTGATGTAGTGTACGATACACTAGGCAAAGTGGAGGTCGGGTGAGTCTCCTGGAGGCCTTGTTTGACTTGGGTTTTCCCTGAATGCAAGGGTTGTGGCAAGAGGCCCACTGCTCCAGTTTATACACACGCCCTGTTTGTCTACATGCTAAATATATCCTGAATTAGGAGGATATTTCAGATTAAAAACATTTACAGTTCGGTTTGTTCAGCAACAAGAGCATCACAGGTCAGTGGCCTACGATAGCGCTTTCAATATAGATGTCAAGGTCCTTTTCGAGGACGTGGATGGTATGCCGGTACCTTTGGTAAACAGACAGGAGACAGACTCGCATTTCTAGTTTTATTTGTAATGGTTTCTATGTTGTGTTTTGGCTCGGTAGCTTATCAACACTCCTCCCAGAGACTTGGTGCAAAAAAAGAAGTCAATGACAAGAACCTGGCTTGCGTACATTGAAGGGAAATCCCTGTAGTGTACAGTGTTGTTTCACCCACAAACACTCCTGATTTTGGTTGTAGAAGTTAATGTGTCTTTCGTGTTTTGTCATCATAGAGTGGGGAGCTGCAGAAATGGAAACCCCTGGTTCAAACACCCGAGCTACAGAGGTAAGCCCCTCCCCCTGTGTCATCATTCACGGGATGCACCTGCCTTTCTGTTAGATACTCTGAAAGTGTTTGAATGACGCAGAACACACCCAATCGGTCTCGCTTAACGCTTTCATTCACAAGCAGCACAAATGATGCGTGTTAACACATTTTTGCAGGCTGCTTTTAGAGTAGTACAAGTACGCCAATGAGTTTTACTTCTGGGAAATGGTTGTAATTACTCATAGGTTGGCTGGGGGTCTGCTTCTCGGGACCCCTCGTTGTGACAATTTAAATGTTGAATCTTCTGTGTGTACTCTGCTACTAGACTCTATTTACCTGGCTGCTCAGAGACCAGACTGCTCTGTCCAATGATTCTCATTGACCAGAGGCAATTGGAGAACTTTTGGACGCTGTATTATTTTGACTTTTGGACGCAATATTTGCTACGATGCCAAAAGATTCCAAACATTTTTTTGGAATCTTAAGACTTGTCACATTTGTAATGTAGTTTAGATATGTAGTCTTAAACATAAGAGTCAATTATGTTCTAATTACTTTTCATGCACGGTTAGTTCATCATAGTGCAGTTATTTCAAATGGTTGGTAATGCACTTTGAAATGGTTAACTTTTAGATTTATCGTGCATCTAAAAGAACCACCATTTTCACTACTTGACTTTTGGTTATGATTTTGCTTCAAATCCGAGTGTCCGATACAACTGACAATTGTACAATTGAACATTTCTGAGCAGATAACCCATGAAAGTGTTAAACGGATAGGTTAATAATGAGTACTTTGGCAATTTCATAATAATAATTTAATATATGGGGAGGCCAGCAGTCATAATTACCTCAGGCCTCGTTACTGTAGATCAAGTAAACGAACATCGAAGTCATTGTCATTTTTGTATTTAAGGAAAGTGATTGTCTTGGAGAAAAAGGACGAGGAGTCATTTGGCTTTGAGATTCAGGTAAGTAATTTAGAAATGTGACAGGCCTATGACATTGCTCCATCATAATATGTGGATGATTTTAGTGCATACATCCCATAACTAGACCCCAGCCAATGTAACGGCGGTGAAATTTAATATTACTACAGTATTTCTTTAGTTTCACTCCAGTCTGATTTGTTTATTAATATTCCAGAAAATGAATGCATTTTAATGGGAATAGAGTTCCTCCTTTCCTGCCTGGCCCTGTTCCTTAGGAAGGGAAGTCTGAGACAGCAGAATGGATGTCGTGAGGATCCTGTGCTTTTTTTATAGCGCTGGTCACCGGCAGGAACCACTTCTACTTTCCTTTAGCTGAGAGTCTGAAGATGATAGTGTCTTTATCAACTGTGTTAAAGCATGTTGGAGTTGGGATTTGCATATCTAGGCTAATTTGCCTGTAACGTTTCGGTGGAAGTCCTCATGTTCAGGGGAGGAAGTCTGTGTTCGGAGATATGAAGTCCAACGTCAGTCATGTTAAAAAAGAGAACCAATACTCTGAAATGATTCCTTCCAGATAAGAACCAAATGTGGTGAATCAACTGTAGTGATTCGCTTGACAAGCCCACTCAAGGGAAAGTCTGGCTGTGGGTTTTTTTTGTCACATTAGCCTCAGAGAGATACTGTCATGTAAATAAACCTAAGGAAGATTGTCATCAAGACTCAAGACAGAGTTATTAGCTGTGGAATGTTGTATGTCAGTTTATGTCCCAATAATTTGGGTTTACCTTAGTATCTGGTTTCTTACTGTCATTTTGCTAAGAAGGAGACTGCTTCATAGTAGTTGTATTATCTTCTTGACTCATAACACAATTGAAATTGGGCCTTCTGTTGGTATATAAAGTTTAAAGTTCTTCCTTCTGCCTCAATGTTCAGTGTTAAGTGTATGTTCTTGCTACCTCGTTCTCAGACAGTGTTCTATTATGTCTTTTATCTTATCTATTCAGATGCAGACTGTTGTGCAGAAATGATTGTTTATCATAAAAAAAAAAATTGCAATTGTTGCCCTTCTAGTCCTCCCTGTACCATTAAATGTTTACAATGTTTGACTTTTTTTGTGTTGTGTAGCAAATGCTGTAGCCTCAGATGTAGAGTTCTCAGGCATTTATGAAAGGAACATTGTAGTTGGATTCAGTGATGCCAATGTTTCTTAAAATTGCTACAGACTCCATATGTTGTGTATTGGAACATGTTTTATTATAGGAGTACATTTATTTGAAACGAAAATGTCCCAAAACATGTAATTGTAGCGCACTTTTTTTATTTATTTTCATTTCAGACGTATGGGTTGCATCACCAGGACCAAAACTCTGTGGAGATGTGCACGTTTGTGTGCAAGGTCCACGATGACAGCCCTGCCCAACAAGCCGGACTTAAAATCGGTAAGGGGAACTGAAAGTCTGTGTGTGTGTGTGTGTGTGTGTGTAACATAGAACCGTAGTTAACAGCATTTCCTTCCAACACAACCTGCCAATACTGAAGATATGGACTTGCCTGTTTGCCAGGCAGGAGTGTCGTTGTCCCTAAGTAAACTGCCCAAATGAGTTTCTCAACCGTTTAGGGATGTACAAATATTACAGTGTGCCTACTCATTCACCACATACTAGGTTGAGGTTATTTTAGCAAACACCACCTGGGTCAAATTTCATGTCTCTGACGCTGCCTTTCCTAATAGTTTGTGAGAACCAACACATTTTTTTACAGTTGTGGCTAACTTTTTCACCACCGAACAACTGTGTTAGTTCCCCAAATCGTGAGGCAAAATGAAAACATTATGATGAACTACATGAACGCTAATGCCACAGTCATCATGTCGATTCATCTCAGAGTGAGGCGGCGCTCAAAGAAGGGCCACGTCCTCCGGTTCACATCATGCCTCCATGTGTCAGTTTCACTTCAACATGGCTTGCTTATTGTTCCCTCTGTGTGCCTCTCTCCCCGACAAACCCAATGACTTCATTTCGCTAAAGAGCGAAGCCTATTGTGCGGTCCGAGAGGGAAGTTTGCTTTTGTTTTTGCCTCTCCATACATGAAACACAAGTCAAAGCGGACTTCTTTACCCATCAGAAACAAGCAACAAACATAATGTAATAAGTCATAGACAATAACAGATACTAAACAATATTTTTCAGGCTGTCTAGCAACCATGTGTGTGTGCCTGGGCCTCGTGTTATGACCATAGAGCCATCTTTTAGACTAGACCCCGTGTCTGCACAACACATGGGCTTTTCCAAACACCAGGAAGAGTGGCTATTTAGGATCCTAAATATCCTCATAAAATCCTAAAACCCACCGACCAACTGCTTGGTGATTGCTCCTTAAACCACAGAGGCCGGTAGGATCAAACTTGTCTTGGCAGATCAGAGCCATGATAAAACCACTCTGAAATGAACTGTGTTTTGTTAACATGCGTGTTGTTTGTGTGCCCAGGGGACACTATCGCTTGTGTGAACGAGGCCACCGTGGATGGATTTCGACACCAGGACATCGTTCAGTTAATCAGGGCCTCTGGGAACTCCATCAGGTAAGCTGATCAGATCTCAATAGGACCAGAGAGATGGATTGTATGCGGATAATAACAGAACTTATTTGCTCCACGGTCCCTGTAGCTTAGCTGGTCGTATATTGGTATTTATTTGCTGAGAGTGTCTGTAATCTGTAAATGTTCTCTGCTGTTTATGCAGATGTAAATGGGCAACACAATATTTTTCTGTCTTAACTTTTAAATGGTTTCCAAATAATTTCTGTGCTGCGTCTTGCACACCAACGTTGGCTAGAAGCAAGTCATTACCCGTTTTTTATATGCAAAATTTACATCCTCGTTGTTAAATTGAAACCACACTTTCACTCTTTTCGTCTGCTTGTAAAAGATGAAAGGCCTATTAGAATTGCACCCTATTTATAAACTCTGAGACCAACTGCACACACACTGTGAAGTTAACCACATGAGAGGTTTTGTGCGTGCCTCTAGATGTTCTATAGACTTTGTCAAATTATTGTCGCCTCTAGTAAACATGCGTCTACCTAACGATTAAGTGAGCCAGCTCGTATCGCCTCAAAAGAAGCAGCCACGCCCCCTCATCCCTCCCAGACGTGCAACAGTTGGCACAGTTGTGTGAGTGGCTTGAAACGTGATACCCCCCGCACACATTATGCCCCCCCCCAATCACACTCACACACACTAGTAAAATGTTAAGCCTAGACTAGCATGTAAAGGACTTCTATATACGAGCTGTTTTTATAGTTACTTCTGATGTCTCTCTGAGTCTGGGGCATGCTGGGAGTTCACTCTTGCGGACCTGTAGTCTTTCTGTATCTTCCTGTTTCTGAAACAATAACATGACTCTCTGTCTTTCCTACAGACTGGAAACTGTATACAGCGACTCCATTCGGAAAGCAGAACTGGAGGCCCGACTTCAGTATCTAAAGGTGAACCTCTCTCTTCCCCTCTGTAGCGAACGTGTGGTTCTGCCTGCTTCTGCGGGTCATCAGAACTCATTGTCACATGCCAGTGGGGTGTGACAACGGTCACAGGCGTTGACTTGACATCACAAACTGATCTGTGGTCTGTTGTATCGACGGGTGTAGTTTTCTATTCGAGCATGCGGCGTGCTACATTTAGTCTTCCTATTGCCACCTGTTCCCCCCTGTTCTTGCACCTGTTTCAGGACTACCGGCTGCTATGCAGTGTGAGCACAGTGAATGTGACTGGATGCATAATGGCATTCCAGCATTACACTTAGCTGCTAGAAAGGCTGTTTTAACTGGGGGAAGAGAACCGGATTTTCTTAAGCCACCAGCTGCTGTTTTTCAACGCTCTGCCGGCAGGCCTACGGACTGAAATCTCGCCGTAATGTCATTTCTATTTGGCAGCTTTCTAATTAATTTTCATTTTCTTTAATCAGCAAACCCTACATGAGAAATGGGATGAATACAGGTCCTTGATGGTGCAGGAGCAGAGGCTGGTTCACGGTAAGTCATTTAAGGCAGATGTAATCCCAGGAACAAATTAAATAAACTCCCATTGCTCAGCCATTTATGTGACCTGTAACACTTTCCCCTCGTGCCCCGCAGGCATAGTGATGAGTGACGCAGCCATCTACGAGTCCCTGGAATCGGCAGGCGTGTACGGAAGTCTGGGCGCCCCCAGCCCGGCCGCAATGCGTGCCCTCCGATGCACCGGAAGTGCAAGTAGCAGCGCCTCCCATCTGAGTGTCGCCACGGATGACGACCCCTTGTATCAGTCCTGTCTGCACCCAAGTCTCAAAGACCTGCCTAATGCGAACGGCGACCTCACCAAACCCCCCGGCGGCACAGCCGACGACCCAAACCAAAGAACCGACCAGAAGCAGGAGAAGACTCAACAGGGTAAACGGCGTCTGATCCGCCCGGCCAGCGAGCTCTTCACCTCGGCTAAGACCCACCTCACCCGAAGCGCCAGCACCCGCAGTTACCTGAGAGGCTCCACCAATAGCAACTCACCGGTCTCGGCGCCCGCACAGAAAGCTCAGTCGGGAGGGTTCAGCTCGCTACAGAGGAAACCCAAACCGAAGAGCTTCCGCAGACGCCTCCTGAAGTTCATCCCTGGACTGAACCGACCCATGGAGGAGGAGGAGAGCATGCTATGAGAACCGGGACGACTGAACGGCCAAAGAACTATAGACTCGTTCTGACCCAAAGACTTAACGTTGGATCTGACTCTTATAACCAAAGATTTCAAATTGTGCCTAAGAGAGTGAGACCAAACGCACATCTGTCCAGGCATACGTTTTCATGTTCCGATCACTAGTCATGTGACCCAGCAGAATCAATGGTTCTTTGAGTTCTAAAGCACACTCCATTTAGGGAAAAAACTGTGCTGGATTTTATAATTTATTTATTTATTTTTTTACAAGTTTGAAATGAAGGAGTTTTTTTTGTTTTTTCGGCCGTTAAAAAAAGTCTCTTCACATTCTACTTCTAATATTTGTTACTGTTTTTGTACTGTTCCATTGTTCTCTTGGTGAACTTAAAAT
This sequence comes from Dallia pectoralis, assembly GCA_029465975.1. Taxonomy (NCBI): domain Eukaryota; kingdom Metazoa; phylum Chordata; class Actinopteri; order Esociformes; family Umbridae; genus Dallia; species Dallia pectoralis. Next base: position 23,736,711 of record CM055728.1, on the reverse strand, counting down.
AAATATGTGACTTTTGATGAGTCTTGCTTGTTTTCGATCGAGCATGTGATAATGAAATTGGTTTCCCGGAGCACACATATTTACTGTCGAGTATGCATTTGTACATGGAGGTTAACCCAATATCTCAGCACACATTAACCACCTGTTTTATCAGTATCAACCAGGAGGGAATTCAATACACAACAGCATGTTTCACAGCTCAACAGTTCTAGTCTTACCGTGTGTGTGTGTGTGTTATAACTTGATCGCTGTCCAAGATATTTATTGCATGTGCTTTCATAACCTGTTGGTACCTCAGAAAATGTCATGGCCCAGCTGTCTGGGGTTGGAGTTGGGCTAGACATTCCTCTGATTCTAATGCTGTACAATGCTGTGCTTGTCAAAATCAGAGGTTGTTGTTGTATTTGGTCCGACACCGTTAGTCAGCAGGAGAATGCCATGGAATGTGCAGAGAAAGGAATGACCCGGAATACCAAGACAAGGCTGACCTCCTTTTCAATTCTTGCAGGCAAATGCTGTGCGCTCTTAGTTTCACGGTCACTACATTCCTATGGTGTGCTGGGTGCTCAGATGGTCAGACAGAGAGGTGGCACGGGGGGGCTTCCCAGTGTCATAGTTGACCCATTAGGTCGTTGTGGTCCTTCTCTCCTCGTTTCTTTAGCGTCCTAATCCCTTTGTCTCTTGCCCAGTCATTTACATGTGCATGAAGAGAGGCTGTTGGACACTGAGCGATGCTGGCATTTAGACATGTTTCAGACATTCAGAGCCAGGACCACTTCATGCCCTGGCCTTCTGTTAGGGGGGGGGTGAATGAATGGAAAGCTGATGTGGGGGATTATCAAACACATTTGTGCTCCTAAACACGTTAGAGGCTCATTCTTTCGCTACAGTCTGACTGCATAATGAGCAGGGAATTTGGACAGGATGGTGACGACCCAAACAGAATGAATGTGTGAATAGGGCATTTAGGAAAAAGCAGGCAAAACAAAGAGCACACAGTTGACTGAAGGCAATTAACCCAGCGGGAGGGTAAGCGTTTGCACACCACCCCGTTGTTAATATGCCGCTGCTTATTTAAAGCCAGAGTGCTGGATTTGTTGTGTGTTTACATGGGGAATGGGTTGAGGGGTGGTTTTCCCGTCTGTACTGTTAGGACATTAACATTGAGAAGTGGCCATGTCTGCTGCTTCAGAGTGAGTTCAAAGTAATGTTTTATGCACGCATCAGAGGTATGACGGCACTAGCTGTGGTCATGTGTGGAAATATGTTTGTCACTGTTTGAGAGTTATAGGTCACCCGAAACAAACAACACACAACTATTGGGTGGCTCTAAAAGGGTTCAATCATAACACAGAAAGTTTACCAATTATCATTTTTCTACCATAGCTTGAACTTCATTCTTGGGGAAAGCTGCTTTGCCGTCTTCAGCAATTATAACTAAACACTTACATTTACAAATGTACAAATGAAGTACAATTAAGTACAAATTATGTGAAGTGTAATCATGCATCTCATATTTGATGTTGCCCTCTTTCTCATATAAGGCTATAAACCCGTTCACCAGCAGCAGAGATCTTTTTAACCTGTACCTCCCCAAAACACCTCTCTGTTGTCCGGGCGACACAAGTTTCAGTTCTATACTTGTCAACTGGTAAACATGAAGTGAAGTTGTTTATTGTTGTGGCTGCTCACAGACCAAGCTTTGCGTGATGACAGCAAAGGATATGAGCGTGAGTGTGTCCAAATATTTCCTCTTTTGCGAGCCATCAGGAGAGACAGCGGTGGAGCTGCGGCGTGTGATCATGAGACCATTACAGACTCTCTCCGTGACACGAATTGATGCACAGACGAGGAAAGGAGAAGAAGTCTGTGACATACTGGGTGACAATGTGGGCGAGCTGCTTTTAGATCAACCGTCATCGTCCCCAGGCCCTTCCTGTGTGGTGCGGCACACTCAGAGAGGGGCTGTCAACAGTTAAACTGTCAAACGGCCACACGAGCTGAGCATCTACTGAGTAACTACAATGTAAATAGAATTGAGTGTAGGAAGGTGTCAGTCATGTTGCAGCCATACGGTTTTGTTTGTTTCTGGTTGACGAGATAAGAGACGGGTTCCATGCTGTCTACGAAAAGACAGGATGTGGGCGAAGATTGTAAAAGAAATAAAGGTTTTGCTCACACTACACACAATTCTCCCGGGGCTGCACTCTGTACAGTTTATTAACAACTAATCTGAGATTCAGTGACGTTCAGCTTTATCTAATCGCTGGCCGTTTCGATATGGAAAACAGAGCGGCGTTGTGTAAAACAACGTCCATTGCATGATCATATTGGAAGGGTGTTTTGGTGTGTTTGTGTACAGTGTGGGTGGTATGGGATGTCCAACAGGAATGCAAGAACAGGTGCATGAGGACAAGAGCACAGCTAGATGGAAAACGTATTCCTCTCTTCCAAATGACCAGACAGGTGGCGGGTGGGTTACTGAGAGAGGAATCAGTCCACATTTCATCTTTACCTAGACATTTGTTGTCGTCATAATATGCCACTATAGTTGAGAGTGTAAAAGTTAGGGACCAGCCACACAACACCCAGAGAGGCACAGTAATTACCTCACAGATCCACATCCAGCCTCTCTGGGCATCTCTGGGCTTCTCTGGGACCAGCCACACAACACCCAGAGAGGCACAGTAATTACCTCACAGATCCACATCCAGCCATTATTCAGAAATGCATTATTCTTCTCCAGCATTGTTAATACTTTCTTTTTTAGATAGTAATTTATGTTTTGCGTTGTCACCCTAAAGACGCTCACTCCGGCTGCTATACCAGACTTGTGTCCCAACAGCAGTCATTATAGGTTTACATTTTAGAAAATTTACAGATGCCCCAAAGACACATGGCCACTACACCCATAGCTCCATATGAAACCAATTTCAAGTCAAACATTTCTCGATCTTGTAAAATTATCGTTTTCAATTCCAGTGGTTGGAATGGCACAACCGGGTGCCAATCAGTGTAATTTTATCATACGACAACATTTTCTTAACATTGACCTAATAATGTATAATGTCTGACTGCTGTGTGACGCACAGACCCATGTGCCTTCTTCCTAATTTAATAATGGGGAACTATGCTGGTAAAAGGTTCCAACACACAGAGACTTATGTTTGTTATTGAAGATGGTCCCTTATACAAAATGCTTGTTGCAGTGAGGTGGATATGAGCGAAATGAGAGTGGAAAATATTTATCAGCAATAAGGTTTGTTACATAACCCAGAGAAAACTGAAATGATCAGCAAATGTAGCAAAACGAAACGAGAAGTATTACTAACTGGTTACTAAGTGTCACTCAATTGGTGACCTATATGGAAAGTTCATACATTTGCCGTGATTAAACACAGACAGATCCTTTCTTCACACAAGGGGATTGACAGGTGGGGTGTATGTGACCATGCCTTTATTTCCCCATACTATTACTGAATGTTTAGTGCTAACCTCTGAGATTAAGTTCTAGAGAAACTAAACAGCTGCTAGAGGAATCTATTTAAATCTACTCTTCACAGGGTCCCAGTCAATGTTTGACTTTTATTTTTACAATTCATTAAAGATGACAGAATAGGAAACTAGTTTGGATTTTAAAACGAATCATTTCAGGAAGTGTAATTCATTACACATTTACAGATGGGCAGCTGGTAGGCGATGAGCCCCAGAACAGGTTTCCTTTATGAACGGGGTTCTGCGTTTTCAAATGGTTTTACAATGTTTGCCTCCACAATACAGTATGGATTCTAGCCCAGCTGCTCCAGCGCTCTCTCTTTTATATTCTCCCTCTCTTGCTCTCTCCTCCCTTCATTGAATCGCTGTAAAATGGAGAACTAACATTATATTTAATACGAATGGGAAGTTGCAGTAACGGCTTCAAACAACAGTTATAGTCAATGTGAACTCTTGTGTGAAATTAACCATTCGTTTGATTTAATCTGTACTCTACTGAGTTCACAACTGGTTAAACACATGAAGACAAATATATAGACGGATATAAAGTGGTGTACCCACCAACCATTTGTAACCAGGAAGGTGTATTGCATCATGTTTCTTCAATAGTCGCATGGATATATTTTGACGATTAGTTAAAAGAACACATTGCAAATTAGGTCCCACTGTCCTGATAGTGTCCTGATTCAGAAAGAGATCTTATAGATGCAAAAAAGAGGTGAACGGATCAAAAACTGAGCACAGTCATTGGCACACAAAAACCAAATCTAACAAAATGCATATTCTTCATATAAGCATTATTTATTCATTCTGACATCATCAGCACTTTTTTGTAATTTGTTCTTGTGAAAATTTTGAAAATATTGAATAATAATTGTGAACATTGTGAAGAATGGAGATATTTGAAAGTGACAATGACAAACAAAAAGGACATGACACATAGAAATGTATAAATACACATTAGCCCGGTGGAGGTCAAGAGCGAGTTGACAAGACTTTCAGGGCGTTTCATGATGCCTGAAGTAAGTGTAGCTGGACAGTAGTCTTTAACTTTCAGTACTTCAACATTCTTGACCAAGTACGTCAATATACTGGGACAGGGGGAGGTGAAACATTCATGTAAACGTTAACACTTAACATAGATAATCTGTGCATTTGCTTAGAATTTCTGTCCGGCCCAGCAGAATTTCAAGATGTGAACATGCTCAAAGTCAACCGCAGAGTCCAAATTATCAGTGGGAGGAGCTTCTTTAGGTAGCAATGTGTTGTTTTTCTAAAACCGAAAAAGGTACCTAAACAGCCCTTCTCAAATAGGACATTACTGCATGGTTTGAAGCAGAAGGGAAGCGACGGCTGTGGCCACTTCCTGTCTCCAGAAGAGGGGAAGTGATAGGGTTCAGACTGTCCTGGAACCCACTCCGGGGAAAAAGAAGGATAAATCTCACTGTACAGTACAGCACATAGCCTACAATACATACAAGGTTAGAGGCAACAAATACATAATTACAACACTTAATTTACATATTTATGACTTAATCTTCAACGATTGGGGACACAACCATTTCAGCCAAGCAGGCGCTCAGTGATTGATTAACAGAATTTTTATCAAAAAAACATAAATGAACTGTGCGTCAGACCTGTGTGTCCCAGCAGCTTGGGCCAGTGTTTGTCTATGAGGAAAGAGGATGTTGACTCACCAGCGTTCTTCAATAGCGTGCTGCCGGAAAACAGGGAGAGGATGGAACTCCTCGATACTGTACTGTGTTCCCAGATGTTTGGTGTGTTTGTAATTCAGAAGACTTCTGCACACAGTGTCCTTAGAAAGATACGCAGGTCTTTTTTTCAAAGACCCACACTTAATCCTGTGTGTGTGTGTGTGAGAATATAGTTTTAATGTGAAACAAAGATATGTCTAACAGTCTCACGTTGTTCCTCTCTGACAGAATTCCAGTTATGGAAGTTACTATATAACTAATATAATGTAGTTAGAAAACTCATGCATACAGTAGATAGATTGAAGCTGATTCATTGACCTAACCAGCCATCAACAATTGAAAGCTTTAATAATCTGCGACATGCAGATCTGTACTGCAGGAACACAGTAGCTGCTCTGTTCACACTCTACATATTCATTTCGTAATCGCTACTGTTCAAAATTGAGAGTCATTCTTAGGTTGCAGTGGAAAACACTGTCCCTTGATTTCAACATCACATCAAGCACATGAAAATGTTTAATTAAAATGTATATGTATATAAGAGTATATAAAGCTTTTACAGCACAACACAGGTTGTTGTGCTGTTGTTGATGTGCAGCTATAGGGCCATTTTGGGTGATATGGAGGTCTAAATGTATTCTATTATTATTCTTTATTTGTAAGAATAAATTCTACCCCCCAAATTGCTATCTTAATTGAATTTGCATTGTATGTGTGTGTGTGTAGTCTGTCAGTCCAGTTCAAGTGCTGAGTCATTTGGTGGCTTACATATAGAAGCTGTCTCTGGGACAGTTGTTTTGGGAACTCATTCTCCAAAACAGACCCCTTCTGTCAGACGTAAGCAGCTGAACATTGCTTATGTATGGAGTTCATGGTTGTGCCTCAGTGCATCTTAAAGGTCTGGATACAGGTCCTGGCTGGATGGGATCTTGGCCAAAGAGACAGAGCACCTTAACCTCCTGCCTGTAGGGCAGTGCTGTTGTTTTCCCTTATTCTACCAGGGAGATATTATTACATGATAAGCCGTCTTGTCCAAGGACAGAAAATGTGGGTTTTTACCATGTTGTCTCAGGGAATAGTGGTTATATATTGACCAAACACTCCGCTAGGCTATCCAGCAGCCCTGTGTGTAGGGAGAATATTTCATTAACTCATATTTGAGTTTGTCGTATTGACTAGAGAAAATCTATCCACAATGGTAATCCACTGGTTTTACACCTACTGGTTGTCCAGTCATTTTGGTCATACTAGTTGATTTAGAGTGGCCAAATTCCACTGTATACATTTCTGTTAGATAATATAACACTGGGCTTAACGAACTGGGCACAAGCTATCAAGGACTGTTGGACAGGAAAAGGAAATTGCAAGTAATACCAGAAAGAGATAACTAAAGAAGAAAATGACTGATCCCAAATGGGGGAATGACTGGCAACTGCGAAAGTGAAAGACTCAAAACAAGTCAAACAAGGCAATTGTTTAAAAAAAGTTCTTACAGAATAATGGGGAAGTACACACAAGGCTAGTGTGTAGTGTATGTGAGCAATCAATTGTTGCTGGTCTGGTTTGTTTTCTGATATCCCAGATATTTGGTGAACATCTCAAAGAATAACATATTGACTCCCATTTAATTCATAATTATTGTCTTGTGTCTCAGTGTTCATGGCACCAATCTAAATACAAAATATATCCCTCTCACTGACGTAGTGGTATTGAAACCACAGATTATGGGTCATTATTTATATAAACCTTGCAATGTTTGCAGTGTTTTTCTTCATCTGGGCCTAATTTATTTTACTGTATAGAGGACGAAGCAATTTCTTTTAGAATGGATTATGAACGTAACAGCAAAACACAGTATTGTGCTTTCACATCATGGGAATGCACTGTGTTTTGAACAGAGACAAAACACATGGCAACAGTATTGTGCTTTCACATCATGGGAATGCACTGTGTTTTGAACAGAAACTAGACATATGCACCACCCTTCCCTGCAAGCAATGTTAAAACCTGCTTGGCTTAGTGCATATGACAAAGTTAACAGTAAAACATAATGAAAGTGCAGCTCTGTGTGAAGTTTATGTCAATGGTGCTCCAATCAACAACGGACTGCAATGAAATTACTAGTAAAGTCCTCCTTAACTATCAACAAGGGCGGGCTCATTACCTTGAGTTGGTCCAGGAAACTTTGAGACAATAACACCTCTCATTTCATCTATGAGCTGGACCTGGAACCGCTACAAGGGGAAATACATCTAAAAAAAAAATAGGTCTAGCAAAAGAAAGATAGCCAATAATCAACATGTGTGAGTCAGAAAGATGGCTTGTGTCCCAGATCCAGCTTTGTTGAGAAATCCAAACAGAAGCATGCCACTGGCCAAGTCCTGCACACACACCAACAGCTATAGCCAGAGCGAGAGCCTGGCTGGAGGTGGTCTGTTGGCCCCATTCTGCTTTCCTGGCTCTGCCTGACGTGTGTTTGGGCCTCACGTAACACTTCCTGTCTCTTTTCCTGTGGGAGCCTGGGAAAATGGCCAGCATATACTACCCACCCAGGACCCAACACCTCTCTGGAACATAGCAGGCAGAAGCCAGCCAAAGCGGCCTCGTTAATTATAGGTGAAAACATTGCAGCTAGAATCTGGGGAGTGAGAAATGGTATTCCACATTTAACATTTTCAGATTGTGCTACCTGTGTGCTACCCTCAGGATGGACTTCATTCCCTCGGAATCATACACTACTTTGAAAGGGAAATTGGTATATTTTTTGGATCGGGAGTCTTTTACCAGTTTTATACTATTTGCCCTAATGAATAACATGAAACTGCATACTGTTCCTTTATGAATTGCCCTGATTCTCTCCAACTACCGAAATATTGACGTCAGTAGATCCTGGAACTTAGAGCCAAACCACTATTGGAAGCCTCAGTGAGTCTCACATGTCTCCAGAATCCAAGTTGTGTGACCCAGGGTGGGTGTGTGGGTAGTGGATAGAGAAGAATGCCCGGAGTAGGAGGGCGAGCTCAAAAGAGGCATTCTCACAGCCCACTACACAATGATTGAAAAGATGTTTTGTCTCCAAGTGCAACAAAATCCAAACTGGATGAGCGAGCACATTGTTTTGTATACAGGAATGTTTTTGATGAATGTATCCACACAGTAATTACTGAAATCTGCATAATCTCAATCAGGAAATTGTTAGCAGAAAATTATGTACATTGTATCCATGAGTTCTGTACAGAGTACAGAGTTTAGCTGGTATGGGCGACATCATGGAAGCCTAGATCGTACAGAAATACATTCACGAGGAACACTGCTGGTGGGTGATCCACCCACATAGTAGGGCATAGCAGATCAAAGTCAACTCAAGATGTATTTGCCTGATGTGGAAAATAATACTCAGATGAGTTCCTGAGGGTGGTCTGTTGGCCCCCTTCAGTTGGAACATAGATTTATGGTTCGAAATCGAAATCACCTGAAAATGGGTCCTATAATTGTTAATCAACCCCCGGTGGTCAATCGGTTGACAACACATTTGAACTGGTGTTTGTGTCACAAGTTCATGGATTTATAAAGGTCCTTGGCACTCTCTAGAGTTGTGTTAGCAACACAAGATCATGGAGGCCAGAGCCAGTGCATAAAGGATAGGGGGAGTATTGAGATCCACGTGTAGTCACATCACTGCTACTCACATAAACTGTCAAAGGATGTCTACTGCCACCTAGTGGGTGTTGTTGAAAAAGGTGAACCAATGTTATCAATGACCTTGGAATTATGTGAGCCTTATTATACATCAGATGTGCCACTCAGAAGAATACGTGAGGTGAACATAAATCACACGATCATCCATCTAAATCCTGCAAATGTCTGAAAAGTTCCACCTTGCCAAACAAAAAATGGTTTAGAAGAAATATATCTCTACCAGCACTAAGCGATAACCAATTGAAATTGAAAGCCCTTTGAAAGACCCCTGTAATTTTGAAAACAACTATTTTTGGAGGAGATTTCTCAATCATTTGACAGTTGTTCCTCTTTAAATGTTATGGGTGTTCCATGACGTTCACCATGCTAAACCACGACTTGTAGGCAGTAAAGTCCTCTATATATCTCAAAGGCAACTACAGAGGTCTGAACCAGTGTTTCTCTATTCTGATCCCAGGACCAAGATTTTCTCAAGATAATAATACCGGGTAGTAAATTGGATTCTTCTGGTTTGTCCGATCAAAATCATCTTGTGATTAGGAAGGTTAGAATGAAAACATGCCAGAGATACAGAAATACACTGCTCTAAATAACTTACAGATCCATCCACTGCGTGATGGTTGTCCTTCTCTGCCATTTCTGCAAGCTCTGTTTGAGTGGCCATTAGGTTTTCGATCTAGATATTATTGAGATTAAAACAGACCAAGGCATGTCTTACCAGGTTACTTTGTTTTGCCAGACTTTAGGAATAATCTTGGTGGCTCCAAACGACTTCCATTTCCCAACGAGGAGCCCACTGTGGTCCTGGGAGTTTTCATTTATTATAGCCTCCCACAAATCTATGCTTTAACCCAATTCTATGACAGAGGTCTGTATAGGTTTCCTTTTGGCTTCATGATGTAGTTGTTGCTCTGACATAAACTGTGAAGTGTTGGACCATGTATCTATAGAGCGATGTATCCGTTTCTAAATCATGTTCAACTAACTTCACAACTGACTCCAACCTCTTTCATTCTCATGTACGTATAATAGTTCTGTATTGCATTTTTCAATAAATTGACTCATTTCTAATTTATTTACTTATTTATTAACAGAAATTGTGTTCAGATTGATGGGAAATCATTCTTTTTTCTATAAATGAATTGAAACTAAAATTAGAATGATGAGTTCATCGGGTCCCACAAATAGAATAGATGACATTACATTAGACTTGTGTCAGTGATGACTGATCAGATGTAGGCAGTGGCACAATCGCTGAGTAGTTATGTGGACCTTTAAGCTGGGAAACTCACATCGGCTGCATTACAAATGAGGGAAAATTGTCTTTTCTTTCAAGGGCTTGAGGGTTCAATATAGGGCAGTGTTTTCCAACAAGTAAAACTGAAGTAGAGACTGGGGGTGGTAAACCCAAAAGGGGGATGGCCGGTGATCAATAGAGATTGGAACCTGTAGGGCAGCTGTGACTTAAACCAGCTGTAGTAACGCAGAAGCTCTAGAAAACACTGCTCACAAGGCTTGTTACGCAAAGAAATCACGTTTATAATGATTATAATAATTATGTATAATATTTTTTTACAGTAACCTTAGTTACTAAACAAAGCCATGAGACCAAGCAAGTTCACTTACAGCAGAAGTTTTCCGTTACTTTTCATTATCGGATTTTGGCAAAGAAGAAAAAACTGCTGTGTAGATTCTTATACATACAACAATATATATTCAAAACACAAACAACATTTCCTTTACTGTTTTGTTTACTCTCATAGTCATCATAATTGATTACCCTTTTTATTATTATAAAATATAATTGAGAATTGAATAGATGTATGAAGTCTGTTTTTTGTTACACTCAATAAAAACAAATTTAAAAAAATACTATGAGAGTCCAAAGAAAACATGTAAACACTGTGTGGGTGGGATAGATTATGTACTGGAGTGTCCCTTCATGGCCCCATGGTGTTGTTCCACTATATTTTGTTGTTTTAGGGGTTTGCTGAAGTAAATAAAGATGGAACTTCCATTTCATAATGCCTCTGTTTAATACTGTTACAGTGAATGCATTTCAAACACTTGGTGGTATATCCTGTGGAACATATATTATGTATTGAGCTGTATAATATATGACATCATAAAAGTGTTGTACATGACATGAGGGGTTGCGGTATATTGCAAATATCCCACCGCTAGGATCTGTTCAAAGGTGTGACACATTGAAAATTGTCTGGACACAGTGCTTGGTCGTGGTATATTAGCAATATATCACAAATCCTTGAGATGCTTTATTGCTTTTACCCACCGGTTACTGAAACAATTAGTGCAAAAAAAGTAATGTGATGCCATATCTGAGGTATGTCTGCTCATATACTATGGCTATCAGACAATCAGAATTTAAGTTTTAATGACTCTTTCATTCTTATGTACATAAGAGTCCTTTAATTAAGGTTTTAATCAAGTTCATAAGGTCAATTATGGTATGTGTGACTGAAAGTAATAAAACGCATGCAACTAATATAACTTATCTACAACAGCATCCTATGTCAAAAAAATATAGTCACCACAGTAAAATCTAGCACAGTAGCACAGAGAAAAACTTTGCAGGGGAAAGCAAAAGTATTAAACATTAAAAACCGGCAAATGGCAATGTTTTAGGTGAACGATTATAGGTGCTGATGTATGATTAGTTTCCTAAACATTATTTGGCTAAACAGAGTAAGAATTAGCAGTTTCATTTGACTATACACTAAACAACTGATTTGGAATAAGATAAAATACACCAACGTTTTTCTTGTGATTAAGAAAGCATGCGTAACTATTAACTAATTTCTGTGATTATTACCTAAATCTGCAATGAGCGAAACGAGAGTTGTCTGGTTCCAGTGGGTCGTAACACCTGTTTCTGTACCACGTTAGTAGCACGCTGCTTCTGTTAGGGATGTGGGCGGGTCTGAGGACGCTTGCGTCAGTGGAATCCTACCCGTGCGTCACATCATGCAAAGACAACCGATTAACAGCGAGCTGATTGGCTTCAACCTGGAAATAATCACGCCCCTGCATTACCTTGTATGAGACATGGAACCGGGACGTCCCTCTGACGTAATGGTACAATACAATTAAATGTATATGTGCTCCTAACGTCCCCAAAACTCATTTGCGACTGCAGATGAGACTAGGCAACTACTGGCGATTCTGACCTACCTTGTGGAATACAGACGTTGCTTAAAATACTAGTGGGAAATAACAGGTATGCTGGCACTTAGCTTTCAGGTATTGCTGTCCGATAATACAACGTAGATGGACGTGTTTTTGGCTACTGTAATGATTCATTATCGCTATTTACTTTGACATGGATTGTGACATTAATTTCTGGTTATTCTCTAATTCAGTTTGCCATGCCAACCTGTCATCATGCTGAGGGAAACTTAATGAAACAGGCGAGGTTCTACAGGTGTTCCCAGATTGTTACTCACATGCACATCTGCTGTGTTCTAGCTGAATGAACTGACAGTAATTTTTTTTATAGGTCTTCGTATCAGACCACTCTGATTTTGGTTGTTTTATACACTTAATTAATAATTAACATGTTTGTTTTTTGCCATCCATCAACACATATTACTGATAATTTCAAAATTTGTAGAAATATGCCAATTTACAGAAAAAAAACAATGGACATTTTTCAAATCCTACATAAGAATTCAGACCGTTTATTCAGTACTACAGAAAAGGCTTTGGCAGCAATCACAGTAAGTGCCAATATCCAGACATGCAGATGATAGAGGCGTGTCTTCCTGGGTACGCCTCGATCATATCCATGCATGCGTTTGGGCAGTTTATTTCATTCTTCATTGCAGATCGTATCAAGCTGTCAAATTGAATGGGGAGCGTCCTTGACGTGAGATCTTCTGGTCTTCCCAAAAATGTTTAATAGGGCCTGGGGCTTTGGCATTTGCAGACATGTACCGAAGCAACTCTATAGCGTTGTTTTGGCTGCAAACTTAAGGTTGTTGTTGTGCTGACAGGTTCTCTCTGCCTATGTCTGAGGTCCTGTGCCCTCTGGATTGGGGTTTCCTCCACAACTTCTGTGCATATGTCACTCTGGTATTAGCGAGGTAATGAGAGATGTCCTGTTTTACCAAGATGTAGTGCTTGACATTCAGGTCCAAAAAACATTTGGGTCTCATCAAACTAGATAGTCTTATTCCAAAGGCTCTCAGAGACCTCGAACTTAGGAGATGCTTCCACCGAGCCACGACCATATAGGCATTTGTGATGAAGAGCTGCAGGTCCTGGCAGGTTTTCCTATTCTGAAGCTCTTTTAGAGCGGCCATTGGATTTATGGTCACCTCCTTTACCCAGGCGTATTGAACTTGTTGACTCAATTTACCCAGAAGCCAATAGCTCTAGAAGGACCCTGTGGTTCCTAATGTCTATTTCACATGATGAAGCCAATATGCTTCTAGAAACATTTTAAAAACAATATTTTTGATTGTGTTTTACTTATAATAAACTACCTTTTAGGACAATATATGATTTAGGAAAACACTAAACTGAAACAAAGATTGTTTACAAGATCCACTTCTTTATATATTTTCACAGAACCTACCTGTTGCTCAGGAAGAATAGGATCACCTACAACACACTTCTAGTAGGGAGACCGGTATGATAGATTTGCAGCAGGGGAAATGAGAGAGAACACATTTAAAACCTAAGCAGGGATTGAAATCCCAGGAGTAGGTACAGGATGTCCACCCCAAACACATGTCTGTACACAGAAGATTTCAGCTGTTACAGTCAGCAATCTGTCAAATATGTAGTACATTTATTCCACAGAAATGGCCTCTTTTCAAGCCCCACGTGGAGTACAGCCTCGGCAGAACAGCCTCCACAACTCAGAGTGTCTGAGCTCATCCATGGAGTTAAGTAACCACATGAATCAGCTACCTGACCCCTCTCTGCCCAGCATCAACACCCAGTTGAGCACCTATGCTGGCGATTTGGACGCCTTCTCCTGTCAGATTGCCACAGGTCCATCAACCTCTAGCACAGCCTCGGGCCACGAGACCCCCTGCAATCTGAATGACTTTGAGGTTTTCGGCTGCTACCCCGGCACATTCGCCATGAGCGGCCTCGACCAAGCCCTGTATTCAGGTGGCTCTGACAATATCAGCAGCCCAGTGTTGACCCAGTCTCCTTCTAGCCCAGACTTCCAGCTCCTCTCCACTCAAGCTTGGGATTCTGCTTCTGGCTTTCATCCTCCTATTCCCGGTTGCTGGGTTGCTGACAAGCGTTCATTGGCTCAACCATCCTCCTTCACGACTTTCGGCACATGCCCAGGGGAGGATCTGTCTCATCTGCACCAGCCCCAGTCTGGTCAGCAAGTTCCCTCATCCCTCTGCCGGCTGGAATACGTGTACCCAACGACCCTGGAGCCAAGTATCATGGATGGGTTAAATTTAACAGAAGCAAGCCACCAAAATCAAAGAAACTCTTCGCCAAAACCAAAACGCACTACTGGAGACGAGAGTTGTTGTGTCGTCTGTGGGGATAATGCCTCTTGTCAGCACTATGGGGTTCGTACCTGCGAGGGCTGCAAAGGGTTTTTCAAGGTGAGCTTTTTTTCCACACATTTTTTTTTCGTAAGTCTGTGGAAACGCTTATTTTCTGGCATTCAGTCTTAGCTTACCATGCATTTGGTCTGTGTTTTTGCCAGCGTACTGTACAGAAAAACACCAAATACCAGTGCCTTGCAAACCAGGACTGCCCAGTGGACAAGCAACGAAGGAACCGCTGTCAATTCTGTCGTTTCCAGAAGTGCCTAGCAGTCGGCATGATGAAGGAAGGTGAGAACTTCAGATACATTTTACTACAATATCTTTTGCCATAACCACATTGACAGTGGCAATCAAAATGATTTGCCCCCTTGGACCTTACAAATAACTTTCTGTTACGTTACATAAAAATTAACATTATAATAATGTTTTGCCACTGATCAACACAGAAAAGCTGATAATGTCAAAGTGAAAAAACGTATCTAAAAATGTGTCTCATTCAATTTCAAATTCCTAACCAAAAACACATAACCATTTAGTGAATATATGGTAGAGGCACCTTTGCCAGCAATTCAAGCCATGTCTCATATTTGGATAAGTCTCCACTTTTTACACATGGACACTGTGAGGACCTGAGGTCTATCCCTCCCTCTACCTTCCTCTATGGCCCGTATTGGCACTTCCCCTTGTCGGCGAGGAGAGAGACAATCAAGGACAGTGACAGCAGCTGTGCTCTGTCCTCACCTGTGCCTGGTTTGCCAATTAGGCATGTATTTAAGTCTGGGGTTTCTCTGTCTGCTTTGTGGGAACATTATATATATATATTCGTCATTCCTGGGACTATACGGACCGATGGGGTATGTTTCTGTATTTCGACCAGTTTCTGATCCTGTGACCGTTACGGTCTATTGTTTGTTGTTTTGTGAGACCCGAAGTGTTTGGGATTAAGCTCTGTCTTTAAATAAAGACATTATTAATACAATTCTCTGCGCCTGTGTCCGTTACCTGCTACCTGTGCTACCTGCCTGGGAGCCAGTCGCGACAGTATGTTCCCACCAAGAGGGACGCAGCAGAGAAGGAAAGGCTGTTCAGGGAGAGATGAACAGTCTGCCGTGGTACCGGCTGATCTTCGCCGGTGCGCGTTTCGACCTGGACCACCTCTTCCTCCACGACCATCCGCCCCACCACCCATCTGGGTACCGGTGAACTATAGAGCCATGCGGCATGGGAGAGAGCCACTCAGCCCTGAGTCGGAGTCGGAGTCGGAGTCTGAGTGGGAGTCGGAGTGGGAGTCGGAGTGGGAGTCGGAGTCTGAGTGGGAGTCGGAGTCTGAGTGGGAGTCGGAGTCGGAGTGGGAGGACGAGTCGGAGGAGTCGGAGGATGAGTACGGCTGGGATGCCTACATCCGGCGGCTGAGCACCGCATTACCTCCCGGAGCTCTTCCTGGCAACCCGCGGGCCAAGATGGCCGCCACTCCACAGCCCAGGAGGGTTGACACCCAGCAACCTAAGATGGCCGCCACTCCACAACCCTGGAGGGTTGACACCCCGCAGCCCAAGATGGCTGCCGAGTTGCCGTATCGTCACCTGCCCACACCCCGCTCGAAGGTAGAGCCATTGCCTTTTCTGGACATTCCCCGGAATTTTTTTGGGGGGGAGGGGCGCAGATCCGAGGCCGAATTGGAGGTCCTGTTCGGTCTTTCTGTCCTTCCCGAAACTGGGTCTCCTGCCGACCCTGAGCCTGACCGGTACCCCGAGCCTGACCGGTATCCTGACCGGTATCCTGACCGGTATCCTGACCGGTATCCTGACCGGTATCCTGACCGGTATCCTGAGCCTGACCGGTATCCTGACCGGTATCCTGACCGGTATCCTGACCGGTATCCTGACCGGTATCCTGAGCCTGACCGGTATCCTGACCGGTATCCTGACCGGTATCCTGACCGGTATCCTGACCGGTATCCTGAGCCTGACCGGTATCCTGACCGGTATCCTGAGCCTGACCGGTATCCTGACCGGTATCCTGAGCCTGACCGGTATCCTGACCGGTATCCTGACCGGTATCCTGACCGGTGTCCTGACCGGTATTCTGACCGGTACCCTGAGCCTGTCTCCGCCCCCTGTGAGCCTGTCGCCGCCCCTTGTGAGCCTGTCGCCGCCCCTTGTGAGCCTGTCTCCGCCCCCTGTGAGCCTGTCTCCGCCCCCTGTGAGCCTGTCTCCGCCCCGATGAGCCTGTCCCCGCCCCGGTGAGCCTGTCTCCGCCCCGGTGAGCCTGTCTCCGCCCCGGTGAGCCTGTCTCCGCCCCCTGTGAGCCTGTCTCCGCCCCTGTGAGCCTGTCTCCGCCCCCGGTGAGCCTGTCTCCGCCCCGGTGAGCCTGTCTCCGCCCCCTGTGAGCCTGTCTCCGCCCCCTGTGAGCCTGTCTCCGCCCCCTGTGAGCCTGTCTCCGCCCCCTGTGAGCCTGTCTCCGCCCCTGTGAGCCTGTCTCCGCCCCCTGTGAGCCTGTCTCCGCCCCCTGTGAGCCTGTCTCCGCCCCCTGTGAGCCTGTCTCCGCCCCTGTGAGCCTGTCTCCGCCCCCTGTGAGCCTGTCTCCGCCCCCTGTGAGCCTGTCTCCGCCCCCTGTGAGCCTGTCTCCGCCCCCTGTGAGCCTGTCTCCGCCCCCTGTGAGCCTGTCTCCGCCCCCTGTGAGCCTGTCTCCGCCCCCTGTGAGCCTGTCTCCGCCCCTGTGAGCCTGTCTCCGCCCCCTGTGAGCCTGTCTCCGCCCCCTGTGAGCCTGTCTCCGCCCCCTGTGAGCCTGTCTCCGCCCCCTGTGAGCCTGTCTCCGCCCCCTGTGAGCCTGTCTCCGCCCCCTGTGAGCCTGTCTCCGCCCCTGTGAGCCTGTCCCCGTCTCCGAGCTCCTTTCCCGTCTCCGAGCCCTTTCCCGTCCGAGCCCTCCGAGCCCTTCCCCGTCTCCGAGCCCTTCCCCGTCTCCGAGCCCTTCCCCGTCTCCGAGCCCGTCCCCGTCTCCGAGCCCGTCCCCGTCTCCGAGCCCGTCCCCGTCTCCGAGCCCGTCCCCGTCTCCGAGCCCGTCCCCGTCTCCAGTGTACCTGTCCTCGGTCCCGTCCTTGTCACTGTCCCCGATCCCGTCCTTTCCACTGTCGTCGTTCCCGTCCCACTCACTGTCCCCGATCCCGTCCTAGTCCCCCTCTTCGATCCCGTCCTAGTCCCCCTCTTCGATCCCGTCCTTGTACCCGTCGCTTCGCCCGTCCATGCTCCGACCTCCGTCCCTCGCTCGACCTCCGCCTTTAGCTCCGCCCCCGCATTCGTCCCTTCACCCGTCCCCGTCCTTGTCTTCGTTCCCGGTCCCGTCCTTGTCTCTCATCCCGGTCCCGTCCTTGTCTCTCATCCCGGTCCCGTCCTTGTCTCTGGTCCTGCTCCCGTCCGTGTCTCTCCTTCTGTTCCCGTCCGTGTCTCTGTGCCCGTTCTCGTTTGTGCCTCTATGCCCGGTTCCACTGTCATGCCTGTGTCTGTCCCAGTCCCCGAGTCTGCCCCAGTCCCTGAGCCCGTGACCCTGCCCGAGCCCATGATCCTGCCTGAGCCTGGTTTCCAGCCTAAGACTGTGCCCAGGTCTCCGCCCGGTCGACCTCCCGACCTGCATCCGCCGGGGCGACCTCCCGACCTGCATCCGCCAGGGCGACCTCCCGACCTGCATCCGCCGGGGCGACGTCCCGACCTGCATCCGCCGGGGCGACCTCCCGACCTGCATCCGCCGGGGCGACCTCCCGACCTACATCCGCCGGGGCGACGTCCCGACCTGCATCCGCCGGGGCGACCTCCCGACCTGTTTCTGCCCGAGACCGGTTCTCTCTGCCCTGCCCGTGGATGTTTGGCGCTGCAGGTGCAGCGCATAGAGGGGGGTACTGTGAGGACCTGAGGTCTATCCCTCCCTCTACCTTCCTCTATGGCCCGTATTGGCACTTCCCCTTGTCGGCGAGGAGAGAGACAATCAAGGACAGTGACAGCAGCTGTGCTCTGTCCTCACCTGTGCCTGGTTTGCCAATTAGGCATGTATTTAAGTCTGGGGTTTCTCTGTCTGCTTTGTGGGAACATTATATATATATATTCGTCATTCCTGGGACTATACGTACCGATGGGGTATGTTTCTGTATTTCGACCAGTTTCTGATCCTGTGACCGTTACGGTCTATTGTTTGTTGTTTTGTGAGACCCGAAGTGTTTGGGATTAAGCTCTGTCTTTAAATAAAGACATTATTAATACAATTCTCTGCGCCTGTGTCCGTTACCTGCTACCTGTGCTACCTGCCTGGGAGCCAGTCGTGACAGACACGGCAATGTTTGCCTGTTCTTCTTTACCAAATTACCAAGACATTTTTCTTCTTATTATAAAATATATCTCATTAAATCGCGGCCACTTAAAGACTTCTTTCTATATTTGAGCCACTCTCCATTGCTCTTCTCTAAAGTTCCTGTAAAACGTAGCAGGGCATAATCCAGAATTTCTCTGTATTTTGCTGAATTCATTTTGCCCACTGTCTTCACAAGCTTTCCAGACCGTAAAAAAAGCTCTATTTCGGTATCATTAGACCATAGAATGTTACCCTAGCTGACTTCTTCCAGAAAGACAACTCTTGTGAATCACCTGGTCTATTGTTGCAGTTGCTTATCTGTGGAAGACTTCTTTAGCGTATTTCTGCACTTCAGGGAATATTTAATGCCTTGGAATTATTCATATATCCCAGGTTGTCGCTGTTGAATAACATTTTCCCAAATTTGCTTTGAATGTTTCTTCGTCTTCATGAAGTTGTTTTTGTTGTAGGAGTTGTACTAACCAACTGTGGGCCCTCTAATACACATGTGTTATTAATCTGAAATTCTGTAAAACCCCTTTAACTGCACAAAGTCAGACTTCAATCAGCTAATTACAACTTTTGAGGAACAATGAATGAGCACCACAGCTCATTCAGGTTTGTCAAAGCAATTAATTATTTTGCAATTGTAATTAATTTCAAACGATTGGTACATTTTAATTATCACTTATTTGAGTTGATCACTTATTTCTGTTATGTTGATTTTGATTTCATGTTGTAACACCATGAAATGTGAGAAAAAACTTGTTTGCCATTATTTCCTTTCAATTAATTTTCTGCAAAGTTGTGAGAAAAGACAGCTTAAAAGGTCGCAGAGGCCGTCTGCCCTCGAGGACAAAAGAAACCGAGGAGTTATTATCCACTGGGTCTCCAGTCGATATCATTGATTGTCTTGTGAGGGCACATGTGGAATCAAATCCTGATGTTGGAAAATTGGACTACTCTAAGGTAAGGACTACTTCATTCTGTCTGTAATGACTGATGCATGTTATAGTGTGAGCTGTTGGTACTCTATGGAAGGTGTGTGCAGTAGATATATCTATAGCTTAACAGCTGGCAAGTTTTTTTTATTTTAAATTCTGGAGGATCACAATAAACACTTCTGGCTCCTATAATCTGTCTGAGAGCATCTGTTAAATGACAAACTTTAAAAATGAATAGAGCACAATTAAAACCTAAACACCACAGGGTATTTGCCTTATTCAATTAACTTCTCAGACTTTTCTGATTAAGTATCAGGAGACTGTGCTCAGTCTATCGGAAAAATTGGATCCTGGTGACATCAAACAGTTCTACGACCTCCTCGTGGCATCTATGGACATGATTAGGAAGTGGGCCGACAGTATCCCGGTGTACACTGCCTTCTGCTTTGAGGACCAGGAGCTGCTCCTGGAGTCAGCATTTCTTGAACTGTTCATCCTACGACTAGCATACAGGTAGTAAAAAGAAGCAAATTATGTCACAAAAAACTATGGAAGCCCATAAGGGACTATATTTAAATGATAATGCATTTTCAGTAATATTTTGCCAGGATGTTGTAAGTGGAAAAAGTGATTGAACCCACAGAAACTCACATTGTGCAAATATTTCATAAACATGAATTTTGACAAACCAAAATCATTTAAATTCATATTTTCTTTCTTAGGACCAACCTTGAGACAGAAAAGCTGATCTTCTGCAATGGATTGATTCTTCACCGAATGCAGTGTGTGGGGAGTTTTGGTGATTGGATCGACTCCATCACAGAGTTCTCCCAGAACCTCCATCGCATAAATCTGGATGTGGCATCATTCTCCTGTCTCACAATCTTGGTCCTAATCACTGGTAAAAGCTCAACCCAAATCCACATATGCCATCTTGTCAGGCACTGTAAAGAGATATCACATCAAAAAATTACCCTCATTAAATGTTAAGTCTGGTTCCAATCTTTTAGCACAACTACTGTGTCAAAACAAATATTGATTTATAAATTACTGGAGGTTTTTGTCACGGTTAACAGAATATTTCAACAATGACCTAGGGTTAAGTGGAACAATGTTTTGAAGTTACGAATAATCAATATGATTTGTTTATTTTCTTTTGGCAGTATGCTATATCTGGCGTAGGTCTGCTAACATGACTACATCTATTTACATATGTACTTCTCTAAAAACACATCTATTAATGTTTTAAAATAAACAAGAACTGACGGTCCTTTATGTGGCGAAGGATAATGCCCTTACACACTTGTCACACACTCACGCCTATTCTCTCCTGATTCACACACTTATGTCACACACTCACACCTATTCTCTCCTAAATCACACACTCGTGTCACACACTCACGCCTATTCTCTCCTGATATCCACACTTATGTCACACACTCACACCTATTCTCTCCTAAATCACACTCTTGTCACACACTCACGTCTACTCTCTCCTGATTCTTCGCAGACCGCCACGGCCTAAAGGAGCCCAAGCGGGTGGAAGAGTTTCAGAACCGGCTCATCACGTGTCTCAAGGATCACGTGTCAGGCTGCACCCCTGGGTCCATACAGCCCAACTACCTCTCCTCCCTCCTGGATAAACTGCCCCAGCTACGGACTCTCTGCACTCAGGGCCTGCAGCGCCTCATCTATCTCAGGCTGGAGGACTTGGTTCCAGCACCGCCAATAGTGGACACAATATTAATGGACACTCTACCCTTATGAGAGTAAGGAAGAACATTACACCGTGATAAAAGGTTGAAGAAGGATGTCAAAAAAATAACCGCTCTCAGGATTACAGTAAGGAAAATGAGAACTAAGCGCAAAACTTCTTGAATGACTGATAAAAAAACACGGCTTATGATACTCTAGGTACATTACTTACCTGGGGTCTCATTTATCAACGGTGCGTACGCACAAAAGAATGCGTACGCCGCTCTCTACGCAATAGTTGGGATTTATCAAAAGCAAACGTGACGTGAAAATGTGCGGTCCTCCACGCAAGCTCTGACCCATGCGTACGCACAGAAACGGGTGAAATGAGAAATGGCGACATCGTCGGCAGATGGATGAAATACACGAAACTGTGTTAAAATGTAGACTGTTGTGTAAAATAAATGGAAATATCTCCTGTCATTAATAATATTAAGAATTCACAAAGCCATTCTTACAATTAACAGCCTACACAAACACCTGTTTGATCGATCTGCCAAAACAAATCTATATATATATATATATATATATAAAACAACATATATTAAACAACATACGTCAATTAAAATGAATATTTATTTCCAAAAAATAACTCAAATATGTTGTGTAATTATATTATCATGTTGTGCAATTCATCCTCATAAATACGGCGAACAGAACAAAACCGTGTATAAAACTGATATTATTGTCGATGTCTCCGTCTGAAGGAGCGGATAGATGGATATATATATAGATGGATAGATAGATGGATAAATTAATATATATATATATATAGATGGATAGATATATAGATGGGGATATGGATATATTACATATATATGGGGATATGGATATATATATATCCACTGGGGAAAGTGTATTTAATAGTATAGATGTAGTGTTCATGTATGTGCCTTTAGTTGGTTCTATTTTAAATGTGTTTCATCGCATGTCTTAACCCTTATTTTGAAAGGTGCAACACCAACCGTTATCCGGGTTATGTCAGATGTGTTAGTATGTATAAAAGGTTTGTCTTGTAATTACATAAAGTTTCACTGCGGGTGAACAGGCAAACCAAAAAGCGCTTTACTATTATTTATTAAGCGAAAACGGTGTAGGACGTGCGTGCGCACGGTTTGATAAATCTCAATATTTTTTTCCGTACGTACATCCTACGTTTCGTCCGTACGCCACTTCTGACGCAAATTCTATGCAAAGTTTGATAAATGAGGCCCCTGGTCATTAGAAATTCCCTGGATATGATGCTGGAAGGACAACAGCCTTTGTCACTTCATTATTATTACTGTGTGTTTTAGGGGAGTATTGCATATTTACTTCTGTGTGCCAAAAAATATTAATACAAAATGGTAGACAGTGGTCTACCACTAAGGAAGTGGTGGGTGGCATTTTTCCTGATTTTTTACAGCGGTAAAGATACTGCGTTAACATGCGAAAGCAGAACTGTACCAAAGGACTGTCCATCACATTTGTGGGAACACAAAGCAATGGTGACCTTTAACTCCAGATCTCATTGGTTGTTCCATGTCATCGGCCTTGTTCCTACATCATACCTAGCATTTGCCCATTATGCCTTAGCTAGATGGTCTTGGATTCAGGGCAGAAGAAATCTACTCCTGGTGTAGTCATTGTGATGCGGTAAATGTACTATAGTGACCAAAATGCTTTAACTGAGGCAATTTGTGAAGGATCCCTGATGTGTTTAAGAGCTAGCCAATACTAATGATCAATAAACTTTCTTTTTCATTCATGATGTGTAATTATTCCTGTTAATGTCAGCTATGAATGAGCAGCTAAAACCAGCATAGGTCTACTTGTATAATGTGTATACATGTTTGCTTTATTGCCTTAAACACATAAAATAAGTCTAGAATTAGAACCTCATTTTGCAATCCTCTTAATCTGCTAGATGTGCATTGCTATTCTGGTAGCTGTTGCACCAAGCATCCTCGTTTAAATTTCATTACATGAGACCAGACAGTACACTAACAGGACTTCAGAAGTCCTCTTCCCCTCCATATCAACACACCCACTAAGCCTTCGAGAAATCGCTGTATGAGTGCTGTGGGGGAAATGTGCCAACTGACAGGCATCTGGAAGGTCAGGCTTTTGAGTCCAAAACAAGGCTTTTTTGCTGCCTGCAATAGCTGGCCGTTCTTAAGTTACAACCATCAAATTCAATCTAATCCCACAACCGTGGTTAAAAACCCTTCAGTTCTATGGCATGCAAATCAGTGGACATACATGGCAGACATAACACTGGCAGACATGATGTTTATTTTTTTGTGTCAAAATCCACAAATGTCAAATAAAACATGCATTTTTCATTAAAAAAAATTAAGAGAAACACACAAATCGTGAAGTATCAAAGCATGCATTGAAACAAAAACACAACCTTAAAATTTTTCATTTTTAGATGTGCACTACTAGTGAGATTAAAGAACACATAAAACGTCACTGCCAGAAAAGGTGAGCGTCAACTTTATTAATTATGCCTGTGCACCTATATAAAAGGAATAAGAAATCTAATAGGGACAAGTGATGAATCAGGAGGAATGCTACACACTAAAAAGGCAGTGTGAAACCCTCCACAACAACAGGCTTGGTGGATCAGCCTCTGTAAAAAAATAAATAAATACAAGTAAGCCAATGAAAATCATACTTTTTTCAGCTGACCGCCGACGTAGCTGACTGGACTGTTTTTTCATGACGACCCATCTGATTGCATTAACCTAAAGACTTATACGTTCAGTGAGGTAATGAAACTGCAGTTGTAGTGTCGGCTTTTGATCATTACAAATAAAAAGTTACGGTCATTTTTACAATAAAACAAACCAACACTGATGCATCACACACAGTGC
Organism: Dallia pectoralis; assembly: GCA_029465975.1. Taxonomy (NCBI): domain Eukaryota; kingdom Metazoa; phylum Chordata; class Actinopteri; order Esociformes; family Umbridae; genus Dallia; species Dallia pectoralis. The sequence continues at coordinate 23,712,361 of CM055728.1, read as the reverse complement.
GAGAAGCCGGAGCCCAAGCCACCCTTTACCTTCGAAAACATCCAATCTCTCTCTATCCTTGAGTTCACAGTTGCCCAAATGATACTTTAGCAACATTAAAACAAGGATTTAGATGTGCATAGAGCATACAAATGAATTATACCACTGGAAAATACAGTCTAGGTTCTTTGTAAGATTTCAACAGAAACAAAATTGACTACAACTAAATTTGCACAGTTGCCATGTGAAATGACTGTCTGTTCTATCAACAGTGGCTGCAATGCAGCCCATCTAAAACTCTATTTACTTGTTAGCCAGCCGGCCAACTACAGCAAAAAAAATAAGGAAATTGACCGACAATGACCAGAGGCATTGCTTAGGGTTTAGTGTCGACTTGGACATTTCTGTAAAAATGTTAACAGGTGATTTCTAGCTGCAGATATAAAAAAACATTCACACACTGAGGAATTTGTGGAGGCATACAGAATGTATCAACTTTGTGAGAGAATTATAATTACTTCAGGTTGAATAAGCTGCGCTTGGGTGGGCCTAAATTGAAAATGGGTAATGTTTGGGGTACTCAAGGACCAGAGTGGGAAACCACTCGGGGCATCTGTTTATCAAATCTACTTTCGAAGTCATGGGCATGCAAAACCCAGTCTGAAAGTACTACTGGCATACAATGATGACATCTGCAAGAATTTAAGTTAATAATTTACATATCAATGTTTCCCCCAGAAAATGCTGAAATATTACCCATTGAAATGTTCACCAAGTTTCCATTCACTACAACTAAAGGACCTATTATTATTCCTTCTCTACCACACTTTACAGCCGGTACTAAACAGCCTGGCATTTCGCCAAACCCAGATTCCAAACTTTACACCATTCCAGCTGAAATCTTAGAGGTCTTGCGCTCATACACAATTGCTTGGCCGTACAAACCCGTTCCAAATTGCTCCTGACAAACATTTACTGCTGAAACCTCTTGCCCAGGCTGTTAGAAACCCTCTAATAAATTTTGCAGCAGATAAATAATACCGTTTTATAAAATACTCTTTTTAGCACTCTAATACCATTATTTGTGTACAGCAAATTATATAATATATTTTATTTCTTTATACCTACACAACTATCGTGGATGGTCTATTTGACAGAATATAGTGGCATAAAACCGATCAATAAATACGTACACATTTTCCAGGGAAGAGTTCTTGGAGCCCGGAGTCCAGGTGTCAGGTTGATTGTAGTGAGTGACTCGGGCCTAAAAAGGATGAAGACTAAAAGTTGAAATGTTCTATTTTCCTAGTTTACTGAAATTCTGTAAAAATATATTTTCCTGCAATTTACTACTAATAGCCTTAATTGTTAACATTTTAAGGTTGCATAAAGCATGCAAATAAACTAGAGAAACACACAAACAATGTGACACCCTCCACACTAAAGTGCATTCAACTAACCTGTTCTGGTCAATCAGATTTGTTGACACCCCCCATATGAAAGGTGCAGCAGAAATATCATCAGCCTCTGCAAAAAGGACAAGACGTATTTTAATACAATTCAGACAGTAGAAATCAAGAAGAAATCTCAGCAGAAATATAAACCGAAATGGAAGCATTCAAAGCAACAGTCACCTAACCTTGTATGTAAAGTGCAAAATCACAAATGCCTCCACCCATCAGCACCAACCTTTGTCCCAGTCTTCATCACAGTTAGTATTTGTCCAGGTGCTAACAGGTACCTGCCATTTGCTCGGCACCTCAGCATTGTCCCCTAGAAATCACACAATCTGGTTAGACTGACTGCAGTTGGTTCAAAAATCCTGACCATGGAATAATAACACACAATTGTTAAACACAGATCTTACCGTCTTCTGGTTTCACAGAAATTCGGTCAACACAGTTAGCTACATGGTGTGTAAGCTCATGCCTTGGCATCAAGTGACGAGCATTGAAAGGGCAGGTTTTCAACTCACTTGCAAGTTTCGGGTGATTCTATTGTACGAGGGAAAAAAAGCCGGAGCTTGTTATCCATAGAAGGTGTGGGCTAAAATGATATTGCTCTTCCCACATCATTCAGCGCTACTTGTGACAGACCTTGCAGCACTTGATCAGATGGTACGGAAAACGGCAGGCACGGATCTGATGGTTCTTATCATATGGACACTGAAGGAGTTTATTTGGATCACAGTCATCCTTTGGCTCTATTGACCATAAGAGTAACAGAGTTGAGCCTAGTTAATGTCAAGGCTACAGTAAAGCTGCCTATGCAGGTAAAATATCACCACCAGATGGTAGAACAGTGATTTAAACTTCAAGGTCTCTAGCTGCCTACAATCAAGATAGGAACCTACATAACATACATTTGAATATGAATGTATATTTGGTTCTTACCAGCCTTTTCCACATCGTTCCAATGTTGTAATGTCTCAGTTGGAGTATTGTTCAAAGGGCCACAACTGGTGCCAAATCGAATGACAGACATCTTCACCAAACTTCGAAGTAAAGTTCAGTGGTGTCTGTAGCATAGATAGTGGAATACTGCTTTATGAATGGCATGAAGCATGCTCCAATCTTGCCTAGTTAATGTAGGCTGACATCACATCAGAAGCTAGCAACAATAAAAACACTGCAGAAACTACAAAGCAAGTCGTAAGTTAAAACTAGTGATCCTCGATAGTGTTTGCTTACTAACTCTTTTTTTGTAAAAGTTACATAAAATAATGTATGGTGCAAAAAATGGATGGTGGTCACACCAACCTCCTGCTTTATGTCAAAATATAGTTGCCTGTGAGTTACTTAACACCTCGGCCTATACAGCATAATTAGTTGATTAGCATCCAGGCAGAAAACCTCTGGAAAACCCGGTAGCACATGGCACAGCTAACCGGTTCTCCATTGAGTTAGATTATAAGAATATCCAGGATTTAACTTAATCTGTGTCCACAAAACCCGGCATTTATATCTTGCATCGAACTAAACTTAGCTTCAGACACTTTCGGATATATTTATAACAATATATACATAGTCTCACCTTTTTTGTTCACTGTACTGAAAGTTTGAATTTGATGGATGGATGGTGACTCAACCTCAGCACACGAGGGATGAATTTCAGCTCGCCAGTTCAAGTGGATATTTAAAAAAGGCAAAACGTTTGGTCCAAAGTGGGTGGATCCTGCAAGTTCAATCAGCCATTTAATTGGCTGTCTATTCTGTTGTCACAGGTGATGGTTCATTAATACAGCGGATTTCAAAGTGGGGGCCGCCAGGGGCCGCAGCAAGTTGGAAGTTTTAAAGAGTAAATATCTATATATTATTATCAGTATTGGTATGAAATAGCTTTATAATAATTTGTCGAATATGTGAAAATTACACTTTAAAATGCTAATCTTTCTGAAACACCGCGTATTATTGTCTTATCTATGGGGGGCCTTGGCCAAATCCTAGTGGTATTTGGGGCCCTTGTCATGGAAAAGTTTGGGAACACCTGCATTAATACATAACATTAGAATGTAATATCAAAACTTTGATGTGTGACAATACGTTTCATTTGACACATTTTGTACATAATTGGTTTGAGAAAGTAACATTTACAATGTCAACAATAGCACAAATGCTACAGATCGATTTGTTGAAAGTGATGACCGAACATATTTTATTCTAGTATAAATAAATAGACATCCACATTACCGCGTGCGTCGAATCGACAATGCTCACATTTTCAACACAGAAATACATAAAGTAGAAATACATCAAGTAGAAATACAGGATTGAAATGCATTGCGAGGATTGTCCAATAACACATGTTTAGGTAGATTACGGTAATCCTGCATCCAATCGCGGAAGAGAGCAGATGTCAGTTAACCCTTCATACAAATGGCGCTGTCTTGTGTGGAGCTGTGCCGAGGATTGGTTCTGGGCTGTTATGGACTCCGACCAAATACTATTACAGTTATTTGCGCCTCTTTCACCGCGACCTGTCGACCAAGGTATTGACAACTCAACTGGCTTCATTACACATGTATTGTGTTTGCGTTGTTCTTGTCAATCCGACGTTTAGTGGACATACTACTGACACAGATACTTATTTAACCGGTCTCGGGAAACGTTATCTGATTGCTACTTCTAGGGCAATCATGGGGGTATTCCAGTTCTCCAAATGCTGTCACAGCTCCCATGTCATTATATTGGAAGGAGGAGTTGAAGTTTGAATGAACAGGGGCGAGAAGTAAATGCGATTCGATATGGAGTAAACATGCATTATTATTGCCTACGTATAGACATTATAGTACAGACATTCAGACAATACTGCTTGTTATGTTAATATTCATACTTTTTATTATAATTGTCTTTTACAGACTCCCTTTGTGTAGATCCTACTCATCTTCCAAATCCAAGCTAGGTATTGTCCAGAAAATTGGGTCAAGGCTTCAAGTGGCCAATGCCAAATATGAGGGCTTCCTCCAGAGACATTTTCCTCGCTTTTATGTTCTCTATCACACTTTCAGAAAAGGTAAGGCAAATTTTGCCAAATCACCATTATAAACTACCAGTTATATTTAATGTTTCATCATTAACTTTTTTAATTAATTCTATTTTTCTGCATTGTTTTTATGGAATCAAAATGAGTCAACCAATAAGACATCACGTTTAGCAGAAAAAATACTGTGCGGTAGCTGTCAACCCAATGCATAACGGATGTTTTTGGCTGCCAAAAATATTAATTCAAGTTGCTATCTTTTACATAATCATTCTTTAGGTTTTCAGCTTCTTTTCCAGGATGTCAGAGAGGTGAAGTTGATAAAAACAAGGATGCTTACAGAAGGTGTTGAAGTGAAGGACTTACCATATCATGACATGGAGAAACTCAGGCAGGTCAGTCAATGTTAGGGAATGAATAATATGGATAATTTCTTAATGCTGTTTCACAGCCTTTATAATCTACATACAAGGCTTTGATCTGTTATACTTTGGTGGTAATGCATGATAGAAATAATTCTGGCTGACATGTTAACATCTGAAAAGATATCCTTTGCATGGGTTCTTGTGAATGGTAACTTTGTGTTTCTTAGTTCCGCAGAGACGTGATCAAAGCCATTCCACTGCTGGTAATTTCTATCCCACCATTTGCCAACTACCTGGTTTTTGCCCTAATGTGAGTTAACCTTAATTGGGATAGGAAATATCTTAATTTTCAGATAACATTTTTCCAATTGTCTTCTATGCCCCCCATGACAATACACTGAGCCCCACCACAATATATTCAAACCCTCCGTGTGTCCCCTCGATTTCTTCCTCCACCTATTTCTCCTCTATGCCTCCCTCTACTTTTCACAATCAGGTACTTCTTCCCACGCCAGCTTCTGATCCGCCACTTTTGGACCCCCCAGCAGCAAACCGATTTTCATAAAGTGAACCATGCCCAAAGGACTCAGCAGTACTGGGCAGTGATGAAGGAACTTGAGACTGCAGGCTCACATCTCAAAGATGGTCGACTGAAGAGAAGCCTACTAGACCTCTGCAACAAGGTAGGGGAGTGAAGATACAGAACCAGTAACAGACTTGTCAGTCAGATGTTTAAATCTGTAAATTAACTAGTTGTTGCCATTAATATCTCCATGTACTCTGACCAAATACATAATGTAATTTCCCATGAAGTAAACCTAATCTAGTCAGTGATTTTTGTACAACTCAACTGTGTTTTTAGGTGCAGAGAGGGGTACATCCTAACATATCTGACATTCAGGCTATACAGAGCTTGTTTTCTGGCCCTCCCTTGGGTATTAAGAGAATTAATTCAAATCATATGGTAAGTTTGATTTACATTGAATTAATTTACCAGGTCTTTTCCAGTGACTCATATCATGTCCACAAACCGAAGCTATGGTAGTTTCAGTTTACTGTTATGTACTGTAACCAACCCGCACTCTGTCATCTCTGAAATAAGAAAATAAATATCAGTGTCTATCTCCAGAGGCATCTGTGCCCTCTGTTTTTCCTGACTTCCCGTCTCCCAACTCCCATGATTGCCTCTCGACTGAACAGCCACGCCCTAGAGCTGCTACAGCTGGACCGTTCTCTCAGCAGACATGGCCAGCACAAGTTGGGTGACTCCGAGCTGAGACTGGTCAGTGCACATCCCCTGACCTTATTCTAAACATCTACACAATATGCACTATGTGAGTAACATTGATCACATTTCTCACAGCTCTCTTTGTGTGACCAGCACTATACCTTAATGTTGACAGGCCTGCTACGTCAGGGGGCTTGACTCGGGTAGCTTCAGCATCCAACAGTGTCGGGATTGGCTTTCACAGTGGCTTCAATTCTCCTGTCGACTTAAAGGTATTTTTCTCCCCTCTTGCAACACAGTTTTCCGTCATGTAAAGAATGTGTTACCCCTGAGTTGCACAGTAGTATAAGACTTTGGCATGCAAAAGCGACATTATTGCAATGTTTCAAACCTGGTCTCATCTGTGCTATTTGGGTGAGGGTGTGAAGGGCCTCTCCCTGTCATCTGTTTAGCAGGTCGAGACTTGGAAAACTTAGTCATGGTTGTTGGCCTGGGAATGCAATCCATTCCAGTGTGAGCCCTTGCAAAACCAGTCCATATTGTAGGATGTGGTAATAACCAGAACATTGTGATGTGATCAGTGCATCAGAAGACTTGCCCACTCCCTTCACCTCCCAGGTGTGCTGTGGCGGGTTGAGACAAGGCATGGCGATAATTAAGAAATTGAATATCAGGAAATTCAGGGTTAAGATGTGTCATGGAGTTAATTTTGGGGCAGAGGTTAACCTGATTCCTGTTCACCGCATTTGACTAGTAACTGCAAGGGAATCACAAGGTAAAAAAGATCTACCCATTGTTTCCCGACCACAGAGTAAGCCGAGTACTGGTCTAAAAATCAACAGGGATTTGTATTGTTTTGTTGTCCTGTACTACACTTAAGTCGAAAGAAACCAAGGCCATTATTCCTAATTGATCCATGGTAATGATAGTAATGCCTCTGACCCCATTTCTCCAAAGGCGTCTCACGTTGAGTGGGATATGCAAGAAATGTATTTCCACTTCACACAATACACTGTGAAATGGAACAACTGAGCATGTGTACGCTCCTGCTATAAGAACCACTTGTTTATCCTCAAGCCTCTTCTGTATCCCTCCCTGTCCTAGAGTCGGAGGTCTCTCTACTTGTGCACACCATGGTCTTGCTCTCTGTCAACTTCTCTGAAGCCTTACCACCATTGACAAGAAGGAACAAAGAGTGATCGGAAAGTTCCAATCTTTAATCATGCCGAGCAGAGAACTTCAGTTTAGACAGTGTAATGTAACAAGAAATACGACAAATGTGAAAACGTAGCAACTTTTGCAATGCACCCAATGGTCCCATATTTCCAGCTGAATCTAGTTTTATTCTTTTCAAGCTCAGCCATTTGTTTTTGTTTTTTTAACTGGTTTTCCTTCTGAAGAATGAAGCATATAGTTGAATACATATTCTGTCAAAGCTTGTCATTGATACTGGTTAAAAATTTTTAATTGAAAAAGGCCCATTCCAGCTCACATTCACAATATAGAATTTTTGGAGAGCATGTGGTGTTATTTACACAATTATAATTAAGCTTTTTAGACAGTTATGCAAATGTGGATACTACAAATTCTGTATAATTGTGCTTTACATTTAAATGTTTCACTTGCTAACATTTTTTTGTTTAAAAGATGAAACAAATTAAACTGCAAAGCTTTGGTACATGTTTTTCCTCTGAAAAAAATCTATATCAAGTGAGAATAGGAAATATCAATGTGTGCCTTTTTGCTCAACTGTTACCATTCTTTTGAAATGTACGAGTTGTTGGTTTTAATGTTTTTTTTTACTATTTCCAGTTGTTAGATGAATTAACAACCTAAAAGCAGTCTATTGGCCAAAATAAACCAGATGTTGTTCTTTATACAGCCACTCCAGTCATTGTTAACTTTGACCACTGCTAGATAGAAATCTATACGTAATTAGCGAGTATAAAAAAAACTCAAGAAATTCTGCTAACTCCCAAATTTGGTAGAATGTTACTCAAGTGATTTTGCCATAAAATAAGACACTGATTACTTCCATGCAATTTTTTTGTTATACATTAATAGCAATAAAGAACTGAACATGTTTGTATACTTGTATTTTATATTGGCCCGTAGGCTACTTTCAAGGTAAGGAAAGTCGGATAAGAATTACATGACAATGTTTCTCTTATAAAGTAAATACAATGTGTACAAGCATGGAAATCAAATAAGTATTTATGTTATTATATAACATTTGATTTCCATGCTTGTACACATTGTATTTTCTTTAAGAGCAAGTATTTGAAACATTGTGTGTGTGTGTGTATACATGTACGCATATATGCAAACAGCTTGGCCCATAATGGCAGATGCATAAGCATACTAGAAGGCCTCAGTATGTAAGAGATCAACTGAAATCTTTAATAAAACCCTTAGAAATGTGTGAACCAGGATGTACAACAGAACAATCCCTTTAAAAAAACAACATTCTACAGTGGAATGTTCATAAGATTAAACATTTAAGCATGAAAATGTGGAGAGAAAAAAAAGACATGTGCAAATTTCAGACTGTTGCCCTATTTAAATACAATTATACTTTAAAAAAACAACGAGCTAACATTGATATTCTTGGACATTTTCCAGCATTGTTCCTAAGGAATATTATATGAAAGAGAGTAATAAAGAATAATAGGAAATTCAAAATGTTTGGACATAATGACCTGACATTGCAGCCACACCCCTTTTTATTGGCAGAATGATCACATGACTTCGTAGCCACTACGAATGCCTCTCATCAACAAGCATGCGAATACAATGCCCATGATCTGAAACGCAAAACAAAAACATGCATGTGTGTGTGTGAGAAACAAGGTTCTGCAATCAGTGGGCCTTGTGAGCCTAGAATGCATATAGATGTGTATGCTTGCTTGTGGTGGCCTCTTACCTGTAAGAATGCAATCACCAGGGCGGCTACAATCACCCACATGATGTTTGTCTTCAACTGCTGCTCCACAAAAGTCTCACAGCCCTGGATAGTAATCAAAGGAATAAATATCATTCACGACCCATACTGTTCTACGGGTGTTTTTGCTCAAGTACATCCAATCACTGAGTTGTTCTTTACCGTTTGGTGTACTTTGGTCGGATTCGTCATGGTTCCTTTACCACATTTAGCGGTTACGTTGACACAGCACGAGTCTGGAACATCTGTTTTGTTAGGCCCGAATTTTCCCTTCCAATCAGAGGAGCTGTTCATTCCACAGCATTTCAGCTGGATAAAGAAAAGCAAAAATGGTGAGATCATTTCAAATGGTGAGACAGCTCAACAGAGTGATTCGAGCAGGAATTGACAGCATCAGTAGTGAGGTTAAGAAGTTTTATGTGGGGGAAGAATAGTGTCTGAAAGAAGAATATTTCTTCATACAAAGAGATAAGGACATGACTTTGAAGACTAACATTAAGAGAGTTATGTTACAAGGGAGGTGCCAAACCAACTAAAAGTCAATATGAGTTTGAAACGGAGAAAAAAAAGTGGCGTGACAACAAAATGATTTTCTCACTGATACATAAAATGGTTGATACTAACGCTTTCTTGCAGTTTGTCCACAGTCGCCTTGAGTTCCTTAGAGCCATTGTTGTATTTGTTGACCATCTCATTGAGACTTGTTTGGACAATGCCTTTCAGCTAAGTGAAGGGCAGAGACATAGTAAGCGACATTCACAGAAATAAAAAAAAAACTGGCATTGATCAACAATTCCTGTGAGAAAACAGATTAAAGGGTAAACAGTAATTTACAGTCAGTGTCTTCCCAAAATGATTTACGAAATATATACAACATCTTAAATAATGTAAATCATAAATTCTAATGGTTGAGTTTATTTTAGATCTGCCCACAACTGAGTGCATCAAAGTAATCAATTAAAGTGCAGTAGGACCTGCCAATCATAATGCATGTGCATTTTGTGTTATATATCCTTACGGAGCAGGAGGTCCAGATGGATATGGCATTTTGTTTTATATATCCTTACAGAGCAGGAGGTCTAGATAGATATGGCATTTTGTTTTATATATCCTTACGGAGCAGGAGGTCCAGATGGATATGGCATTTTGTTTTATATATCCTTACAGAGCAGGAGGTCTAGATAGATATGGCATTTTGTTTTATATATCCTTACAGAGCAGGAGGTCTAGATAGATATGGTATTTTGTTTTATATATCCTTACGGAGCAGGAGGTCCAGATATATATGGCATTTTGTTTTATATATTCTTAGGGAGCAGGATAGATATAGTAAAATTGTGTGTACTAAACAAACAGAAGGGAAAAGGGTCCAAAATTGACATTGTTTATTATTGATAGCCTCTAATTAGTTCCAGACTATTTAAACTAACTTTGCGATGGTTGTACACCAGCAAAAGATAATTGGCTTCCAGGCACAAGACCAGATTATGGGGTGAATGACTGTATCAAGGAAGCAAGCTTTAAAGACCCTAATCTAATTCTCGCATTGCATTTAATGAGGCTTGAAACCAAGGCAAAAAAGAAACATGCCAATTCATCATCACTTTAAAAGCAGAAAGGATTGATACTAGACATTCTGTAGCCTGTAGACGGTTTACTTGCTATACTTGCTGTATAAATGCCTTGATGTGTAAAAAAATATTAGTATACTCACGTTCCCTCTGAAGACATATCCAGCGATGGCTGCGCCAATCTCAACGATAACGATCAAACTCAGAAGGATAGAGAACTTAATAGAAAAATAAATAGATATTAAGCTCCTGGAAAATTCTGTATTTTCCATAAAGATTTTTTTTTTCTTTTGTCTGGATGGTGGAAAAAAAACATTTACAACCAAATGACAGTAACGTAGCAGTGTCAAGACAGTTGGTTCAGACGGATTTGCCACAGCAACAAAGAAACTGTTCATACCGGTTTAAGGTTTTAATAATGTAACCATTAACCAGTATATAATAGCAATATGACACCCCTGTATAGTGGTATATTGGCCACCCCCTTTGACCTAACGGAACATACCATGGTGACCATGCAATAGCTCTCTTTCCAGGCTCCACAGCAGCCAAAGAAGGCGATGAAGAAGACAATGACTCCGACTGCGATGATGACAATGGGAGCTGATGAAGCCGAGGCATTTTTGATCACCAACGTGTTGTTGACAACCACCTGAACCAAGACACCCACTATTATCATAGCCAGGCCACACAGCTGGGGAAATAAAGACACAGAAGAATACATGATTAGACGTTGGCGAAATGGGCTCCATTCACTCACAGGCTTCTATCACATCAGAGATAATCACACAGCAAAACATGCATTTGGCATTATTCCTATTTTTTATCCTTATTTTATTTAAGTAAGACTGAGATCATTCTTATTTTCAGCTACAATCTGTGAGAATTACAATTTGAAATTCCTTGCTCTGGGTCAGAATGCTACAAAAACTACTACCAAAGGACACAAAAAGAAAAGACATTAGAATCTTTCCAAGGCACAAAATAAATATCATCCAGGCTGTGTAAGGGCCACCGAAAGGTGACAGCAAAGTAGCCAATAAGTACTCAGCATACGTGGGTTATCCTTTAATACTGTTGGAAAAGCATTACACATGACTACCTGTACCTGATGAAGCTGGCTGAGAGAATGCCAAGCACTCGTCAAGACAAGACAAGTGGCTACTTTGAAGAATCTAAAATGTAACTGTAATTTTTTTATTTTAACTACATGTGTTATTTTGAACAGCATTTATTTCGTTTTTACCTCTTGTAACCACATCCGTGTCCAAGTGATTTGAGGGCGCAATGCTTCGGTAGCGCCGGAAGTGATCTCTCGCGCATGTACGTCACTCATTGTTTACGGAAGTGTTACCTTTCACTGTGAAGATCTTTTAGACGGTTTAAACATCCCGGATAAGCGCAAATTAGTACCATTTTAATTAGCCGTATTACCTACAATCTCTTACTTACGCGAGAGAGATCACTTCCGGAGCATTACGGCGCTTGCGCAGACTGAAGCGATGCGCCCTCAAATCACTTGGACACGGATGTGGTTACAAGAGGTAAAAACGATATAAATACCGTTCGTTTTCTCACTCCAACCGCTCGTTTAGTGTCTCAGGCCATCAATGTGTACTTACATTTGTGAGTAATTAAATCATGTTTAATTTTGACTTCTCTGTGCATGGTCTTTGAGGTGGGAAATTCGTGACCATAGACCTGCATTATATGACTGGCAGACAAGAACGGTTTTACCTAAAAATATCAAAATTTAAACTACTGCGGAAACAAAGACACCTACATCTTGGATGCCCTTGGGGTAAGCTAAAACATATCAAAACTTTTTTTCAAAGAGAACTATTCCTTTAACATGTGCCCTTGTTAGGAGATGATTGACATTAGTCGCTTTACCTGCGAGTGGTCATAATGTTTTGAGTTTTCAGTGTACATTATATTTGTTTATATGCCAGGTAAAAGACTTAACTAAATAAATAATGTCTTGTTGCAGTTCTCCCAGCTAAGGTTGAACCAGCAATTACTGAGTTAACAGACTTAGGGTTATCGCTTTTTCCACCGAGGCACTGAGTGGTGCAGAACTTTAATAATTTACTAAATTCAGTTTGTATGCAGATAGTATCATTTCCTCACTCATATTCCCTTAACATTCGATTTTGGATGAAGATCTGTAAACATTTAATAATAGCCTAAATTACTTTGGGGGCAACTTCTTTCATGCTACCATGCCTGGTCTGGTCCATATAAAAATTATGACAGAATAATTTGAATATATATCCATAGGACGTCAAGATAAGATGTGTAGAACACTAATCCTTTATGTCCAAGAACTAATTATAATACCGACACAGAAATGGTGGTTGTTTAGAAACTACCAATGGGTAGTTGAAAGGTGTTCATGTAACTTGAAAGGTGTTCATGTTTTAAAAAACACATTTAATTTTGACAATCAAATTCTTAATTAACTTTTTAAACATAATAATAAAACTTAGCAAACTGGCTAGGTACTTTCGCATGCTTTAAAACCGTCAAACAGTTAGTATGAAATCACTTTCATTTCATACTACTGCGTCATAAATGTTTTTGATATAATCCAAAACTTTGGCCACATATATAGCCAAAATTTCAACTACGGTAATCAGACTTCAGGAATCGAAATCAACTCCTGGACAAGATAGCCTAGGTTAAATGTTAACTACAACAGGAATAACCCAATAAAGGAAAATACATAACAGGTAAATTAAATAAAAATAACTTCGCTCTTTAAATCCTAGTATATTTAGTCCCAGCTACAGCACTTAATTCATCGGCAAGCATAGGTAACACCAGTGTAAATATTTGGCATGGGTTAGGAATTAGATTAGTCACTGCCTGGTTTTATATAGTGTAGAGGTAGGTAAACAGATGCATGAACACGATAGCATACAATAGTCATGTAAAAAAAAAAAATCATTTTCCATTAGACACCAGAGAGGAAGAAAAGGTGTGCTATTTTGTCAAATGTTATAGAGCAATAAATTAAGACTGTATTACTATTTAACCGGAGAGATCTTAACTTTTTACGTAAAGGCCTTGTAACAGTGACTGCCAACCAGTAAAAAAAAAAAAGAACAAGTCACATGATATTGTCAGAACACTGAACTGATCACAAGACTCCGCTACAACCCTCTGACTCTCTTCCTCTCTCTCTCTCTCACACTCTCACCCTTCATCTCACTTCCACTAAAGAACAACTTCTCTCGTGCACATTCTCTAACTTCTAACTACCCCAGCTTCTTCAGATCATTACTTCGTGAAGAGTAAAAAGATAATCAGGAATTTTGAAGGTCAATTTAATAGTTTAATATTCCTCCTACTGTTGTCACTGATGATGTCTGTATGACACATTGAGAAACTAGTAAAATAGTAGCCACAGACAGTGAGTGGGCACTAAACTGCAGAAAGGAAGGAAATTGTATTAATGGGTGTTTCCTGGATCAGCCGACAAACTCCGGCACAGTGGACTTACAACAATAAAATAACCAAGTGACTAAGTGCATAGTCATCAAGAGTAGGTAAAATCATTATAAAACCCCAAACTAGCAATAGGCTAGTTATCTACAAGTATAAATGTGTTTATTGACAAACCAGGTGTAACAAAATTTAAGAAAGTGTATGAAGCAGGATGAATTTCTCAAACAAAAATAACTTCTGAAAAATGCATGTACAACTTTCACAGCCATTTGTATGAGGTTGAGGAAATGAAAACCCTAAATTGATGACGGAAGTGTTAAGATACATTTCTTTTATCAAGATGGACTCTGCCGTATACTTGCCATGAGTCGACACGATAGACCTCACAGGACAGAAAAAAAACACATCCTTGCCAGTGAGAATTTCACGTTGATTACTCACCCAAAAGATAAAGTTGAAAAAGAAGAGTAGGTACTTCACACATTTCAATCCCCCCTCGACACTCATGGTTAGTCTGGATCAGGTCCTTTGGATCAACAAGGAAAAGTAAATGTTAACTACAGAGACCACGAAGATGATAAATGACAAGAACTAAAGGATGTTGTGTCGTTTCAGGATATCCTTTAAGTAACATCATCTTCGTCTGGGTGTATATAGCAATGATCCCATTGGACTGCATCACAAACTGTTGGTATGACATACTGATAATAATGCTTGAATGAAAGGTCAATATTGACAAATAGGACATCAATACTTTGCATGTGTTAGGCCTGATACTCATTGTGTCAATAATTACAGGAGCAATCTGTTTGACTAGCAAACTCGGACTTTGCTGTTGAAATACACTACTTTTCAATAGACAGAGAAAACATAAATGCATAAGTATGTGACGTCCTGTCACAGTGTCACAGGCGGTGAAAATCCTTTTTCATAAAAACAATTATCAGATGAACTCTACACAATGTAACCATATTTTTTCAAAGAATTACATTTGGTACAAATTTATCAGTTTGGATCTGAAGTAGTTACTATAGCGGTGGTTCTTAGCCTTTTCAGTTCCTGTACCACCTACATATATTTGCTCTGCTCTGAGCACCCCTAAAGTACCACCCTATGTTAATGACATTACAATTAGTAGGCCTATGGTGTCATGAGTGTGCTCAAGTACCTCTTGTTGTTAAGCCAAGTACCCCCAGGGACCCTCGTACCACTGTACTATATCACCGAGACACAACTGAGCCAATCGTTCTCAAACCTCACCTCAGGGACCTATTCAATAACAATCACAACTGATTCAACTTGTTAACTAACTTATCAAGCCCGTGACAATATGTATTGAACGAACTCGTTTAATGTTCTAACATTATACGTATGACGTAGGGGTCCCAGAAGTTTGAAAAACATTACATCCTGCAAGATAGCCACGCCGAGTTGACTGAAATCAAGATGTAGACTACGAGCCATATTAACAGCTGCGACAGTTATACCGTGTAATAACAGGCAATATGAACAAATAACTGGAAGCTATGACTCCTCCAAACACGACAAACAGTTCGACCTACCGGGAAACACGGTTCATACGAGGGCGATGAATACAACGCAACTATTGTAGTAACTAAATGTGAACTAGTTATGTCGTAGGCCTATGTCATTTTGTGTCTAACGAAGTTACGATTTAAGAAAACAACGGTCTTTTTGTTAGACTAAAGCCTTTAATGTGTAAAGCGGTACAGTTATCGCTTCTGGTGTCGTTCAATTATTCTACAAAAACAAAGATGTCTTTATTTGCTGTTTACTATACTTTTGAAATTATGAGTGATCTGGCAAACAACATAGGAAATTAAATAATGTAATCGACAAAGAAACTACAACGTACCTTTTATTACTTTTAGGTGGAGGCGACGAAGAAACTCAAGGCGTTGGCAATGGTTAGATTATGGAAACAAGTTGGTTGACGACGCATTTTGATCTATAAGCTCCTCCCTGCTTAGCACACTCTTGGTGAAAATGTGCTATCGTAAAATTTAGTGCAAACAGAACATTTATTTTGGACATAATATAAATGTTGTGATGGACATAATTTTAGTCTTGTGGTTGAGTTTAGGTTTACATTTACATTTTTGAAATAATGTTGTCATCTCCTAGACCCGTTGGTCTTCAACCTGTCGTAGGGAAAGTCAATATGTATTATAGAGCAAGCCCAATTAAATCAATTAGTCAACTACCCAGCCCTTGATTGTTCTGGCACGGTATTGTTCCACAATACAACAAAACTGTGAGAAGTCTGATGATACTCAGAAGAGACCTAATTCCCTAGACTGTAAAATGATTTATGTTACAGAAGTTTGTCCATTTTCGTCTATTAGGTCCTAAAACAATTTGCTTATCCTGTTAGAGTTATTGAAAATCAGCTCTTATTTTACTGTAAAACATATTGTGTGCGTGCGTCTAATTAAAGTGTAAAAGTTACATCACACCCTGCTGACTTGGGGCAGTGTTACCAGTTCACTGGTTAATTCCGAGATATAGTTAGTCATTGGCTTTTTCTCAGTAGAATTGTAATGAAAAATACATGAATCAGATGGAAGTTAACACCCAAGAGAAAAATTATCTGACATCTCAAAAGTTGTGAAGCATGGAGAGGAATTCATTAAAGACACATAGTGATTCACAATTGGTTTCATACATATCATGTAATGACATATCATAAGGCTATCTCCAGTGAAGGTTATGTTAATATATTTTTTATATTTGGCTTCCTCTCTTCAATTAAAATTATGTCAAAAGCTAAAAATGTATTTAATATGAAATTAAGAATGAAAATATAACAGGTACATAAGTATTCCCAGCCATTGATCTATACATTGTTGAAGCACCTTAAGCAGAAATTACAGCCTTTGTGAGTATGATGCAACAGGTTTTGGCACACCTATTTTGGGCATTTTCCACCATTCTTCTTTGCAGGACCTCTCAAGCTCTATCAGTTTGGTTGGGGAGCATCGGTGCACAGCCATTTTCAGATCTCTCCAGAAATGCTCAATCTGGTTCAAAGCTGTATGGATGGTACTGTAGGTGATGAGCGGTGATTGGTCTCCTCCAGATATGACGCTTGGCATTCAGACCGAAGAGTTCTATCTATGTTTCTTCAGACCATTGTTTCTCATAGTCTGAGAGTCCTTCAGGTGCCTTTTGGCAAACTCCAGACGGGCTGTCATATGCCCTTTACTGAGATATGGCTTTTATCTGGCCACTCTACCATACAGGCCTGATAGGTGGAGTGCTGCAGAAATGGATGTCCTTCTGGAAGGTTCTCCTCTCTTCACAGAGAAACACTGGACCTCTGTCAGAGTGACCATCAAGTTATTGGACATCTCCCTGACTAAGGCCCTTCTCCCCTGACCGTGCTGTTTGGCCATGTTTGGCCAGGTGGCTAACTCTAGGAAGAGTCCTGGTGGTTCCATTTACGGATGATAGAGCGCAGCATTTATGGAGGCCACTGTGCTTATTGGGACCTTCAATGCTGCAGAAATGTTTCCTGTACGCTTACCCTGATCGGTGCCTCCATACAATCCTGTCTCAGAGGTCTACAGACAATTATTTTGTGCACTGACATGCACTGTCAAGTTTTGTACCTTACATAGACAGGTGCAATAAGGCTGTAACATAACAAAATGGGAAAGAAGTGAAGCGCTGTGAATACTTTCCGGATGCACTGTAATGGAGTAATGAACATACTATTAGCTCACTCCACAGCTACTATTGAAACGTTGCTGATGAGGGTAGTAGAATAAAAAAAAGGCCAGTCATGAAATCTGAGTCTTGATATAATGCATCTTAATTAATAGGGAAATAATCACATTTTGTACTCATTTATGTCACCTGAAAAACATAACAGATGTCAACTGAAACATTCTAAGATGACTTTTCACATGTAATTTGATAGGAAGAATGACTGGACTTTTTTTTACTTCTCCAAACAATGAAAGGGGCTGAGCAAATGAGCGATTGGCCTATACCATGGAGACACAGTTATGGTGTAAGTGACATGGCACTTCTAAAGGTGAGTTGTGACATGTTCCATGAAATTATTACCATTCTATTGTGTTTGGTTGAGCAAATTAGAAATGAATACTGCATATGTGATTTCCTGTTCTCTTGTTTTACCGAGGGAGTCAGCAATTTCCCTTTCCCTTTGCACAACTTACAGTAGTAAAAATGTCAAGTACATTGGGTAGAAGTCTGCATGTATACCAGAAGGTATCTCTGTCTTTTAGTCATGTTATATCACATTATCATTCTACATAACAAAAGGGCTTAGTCTGCTTAGTGAAAGCATTATTCATACCCATTTTTTTACTTAACACTCATCGGTCTGATAATCTATGCGTCTGTTAATCTAATCTATGCGTAATCTATAAGGTTGAGGTTTAAAGGAAAAACTAAAATCCACCACAAACAGGTCAAATCTGTGGGCACACAGGGCAAAAACACATGCCTATCTACTTTGCAACATGTGATTTGACCCCGTTCCAAACCTTTTGAGTTAGCCCTTTTGGCAACATTGAAGACAGTTGTCTGAGACACTTACCTCTTCTAAACTTGCTGGAAGCTAGCTTGAACAGCCAAGTGAACTTACAATCCGGGTCATGGAACCATCATAATTGTTGTCAAACATGCTGGATCTATCAGTTAAGCTTCCTTCACAAACAGGTAACCCAGCCCTACTTGGTGCTTGACCTTTCAGCCATCTGCTCGGCAAACAAATATAATTAGGCTCCTTGACAACATTCCAAACATTTGAACTATATAAACGTTACCAATTATGCAACCCTCATCAGCAACGTTTTAAAGTAGCTGTGGAGTGAGCTAATAGTATGTTATTTACTCAATTACAGTGCATCCGGAAAGTATTCACAGCGCCTAACTTCTTTCCCATTTTGTTATGTTACAGCCTTATTGCACCTGTCTATGTAAGGTACAACAGTAGACAGTGCATGTCAGTGCACAAAATAATTGTCTGTAGACCTCTGAGACAGGATTGTATGGAGGCACCGATCAGGGTAAGGGTACAGGAAACATTTCTGCAGCATTGAAGGTCCCAATAAGCACAGTGGCCTCCATAAATGCTGCGCTCTATCATCCGTAAATGGAACCACCAGGACTCTTCCTAGAGTTAGCCACCTGGCCAAACATGGCCAAACAGCACGGTCAGGGGAGAAGGGCCTTAGTCAGGGAGATGTCCAATAACTCGATGGTCACTCTGAAAGAGGTCCAGCGTTGCTCTGTGAAGAGAGGAGAGCCTTCCAGAAGGACAACAATCTCTGCAGCACTCCACCTATCAGGCCTGTATGGTAGAGTGGCCAGATAGAAGCCATTTCTCTGTAAAGGGCACATGATAGCGTGTCTGGAGTTTGCCAAAATACACCTGAAGGACTCTCAGACCATGAGAAACAAGATTCTCTGGTCTGATTAAACAAAATTGAACTATTTGGACTAAATTCCAAGCGTCATATCTGGAGGAAACCAGGCACCGCCCATCAACTACAGTACCATCCCTACAGTGAAGGCTTTGGGGATGTTTTTCAGTGCCAGGAACTGAGAGAATAGTCAGGACTGAGGGAAAGATGACTGCAGCAATGTACAAAGACTTCCAGTTTGAACATCTCTGGAGAGATCTGAAAATGTCTGTGCACCGATGCTCCCCAACCAAACTGATAGAGCTTGAGAGGTCCTGCAAAGAAGATTGGGGGAAAATGCCCAAAATAGGTGTGCCAAACTTGTTGCATCATACTCACAAAGGCTATAATTTCTGCTTAAGGTGCTTCAACAAAGTATAGATCAAAGGCTGGGAATACCTGTTATATTTTCATTCTTAATTTCATAGTAAAGAAATTTTTTGCTTTTGACATAATTTTAATTGAAGAGAGGAAGCCACAAATAAAAATATATATATTAACATAACCTTCACTCGAGATAGCCTTATGATATGTCATTACATGATATGTTTGAAACCAATTGTGAATCACCATGATGTGAACCCTTTCAAATTTGCCATCATGAGTACAGCCCCCAGTCTATGATGAATTCCTTATTAAATAAGATTCATTTTATCAAGACTCAAATTTCAAGTAATTTTAGTTGACATAACGATTGATTTTCCAGAATCTGACGAGGCTAATGTTTTGTTCCCTGAACTATACCCTAATACGGATTAGGTCATTTGCTTCTCAATATAGTTACACCTGCTGCTCATGTGGAATGGCGCAGTCAAGCCATGGAGTTACACCACGTTTGATTTGCAGGGACATTGTATCCTACATGTTATGTGATTGGCTGGTTCTTCTGTAACAAGAACCACGTGTTCTTTGTGTAGCCTCGTCTTCTGTCATGGCGGGATACATAAAAAGAAGAAATGGAGACCTCGTTGAAAGTGCAAAGCCATTCGTTTTACTTATTTCATTTTTGTCTATTTTAAATGTAAATGAAACAACAGGTAGGATTGCTCTGTTTTTACGCTCGGTAACTCTGTGGAAGAATAATATCTTTTCGTGTGCTACTAGCAATGTATTACGAGTGTAGATGTTTAGCATTAGCCGAAAGGGAAACTACTGTTGCTAAAGCTTTGGCTAGTTAACTACTTGAGATAGTTAGCTGTGAAATTAACATTAGCAAGATACAGTAATCTATCGGTATATACCCAGGTGAGATTAAACATAACAAAATGCAAACCCAGTACCTAGGTTATAAACTGCTATGTATGATTGACTTCCAGTCCACTCCATGTAATTGTATGGATCCCAAACTTGGCAGCGGCTATATGTGGTCCTACTGCCAGACTAAAATAATCAAATGCAGAAAAACATGCATTCGTTACAGATACAAGTTAGTTTGTTTCTTAAGACCAATGACTTTTATATTAACTCACTACTTTTACTATAACTCACCAAGAAAGACGGTACATCCAAGTTAGTCTTTACAATAGCTTAAGCCATCTGCTCCCAACTAAAGCCATGGTCTGTTTCTGGTATCTGACAAACACAAATTTCAGAAGCCGTGTTCTGGTGTCTACTATATTGCTACAATAATGACACAAATGTATTGGCGTTTTACAGGAACGAAGATCAGTGTAATCAATATCAAAGATGGCCAAGAGTCTGCTAAAATGGGGTCTAGTCACTACTGCTACCTCAATCCAATTGTCCCAGGCTGGAAGGAAACATGGACAAGATTACAAGTAGGAAATGTCCTTAAATGTCTGCGCTTTCTGTCTTTTTCTGGCATGACAATGCTTGATATGGAGTTGGCTTGATGGCAAAGTCTGACATTAACCCAGCCAAAGAGAAATGTGTTATTTGTAAGAGAGACCGTTTTTGTCTAGCTGTTGCCAATGTCTTGTATTATTCACAACAGATCAGAGTATGGAGCTCAAAACAGTTAAAGGTGACCATTGCGGAGGATGAGGAGAAGCTGCAGGAGCTGGAACACTTTAGCGTCTGGGGTCTGATGCGGTACCTGATGAATGAGCAGACAAACGAAACCACCATCAGCATCAGTCTGTTTAGCACGAAGACCTGCTTCAAGATTGACCCCATTGACCCTGCAGCAGAGTACACTGTGAAGCCCATCCGAAGTAAATAATGGGAAGGAGGGTGCGGTTCAGTTGGGTTGTAGCTGCAAACGTAAAATGGATTTTAATGTGAATTCTGTGTTTGCACCTGCAGGCTTTGACATCTTCTTGTTTCTGACATTCCTGGCTGGAGTTCTGTTGTTGGTTTTTGCGGACTCACTCAGCAGGTGTGACTCGATATGTATTCACCCATTATCCTCAACGTTGATTGGCAGCTCCGTATAATCTGTATGGTATGCTTTATTTTTGTGTTTTCTTTCGGGGTTTGTTTCTTGTGTGTGTTTTGTTGTTGTTGTCAAACAGGAGCCAGGTATTTTATTACTCTGCTGGGATGAGCACAGGGATGATCGCCTCCCTCATCATCCTGATCTTCATTATGGCTCGCTTTTTGCCCAAGGTAATATGTTTATTCTTTATGTATTTATTCGTTATGCTTTTTGCCCAAGGTAATATGTTTATTCTTTATTATTTTTTGCCCATGGTAATATGTTTATTCTTCATTTATGTTTATTCTTCATTTATGTTTATTCTTCATTTATGTTGATTCTTTATTTATGTTGATTCTTTATTTATGTTGATTCTTTATTTATGTTGATTCTCTATTTATGTTTATTCTTTATTTATGTTTATTCTTTATTATGTATTTATTCGTTATGCTTTTTGGCCATGGTAATATGCTTATTCTTTAGATTGTGTGATTGTATGGAATGGAGGCATGCCGTATTTATAGTTCTCACATCTTGTTTTTTTTCCCTCTTAGAAAAGCCCATTCTATATGGTGATAGTTGGTGGCTGGTCTTTCTCAGTTTATATCATCCAGCTGGTGTTCAGGAACCTGCAGCTGATACTAAGGGAGCACTGGCACATTGCCTTTGGTATGTATTGCTAATAAGAAATCACATTAGAGAATGTAATGTTAGTCAAATAACTGCCCCCGATTTGAATTGATTGTTTATCTCTGTGTACCTTAGGCTATGCTGCGGTGGTGGGGTTTATCAGTTTTGCCGTGTGCTATAGACATGGCCCTCTAGTGGAAGAGAGGAGCATCAACATACTGTCTTGGACACTGCAGTTGTTCGGCCTGCTGCTGATCTATGCTGGGATTCAGGTACAGCAAGTAGCATTGGCCATCATCGTTGCTGCATTCTGCTCGAAGAACTTGGATTACCCCGTTTCATTGGTCCTTTGTGCTTGGAGGTGGGTGTTTGTTTTTGTAGTATCACCTTCAATGTGACATGTGAAGTGGTCCGCTTGTGTAATGTGCAGCTGTCTTCTGCAGTAAAGTCAAGCCGACACTGCGATGGAAGCCGGAGCCTCGTAGGATGCTGACTGAGGAGGAGTTCCAGAGACAGGGAGAGGAGGAGACGCGACGCGCACTGGAGGAGCTGAGGAAGTACTGCAACAGTCCAGACTTCAGCACCTGGAAAACAGTCTCTAGACTTCAGTCCCCAAAAAGGTGACCAACCACGGCGTTGCCCATTATTGATTGTTATTATTTCAATAATCTTGTGGCAAACTCTGATTGTCAGTGCTTTAACAATCTAGTTTGTGAATGCTGAATATAAAGGTTAGCTATTAGGATTGGGGTGAACGTTGTCTTTTTACTGTCAACTAGTGACATTGCTGTGGCCTTTAGTTTGTTTTAACTGAAGGTATGGTGTGTGTGGTACCGATGCTTAGAATAAAGAAAATCTTCCGATCCACAGGTTTGCCGATTTTGTGGAGGGCTCACCTCACCTGATATCAAATGAGGTTTCTGTGCATGCACAGGAATACGGATCTTTCTTTGAGGATGATTTCTTTGACACAGATGAGGAATATGATGATGACATTGAGGAGAATATAGTGAATACCTTGAAAATAGATGAAGACCTTGGATGGAACAACAGAGACTTATGAAGACGGATGGTTTTTTTCTTTCCATAGCAAGGCTTTCAGCCCACACAGCTTTCCTATAAGCCTAAGACTTGTGTTCACGAATCACTATGGAGACAGTGGAATTTGAAAACCCGAGATGGTGTCTTGCATTCAGGTTGTTCATACTGTAGATTGCCGATGGCGACATCCAGATTTGTGCCAGTCTCTGAGTGAGAACTGTGATTCGGCCGTCTGTTGACAAAACATTTGACACGAGGAGTATATTAGAGAGCATTAGTTAATGAGGTAGCCAGCTTTGATAAACCACAATTTACTTGTTTGTTCTGGTTCATTATCTGCATGGACTTTTGACCAATCACATAATTTCACGTTATACCTTTTAAACAACTGATTTGTCTAGTCAAAGAAAGGCTAAGTAGAAAATAAAAATCTGAATCAGACTGCCTGAGTAAAACTATTCCAGAAATTAAAAGGTATATTTATTAATCTACCTGCCTGTCATTATCATGCTTTGTAGTATTCCCGTTCACAAGAGACATTGTATGATGGTGACTAAGAGATTTCTTTCTTTCTTGGATTCCTGTTTTTTGTCATTAGTAAAGAGCATACCTAGGTTTGAAGGTATGCTAATGTAAAATGGTTGTCTTGGTATTGCTAGTTTTAGATGACTGCTATTTTGATACATGTTTAGGTGAATGGTGCATGTGAGTTTGTAGTGAAGTATTTGAAACATGCTTAGAACGTTTATGACAGATGTTTGTGTCAATATGTTAAACAATGCAATAATTATTATTGCGGTGATTTTGCTGACTTTAATTCAGCCTTAATCTATTAAACCCGATCGTTGGCCAGATTTACCTGAATAATGTTTGTATTGCATTTGAAGTGCCCCATTTTGTCAGTATGTGTCACGTGGCAACATGGTTATGTTGGCATCCATTTTTTTCATATTAAGATTTCTTGGTTTCATATCACAAGCATTACTTTAAAATATTTGACAAACAGGTAAACATGTTTATCATATTTTCATGCTGTGAGATATTTATGCAATAAAGCCCAGTTCGGGTATGGTTTATAGCCAAGATACTATAAACAAGGTCCATTCTTAGGCACAGTGTGAAGCAGAGTTTTGGATGAAGCTCTTGAACCTATAGGTGCCGTATTATCACCATTAACCCGTTATCCATGCAATTAATAGAGAAACAACTTCAACTTGTGTACCACAGAATTCAGTGTTCAAACTACTGGTTGGATTTGTTACTCTGTTGTGAAATTTGGTGCAGACACTACCTTTACAGATCTGGGCCCAAGCGTGCAGATTTAGGATCAGGTATGCTTTGGGCCTTGTGACAAGATGCTTTACTGTAAACAAGCATGTTGATGTCAGTAAATGTATTGTAAAACACCTTGACACAATTTTCACCAGTGGAATTTCCACTTTAAAAGGGGAATATCGAGAAGAAACCGCTAGAAAGATGGTGATATTGAATGATGTATTGTCTGTATGAGAGTTGTGTTAACTACCGCACACAAACAGGGGGCACCATATACATCTTATTTGCAGAAGAGTATATTTCATCTATTGTGGAAACTGATAATATGATTAGATGCAGAGAATTACTTGATATATGATTACATGCAGAGTGGCTGTCAAAAGTGAAATCAAAATGTATTTTTACAACTGAATAACCCAAAAAAGTCAAGTTTAAATATATCCCACCTAGAAATGGTTCCTTATGATTTACAAATACAAAACATAAAATAATTGTCTGCCTTCACCCCCTTCAGTCAAAATGTTGCTACGGCACTTTTGGCAGCACTAACAGCCATGCAATTAGGTTATTTTTACGAGCTTTGCTAGATCCCATGCGCTCTTGATAAGATTATCTTCAAGTAACCTGATCCAAGTTTTCTAGCTAACCATTTATCATTCCCTCAATCCTCACCAGTTTCCCAGTGCCTGCTGTTCTAAAGCAACCCCACAGCATGATGCTGCCACCACCATGCTTAATGGAAGGGATGTTGTTCTCAGGATGATGTTCGGGGTTGGGCTTGCATACAACTTGACATTTACATAACATTTACATTTTAAAAGTGATCAGTTGTGTCAACTGATTTTTTTGTGGAAATCTGTTACCAGAAATAGGTTGAGTAACTTTACTCATAGTGTTTCAGTTAGCCATTGCCACCATTAGAAATCTAAAAACTGTTTGATATACCTATATCACATTCCATATTGGCAGGTCACAAATAAATATACATATTTTCTCAAATAACAAATACCTAATATGTAGGACTTGTTACATTTTCAATTTTGGAAATGATACATTTTTATTATTGATCTACACAACATATTCAATAACATTTAGAAAATATAATTCAGTATTTTTTCCCTAAAGATCTGCAGAGAGTGCGTTATTCTCCTAAAAAAGCCTTTCCAGACCTAGAGTTTCCCAGCAGAATGTTGCCCAGATCATCGCCCTCCCTTAATCGGCTTGCCGTTTCCCGACAGTGCTGCCTGGTGCCATCACTTCCCCAGGTTGTTCCACTGCTCCAATATACAGTTCTGCTGCTCGCGCGCCCATTATAGGACCTTTCTGCACAGGGGTCATGGGCACTCCCATCTTCGGCTACACCACCGCATTCGCATGTGACACCTGTTGGTTCAGACCAATTGGCAAAGCCTTCGTTGACCTCACGCATCAATGAGTTTTGGCTGCCCAACAATCTGTCTACAGTTTGTCTTTCATTGGAGCACTGTGAGCACCCCACAAGCCTTGGCTTTTCAGAAATGCTCTGATCCAGTCATCTAACCATAACAATTGTCAAAATCACACATCTTTACTTATGGCAATTTTTTCTCCAGTCAATACATTGGCTATGAAAACAAATTGTTTGCTCACCATTTATCTACCTAAATATGTGCCCTTATTAGGAAATGATAAATGTTATTCAGCGTATTCTGTGTCATGTTTTATCAGTGTCCACTACTATTCAGAAGTTTGGGATCACTTAGTAATATCCTGGTTTTCGATGAAAACATAAGTAAATGAGTTTGAATAGGAAACAGGAAAAATTATTCTAACATTGAGTCGTTGAGAATCCTCTATTGCAGCAATTACAGTCTTGCAGTCCTTTGGCGTTCTAGTGGTCAATTTGTTGAGATCATCTGAGGAGAATCCCCCAATGCTTCCTGAAACACCTCCCACAAGTTGGACTGGCTTGATGAGTACTTATGTACCATACAGTGAAGCTTCTCCCACGACAGCTCAACAGGCTTAAGATTTGGTGACTGTGCTGGCCACTCCATTATGGAGAGAATACCATCTTACTGTTTTTTCCTTAAATAGTTCTTGCACAGGTTGGAGCTGTGCTTTGAGACATTGTCCTGTTGTAGGTGAAAATTGTCTCCAATGACGGCCGCCCACAGAGTATGGCATGTAGTAGCAATTTGGAGTGGTAGTCTTCTTCATTATTCCTTTTACCCTGTCCAAATCTACCACTTTACTACCACCAAAGCACCCCCAGACAGTCACATTGTCTCCACCATGCATGATAGATGGCGTCAAGCACCATTTTTCTTTGTATTGGCCGTGGCGTTGACGAAAAGTTAGATTAATACTTTGTTAATAAAGTAAAAGGTTTTAAACCAGACACTGCAAAAGGAATTCCCCTTCCAGCCTAACACAAAGCAAAAACCTAAAATTTTGTTGCTTACCAATAGTTGATGATACATGGTGGCCAAGTTGCTTTATTGACTTACAATGCTTTTGAAAATCATCATTACCACATTTTAGTGTTGCTTTTTAACTCAACAGCTGACCCTAATGTAATTTGCATTCCAGACAGTAGGGGCAAATCACGCAACCCCATATTAGACTCTGCAGACTGATGAGGCCATTACATCATTTGCAAGTGCTTCCCAGGTAAACAAATTGGCATGCTCAACAGCGTAGTCAAATTATGACACAGGACACCATTTCCCCCCTGCCACTTCCCCCAAGAAGACAGCAAACACAACGACTCACTACGAAGACACCTTTATCATTACAATGCAAACATTGGAGAAACCTGAGCCCGCTTAGGCAGATGTGGGGGAACCCCTTCCAGGCTATCAGCACTCTGGTGGAGTTAGTGTAGCCCCCTCACATGGCCTCATGGAAATCACTTGGAGTTCCCCAGAATCCCCAGAGCTCACAGCCGTGCCCACACACAGGCAATTTGAGAATTTACATGATGGTTCGGACCCCTTAACACACCGCAATGTTGCAATACTCCCAGCTGTGTTGTAAAGATTTAATCACTCCCCTTAGGTTTCCCTCTATATCATAAAAAATTACCACATCCATTCAAGGAAATCAATGCAATAATTTAACTTCGTCGTCCGTTTGTGTGGGTGTGTACATAATGCAAGTGGATGGACTAATATAATACAAATATTGATTTTTTTTTGGCTATATTTCCAATTAATTAATTGTGATGCTGTAGGTATATCATTAGGCATTTATTGAGAACATACACATGGGAACTACTCGCCAATAAAAGTAAAGATGAATTGATTAGTCACCAAACTATAAAACGGGGCGGCCATCTGAAAAATGTAAGGCACTGCGAAGACATCCAAACTTTGTAATCATAAACTGTAATGTGTGGACATGTATAGACAATCATATGATTTCAAAGTGATGATGAACACATTATAGTTATTTCAAGAAAAGATGTCAAAAATGTCACCTGACCAAAGAGATGTTTGAAGACACACGCCCATTGCACAGATACATCATGAATGTTTAAAAGGTGAAAACAAATACAGTGAAATGAAGCAAAGCAGCCACATAATATCTCTTAATCATATGGCTTGGCATTGAGAGTGCGTTTACGTTCCCTTGTCTTAAGTCACGGAAGTAAGAGGAACTGCAATAAAAACAATGTCCTTTAATCAACATCATGTCGTCACCGAAGATGTTTTCTTCACTTCCATCTTTGGGCATAAATACAATATAAATCTGATATTATCCATTTGTGTCAGTACCTATTGATCCCAAAAATCCGTACTCCATGGAACAGGGGCAGCTTGGGAAGGAGGACACTGAGGAGAGATCCCGTATTCACCAGGAAATGTGTGGCATCATATTTGGTGTAGAAACTGGCAAGAATATACCTGAAGAATAAACAAATACTGTAATTATTTAATTCTGAGCCATGATAAATACTGAATAGATCCAAAAGAGTGTCTGTGATAAAGTGCATGGATATAATAGCATGCACACATTTCTGGTCTTACAGCACAATTGGTGAGATGGTGAGGAATTTGCGTGACGATGTAAACTGGATGCCGTAGTCTATTTGCTCCCAGTGTGTGAGAAGGCGAGCTTTGCCCTGATCCGGTGTCTCAAAAGGAGTGCCTTTTACTGAGTGCAGAAACAAGTACATCACCTGGGGTTTGACAGATGACACATAAGTGAACCTCTGTTAGACCAACAGACACCCTTAATCAGGACACAAATAAAAACATGTTGATGCAGTGGAAAGACATATTTTTACAACCAATCATAATTAGGGCTGACCAGATTATGAATGACATTAGTGAGGGTCCAAACAAGAGGCACAGTGAGGACAGGAATGCTCAACAGGACAACATGTAGCACGGTCACCAGAAGCAGGTACGCCAACCAGATGCCCCTACTGTTCATCACCCGCGTGTTGGGATTCACCTCACTGTGAGCTACGCCCACGTTCATCCTGAGGGAATGGCGGGAAGCTGGGTGATTACACATGGAAATACAAGAAACATTAAAACAATACAGAGAAGGCCTGTTCCTCACTAGGTGTTGGTTCAGAGTCGTTTATACGAATTACGTTTTAGAATTGGTGCTTGACTTTAAAAAGGATAACTTTGGACATTTTCTATAAGGTTTTTTTTCTTTGTAAATTAGAAAAATGTTCTGTAGATCTTCAAAAAATCTAAATAACACTCCAAATCTATATAAAGTTGCTGTCATATAATATGGGACTTGGATATCTAGTAGCCTTGTTCCCCTACTGTAGTCCACAACCAGGCCGGATAAAGTGACCATGTTTTAACATCTTTTCATTTATCTTTTAACTCTAAACATGCTTTAATATAATAGGGGGACCTAGCTTTGACTCACTATGTGCTTACTACAGTCACTCATTTAGATGTTAGCGATCTAACATTTCAGCTATCTCGTTTAGCTAAATCCACCAGCAAACGAGTTTGCTAGCTTCCACAAACCACTTGTTAGCCAAATAACAACTTGGAAACTAAAATTCATATTCAAGGCGTACTTACCTTTAGATTGTCGGAACAGGTGTGCTAATCCATAACCATTAGCATTTTTGAGAAAAAGTTTGAAACTCACGTAGCAAGATAATTAGCTAGCTAGCAAGCTAGCAACTCACCTTCTGCAACCAGGATATCCGTAAACATTCTCAGTCCCTCCCAGGTTTCATTATGATTGGTTGTTTTGGTGCTACGTCATTTATGATGTGTCTCATATTTTAGAGTGATACAGCTTCCCTTTTAATGACGTTATAGGCATTAAAAGAGCGGTTCGGGAAATAATTATAAATTATCTAGGGCCATGTTTTAGTATTAATTTCACTTTTATCTGACCAGGTAAACAGATGGAGACACATTTCTCATTTGCGATGAGCTTATTCTTAGACAACAACAATGCAAGACAAAGTTACACAGAAACTAGGCCTACATACAATTGAGATTTTTTTAAATAGACAGTTAAATAATGAAATACACCAACAAATCACACCATATGTTGTGAGAATTTTATATACCAATATCTGGTGCACATTGGTGTTCAACATAGAGAAACTGTCTCAACTAACTGTTGCTCTAAATTAAGGTGTAGTTTTTAAGATGTCTGCCATACAAAAGGAAAAAATCTATTGTATTGGGGAAACCTGTTATTTGAAATGTGGTAGATCCTACATAGTGTTTAATAGATTAGGCGTCTTCCCAATAGTTGTTTTCCAGGTTTATTTTGGTGCAGCAGATGTGTATATATACCTTGAGATGGTAACATATAATTTGTAGATCCAAGTTGCATGGTGGACAACTACATTTTCACAATTGTGGCCAATTTACTATTGATGTATTACATGTCTTAGTAACAAATCTCTGTTTTGAAAGTTCCTTTGGAGGCTACCAAATGCCTCCTCAAAGGGGGGTGAAGATTGGGTGTAAATTGCATGAGTACGTCTTGAAAACACACTAGCAAGCTTAAGTTTTAGTCATCATGTTGCCGTCCCCACTGATTTTAGATGCAGTATAATGTTAACTGGCGAGTTAATATGAATAAATAATTAACCCCACGAAGGGGAAGTTGTTATTTGGATTTAGCTAAACGTGGCAGTGCTAACGTTAGCTGTGCAGCAACTCCATTATTGTATTAAGAGTTGACAGAAATGTAGCTAAATATTGTTAGCTCATTTTGACTGATATGTTTTTTACTAAATATTAGGCTAGTGATTGACCTTTCACCAAAAAGCCTATTTTAGTGAAAGTTGTGACCCGAATCAACGCTCATAGCCTGATTAAATTCCTAATTTATTTAGCATTTCAAAACAAGAGCTGGTGGACAGGGATAAGAGCTGACACCCTAAAAAGACTTGAAGGTCCATTAACAAAATAATTACCTGCCATAGCGTGAAGATAAATCGAAATATATATTTTTTGTAGGAGCGTTTTTGTATAGCCTCTTACGATACTGTAAAACAAAAGACTACGCTTTTGGAGGAATTATTATTACTCTTAGGAATTATATTTCTAGCTATAAATTTATTTCTAAATAAAAAGTAGGTATGCTAAAAATGTATACATAAAGCACATATTTATTTTACGCTTTGCTGACCCGCATAAGGTATTTTCCGGGCAGCATGTAAATGCAGCATAATGGGCTCTTCACATGATAAGCGCAACCAAAGCATTCCTGGAATTCGAATGTGACGTCACCGATATGACATTTGTTGACATTTGAGGTTTAAAACGGTATTAGCAAATATAGGCTATGTAGGCTACTGACTGGATGCGATGCGCCTGGTTTGATTGCGGTTTGTAGGCTAAATGCTCAATGTAGCTTGTAGGGATTATGGCGCAATATAAGTAGAATATGACGTTCTGAAACGTCCGTTATCTATACAAGTGTGGTATATTTATGAATAAGTGCCAGTTGTTTACGAAGATCCGGGGCATGACAAAATGACTGAGGTGCAATCTGGGTGAAATGCATGCTTTATGTGTTTGAGTGAAATTTGTCGGCTAGGTGGTAGGACAATACAGACCACTATGATGCCTAGCTAGGATGAGGAGTTATTTTCCTGCATTCTTCAAATGGCACTCAGTCTGGTACCCTTGATTTTTTTCAATATGATTGTTTTTCTAAAGCTTTTTGTAGGCCTATGTTGTATGTTTTAATTTCACTTGATAGCTATGTGTCCTTATCGTTGGGAACCAAAAGACCAGACACACTATGTTTATGAATGACGGTGTCACAACATCTTGGGCACTTTTTTGACAAAATATTTGCAACACGAGGGGGCATGCTTGTTTGTTTTCCTATAAAAGTGGTGAGAAAACTGCAATATTAACTTGTTCACAATGAAATTGAATACAATCCCATTTGTCCTGTGTTGCTTTCCCAACAATTGAATAGTCATTTTAAGATGACTTAAAACAATGGGAGATAGGTGAGAATGGTCCTCAAAATTGAGTATTTCTTGTTCAAAACATTAATTCAATGATTTCATGCAACAAAAAAACACGTTTTATTTACCAGTGTCTGTGTGTCCTTAATGTAGTCAAAAGAGATCTGTCATATACCAAACTTCCTTGCAAACAGAAGCTATTTGCATTAAGTGCCAGTTCCTTCTTTTGGGAAAGTGAGTACACGTTTTTCTTGCCTTTGAAAGTACGAATTACTGTCACTCAATCATAAAACACCTATTGTTTACATGTTTGTATGTCAGTGGGCTTCTCAATTAGTGTATTCAACAGAGATTTGCCCATTCCATAAAGAATTAGTCAAACTTCTTTTCATACATGACTTAATGTGCATTAATTGCCAGTTCCTTTTTTGTAGGGAAAGTGAGTAAAACATAATTTTACTTTTGGATTGATTTAGTGTCGCTAATACACAAACATAAATAACATAATTTTTACACGTTAGTATTTCATTCTGATAATAAATTCGTTTATTTAGAAGAGATCTGCCCATTTAATGAATCAAGGAGTCATTAACCAAACCTTCTTGCAAACATAATCTGTGCACTGAGTGCAAGTTATTTTTGGGGGGAATATAAGTACAACATTCATTTGTAAAAATGAATTACTGTCAACGTTACATTATGACCTCAACATTTGTTTACATAAAACGGAATGAGTCATAGATCAAACGTCCATTAACACATTACCTCATGCATTCATTGCCAGTTCCTTATTGTGAAAGTGAGAACACAATTCAGTGAGCAATTTATGTTACTGTCAACATTAAGTAATAATGCTTCGAAAGTGTATGTAGTATGTAGAAATCATTACACTGCTGCCCTTATATACATATGAAAGTATGTGGCAACATTAGGAAGCTGTGCAGGTCCATGCAGAGTAACAGGAATGTTTTGGGAAAGCACAGCTTCCTTCTTATGTATTGTGGTGCTAGACTGCAGTTTGGGAAATCCTGTAACAGCAAAATGTCCTACTTAATGAGCTCTACAGGATGGATTATTCCTCTTTTCTCTGGTGTTGAATCAATGGTAGCACAAATAGAGAGTCCATGTTTTGCTAACTTACATTTTAATCTACAAAGGGGTTACATTTGATGTGATTCCAAAACAACTACACAAAGTACTAAACGTTTTGACTTTGAAACATTTAGTATACTCATACAAAAAAACTAATTTATTTGGTCAAAAAATGAAGTTGGTGGAATATATATATATATTTGCAATTACTTGGATAATGACTGTGAAAGATTCTTCAGTCAAGTATTCACTTTGGGGTGTGAAGACATACTCATCAAACCATCTTTGTTTCAAATAATATAGTAATTGGAAATATGTAAAAAATATATTCAGATTTTTTTTATGGTTGTTTTAGATATTTATGAAAAGACTGAATGCAATACATTTACATATAGGCACAAAAAATGAAGACAGCAAGGGGTGTGTTGACTTTCAACAACTTTTTTTTTTAATAGATGTCAGGTCAGTTGTGTAAAGAAGAAACATTTCACAGTTAAGAGTTAAAAGATAGATGTTTTTTGCAAGCAATATAAATACACATTGTTAAAAATATCACATTGCATATACATAGATGTTGACATAAATTAATCAAACAACCTAATAAATTAATAAATATCTTAATAAATATTTTACTTTTGCCATTTCAATTTTTTTGTTATAAATACATTAACATCGAAAAACCTACATTCATACATAAATACTTTCCTAGAAATAAATAATTGTTCCATAGTGGAACAAATGCAGATATGTCTGTTCTAAATGTTTATAAAACACTTTAAAAACACACAACAATATTTTTCACTATTTTGACCAAAGTGATCATGCATTCAAAGTAGATGTCCATCTACTACAAAATTATCCAATACTGAAACAGATCAATTTGCCAGCTTTAGATACAATATGTATTACATGGTATGTTTAGCAGGATCTCCAGGCGCAAAAACACGCGCCATGAGGATGGAGAACGAGAACAGCTTCTCAAGACTATCATGGCATAGCCCTGCCTCTTCCCAGCTATGTACAGTCGACCAATTCTCTTCAGGACTGGATTCCTACGAAACAATACAGGAAATCATATGCAATTAATTCTTTGTAAACACTGCAAATGTTCAAAAACTAAATCTAAATAGAGATGAAAAATAAAATGAATGTACCTTCATATGAATGAGGAGTTCTGTCACAACGTTGCTTACTGTCGTTCCAACATTTTTACAGTTCTTTTTGAACTGACTAATGGTTCCAAACACAGTCCTGTAATTCTTTAGAGCAGAAACCATCTTCCGAAAGCAAGGCTTAAAAGGATCATAGAAATACAAAATAATATTAAACAAGTTAGTTGGACATATGCTAAAACTGGTTTTGGCTTTAACAATTGTGAACCACATGTATGACCATTGTGTTTCATTCAACCATATGAACAATGTTCTGCTTGTTTCTCCAAGGTTACTAATTATCACAGTTGTTTGATGACATTTGACTCTGGCTTTCACAGACATAATGTGGAGACTTACCATTGAATCTACTCTCAGATTTGTTGGATCACATTTATCACTGGCTTCCACAACCACTCTTGGCATTTTGACATCTGTTTCCACAGTTTTCAAATGACTGAACTCCTGCAGGACAAAATTAACAGTTTTCAGAGCCAGATAAAATACAAGTATTTGGTCACAAGAGCCTTTACAATTGTCCTGTCCAACCTGGCTACCCCCAAAAAAGAGAAAAGAAACCAGTAGCCTAAAAGACAACTTTAGTGAGGTTCTATAATGACTATATTATAATTTAAACTCGCTGTTATTAATCTCCTTAATAGGGATAATAACCCACTTACCTCAATTAAGAAACGTTTAGCAAGGTGATTCAGTTTTAAAGAGCCCTCTTTTATGCTATTCCAACTGATTCCGACTGGTTGGTTTATTGGAGCACTGAGTGCACCTGTAAACACCGAGAGAATGGTAACAACCGTTGCGAAAGACAGGAACATGACTCTGATTTCTTCTACAGTTGATTGCAGTTCTGCAGTTACGTGTGTCATGTTTTATCAAGGCGTGTTGGAGTAGCTCACCAGGGTGGCCTGTATTGCTATGAGTCACGCAGGGGAGGACTTTCCCACCCGGTTCATCCTTCAGGTGAGTTTATTATCCTGAGGGTATTATCCTGAGTTTACATTTTGGTATGTTGGTTTCGTTTTCGGTAGGCTACTTTCTAATGACAAACATATAGGTCAAATGTTCGCCTGGCACAAACAACAGTGCAAGGTGAACTTTTATCACTATTTGTTTAATATTTTGTAGCCTTACAGTGTGCAAGCTAAACGTCGCAATGAGCATCAATGCGCCCAAAACACGCGTATTAAAGAAATGATTAAGTGATTATTATTTTAATGCTGTTTTGTTTAAGGATATTTGATACCACTATATTTGTCTCGTCTGCTCTCTCCCTCCTTGCCCAGCGTCGTTACAACATTTTTAATAGACCATATGGTGCAACATAATAAATCATAATAAAGAAACAATAGTGTGATTTTGTAATTTTTTAAATCATAGACCACATTAGGGCTTCAACAATAAAGCGTGATTGAAAATGTATTTATGTAAGGAGAATTTCCGTTGATGACATTTATCAATGACTCCTGTTAGTTCTGTCATCATCGTTCACTGATGGATTTCCTCCTTTGTAATGTAGGCCTAGTTTGCGGTTAGTTTGGCACGTGTTGAGGCTACACACTACAACTCATTGTCAAGGAAGTGAGATTAACATTAACATTTGTTACAGAACTACAGTGTAGGGTTAACTTCCCGCTTGCATCTCGAGCCTGCCTGGGACAAATTCTCGAGAACAGAAAAATATTTTGATGACCACTAACATTGGGGCTGAAAAGTACACAAGTGTCAAATTCCACAATGAATGATCTTATTATAATTTTAGAGAAGCATCTTTATCATGAACCCTCATATGATTCTCACGGGGGCAAGGCGAGGTCAGAGCATTGATAACATGTGCCCTCGTTGTTTTATTATTAACAAATGAAAAACAAACGCATATTGTTGGAAAAAATTATATTCAAGTTTATATGAATTGTTTAGACTGAGAGCAGTTTTCTACGTGCACTCGGCTATTTGCGAAGGAAATCAGTATATGATCCATTCGGGCTTGCCTAATCAGCACAAATGCATCCAATCTAGAATGGTATATAGGCAAAAAAACGGTACATTCTGGTGCGTATGCAGTCTGCAACATTTTCATTGTACACCATTTGCCCCGGAAGTACTTGGTGCTCGTTTAATGACTGAAGGGGGAAGCGAGACGCCCCAGTTCATGTTTTGTTGTTTCTTGTCAAATTCGGAGTTAGCTACCTTGATAAAGTTGCTGTCTCCATTGTGGTTTCGGGAGTGTCTCAGGGTGACCCCGTTTTGCCGACAGTTTCTGACTTAAAAAAAACCACGGTTAACTGCTTGAGCGAAGTAGCTTCATTTATAAATCATCTTTGTTATTGTTACGAATGAACCTATAATGGATCATGTGAAATCATCGATACTAAATTAGAGTAAGAAGCTATTCGAGACAGTGCTACAATGTCTTTGTTTCCAGTTGTTTTAAGCATGGAATTATGAGTTATGTATCTTAGCGGGTGCTTTTGTAACGTCTGATTACTAACGTTTGCTTGCTAGCCAGTCCAGCAGATGCTTAAATGACGCCTTTGTATATAATAAATACACATTTCCATTGAATTAATGAATTTCCATTGAATTAACCAGCCACTAAAACAGTCGTCTGTTGGCTTTGACGTTTCCCAGCAATATTCTATGAGTTTAGCTAGCTAGCTAAGGAGAAACTGTATGGGTTTACTGATGGTTGCCTCCTGTCAATTTCAATCAATTTGGTGCGCCAAGAGGCAATTGGTGTTATGTAATTCAATCTGGTAAGACAACTGTCTTGTTAGTCGGTAGAGGCTGAGATGCAAGCATGTTTGAACATCATACAGTGTACTATTTTATTTCTAGATAATCTCTTCTCATGATGAACTTTGACGGCATGGACTCCGGGATAGGTGAATACGCAGCCGCTCTGCATGGAAGTCTAGAGCCGGGTATGGAGACCTCAATGGACCCACGGCTTAATCCAGGCATGTTGCAAGGTGTGGAGCTCGATTCAGATGGTCTTCCCGTGGCTGTTCCTGAGTCCGTGCATATGATGGAAGGCATGTTCTCAGAGCTACACAGTGTGCATGCTGAGGTTGGCGTTCCTGTCACGGCAACACACTTTGATTTACAGGAGGAGCTGCTTTGGATGGGAAACCACAGGGTAGGAGACAACTCATCTCACGACTTGGTATTGCTGGTACCTAGAATCACAAGTGCATCCATGTTTTGCACACTTGTTTCAGTTGGCACCAGATTTTCCATATTGACTGTTGAGCTGACTTTCTGAGGTAACATGTTTCCCCTGCTCTCTTTCCAAAGGGGCATGCAATGTCTTTCTTTGGTCCCACAATGGGCCGCTACTCGTCATTCCAGGCGCACTCAACTGATGACATTCGCCAGATTCAGAGCATGGAAACGGGCGTTCTGTTTCTCTCTAAGAGTGCTCTTAAGTGCCAAACGCGGGGAGGCCTTGTCATGTTCGACTACCCGTGAGTTGGGTGCAAATGCTCTTGCTCATTATTTTTTTTGCCATTTAAGTTTGGAAATACTATTGTTGTTATGCAGATCATGCACCCATGTTAGCTGACAGACACTCAAAGGTGGAATGATGTTTGCAGCATTTTTTCTGAAGGTCAAATTTAAAATCAGTCAGGATGTGCATTGTCAGTTCCGTAAAGTCCGATATAATAAGATGATACCACATGGTGAACCTTAAGGTTTGACTGATTTCACAATGAAGCCAATGTAACATTGTTTCATTTTGAAACTTTCTCTTGAAAGACTATTTTCATCTGACATTTTTGGTTTGGGATGTACCGTTTTTGGTCTCTTGTGATCTTTAAAAGACAATTGAGTCAAAATGTGCAGCAATTCACTTCTTATACATGGCAGTACTATTTATATTTCAAAAGCATTTTTTTATGAAAGCCCTGCAAAGAAATATTCTGACTTCATCCAGTGTCTTGGAAAAAAGCAGATAGGAGGATAGGCACATGCTAGCAATATTATTCCATTTGCTGATTTTTGTATACTTTTAAATGAACAGTACTATTTGCATTTTTTTTCTCCATTTATTCTGGTAGACATCTGAGGTGATTTTGCAAGCCATTGTCCGCAATGTTGTGTTTCAGAATGGAGGAGGGAGCTGACATGCATAGTCTGATGATGACTGAAAACAACACAATGCTCATGGGTGGACTACAGAACTATGTGCTTGAATTTGACCTTAATACTGTGCAGCAGACACAAAAGGTATTGCATGACAACAACATGTGCATACAACCACCACAAATATAACTCTGTTAATGCAATATAGAGTTGTGCCTGCGGTTTTGACATATTAGCTCTTGCAAGTATGTGATTGAATGGATGAAAAATTGTACTGTGATATTGTCTTCCTGTGCTTAGTTCACTGTTGAGGCTCCAGGGGTAGCTATAATGCGGCAGTCTAACCGTTTCCTGTTTTGCGGGAACACATCTGGGAAGGTAAGGATAAAAAGAGAGGCCCAAGGCGACCCATTCGAAAGATGTTAAGTAATTTTCCATCCTCAACCATTCATATGCATCTTCTTCCACAAAATCAGGTGTCGCTTTGTGACCTGCGCACATTCAAGCTTGAACATGAGTTTGATGCCTTCTCCGGTAGCCTGTCTGACTTCGATGTCCATGGCAACCTCCTGGCAGCCTGTGGCTTCTCCAGTCGAGGGTTGAACGGACTGGCGTGTGATCGCTTCCTCATGGTGTTTGACCTGCGCATGATGCGCGCCGTGACGCCTCTTCAGGTGCACGTGGACCCCCTTTTCCTGCGCTTCATTCCTACGTACACGTCGCGTTTGGCCATCATCTCTCAGACAGGTATTGGACGGGACTGTGTTACGGGACTGTGTTACGGGACTGTGTTACGGGACTGTGTTATCTGTGCATACTGCCACCTGTAGTTCTTTAAGAGAGCAGCATGTGACCTTCTCTTCCCTCTATCCCCAGGACAGTGTCAGTTCTGTGAGCCCACTGGGCTTGCCAATCTGGCTGACATATTCCACGTCAACACTGTGGGCCAGTTGCTCATGAGCTTCGACGTATCCTCCAGCAAGCAGGCATTGGCATTCGGGGACTCCGGGGGAGGTTTGCACCTTTGGTCAGATGCCCCAGAAGTCTCTTACAACGGATATTCGCGGGAGACAGAGTTTGCTCTGCCCTGTCTGGTGGACTCTCTGCCTCAGCTAGACTGGAGCCATGACCTTTTGCCTTTATCCCTCATCCCCATGCCATTGACCAACTCAGAGCCATTACTTTCAGACTGGGTCACCACACAAGCCACCCCCAGCCCTAGGTAGGTAACATTTTACTCTGTCTTCTTGTTTTGCTGTAGGAAGCTATGATGTGGGGAATACACTGTGCGGGATAATGTTAACTAAACAAGGAAGGCACTGCTTTTTGTTTCTTGATATATGTATTGTCCTGTCTATGAGGAATAGCAGGTTTAAGGAGTTACTGGGAAAAAAACATGTTTTTAACAATGGCCAATGTGTCATTAATGTCAGAACATTTATTCTAGCATTGAATAAAATGTGTAGTAATTTTTCTCATGAGGTCAGCCATATTAAAATTTATTGAAAAGCTTTCTGGTACAGGATATATAATCCTCTATCCCGGACTCTACAAGACACAAACAAATATATATACATACATTCAAATTTACAGTTTTACAATATATATAAAAACACTTTAGTTCGTAGTTGATCTAACATTTCATAGTTGAAGTACATAAATTAATTGCATAGATTACTAACCACATTTAAAATGTTTACATTACACCTTCCTATTCTTAAAATAATTAATAGAAGGGGAACGCACCACCTCTTCTGGGAGGTCATTCCATGATTTTACCGCACGGAGTGTGAAAAAGTTTTTCCTCTTTTCAGACAAGCATGTTCTGGGGTAAAGTTTTAAAGAATTCCCTCGTGTCTCATACATATTATTCCATAACTGAAAAATAGGCTCAACAGTTACATCATATATTCCCTGTACAAGCTTATACACCTGAATCATATCCCCTCTGTATCTCCTAAATATGAGAGTCGGCAAGCTTAATTTCCTCAATCTTTCTTCATAGGACAAGTTTTTCATTCCTGGAACTAATTTAGTAGCTCTTCTCTGGACCCTTTCAATTTTCTCTACATATTTCAATTTATATGGACACCAGACAGAGCTAGCATACTCGAGGTGAGATCTAACCAGGGCTTTATACAGGGGTAAAAATATGCCCTTGCATAAGTTTTGAAATGTTCTTTTTATTATTGCCATCATAGATGTGGCTTTAACTTTTTCAGAAATCTGTGTGTTGAATTCAAACAAACCATCCACCACAACACCTATATCCTTCTCCTCTGTTATTGGTTTGTCTACTATATCCCCAACTACATAGTTGGCTTAAGTTTTTTTTAATTCCCAATATGTAAATGTTTGCATTTTTCGGGATTCATCTTTAATTACCACTGGCCACACCATTTGCCCATGCTATTGAGATCTTCTTGGAGAAGTGCTCGGTCTGTGTCACTTGTTATTGTTCTAAAAAAATTTGTATCATCCGTAAAAAGGTAAACGTCAGACTGTATCATATCAGGCAAATCATTTATATATACTACAAAGAGAACAGGGCCCAAGACTGATCCTTGTGGGACCCCGGATGTCACCGGCTTCCAGTCTGAGGCAGGACCATTCACTGTCACCTGTTGTCTTCGTTTGTGCAAAAAATCCTGTATCCAATATATAACTCTGCTATCAAAACAATAAGATTTTAACTTTGATAACAGTCTTTTATGTGGGACCGTGTCAAAGGCTTTT
The DNA here is from genome assembly GCA_029465975.1 of Dallia pectoralis. Lineage (NCBI taxonomy): Eukaryota > Metazoa > Chordata > Actinopteri > Esociformes > Umbridae > Dallia > Dallia pectoralis. The sequence continues at coordinate 23,671,078 of CM055728.1, read as the reverse complement.
TGAAAATCCAGATATACGCAATCAACTGTCTGCCCTCTATCCAAAGCTTGTGACCATTTATCAAGAACTTATCCAAATGTAAAACTTATAATGGTTCTGAAAAAATGGTGTGTCACAATTAAGGGGTTATAAATGAGACAATCAATGTATCAAATGGGTAAACCACCAACCAAGTTGCGTGAAACTCTACAAAGAGTTTCTTTTAGACAAAGATGATGAGTGAAGAAATTGTGGAAAGTCAGAAAAGTTTCTGTACTTAATTTTTAGAGAGAACAAATGGTAAGATTCTGAATACAAGATACCACAAACCAGAGGGGAAGAGAAACGTTGACGTAGTCTGTCAGACATTGATAAGAAGTAGAAGTTTAAATGACTACCTAAAGTCAAAGTAAATTCTCAGTTAAATATAGATGTGTTACTCACAGCAGTCAATGACCATACTGGTCCCAATGTGAGGCTACCAGTAAATAAACGCCAAACACAATGCTAGTTTCTACAGGAGTTTCTGACATTTTCTACAGTATACATTTTATTACAGTCCCCAAAATACTCAAGCAAGTCTTTATATGGAAGACGAATTGTGGCAGCCATACATTTTGTGATCTAGCACTTCTAATGTTGTGGACCATCGCATTAAACCAATGGTGGATATTGTCATGAAATGCCAGTGACTCAGATGCCTAGAAAGCTAACCAAGGTGGTGAGCGTGGTCCCATTTACTAGTCCTGGATAGGCTAAGGTCAAAACAAATTTGCCACATTTGCATACCAACCTGCTCTCGCTACTAAAACAAATTGGTAAGCTTGTGATTTATCCTACGCTGCTTTCAGGCACACAAAAAGCTGTAAGCTGAAAGTGTAAGTGACTATAAAATGTCTCAATAGACAGCCACATCAAAGACTGCCTCCATGATTCAACATCTTGTTCTCAGTTATAGTTACATCCTGAATTACAAGGATTCATGAAGTCAGTATACTTGGATCATGTTTAATGCAAGTATCCATATTTTTCTAACTTTCTGCAGACGAGCACCTGCAGTGGACCCAGAGATACTGCGCACAATGAAGACTGTGGGTTTCATTGGTTACGCCCCTAATCCTCGGGCCCGTCCCCGGAACCAGGTACTTCAATCATCAACACCTTTAGCAGATTACCTCATTAGAAGCAGTGGGTTTTCATGTGTTTTTCAGATGTGCTGGTATATAGATCCTATTCAGATAGAAAGGGCCTATGTCCTAATCCATGTGCCCATAATGGAACCATTTTGGTGCAATGGCAGTTTAGATTAAATGATTGGTAGTCGAGAAAGATGGTAGGCGAGGAATTTATTGCTTTTATGTTCGATATTTAAAGGGAAACTACATCGAAAAAACATATTTTTTTCTCACTTATCGTCGTCACTTATGTAGTAGAAATGTGAAAGCATTTTTGAAATTGGTGCCATCTAGGCAGAGAAAAAGATTAAAATGTGTTTTTGGCTCATGTGGATGAAATACACCAAATCCCAGAATGCACTTGTTTCGCTGCTCTACGAGTCCACTCCCAAGCCACGCCTAACGGCTTGAGAGGGCAGGCAGAAGGGAAGGCTAGCTACTAGCTTATTGACTGGAAAACAGAAGACACCGGTTAACATGAGTCTCCGTGACGAGTGTCTTGATAAAGTAATTTAAATACTAGCCTTGCGTTGTACCGGGATGTACATCTAACACAAGGAAAGGACATGTAGTTAGTTCCATCGTTTTCCCGTTGAACATTTAGAGCGGTGCAAACAGTGGCTGCGGGCTAGTATCAACCACCCCAAGTTCCGAGAATATTTGTAATTAATAAAAGTATATACATTTCTTCATATTTCCCTGTACTCTTTTGTAAATCAAAGTAATACATTATAAACTTTGAACTTTTATTGTTTTTAAACATAATATAAACAATTTCACACTCATAGCTCTTCCAGAGCTTCAGCAGTTTCTTGATAGCCACAGTATTGTCCGTCACTAGCTGGAAATCTCTGTCTGATGTCCTGAACAACACAGGCAGGCAAAACAAGACGATATAGCCTTTCCCCAGTCTCTCTCCTTGCAGGACCCATTCCACGAAATGACGGTAGGCTGTTAGGCGATATTGTCTGAAAACAATAAGCACAACGTTAGCAACGCAAGCTATGTGCACCTACAATAGGCTAGCTAGCATATATGTAAATGGTAAATGCTGCGCTCGAATAAATATAACCGATAGCTCAGCTAACTGACCTGAACAACAAATAAATACTCACTTATACTGAAGCGTCCGTTTTTCCCTGCGTGCTTTGGCTGGCGTTTCCCATTGACCTTCGGAATCCTGAAATAAGTTTCTAAAACTCGTGTGGATCAAAGCTGGGGTGCTCTATTACGCATGCTGGCGGTCCCGTTTCTAATGCAGATTCAGTTATTTCTTCAAGAAGAAAATGGCATCGCTGAAATTCGCAACAGCAGCGGGACTCTATCTGTGTCCATAGGCGCACAGCGAGAGCACTGGCACCACCAGTCCGCCCCAGCTCGACTCTGTACGGGCTCTTCCTCATGACCGCCAGGCAAGCTTCGCTCCTCTGCAGCAGCAGCCTCTTGTTCCTCGTAAAAATCGTAATTTTACGTCATTGGAGGATTTTTTCCTGACCTAAAATCAAGATATCGCTCTTATCAGATGGAGTTGAGGGGTGGGAGGAGGGTCATTGGAAAATACTACCATTTGTCTACTGATACAAAGCTAAATGCAAAATCGGTGAAGTGGCTCTTTAAGTGTGAAAGTAATTAGTATTATAGTAGTATTCTTTTTTTTTTAGCAATCATTACTTATGGATCCATCTAGAATTAGCGTATGTTATAGATCATGTTGGACTGGAGAAAGTGATGAATAAAGTGACCTGCCTCACTGAAGTGAATAACTGCCATGAGAATGGGAACGGTCTGTAACGCTGTCATTATGTAGCTGTTTTAGTAAGGCCCATTGCCCACGATGGTTTTTGGTAGTTGCAACTGGCGTTTGGTGACGTGTTTTCTCGTTTGCACTGTTTTTAGGTTCCTTACAAGATAATGGAGGTAGAACTGGACTATGATAACTACAACCAAGGGGTTCCTGAGTCCCCTAGTGGTCGAGATGAGGAACCACACCTTTACATGGTTCCGAAGAAATACAGAAAGGTGTGTCCCTTTACTAATTAGCTATAATGTGAAAGTTGTGCGTTACATATGTGTTGAGCATATGTATGGTTCACTGTGGATTTGGGGATTCGTTTGTTTTGTCTTTGATTATTTTGCCTTAGGTCACAATCAAATACTCCAAACTCGGGCTGGAGGACTTTGACTTTAAACATTACAATCGAACCCTCTTTGCTGGCTTGGAACCTCACATTCCCAATGCTTACTGCAACTGCATGATCCAGGTGAGAGGCGGAAATGTGTCATGTGAATGTGTATATATTAAAGATATGGCGTTCTTTATCTATAATTTTTCCAAGTTCATGGTGTATTATTTAAATTATTATCTCCCCATTGTGTCTGATTGGTTAGGTGTTGTATTTTCTGGAACCAATCCGCTGCCTGGTCCAGAACCACCTGTGTCAGAAAGAGTTCTGTCTTGCGTGTGAGCTGGGGTTCCTCTTTCACATGCTGGACCTGTCACGAGGAGACCCCTGTCAGGTAGCCATCCATGGCACATCTCATGTCCTGTGTTTCTACCCTAACAAAATATCATATTGTGCCTCTAACAGAGCCCCTGTCACATCTCATTTCTCCCAAAAGGCAAGTAATTTCCTCCGAGCTTTCCGAACTATCCCGGAAGCGTCTGCCCTGGGCCTGATCCTGGCTGACTCTGACGAGCAGACTGGGAAGGCCAGGCTTGGCCGTCTCATCCAGAGCTGGAACCGCTTCATTCTCACCCAGCTCCACCAGGAGACCCAGGAGCAGGAGGGGCCTCAAGCCTACAGAGGAGCCAGCAGCAGGTAACCCCAATGGTGCAAACTGTTACACTGTTACACTGACCTTACTTACTGTCGTAACATTGTACATCAGACCTTTTTACTTACTGTTCTAACATTGTTACACTGACCTTTCTGTTCACTGTTCTAACATTGTTACACTGACCTTTCTGTTCACTGTTCTAACATTGTTACACTGACCGTTCTGTTCACTGTTCTAACATTGTTACACTGACCTTTCTGTTCACTGTTCTAACATTGTTACACTGACCTTTCTGTTCACTGTTCTAACATTGTTACACTGACCTTTCTGTTCACTGTTCTAACATTGTTACACTGACCTTTCTGTTCACTGTTCTAACATTGTAACACTGACCTTTCTGTTCACTGTTCTAACATTGTTACACTGATCTTTCGACCACATAGCGTTCTGTGTAACATTTGTACACACAATCCGTCAAAACTTCATTTATTATCAAGTACCTGCAATGTTAGGCACGGAGGATTACTAAAGAAAGCATACTTTTTTATCGCTTACCCTATGTTTGATATTTCTGTTTAGTGACGACCCTGCCTTGATAATTATTTTTCCAAAAATATGATGTTTTGTTTGTTTCAGTGCTCAGGGCTCCTCAGGTGAGTCTGTCATCGGAAGGCAGTTTGGTTGTGAGGTTGAGAACAGCAGTCTGTGTCGCTGTGGGAAGGAGACCGTGCGTTCCTCTCTCACCTTGCTCTTTACCATCCATTACCCTGAGCAGAGCACACTTGGTACGTTTTCCCCTGGTCACAGTAACTAACCAGTGTTTGGACTGTGTCACTGTTATATGGGGAGTGCAGTGGATTTACTGATGATATATTGATGCCTTGAATCTGTTATGTTAGATAAGACAATAAAGGAATATGACTTTGCTGAGATCCTGAAGAAGAGTATATGTCTTGAGCAGAGCACGCAGGCTTGGTGTGAGAACTGTGAGAAGTACCAGCCCACTGTAAGTGACACACACATAAAACGGGTTGTTTAGTTATTGGTTGAATTGAAATTGGTGTTCATTTTGCACTGGTTTCTCTGTACCTGTATTTATTTTTAGGTGCAGACTCGGAACATCCGCTGCCTCCCCGATGTACTGGTCATTAACTGTGAGGTGAACAGTGTCAAAGAGGCAGAGTTCTGGAAAGCTCAGACAGAGGTAGGCCCAAAATCCAAACCAAATACTGACTTAAAGACGTTCAGCATTAGAGATAGATAATGCCCTGTAAATTGGCAGAGAGGCAGAGCAACCCTGGATCAGACTTTTGGTTCAACACATCCCACAGATGCTCAATCAAATTGAGAGCTGGGGAATTTGGAGGTCAGGGCACCACCTAGAACTCTTCATTATGTTCCTCAAACTATTCCCGAACAATGTCATAATGTTTTCGCTCATCAGTGTACATTTTTATTTCCTTTCATATATACCTTTAACATGCTCTTGCTTAGATACTTTCAAGTACGAAGAGTAGCAATGCAGGTAAAATGAGTCATTAAAAAAGACTAGGTGGTGGTTCAACTCTGTACTCATGAACCTCCAGCCATTTTGTGTATTTGATGTATGCCCACACCTGTTTTGACTTTACTTGTTTTTATTTAGCCAGGTAGGCCGATTGAGAACAAATGCGCATTTGCAACAGCGACCAGGACTTGCAAGTCCTTGATTAGTAAATCAGGTTCTTGTGGTGGAAACTATTTATCACTTTTATACTCTTAGAGTTAGGATTCAAGAGACAACAATTCTCTTCCACAATTATGTTTATTATAGAATCTTAAAGAACGTTATGTCTCCTATGAGACGGAGAAACCCAAATCCAGTCCCTTCGACCAGACATGAACCTCTAACCAGATCAAACAGTTGGTCGGTATTATACAGGTTTAAACAGGAAGACAGTTGGTCAGTTTCACAATTAGTCACCTCCTCTGGTCCATTATCTCCATCTACCTCTCACATTCCTTTCTCTGTGCCCTTTGACTTGGACAACAGAAATAAGACAGGGTAATTGCAACTTAAACACAGAAATAAGACCAGGTAATTGCAACCAAAACACAGAAATAAGACCAGGTAATTGCAACCAAAACACAGAAATAAGACCAGGTAATTGCAACCAAAACACAACCCCCTACATTAGTTGTTTCTTCAGTCCTGAGAGATATCTTATCTCCAACATTATCCAACCATTCTTTACTGGATGATCTAAAATAATCCATAACATTCTGTAAACCAAGAAGTTGTGAGTGTAATCCCAGGTGAAGTCACAGTGATAATAATAATAATAATAGTTATTTTAGAAATGTTTCTCCCCTCCTCATTTCATACTAAGCGGACGTCTCAGCCAGAGTTACTAAAAGTTGTGTGTGGATACATTTGAATACCTGGCCCGATGTGGTACTCAACCAATAGCCCTGGCATTACAAGTGCCATGCTCTACAAAAATGTAGGATTATCCATAACACAGTTCCTTCAACACACCATGTTCTCACTCAGTTTGCACCTGCAGGCCAGCCAGGCACATTCTGTTATTCTACTAATGTTAGTTGTGTTTCCAGTGTCAGGTATATATTTTTTACGGCAAAATTATAAATAATAAATTAAAATTTTTCAACAGTACGCTTTTGTCAAGGCCAAGAAGAAAGACGAAATGGAACCACCTAAGTCCAAAGAACCTCCACCTCCACCACCACAACCAACTGAGTGGTGCTTAGAGTAAGGATGATGATGGAGCTGGCACTCATTTAATCTAGGGGCATATTGATGCGGAAGATGGTTTGAAATATAATCCTTTGGTCGTTTGATTTTCACATGTAAACCTGCATCGGAGTCAATGTCATGCTGATTAAGTTACTTTTGGTCTTATCTGAAATTCAAAATTTGCCTCATTTAACTTTGCATTACCTGCATGTTGTTTAGGGAGGAGCTGGTGAATACGGAGGGCCTGACCTTTGACACCAGGGTAGAGGACCTGCGTCATGTTTGGATCCCTCTCACTCTGAAGATGTGTATCAGCAAAAGCCAGGGTCTGGAGGTAACCAGCTGGCCTGAGGGAGAGGAGGTGAGAGCGAATTAGACATCACATTTATAGAATGAATCACCAAATACTGTGTTGGTGTTTCAATACTGGTTTAATATGTGGCAAGTCGGTACGTTATGATAGCAAAGGGAACTCCAGGTGATTTTAATTGGATTCCCTAATGGATTCACTGATTAATTTTTCACAATAGCCGAGCGATCGAAACACATGAGAAATGTGCCAGTATTTCCCTTTAACTCTGCTTCTTTTAAAATCACATGACAATATAACATGTTCAATCATTCTTTTTAGCTGAGCTCAAGTGAGGAGGCAGAGGGAGCATCTCTTTATGACCTGGTGGTTACTGTGCCTCATATTCTGGATGCTCGGACAGGGGGCAACCTGGTAGCACATATCAAAGTGGGGGAGACATACCATGTCAGAAAAGAGGTGAGGAGAATGTCTGTTTAGAGCTGAGAGAGTAAAGTACATCCATGAGCATCTAGAGAGTGTTAATGCAAGGAGTATTCGTATTAATCTAACACCTGTTTTCTACCTTTCCATTTTAGGGGGTGACACACCAGCAGTGGTATCTTTTCAATGACTTCCTGATTGAGCCAATTGACAAGGTCTTTACTGACTAAATGAAGCAACACATCAGAAACCTATAAATAAACCATACCAGCTCTTATCTTCCTGAAAATAATGGAAACTAAATACTGGAATTGGTGTGTGTGTCTTAGGCTGAAGCAGCACAGTTTGATGTAAACTGGAAGGTTCCTGCCATCCTGTATTACGCCAAGAGAAACTACCACAACAAATACGACCTACGCAGTAAGTCATTCGTCCATGATCTATTTCTACTTAGCAGATCAGGGTCAACTTGAGCATGCATTGCATAGTACACACTACTCCACACCACCACACTACAAACACCCACACTACACATAGCCTGGTGAAGATGGGGCTGATTGTCCTGTTCCATAAGCAGCCACCCTAACCCATAACACCTGTCTGTCTTTGCCAGTTAAAAACCCTATTGAGGCCAGTGTGCTGCTGACAGAGGCGTCGCTGGCACGAAAGCAGAGAAAGAGCCACGCTACCTTCATCCCCCTCATGGTCAGTGAGATGCCCCAGGCTGGGGACCTTGTAGGACTGGATGCTGAGTTTGTCACCCTTAACCAGGTCAGTATGGGTTGCTGGGTTTGTCACCCTTAACCAGGTCAGTCTCTCAGAAGGGGTTGCTGGGTTTGTCCCTTTTAACCAGGTTAGTATGGGTTGCTAGAATTTTCCTGTTTAACCAGGTGAGTCTGCTAGAAGGGGTTGCTGGGTTTGGAAGTGGTGTCGGATGTTTGCTTGCTAAAACTTTTGGTTCAGGATCTGTTTGCATCATCCTGACGATATGACAATTCTGATCAACCACATTAAAGCTATGCGTCAAGGAGCTCTGGTTCAAATCCACGGTTTGTTCGTCTATCTGTAGGAGGAGGCGGAGCTACGCAGCGACGGCACCAAGTCAACCATTAAGCCCAGTCAAATGTCTGTGGCACGGATCACGTGTGTGCGTGGACAGGGTCCCAACGAGGGAGTACCCTTCATCGATGATTACATCTCCACTCAGGAGCAGGTAATGGGCACCGATGTCATACATCCAGAAATGGAACAACTGTACAACAAATGGACCTTAAATTAATTTGGTTTTATTCCTCATTGTTTTGCTGATGTAGGTGGTGGACTATCTGACCCAGTACTCGGGCATTAAACCCGGGGATCTGGATGCTAAGATTTCCTCCAAGCACTTGACCACTCTGAAGTCGACTTACTTGAAACTGCGCTTTCTCATTGACACTGGAGTTCGCTTTGTAGGCCATGGTTTACAGAAAGACTTCAGAGTTATAAATTTGTTGGTAAGTGTCTGTAATGAAGTAGAAGCCATGTCCTGTGCTAAAAGGCGTTCTTCTTCATGACGTAGGCCTGGGCGATATGGCCTACGTCATAGATTTTCGATTTTTATCGATTTTTAATTAAAGTGACAAAGGGATTTCTCAAAACAAATGTACTCTATTAATTTGTCCCATTAGGAAATGTGTAACAGGTATGGCAGGCCCTGCTATTGTAAACAGTGAACATGTATCAGTTTTCTAATAACATTAAACTTAATGTGACACAATGAACCTTCAAAATAACTTAAAATATAAATAAAATATACAATTCTGTGTCCCTTTATGATAAAACAAATAAATAAATTTAACAAATTACAAACTTTGATATATTACAAAAATATATACTTTTAAAAGTGGTCTTTAAAAAGTGCCTACAAAACTTTAATCTTTAATGTTTCTAAAACCGTAGTTAGTTGTTTTGCGGGGGTGTTTGAACTGCGGTCTTGTTCGTTTTCGTTGAGGCACACACCTCCCACTCCGCTGAATGCCTCGGTTTAACGTGCTGGAATACGTGAGGTAGCGGGGGAGGGGGGGCGGGCTCACTCTGAACTACGGAATCCTATGAGGAGCGTCGGTGGTGGAAGTTAAAGAGATAACCGATTTTAATAAAAAAAAATCGCCCTAAACGTCAAATTCCAGTTAATCGATAAAATCGATTTATCGCCCAGCCCTATCATTACGGGAATGACCATTTTTTTTCAAAACATGTCGATCTAAAGATGGTGTTTAGTCAATGCAGAAACAATCAAATGTGGAAACATACAATATGGTAATTGTCACTAACCGCCTATTATGAATTGTTGATAATCTGCTTTTAAATACTCAACAATGTTTAATTTTGGACAACAATTTTTCAATTCACTCAACCAACACAATTCTGATTAACCAGCAAGTTGTATTGTTTTTTTACAGTGCAATTGTATTTTTGAGTCAATCCAAGTAACCAGTCCTGTAGGTTAAATACATTAGATTAATGAGGATAAAGGGGAACAATGTTCTCGTAACTATAACCTCATACTAACGTGACTTCAGGGTGTCACCTATCACGTCAGCCACGAGTCAGGTGTGCTGCCGGTAAGTTGAGTAGGGGGTTCTAGTAGGAGAAGGAGTTTAAACCGGTTCTCACTGTTCGTTGTCTTCTAAACCAGTGACTTGTTTGCATTGTGGGACTTTCAGATGGAAGGAGATTTCTGTTGGATGGTCATGTGACTGTGCTTCCCCTTTAACATTAGACTAATTTGAATGGAGGCATTGTGGGAGCTCATCTGTGTTTTTATTTACCTCAGGTTCTCAAGGACCAAGTTGTTGACACAGTGTACCTGTTTCATATGCCTCGTAAGAGGATGATATCTCTGCGCTTCCTCGCCTGGTATTTTCTGGGTAAGAAAACATACTCCTGAACTCCTTTTTTTGCACGAGTAGGAATTACTTAGTTGTCTATTATTCACCAAATCTGTCCATGTCACATATAATTGTGTAATAATTCTAAAACTCTAATTTGGTTTCCCAGACCTTAACATCCAGGGAGAGACCCATGACAGCATTGAGGATGCCCGCACTGCCCTGGCCCTGTACAGGAAGTACCTGGAACTTAGTTGTGGAGGAGGGAACGATGAAGTGCGCAAAGTTCTGAAGGGACTCTACGAGAAAGGCCGCAAGCTAGACTGGAAAGTCCCCGACTGCGACATAGATGGTCAAAGTAGCCCAAAAAGTACGAAACGGTCTATGCATTAAAGGGTTTAATGTTGGGTGGGGTCTGCTAAATATTAGGCTCAACTGCCCGTCATCCTGCGGAGGTACCTGGTTTCTGTCTATCCACTTTCATTGAATTTAGTCCCCTCCCACAGGTACAGCTGTGTTTCCCTCAGTCATGAGACTGTGAAAGTACCAGAAGACATTCCTGCCAAACTGATTGAATTATAAGTACTTCTCCTTGAAATTCAATTAGCTTTTATTTTGTATTGATACAACCAGTATCGACTACCATGAAGTGTGAAGTGAATAAGTCATTGACCAGACCAGAGCAAAAGTGCTAGTAGAGCTTGTGTCCCATTTTCCAAATTTCTATATAATCTTGCTCGCCTGTACAGTAACCTGATCTAACTTAGCCATTCACATGTTTTGAATGAAGACGGGAAAGTTTTGATATTCTCAACTGATTTCATTTGACATGTGTTATATTTTAAGTGTTTGTCATTATGATGTGTATTGAGATTTAGAGCTGTATTTTTATAGTGTTTTCTTTAGGTCTGTAATAAAAGCTGAATACAGCACTCTTTTTTTTAACACCCCCCCTCCCCCAACTTTAAGTTTCCAATATATGAATAATAATATAATATAATAATAGCTAAAAATGATTCGCCCTGTGATTTATATGTACAGTTGCTGGTCATATAATTAGAATATCATCAAAAAGTTGATTTATTTCAGTAATTCTATTCAAAACGTGAAACTTGGATATTATATTCATTCATTGTTTCACAATCCTCTCCAGGGTGCGGTTATCCCTATTGCTTGTACACTTTTTTTTCTACCACTTTTCCTTTCTTCGCCTCTCTATTGATGTGCTTGGACACAGAGTTCTGTGAACAGCCAGCCTCTTTAGCAATGAACTTTTGTGTCTTGCCCTCCTTGTGTCAATGGTCGTCTTTTGGACAGCTGTCAAGTCAGCGGTCTTCTCCATGATTGTGTAGCCTACAGAACTAAACTGAGAGACCATTTAAAGGCCTTCGCAGGTGTTTTGAGGTAATTAGCTGAATCGAGTGTGGCATCAGGTGTCTTCAATATTGAACCTTTTCACAATACTCATAATTTTCTGAGGTAGTGATTTTGGGGTTTTCCTTATTTGTCAGTTATAATCATAAAAATGAAAAGGAATGAACGCATAAATTAAACAAGTTTCACTTTTTAAATAGAATTACTGAAATAAATCAACTTTTTGATGATATTCTAATTATATGACCAGCACCTGTATATCTATATCGTACATGCGCATACACACATTGATGTTGGTCTTCTGTATTCTGATGAAACAGCACAAAGGCATGGACTCTACAAGACCCCCGAAGGTGTCCTGTGGTTTTGCCCAATAACACCACGTACGCTGCAGATCCTCATTTCTTGTAAAATGCAAAGTGGAGCCGCCCTGGATCGGACTTACTGGTCCCGTTTAATGGATTAAGATCTGGGGACTTTAAAAACAGGGAAACACCTGAAACTTTATTTTGTTTCTCAAAAAAATTCGGAACAATGTTTGCAGGGCGCATAATCGTGCTGATCATGGAATAGCATTGGCATCGAGCGGTGCACCTGGTCTGTGTGATAGGTAGGTGGTATATAGGCATGTGTCAAATTGACGTCCACATGCATGCCCGGACCCAGTGTTTCTCAGCAGAACATTGATCTGAGCATCACACTCCCTGCACAGGCATGTCGTTCGCCACAGTGCATTCTGGTGCCATCACTTCCAGGTTAACAGTGCGCATGTACACGGTCCTCAACGTGATGTAAAAGTAACCATGACTCATCGGACCAAGTGACTTACAGATCCCAGGTCCGATTCTGACGGTTCGGCCCTAACGGGACGTCGATGCGCGCTATAAGCACTGGGCTTAACGTGCTTATGATGTTCCTTTGGGTTCAGAGAAAATGTCATCCACGAATGACAAAATAATGACAGCGACCAAACACTGTATAGCATGAAAAAACACTGTTAAATTACGATTTCCATATAATGGATAGTACAGTTGTGGCTTTAAAGAAATAGGTTATTCATAATGATGTATCTTGCGCACATGCTAGAACCTGGGCGTGTGGTTGCGCAGCCCCATCTGTTGGTAATAATTGGAAATGTTTCATGTAATTCCATGTGACATGTGTCTTTACCCTGACCAAGGGTCTGACTAGAGTAGAAATGGTTAAGTATTCTCTGTCCAATAAAGTGCATGCGCACATTAGACCTACAACTGAGCTGTACATTGAAATGGCTCTTGCTGTAATGCAGTTGCACATATGATTTGATCTGCCAATTATGTTGACAACTACAGTTCCCCAAGTGCACAAAACAAGGTATGACACTAAAGGTTTTACACCTAAATTCACTAAAAAACTTTGATAAGCATGACAGTATGAGAGCCACACCCCTTAGCCACGCCAAGTGACCCGTGGGCAACTTAAAGGGCCGGATACACGGATAGATTAAGCCTAAACTTTAATAATGTTTCTATTGTGTCTGTGAAACCGGACCAAGGAATTCAGTTGAATTTCAAGCAGAAAAAGGTGTATAGAAAAGGCTTGAATTCTCCCCCACCGAAACAGAGCCACAAAGTCTTGTACAGCAGTATTCTGACGTACACTAACGCATGTGGTGACAAAAGAAGTGTACAAATGCATCAAAACTAAACCCCAAAATAACCTTTTTTACACGATGAGTCCTCTGTCTCAGAACTATTGTGTTCCTAGATAACCCTCAATATCCCTCATGCTTAAAGCAAATCTTCAAAGGTTCTTAAAAGATCAGAAACTGACAGCCAAGTTACGCAGAAGGGCTTGTACTCTGTCCAGATGCTTCTGAGCCCAAAACATTACTCAGCTGGCTACATATACTGTAAATAACGTTGCTTTGTCTGTGTTTCTTCAGCCTGCACTGAAAAAATCCTGAGTCATCTCTCATCATCAATCTAAGACTCAAGCAAAGACAAACCAAAGCAGATGAGAGAGATACTTTTTGCTTAGTCTGTCTGCAGAAGGAGTGAAAAGAAAGCCAGTGTATTGAACATTAACTTGGTCTGACAAGGGTACATTTGTTGATAAATGCACCATGAGCTGTTCCAGGAAAGATGCTGTAATAAAATTGTGCCAGTCAGTTGAGCAATTGAACCTTACAATAGATAAGTGCATTGCAGAGGTCCCCAAAGCCATAACTTTGGCATCATCTGCACTGAGCCCTTCTGTTAACTGACACTCAAGTAACGCAAAACAACATGAGTGAGACAGTTCAGTTTCCCTAGGAGCCAAAGAAAGTGGAAAACAAGTTTTGTCTGACAAGGGAATTCTTCTGGATCCGTGATGAGTCACATATGTGGCATTGCCTGAGACAAAATAAATACACAAGAATTCCAACTCCATTAACAGCTGTATTCTTCTAACATGGTTCTGTGTGTTGCTTTTTGTCTGTGCACGCACTCTCGAAGAGCCAGAAGAATGGCCGAGCAGTGCAGAGGTCTCTGGATTCATAGCCTAGTCCCACCCATTAATTCCTTGCTGTTCGATATTTTCGCCTGTCATCTGTCCAACTTGTCTCTGGATATCCAGTCGAGGCACTCGTCACAGTTGCAAGTGAGGTTTGGTCTGTTGGCAGAGCTGTTAAGGAACCTTAAGTACCATATATCAGACTAACCGTCTCTAATTTGATGATTATGGAGATTTACATTATATGCTTAATGTTTGTAAAAATGTTAATGTATAGACTACATTGGCCAAAAATATTTTTATATGTGTTATGGGAAAATAGCAGCGGACCAAACAGTTAGGAGACAAACTATCGAGCTTGCTAGAAATGTAGAAAACCCTGTGAACGTGGGCACAATTTACTCTAAGAACCAATACTGTACATGCTTGAAGTTACCAAAAGGTAACAACTAGTGTTGAGTTAAGATAACATACTATGTAGCACTTGTGTCTCAGTTATAAAAAGTAAGAGATTAGATTAAATTGGTGGCACAAAAGATCGGTTGCCCTAAATGAGAGTTTACACATTTAACTTAACGTGGTATTAGGGCAAAAAGAGGAAAGCACAAGACCAAGGAGACGTGTATTGCAAACCTTTTTAATAATAAATGAAGAGTGCCTTTAGGGGGTGGCAGATTGGTGCCCAGGTGCTGTTTGTATTGGAATGGGTGAGGGGGAAGACGTCTTTGGTCCATACTTGAAGATTGAGAGTGGGATTGTGAATGAATCGGAAACAAGAGAAGGCACTTCAGTTTACAATTGTCTTTAAACATTTAAAGAACGAGCACATAAGGTCAGACAGGAAAAATTTGATGAAGTAGACGGCTGGGGAAATGCGCAACAAATTGATTGGAGGCAGGGGTTTATTTTCCCTAACTGCGCACATCATCCACAAGTTTGTTCAGATCAGACTTGTATGAACACTAAACGCTGTACCGTGTCTCGCTCAAACCGACCTTTTTCCATTCGTGCGATGCTGCGGTTCTGATCAGCTAAAAATCAGCCCACACCATAAACAGGAAAACAGGCGCGCTGTATTATTAGTATACGGCTAACATTTGTAGACATAGCAACCATACCAGACTTAATATATCTAAAAACATTCCGAGTAGCATTGCATTAATAGGGCCATATGACAGATTGAGCCTACCAGGTTAGGGCCATATGATATAGATTGGGCCTACCAGGTGTGTGTATATAGGCTACATAATATAGCCTACTCTCATCATTTAGTGCAGCTGTCCTGCTTGTTGTTGGAAAACCAAAGCGAAATCAATATAAGGTCTGCATGACAAGTGATGCACCTTGATGATAATCATAGATGTATCTAAAGTGAGAGTGTTTCTTCAAAAAACAAATGACTTGCTGGAACACATTCTTTTTTTACACATTTTAGTTCGGTTTACATTTGGCAATGTTAAACCAACTTGACCAAATGAAAAAAAATTATAATAATCTAACAGATTGTAACTATAGCTCTACAGTTATGAAAACACCTCCAGAGATAAACCATATGCTCAGCAGGTACAGAACATAAAAAATGTCCCACGTGAGCACAAATTCTTTACAGTTACATATACAGTAAAGATTCATGAAAGAAAACAAAGAGAAAAAAGACCATCTAAAATAGATAATCACATTGGAAAACAATCACAAGAGTATTTTTTATAGGTAGAGAAAAAAAGGCAGCAGATCGTACTGGGAAAACATGATCTTTGGCGATAACCTATTCAGATAGTTTGGAATGTAGAAACAGCTGTGAACGTGATTATACTTACATTTGGTAAGAGACTGAGACAGGCATAATTCATTCCCTATGTAGAATGACTAACTATTAGACAACTGTAAGAAACAGTACTGTACATGCTTGAAGTTACCAAAAGATAATAACTAGCAAAGTGTTGTGAAGATAAAATGCTGTTTAGCACATGTATCTCCGCAATGAAGCGTAATAAGTTACGATAAATTGGCTGTGAGGGAGATCTTGTGTTTGGCTGCCATGCCATAACTGCTCAAGTAAATATTAACTGATCTGCCCTTACAGTAAGACTCTGTAAACCATTTACAAGCAAACCGGAAGTACAAATCCTAAGTTGACGTGGAATAAAAAATACAGTTATTCTCAGACCAAATACTTCGATGAAAAGAAGACTTGGTAATACTATGAAGAATAGCCTTAATTACTATACGTATAACAGTAATAACTATTAACCTAATTTTAATCCAGAATCAGTTATAACTCATTTGGAACAAGGAAAGTGTCACTTGAGCCACATAAGTAACCATTTATTACACACCATTGTTCCACTATGTAGATTTGTAAAAGTACATTTTCCAGAATTCACCTAATTAATTAGCATGTTAATAACAAAATGTGACCTTGCTGCTAGCATCAACTGAACACGAACAGCAGTGTTAAAACCATATTGATTTAAATAGGACCATTTAACAACAATTCCTAAGCTCCAAAGTATGTCTGAACCACCGGGCCGGCTTATAAAGTGAAAATTAAAAAGGCCTACAAATCTATATAACAAGATGGTGTCAACACTGCCATTACCAGGTAAATTGATCGTAATCCTGTATAACAATGTCACATATTGGTATTAACATTAACCAACAGTTACAGAGTGGAACAAGAGGAATAACTACACAAGCGCTTATTTATTAACATTAGTTTGACACAAAGGGAATACTTGTGTCAAAACGAATTCTTTAACAATATTACCATGTTATAATAAATCCCTTGTAATCTCTTACTAGCGTTATTACTGTTAGTTACATAGCAATCAGAGCAAATTGACAGTGTTAGTAAAGACTTCTGCACATACATTTCTAACACCAACATTCCTATCAGCAACTTTGGAGGCTAGTTTCTCAATTGTTTTACTCATCGGGTATGACCCTGTAGTAAACAAAGGAAACAGCAAGTTTTTGTAGGACCTACAACCCCTATGTTGCAGCTCAAAAAGACAACTTTGCTATTGGGAAATGTTAAACCATACCAAGCCCTATTACAAAAAAATAATTACCAGATCTCTGAAAGGAAAGCCCTGAAAACTACACTATGCCCTAAGGCAGTAAAAAATGGGATACAATGAGGTATTTAACCAGATTTTGTTCAGTTTTTGTAGTCATTGAAGACTCTCAGATCCTTGCGTTAACATTTAATTTTGCCCCAACTCGGCAGCCGTGAAAGAAATGCCAAAATAAGACGGGAACAGCATTGACAAATTTGATCAGATTTTTCCATTCTCAAGGATGTAGGAAGTGAATATATCAAAATAGGTCAACAGATTCCTAAAGCTCACTTTCCTGTAATGTAAAAGATCACAAGTGTGCACCTAAGTGTCGAAGGCAAAAGTTGCACTGTGATACAAGGCAAGCATGACAAGTGTGGGTGGTCTACGGTCTCGTCTGAAATACACTGAACATTAGGATAGAACAAGCATAGACCAAATAGCATCTTAATAGACGCACTAACAGATGTGCAAAATCAGACTACAGTTGTGTGGGTGGGTTGGTGATGCATGTTCCGTTCTCATACCTGAGATTTGAGAAGTGGAGTCACACATAATAAATATGTATCTAGTAAAGAAAACAAGCCCTCTCGGCAGATTACAAGAGAGAAGGACAGGACAAATATCCACTAAACCGTTCTTAAATTTACATGTGAGAAAGGGAATGAACAATGGCAAATTAGGTAACGCATCAAGTGATTATCCTTCGGTTTGACTTGCAAGTTTGGATTAACAATGTAATCTTTGTCCATTTTATATGTTCACATATTATTTACAGGAACAACCCACTATATATGAAAAGCTATAAATGAATTAGATGCTAATAAAATGACTTAGTATAGATTGTATGCCACGAAGGGCAGCCCATCATACATATTAGAGATACCTGTAAGCTTGCCATGTCTTGTCTAACGTATGGAACTGAAATGGCTCGATGGACTTCAAAACAAAATAGCGACAAAGCAACATAAAATAGAAGCTTGAGAACAAAACCTAAAATCATAGCTGAGAAAATATAAAGGCTATGAAATAAGACTACATCATAAGAATGATAAACATGGATGCCCATAAGCAGTGCACAAAATGCGTACAAATCAAATCAGCCTCTAAGCTGCACTTTTCAGATAACACTGGCCTCTGAAGAAGCAAACAAATCAGATTCACACGAGGGGACCTCCTAGCTGCTAGATCAACAGGCATGAAAACAAAGGTGTCAATAGCTAAATTCCAAAGGATGGAGACAAAAGTAGAATATGGGCGTAGCTAATTTTCAAGTTTGGAGGATGAATAGTTATGCCAATGGGTGGCACTACAGCTCAATTTGACAAAAATATGTAAACTTGTATTCTATACTTCATGGACAGGAGTCAGCGGTGGGAAGAGGGTACAGGGAATCGAGGGTGTGGTGCCAGGAATAGTAGGGGGTTTAAGCCCGGTAGTTCCTGTGTCAAGGGCAGGGTGTCCGCGGAGGCCTTTGGGGCAGACCGTTATGAGAAGGGTGGTCCTGGCGGTAGGAAGAGGATGGAGTGGAGGCGAAGGACTGTGTGGGAGCAGTGGTAGAGTGGTCGGGCCCGTCGCCGTGGGCCGGGTTGCCCTGGTAGCCTTGGTAACCCTGGGACCGGTAGCCACCGCGATTTGGGTTCCTATCCCGATAGGAGCTGCCGTTAAACCGCTGCCCGCCAGAATGGTACCCTGGGCCTGCAGTGTACCTCCGGTTGCCTTGGAAAGTCTGAAAGGCATTTCATTTTTTTTAAAAAGCAGCTCGATCACAAAGCAACTTCATTCTGTTTGACTACCAGCAAAACATAAATAAGAATTGAGTCATTTCAGTCAGTCAAACATTTAGGAAAGCTTTGCGAGCTGACCGTTTTGTTAGGCTGAGTTGGACGTCCTTCATAGCTGGAGCCCTGGTGCTGAGAGGGGGGCGGGTTTTCCAGGGATCCTGGGCCGGTGATGGAGGACGAGGTGGAGCTACAGCGGGAACGGCTTGAGTAGCCCGTCTGAGGGTGGTACACTGCCAGGAGAAGATATCATGAGGATACAGAGTTCTGTGAAAAAAGCACCGCTAAATCCCTGACACGTTGTCTTTTAGAACCTATTTATTTCAACAACACTTTAGAACAATGTTGAGTAGTGGGGATGAAAAACAGACTCTGCACACAGAGTTTCTGAGAAACGATGTCAAATCAAGGATAACGCCAGACTGTACCTGATCCAAATCCTGTAATGCTGGTCTTAAGAGGCTCCAGATCGAAAGTGAACTTCACAGCTTTTCCTAGGTCTTCGTCGTATTTACGTTCACTCACAAAGTGCTACGCAAAGAGGCAAGAAGTCATTATTAACGACTAAAGATTACTTTTAAGATAACTCAAGTTCCATTGAAATGAAACTCCATAGCCAATGAAAGTTAGGAGATTGTCTTGACTAGTTCATGTTTCACCACAGTGAACCCACCTTAATATCAGCACGCAGCTCACCCAGTTGGTCCTCAGACATGGATCCTGATTTGTCAGTTAACCTGCGGAGCTCCTCTGCTCTCTTTTGACGGCCGTCCAAAATGGCCACTTAAACAGAGATCCACAAGGTTCAATACACTGTGTACCTGCATAACTCCGGTGGCATATTCATTAAAGTATTTGATAGAATCCCAGTGCTGACAATAGTAAGGGTGGAGATATGGGGGGAAAAGTGCTGACAATAGTAAGGGTGAAGATATGGGGGGAAAAGTGCTGACAAGAATGAATTCCTGAAGGACATCAACATCCTAATATTTGCTTGATCTGAGAAACACACAGATTGACAGTCCCAAGTCTAGTAACCAAACAAAAAATGGAATAAAAATAAAATGTTTTGTTTAACAAGGCACACCTCATGTAGCTGGTTGCGAGAATGCCAAGAGTGTGCAAAGCAGTCTTCAAGGCAAGGGTGGCTAATAATACAATTGATTTTAAACTGTTTTTTGGATGCTACATGATTCCATGTGTTATTTCATAGTTCTGACGTCTTCACCATTACTGTACAATGTCAAAAAAGTGAAACTAAAAAAAGGCCATTAAATGACTAGGTGTCCAACCTTTTGACTGGAACGTTACATTAAGAGACTATAGCAGAAAATGGTACATTTGAAGGAATGTTGGGTTTGTGTTACATAAGAGAACTGCTCTAGTGTTCCCACTTCCCTTCAAAATCCCTGAATTCCCCACACACAGACACAAAGACATCATTTAGTATTCCTAGAAACCTGACACTATTCACCATCACCAGGCTCAGGACACACGGTGTGTATTGGGAGGGGAAAAACTGGAGGATGGCTTGTTGAAATACGCAGTGCTTGTCACGATTCACTACATTAACGACTGTGAATACCAGAGGCCCAAGATTACCCAGAAGACAACCACAGTGCACACTGCAAGAATGCTGGAAGTTTATGTGTTGAACTTATGACCTGGGACTATGCAATACATGTGTAACTTATGTTATTTCCTCAATGGGACAAAGGCAATCTTGAAAAAGTTAAATAATCATTAGGAAGCAAAGCAAAGATACAAGCGCCAAGTCAAATTGCTATTTAAATTGTGTACTCACTGGCCTCCGCTTTGACCTTGTCCATCTCTGTCAACAGCGTAACCTCTCTGTCCATTAGACTACGAGGGAGACAGGGGGGTGGGGACAACAAGTTAAGAGATACAAAATCTCCCTTAATACAACAAGGTGACCATGATTCTTTACATTTTCTGATAAGATAGAAACTGTACTTTGTCTACCACAGTAACATTGATGTGCTGCATTTACATGTTATACTAACAGAGATACTGATGATGATTAGTGTAGAGCAGAGGTGAAGGCACTGCACTTTGAGTCGGTGATAAACACTGACGCCGTCAAACAGAGATATTAGAATGCTTTGGTTAACACTCCTGGTTGTTCCATCAATGTTGGGAGACATAATAATACAATTGTGTCAACATCTAATGTCCCAATCTGACTATCAATATCATCGTTACTCAGCAAAACAGGTTGCCTTTACTTTACAATTAAATCCATATGCCTGTTTTTAATTCAATGATGATTATGATTTAAAAACTGGTTATATCCAAAAGGGCTAGTTGATACTGAAAAAATAAAGTACATCTCTACAAATGCATGAGTAGTGTAATGCAATGTAAGTCCTGTCGGGAGATGTACCAGCTCTGGAGGTCAGCAAATGTCTGCTTCATGGTCTTGATAGAAGAGTCCATCTCATCTTTGACCACCACTCTGTAGCGCGTCAGTGACACAGTACATCTCTGCAGGTCCTTCACAGAACGGTCAATGTTGGGTGCTGAGAATCGAAAGGACAGGGTTAAAGACGACTAATGCCACTGACACTCCAGCCAGGGGTTTATAGGACTAGACACAACAAGGTATCTGAGACTGATTCAACCAGGCACTGCAGGGAAGCAACAGGGTTGAACATATTCTATAAAAATAAAAATATAGTTGGTCACGAACCAATCTTCTTGGCCCCAGACGATCCCTGTTGGCTCTCATCAGCGGTGAACACAGAGGAATTGGATGATTGCTGAGAGTTTGTTCTGGGACGGAACTTGTTGCCCCTGGTAGTTGGGGGATGCCTTGCTACAAACACATGGTGAGGGGTGGGGCTCGGGCCAGTATCCAAGTCTGGTTCTGCCCCTGTAAAACAAGAAAAGACCCACGTCTAGTAACCAAAGACTGACGATCCGAAGTCTAATAACAAATCCAAAGATTTACAATCCCAAGTCAAGTAACCAATCCAAACATTGATAATCCCAAGTCCAGTAACCAACACAAACATTGACAGTCCCAAATCCAATAAACCTACAATCCAAATATTGACTAATGCTAAGAATATAGTCAAGGCGATGTCTCGTACAATACCTGTGATATCTGAAGTAACAGGTTCAGAATCCAGCTCAGATGCATCTAGTGAGGCAGAATCCAACTGCTCACTCAGAGAGTCTATAGAGTCTCCATCCAGGGCAGAGCCGTTGGCATGGAAACCATTCACCGTTTCCTTACTGTCTGACTCCAAAGGCTGCGTAGTGTCGGCTGGAGTCGGCTCCTCTGCCAAAGGCTCTGGCTGGGGCTTTGGCTTCTTTTTCTTCTTGGGCTGGATGTTGAAAAACACAAATGTCAGATTATACCCAGGATAATACATTTTTACAGCATTGGAAATTCATACAGCACATGTGTACGAAGACTGAGCATATTGCAAGACTGCATGAGTCACAGGCGCTGCATTCAGTGTAAAATAGATGCTAACTTTTAAGTGCTGGTTATGGTTCTTGCGTTACTTCTTTTGCAGTTACATTAAGATAAATAATAACTCTTGGTGATTCTGCTTGGTCAGAAATAACTGTAGCTGTCATTGGATCCATTGTTACCTTCTTTCTTTACCCATCTTTATCAAGGGGAGATCAAATCTGTATTGAGCAACATTGTGGTATAGGTATAACTGACAAATAGCAATGTTGACACCAAATGCTGCTGAAGGAATGCTAGCTTTTAGCAAGCGGAAACAGCACACTGCCTTAAATAAAGTGCAGTTAAATGACCTCCTAGGAGTCAGTAGTGAAACTTGCATGTGGCCTACCAATAACCACATTTATGAAGCCAGTTAAAATATCAAAATATGAAGACAGTCAAATGCTCAACTATACACATAACATTTCAGCTTAAAATATGTCTAGCTAACACTTTCAAATAAATGCCCTAAACCTAACCCTAGGTAATGTGCCCAGTAAGGCTACAGAATCAGGTGGCAGTGACAATAAGTTCAGTATTACTTTCACTTCAGTGTGTCGTTGAGTTCGTTGAGTCTAGTCATCGGTAGGGTTTTGCTAGCCTTTGTTGAAGGCACATTAGGTAGCCATTCTAAATGATTTATGGTTCATTTGTAATCAGCCGCAGGAATATACTGCAAGACAGCTAAAGTTATGATCTAAGTTATAATACATTACCCTAAGTGCATATTTTTATATCAATGACGAAATGTCGTAACTATTCTGGTAAACTTGTGTCTATTATTGTATTGTTTATATACACAACATGTAACCCTCCTACTTCAATTTTGGGATGTTCAATTTTTAATTATAAACTTGCCTCAATAACTAGAAAGCAGGTTTGGGAAATTCAAAGTTTACGGTAAATCCTCCAATACACATCTAACAAAGGGCATTTATCCATTTAATTCATACTCCTGCCACCGTGATTGTGATGCACTGTCACGACACACACATTTAATTCATACACCTGCCACCGTGATTGTGATGCACTGTCACGACACACACATTTCATTCATACTCCAGTCACCTTTTCATACCGAAGGCTATACGCCCTGCACTAAATCACAAAGTTAAGACGTACCTTCTTTTTACCGGTTACATTCCATTCCTTCAAAATTTCAAGGGCACTACCTGATGGAAAGAACGTGAGAAGTCATGAGTACTACTCTCTCCAATGACGTTGTTCATACCACGCATGTCTACGTTACACATCATCTAGCGCCAAATACCTAACAACCAAACGGCAGGCCTACATAAGACGCGTGGAGACACCTCCCTGGTTCTATAATTAGTCTTGGACAATTCTTGACAAGCATTCCAAAGCACAAGTTAAGACGTGACGCAAGCAATGCTGCAGCAAAGAGAACAGGTAAATCCACTCGACACAGAAATCCCGCATCAATTCCATACAGGATGTTGTAATATAATAAAGGTGAACACACTGAATGGGATAATTTGTAGATAAAATAAGAGGTCATTTTAATGAATAAGTACACTGTTTTCATAACACAAGTAATCCCATACCGTCTAAGAAAGCCTGGACGGTCCTGTCAACGCAGTTCTCATAGTGCTGCAACAC
This sequence comes from Dallia pectoralis, assembly GCA_029465975.1. Taxonomy (NCBI): domain Eukaryota; kingdom Metazoa; phylum Chordata; class Actinopteri; order Esociformes; family Umbridae; genus Dallia; species Dallia pectoralis. Next base: position 23,647,013 of record CM055728.1, on the reverse strand, counting down.
CAGAACTATTTCATTGTTGCTTTTGTTGGGAACAACAGCCCTGACGGCGCTAATCTGTGAAGAGAGGAAGACAAAATGATACCACAAACTACGTTAAAGGTTTATTAGTGATACAGTATTACTGCATAGTATAGTCTTACCCATTAGGAAAAGGGTCAAATGTTTATAGACATTTTTCCTCGTACAAATCAGGCGATATACTTTCTGAATCCAATGTTCAATAACTCTTTTTTTGAATATACATTTTGTTGGTGACAACATCCTACTAAAGGTGTAAAAGGTCTGACATGTCTTAAATTCTGTCTTATATGTGGACTTGAAATCCACTGCATAGTTTATGTTAAAACAGAGCATCTGCCAGTAGGCAAGGACTCTTGGTGCCCCTCTTACATTATTTTGGGAAGAACTTTTATCTCACCTAAGAAGACATACAGAGAACTAGAATTGCACTTCCAGTTTAGTTTGACCATTTTCATTCCTTACCTTCTCCTTCATTCTATCAAAAGTCCCTCCCTGGGACATCACCATTTTCAAGTTAGTGTCAAAGACCATACCGGAGGTATCTGGAGAAAGACAGAGCGTTACTTGAAACAGAAAAAGGTTGGTTTGCCATTTTTAGTTGTGGCTGGCCCTCATTTGTTAAACAAAACTTGCTTAGTAATTCATGTACATGCAAAGTCGTTTGTGTTAAAATGAACAGAGAAGTTCAATCTGTTGGGATGGACTAAATAGATTGCTCACATTCGTTCCAGTAGCAGAATATGATTCACCTTTTGTCCTCTACTATTTAATGAGTTGCCAACATGTGTAATGTCAGTCACATTCTCTTAGGGCAAATGGGACTAGGTTAATAAAGGGGTTAAAACTGTAACCTTTCTCATTCTGGGTAATTTAGCCATGATACCTATGCAATATCCACCTAGCTCTCCTCTCACCTGTGGTAATGTACTTAAATGGCAGCCTTGTTCTCTCAGTTGTCTTGGAGCATAGCTTTACTACTGGCCCTCTACCACACAACCAGCTGAAGGCTTGTAATTGGAACTAACAGCTGCTACCTGCATCTGAATGGAAGCTTCCCCCATAACTATTATTATTACTAGAAACATTGAATCTCTTTGTCATTCAGTTAAGTTTGTCCTAGATTGAGCAGACAATGCAGGAAATGTCATAAATGATGCGGACACGGCGAGTGATTGACATTTACAAAAAACAGACCTACTTCCTTACTGAGCAAATTACTTGAACAGGATGACCCTGGATGACCTTATTATAGCACGCCTGATAGTGCCGTCGTGTACACAGAAGGTACTCCGATAGTCAGTGCAAGTGGAATTGAAGGTAACAATGGCATAATAAACAGTCTAAACTGGCGCCAGAACCAAACAAATGATAAGGTACATTTTTGGACCGGCCCCAAATGACCGGAGATCTTCATTGAGTTTGAACTCATTACAACAGATTTAGCTTTAGGCAGACTAGCAAGAATCAGTCAGCAAACCAGCGGTTTATGCATCCGATTGATAAGAATACTGCACCGAACAAACAAGGCTGAATAACGATGAGAACCAGCTGGTTTGCGGCAACTCAGGCGCGCGCACGCACGCACGCACGCACGCACGCACGCACGCACGCACACGGCATGAGAATGCCTGAGGACACGATTCCCATCACACACAGACTTAATAACAGAAAAGGTAAAATTCAGCAAATGGACGACTTCATTTCCGAAAGTTAATCAAGTAGCAAACATTTTTTAAATAATAGCAGCATGGATTTGGGCTCGAATGGCAGTCAGTCGTTCTCAGCTATCCCAAGATATCGTGCGTAAATAAAATTATTAATTCTAACTTCAACGACCATCCTTTCCAAAAGTGGTTTTGGCAAAAGGCAGCACTAACTGGGAAAAAACTATTTGTCTTAGATCAATATCTTGTTAGTCTACAATACATTGGCAGAGGAGATAAACGGTCTTCCATAAACCTTCAGAGACAGTAATATATTAGGTTAATTGCCAGGCATTTGCATCTTAAAGCAGAAGGTTCTGCCAAAACAGACCAGCTTGATTAAGCAGAATGTCAAACGCTGCGTTCTTAGCCTGGAAGCAACTCGATCATGAGTACTCCTCAACACTCTTTATTAATCTCTGTCTCTGCCATCATGAGTACTCCTCAACACTCTTTATTAATCTCTGTCCCTGCATCATGAGTACTCCTCAACACTCTTTATTAATCTCTGTCCCTGCATCATGAGTACTCCTCAACACTCTTTATTAATCTCTGTCATCATGAGTACTCCTCAACACTCTTTATTAATCTCTGTCACTGCGATCATGAGTACTCCTCAACACTATTTATTAATCTCTGTCACTGCAATCATGAGTACTCCTCAACACTCTTTATTAATCTCTGTCATCATGAGTACTCCTCAAAACTCTTTATTAATCTCTGTCATCATGAGTACTCCTCAACACTCTTTATTAATCTCCGTCTCTGCCATCATGAGTACTCCTCAACACTCTTTATTAATCTCTGTCTCTGCCATCATGAGTACTCCTCAACACTCTTTATTAATCTCTGTCATCATGAGTACTCCTCAAAACTCTTTATTAATCTCTGTCATCATGAGTACTCCTCAACACTCTTTATTAATCTCCGTCTCTGCCATCATGAGTACTCCTCAACACTCTTTATTAATCTCTGTCTCTGCCATCATGAGTACTCCTCAACACTCTTTATTAATCTCTGTCACTGCGATCATGAGTACTCCTCAACACTCTTTATTAATCTCTGTCACTGCGATCATGAGTACTCCTCAACACTCTTTATTAATCTCTGTCACTGCAATCATGAGTACTCCTCAACACTCTTTATTAATCTCTGTCATCATGAGTACTCCTCAAAACTCTTTATTAATCTCTGTCATCATGAGTACTCCTCAACACTCTTTATTAATCTCCGTCTCTGCCATCATGAGTACTCCTCAACACTCTTTATTAATCTCTGTCTCTGCCATCATGAGTACTCCTCAACACTCTTTATTAATCTCTGTCACTGCGATCATGAGTACTCCTCAACACTCTTTATTAATCTCTGTCACTGCGATCATGAGTACTCCTCAACACTCTTTATTAATCTCTGTCACTGCAATCATGAGTACTCCTCAACACTCTTTATTAATCTCTGTCATCATGAGTACTCCTCAAAACTCTTTATTAATCTCGGTCATCATGAGTACTCCTCAACACTCTTTATTAATCTCCGTCTCTGCCATCATGAGTACTCCTCAACACTCTTTATTAATCTCTGTCTCTGCCATCATGAGTACTCCTCAACACTCTTTATTAATCTCTGTCACTGCGATCATGAGTACTCCTCAACACTCTTTATTAATCTCTGTCACTGCGATCATGAGTACTCCTCAACACTCTTTATTAATCTCTGTCTCTGCCATCATGAGTACTCCTCAACACTCTTTATTAATCTCTGTCTCTGCCATCATGAGTACTCCTCAACACTCTTTATTAATCTCTGTCTCTGCCATCATGAGTACTCCTCAACACTCTTTATTAATCTCTGTCACTGCGATCATGAGTACTCCTCAACACTCTTTATTAAGTCATGTCATATCATGGTAGTTTACAGGATAGTTCTACAATCAGAGTTTGGACTAGGCTGTGGTTTCTTGTTGCAGAGGGATCACAGTTACAGAAACATATACCACTTTCATACACATACTCAGAACACAACGTTACAACGGCCAATCGCGTCGGCCAATAATGGCCTGTTGGGCAAACGGATCCCAGTTAACTGAAGAAGGGTGTTGAGAATCACTTTCACTCTGTTTTGAACAGTCTACATTCTCAAATTGGTTATCTCTCGAATCCTAGAGCTGTTTTTTTTAAAGACTTAGCGCACAAAAAGTAAGACAGCCTACATACCCTTCTGGCTGTTTTTCTTGGCCATGTTGTACTCCACAATTCCAAAAGGAACAGTAAGTAGGTCACAGATGATTAAGTGTCCTAGTGTTTGGCTCTTCAAGACAAAAAGAAAAAAAAAAATATTTTCCAGATATCTTATAACTAGTTTCCTAAATGGAGACTTTGACTTGTTGTGTAGAAGCGTAGCTCCTTGACTTCTCCCTCTCAGGCAGGATGCAAACAAAGGCTCACAAATCTGTCAGTGGGAGGATTTACAGGAGGCTGGGTCAGATCAGGCCTCCACCACTTAGATTTGGATTCAACTTTTCCACTCAGTTCTTCACAAAGTTAATCTAAAAAAAAATGGAAAAAAGACATATGGTTACTAGGGTTGATGTCATGACAACAGAGAGGAGCAGTAAGAGTTCCTACACCACATCAATGCCTTCAAGCTGACAGCTAGTGGTAACAGGTCAACTTTAAGTCGTTAGCCAGAAAATATATTAGGAACCAGTAGTCATCCAAAATACTGAGTCATTGAAACTCAAAACGGTGAATCAGCCCAAATAACGAAGGCAAGAAACAATATTCCTGTCCTGGGCTCAACTCTGACCTGTTTTACAAGAAGCACATGTTGAAAATGAAATTGACGCATTGAGAAATGTAGGTGCACAAAGATTCATGTTAGCCATTTAAACTCAAGCTGACACACCCAAATTAAATAAATGTTCCACCCTTAACTGTTTCACAGTTACAGAAACGAATACGAAATACTTAGGTTCCACATTGGAAGACTTTGCATTTTCATCGCAATATTCACGGTACACTACCAACTAAAAACGCTCATATTTATGTTGTTTTCTAAAACGAGTTGACTTCTGCATTACAAGATTGAGGGTGGAGGATGGGATAAACGTTGGTCTCATACACAGAGCAGTATGTACAAAAGCATACTAATGCCAACATAATGCCAGTGGTAAAACATTGCTTTGAATGTAGTAAGATTTCTTTCTAAAGATGGTAGATGGTGTCCCAACTATAATTTGTTATATGGTTTTTATAAAAAAGGGAGACGGGTATAAGCGGGGCACGGTATGTGTATGTGTTAACGTTGGGATTGATGCCACTCCACATTGTCGTAAGATCTTGAACAAACCCTAATGTTAGAACAAGGACATTTATGTAAATAACATTTGTTTACTTCATCTATTTAATTAACAAAGTTATGCAACACCCAGTGCCTGTTAAAAAAGGTCATGGTACCCGCACCCCCCAGCCCCTCCCACCGCACAACGGCAACCAAATTGTTCCTGTTGTCGGGTTGACACTGACGTTTACGCTGTTGCCAAGGGACACAATAGTCTAGGAATCTTTTTGTACGGTTCAGGTACGAACAAAATATAAAGCCTCAGTTCTCCAGAAATTCCCTTTGATTTTCACATTACTTCCTCATTACTTTATTTACACGCACACAGGAAGGTATTCAGACCCATTCACTTACCCCAATTTTGTTGTGTTACATTTTTACGATCTACACAAAATTCCCCTTAAGGATGAAAAAAAACATTAGGAATGTGTCATTTACTAAAACATAAAGAGCTGTGCTCTTAAGCATTCAAACCCTTAATTCAGTACTTGATAAAAAAAAAACCTTCAGATCTTCAATGGTGCGATTCATAGCCTTATACCAAAGCCAGTACAGTCTTGGTTGTCTTTCTGGCAGGCTCTTCAATGTGAGCAAAAAAGATCTGGAGCTATGTTAAGGGTCATAGAGTTTTTCCTCACCTACCTGACCAAGGCCCTTTTTGACTGGCCATATTGTTTGTCAGGAGACCAGTGGGGACACTTTATTGGCAGTTTTTCCATTTCAGAATGATAGCGCCCATTCTGCTCCTGGTAACTTTTAATGCTTTAGCAATTTTACCCTGCCCAGATATATGCCGCAACACAACACAGTCATCTACAAATACTTCCATGACCATCACAGCATGGTTTTTGCTTTGACATGCAAAAAAGATAGAAAATGTATTATGTACTATCACATACTTTCCATTTTCAATGAATCGGCATAATTTAATCAAACATTATTTATGAATGAGTCTAAAACACAGAATGTGGGAAAAGTGAAGGAGTCTGAATACTTTCTGAAGGCTCTGTATATACCCACCCACACAAAGTGGCTGAGAGCCTTAGGTCAACCCCTGCTGTAGATGTTGATTAGACTCACATCCTTGTGGAGAACGTTTCTCACTCTTCCACGCAGAACTGAGTTTGAGCATGAACGGCTCGTTTCAGGTCTTGCAGCGGCCAAGCACCACAGTGACCAAGCACCGCAAATACAAGAATCCAGTAGTTGACGCGAAAGATGGCGCCAACCAATGAGAATGGGAAAACGTGCGAAATGTGCGTGCGTGTAGTTTACAACTTTTTACAAAAGTAATTCACTTCCACAAAAACTCCCTTTTCTTATAGTGCCATGTCATAAAACCTGATTAAAAACATATTTCAATAAATTAGCCTACTGTATCAGGCACGCCGTTCACAGAATCTGCATTCAATTGTACTTGGCAGTAGGAATTTTCAGTTTGACTAAAATCCGCGACAAAATGCTTTTGAAAATGATTTCAGGCTAGTTTTTAATGCCCTGGTTAAATTAAACATGGCCTAGCATGTGACATTTTAAAATGAGGGCTGAAAAACGTTGTGCAACATTGGGATAACAGTTGATTTCTATAGACCTGAGGTGTCAACACAACAAAAATGTCAATGTTAGAATTATGTGTTTTGTCTTAAGACAGAGTGCCTACTACCAGTATCAAAAAACACATTTAGATCATTATATAGGTGGCCAAGTCAGAATAAAGGCATTTCAAATAATCTTATTTGACTGGTTTTAGAAGACGGACATACCTTGATTCTTCCACTCACAGTCTACATATGTTAATTATTTATTTCCCTTGTAGTTTTAGCGAAAAACCAATAAGAAAATGCATTTTTAATGTTATCACACACAAATTGCTAAACATTGGTTCTAAGCCAAATTAAAGATGGTCAATAAACTTGACAGAATTATAGCTTAAATGCTCTACCTCTGCGGACATTATAGCCAATGCAACGGATTTGCACATAATCATCATTTATATGAATGACAAACAATCAAAAGTGGCAACTTTCAAAAGCAGTCCCAGCAATAAGTCTAGGGCGATACTATCGATCTCTACACATCAATCATCTTTGAAATTGGTTAGATAAGAAAGTTCAGACTTTTTAAGTAAGCTGTTGGGACTTTAATCGCTAAATTTAAGATGTCATAGGCTTTGCTTTTGCTAGGTCTAACTAGCTAGCACAAATCCTATGACGTCCTGCAAACCATGCTGAATTTAGTTGTATGAAGGTGGATAGGCCTTGTCAGAAGCAGAAGTACAGCTAAAAGCCCAAGCCGGCTTGATAGTTAATCAATATACTGACACAAGCTAATGCCTCAGGTTAGCTTGAGGACAGCTGCCTCTAAAACAGCTTGCTAATGCCCAGTTCAGTGGTTGAGAACCATGAACAGAAACCTTAAACTGGAGTCATGAACCAGCTGTTTCCCAGCTAGGTTTCATTTTCTGACTCAGCAGTCCTGGAAAGTGAAACTTAAGCTGTGCAAACCCACGCCCTTGTCTTTATCCTTTCACATATCACAGTACCATACTCTGTGACTGACATGGCCCAGCTACACAACACACCCTTTAAGATATACGTCATAAACACCATCAAGTGACGCCAGAGAGTGCACAACCCTGTTTCAGGTAAGCCAAGACACGCACAAATTCTATTTAACAACAGGGATGGTTTTTAATTCCCTCAAGTAGGTCGCACACCTAGTGTTGATATAGATCACATAACACACATATGAAGCCACAATCAGCAAATGTTGCATAAGGTAAATAGTGTAGCTCTGTGTTGATAAAGGTTGTTAAGACTCCAGTGATTATTATATTATCTAAGTATATTATAGAGTTATTAATCACAGGATAAGACATTAATCCAACAAACCAGGCTACTTTTATCTTAACCTACGGTAATCTTTCTGTGTAATTTATGACAGATAAGCAGAAACACTCCTTTTTGAAACGTTGCTTTTAAATCCCTTCTCAGACTATTACTAGCTAGCTAGCTACCTAGCAACACCACATTCCTTTGTGCTTCCACTGTATGGCACTTCTCCTGCAAGCACTAAGAAAACTGATCCATGAGCAAGTTCTTGGACAATATAGGTCAAGGTAAGAAGACATGGGTACAGTACCTAACGGTACCACAGAAAATGGGGTGAACTTATTTTAACAGTATCGTTGCTAGCCAGCTATCCATGTTTTCAACATAAATCCCATAATACTATGTCTGTCTTTCTCTGTCTCTGTCAGCTTCTAGAAAGGACCATCAAAATCCAGCAAGCTTCTTCCAGTTTGCCAAAATAGGCAACCATTCTCACTTTTGACAAATATGCTACTGGTCAATACAGTGCGAGTTAGCCAACTAATATACGGCAATCTGTCTGTCAATACCGTATCTTAGCAACACGATTCCACAATAGCCTAGCTAATTTCCATAATGTATTACCGTATGCATCAATTGCACGCGAGCTAGCTAGCTAGCTAGCACACTTAATTGTATTTACATTGGCCTACGTGCATTTATTTAGCTAGATAGCTAACCTGCTGTCCGGGTACCATCATCTTCTACATAATGTAGCTAGCTAGCCGTGACGTTAGCGAGTACTCACTATTCTCTAGGACTAAATAATGGCTGTGTCGAATACACAGTGAACTTATATATAGCAAGGTTAAGGGTAACTAGCTAGCGCGTTAGATAATAACTAAATGCAGGTGAATGTGGCTAACTGGAATACGTAACAAAATGTTCACAACCATCTGAGACTGCAGTAACGTAATAGTATTAGTATCACACTGCATTCTTCATAAACTAACGTTAGCCAGCTAACTTACAGTCCTAGCTAACTAGCGAGTTCAATTACATTTATCGTAAATGTAGGTAACGCAGCTAATTAGTTAACAAGCTTGTCTGGACTAGTCTGTGTATGGTCTTAGCGAGCGAGTATTAACCTGAACGTCAGCTAACAAACGCTACTCAAATGCATTTGAGTTAGCTACTGAGTACTGTAACTAACACACACAAATGTAGATTCGTATTACTCGTTAGATTAGCTAAAGATGTAATGTAAATCTAATAACCTATTTTTTTTAAGAATCCTACAGCCACGGATATAAAGGGTAGGTACAGAAAAACATAGTTTCACCTCTTACCTGCGTTTTTCTCTGCAACGTTACAGACCGTGTGTGTGCAGTCTCCATCCAATGTTTTCTCTGGCTCAGTCACATCTAGCCAGCTATCCACGTCGTCACTTCTGAACAGACTGAAATCCGCCGTGCACGCACGTCACGCACGCCAACATAACCTTTAGTTCAAACAACGTCAGTTAATTGGTATACATTGTTCATAGGCGTGACTGATATTTAGTAGATTATATAATCGAGGCAAGTATTTATTATCAGGACATGTATATTTACGTGTAAATAGTATTATAACTTTCCCAAGACGTCGATGCTCAGTAGTGTTAAATGTAATCTAGACAGGGCGTGTTCCAGATTTATTGACAGGCTTTGCGGATGGTACCATTATGTCACATTGGTTCCTATGATGTGGCAGTATTCTATAAAGATCTCTGGTTCTCTGTGTAGATCATAAACTGCTGAGCCAAAACATTATGGCCATTCACAGATTAAGCAAATAACATAGGAGTATCTCCTACCAAGGGCACATTTCAGTACATTAATGAATATCTACCGACTGTGATCTGAGGAGGATACTATTTAATGAAGCTACTAGTTGAGGCCCTATGAAGCGTCTGTTTCTCCACATTTTTTTTTTACATGGAATAGCCTTAATTTCTCAAAGCAAGATTGGCCTGATGTGTTTTTCTTTTTAACAAGATAAAATCATCTGAGATCAGGCAATGGTGCAGCACTGGTTGTTAATTTGATGAAAAAATAAATGATGTTGCTTTGTCAATAGTTTATACCTAAACAAGACCTTTGATACAGTATTGCTCTCCACCACACCTTCTGTAAAGCCAGCATTTCGTTCACGTCAGTCAGATTTCAGAGAATTACACATCAGTCACATCAGTCATAGATATGAACTTAACTTAGTATTAAATGCAAAAAAAAATATGCACACCAGTTGTGGTTTCGGAGTCTAATTAGGAATTCACTAAAAGAAAACAGCTTCGCCAGGCATTGTTTCTAGTTTTTCATTCCTCACTCAAGTCACTTGTCTTCCACATGTGATCTCTTCTATCATTGCTGTATTGATGATACTCAAATATTCTCCTTCCCCCCTACTGACACACAGGTGGTGTCACACATATCTGCAAGTATTAATCCAGGCACTTGTCATCTCATGTCTTGATTACTGCAATTCACTGTTGGTAGAGCTTCCGGCGTGTTCCACCAAATTCCTGTAATGTATCCAGAATGCTGCATCCATGTGTTCAACCTTCCCAAGTTTTCACATGTCACCTCGCTCAACTCACTGTCTGGCTTCTTGAAACAGTAAGGGGGGCCTTCTCCCTTCTTTAGGCAAGGGTTAAACCCACATGCCAATCTGAGCTCATTGTTCTGCCAATTCTGGGCTTGTCCTACCCCTATGGTAAGACAACTCCCTTCGCTTATGCTTGATAACGTTGAAACTCCTAACTTCTCAAAGACACTGGATAAGAGAGCATCTGCTAAATGTCTATTCTGTGAACAATAATATATACCACGTTAAAAAATTATATATAGCTCATTACCATGCTATGTTGTTTATAAAGTGATTTTTTGGGCATCTTTATTCATGATAAAGATTACGTTTACTATAAACTGGGGGCAGTGTGCAAATAAAAACATTGTTGTATCATCTTGATCTGAAACTCTAAATACACAAATTCTAATCTTTGACTGAGAAAAATATATATATTTCTCTAAACCGTGGTTGTCATAGAAACCAGAACAGTATTGAATGTGCTTTGGAGGACACATACTGTATCTTAACAATGACACTATCTTCCCTCACACTATACTCTACTAATTTCCCTGAGATTTTTCTCCTGCCACCAAACAGAGGATGTAAATATACCTGGTCCTTGTCAGCCTTGAATATCTTTCGAACAATGTCCATCTCTATGAAAAAAGTCCCTGTCAACATCTACAAATTCCCTGAGGCAATCCAGATACTCCTCTTGTTCCCCTTCCAGAACAACCTTCCAGAAACTGAAGACCACCCAGAAACACTGGCCTCCCCCCCGCCACATCACACTCCCCTTCATTTCTAGCACGGTCTGCATTCAGGTAGACTAAACCACATCCAAGCCATTAGCAGATGCAGGAGGTCCCACGCAGTAACTGGACCGTCGCCAACCACCCTGCCCTCCACAACAGCATCCTCCACCTAAGCATCTTAAGGCTAATCATACTGGTCCCAACAATAACACAGATCAGTCCCACTCTCCCTCTGAATGACATCCCCACCTTATCATTTTGCATTAACAAATCCTAAGTAACGCTGCACTAAAACGTCAAACGTCATGTCTTGCATTCCTTTAGCATGTAAGCATTACCCTGCCCTGTTAACGTGTAAGGTCTATCCTAGGTGTGTTATCTACATATATTGCCTGAGTTCTGGTTGTGCAATCTGGTTGTGCAATCATGTTCTGACTGACTGGCTAGAGGCATTATCGCATGGTCCTCGGAATTAGTTGTACTAAAGAGATCAAGTAAAAGTAAACTTTGTGTCAATTCTTTAATGTTGCTTCTCGTTTTACAAACACATCAATGAATACCATAGTAAGCATTGCAAATAACTTCTGCATCAATATTAGATTGGTTTAATCTGTGCTAATATGTTGATTTTCCTAGAGATAACCCATACATTTTAGATCAAGTATATTATGGAGTGGAAATTAGTTTACCACAGCTCCATTTGGGCTTATCTGACCACAAATCTAAGTTTATAACTGCCACCAACTCAATGTTAGTCCTGTTTAATATGAGACCAATATGGTTCTGGAATCTGATCTTCAAACTCACATAAAACGGTGGCTAAACAATAATAAACAGAGACATTATTCATGACACCTTTGCCCAAATAAAAACTCAGGAGATCTTCTTTTAATTGCTTTGCACCATGGATTACACAAGATCAAAGTTCTTTCAGCCAAACATCAAATAAGTTCAGCTCTACCCCATCTATTCAATGTTTTCCTAAATGTTTCCCATCCAAATCAATGGCATTCACAACTGCACTGTTCATTTTACCACTTACGTAGGACCTGCCTCTCCTTATGAACCTCCCAGAACAAGCTTTACAAAATTCTCACTGGCTGCCCCAAAATCAGTATTGAATTTAAAGGAAAGAAAATCAACTTAATTCAAAGCTTGAAAATGTGTTGTCTCAGTACAGCAACTAAACTACTTTTTAGCCAACAACCCCATTGAACCTTTGTAGTCTAGCACTCCCTGGTGAGAGTAACAAATAACTTGATGATGGCAGCTGATGTGAGAAAGTAACATTATTAAAACTCAGAACTTAATTTCTGCCTTTGACACAGTTAATCGTAAGATAACAATCAACAGACTCAATAGCTTGTATTGTCTGGAACAGCACTCTAGTGGTTTTGCTCCTATCTTACCTACTGACCTACATTTAAATAAATAAAGGTTCAATCAAACAAGAAATGTACACTTGGGAATTCTAAATCCAAATATGGCTCAGTTGCTAATAGGGCTCCACAGCGCATGTGATGCCAGGTGTGTATTAATCTGAACATTTGGACTACACTTAAATTTTTATGATGATAATACACAGTGTGTATGAAAAAATGGGGACACCGACAATTCAAAACACTTTCATGATGCAATGAAGAAATGGATTAGGTCATTGGGTTCTTGTAAATACTGAAAGGCTTGTGTTTGCGTGTTAACATCTTGACTTGACTAATGCAATGAAGTGCTTTCAGGGATATCAGTAAGACTCCTGTCTCACTCACTAGAATGCAACTGCCAGCATTATCTCACAGACCTCACAATAAATCTTCATCAAAGCCTGTTTTTCACCGGCCTCAACTGGCTGCCTTTTCAATATAACATACAAATCTAGATTCTACAACATTATTCAAAAGGTCTTGTTAGTTTTAGATGCTTTTCAAACCATCAACTAACATGCCCCTAATCCTAAACTTAACCGCAACCATTGCATTATTGACATGATACTGGACTAGGTGGGAGGATTTAGATACTTAATTTAATTAATTTCTTTCTTTATTTTTCAATTTAATCACTCGCTGCAGTACGGTAGGGGGCGTCGTAAACTGAATTATTAAAAAAGAAGCACCCCCATTTCTTCCTGTTATCCCTAAGCTAACGGAAGTCGGTGATTGAGTAAAATGGCAACCCCCTATGTTGAAGATGAATCTGGTAAGGCTGATTCAAGTAAGACCTTCAATTTCATTTTGCTAGAGTTTAAGAATGAAGTGTCATCATCAGCGTGTGTAACCCGTAGCTAACTATGAACAGCAAGTATGCAACGTGCAGGTTACTGAGAGAGACTTGTTTCACCATGCTGCCAAACCACATTAGCTTAGCATGCTAAAAACACATTAGTTAGCAAGCAGTAGTAGCTACCTGTTTAAGGATGCTACGTATATTTAGCTTTGTGTTACCGCTAGGTAATATGCTAGCAGTTAGCGCTAGTAAGTGTACGGTACTACAAGCACTATGGCACATAGCATGTGTCTCGTTAGAAATAATAATAGGTCGTAAAACAGACGGTAACGTACCTAGCACGCTAGCCAGACAGTAGTTCACGCCTGTAGTACACGTTTCCTAGCCTTAACAACAGCTATATAATGTATACATTGATCTTATACCGGAACAGATAGTTGGCTCACGTTGACTACAACATATAAATTGTTCGATTTTATTTTTCGGTTCTGTTGATATAAACCTAAGCTACACAAATCAGAGCAATCTATACTTGTATGTAATATTTTTATTTCGCCGATTGCGAACAAAGTCTCTTTTGCAACGGCGACTTGGCCAAGATAAAGCAAAACATATGTGCAGGACAACATTAATTTAGGCAATAAATACACAGAATACATAAGTGCAAATAGCAGTGGGATTCAACAAGGCAAAACGTGTGTATATACTGATAATAAAGGATGAGGTATAAGTAGGTCAGTTAAGCAGCATTGATATGGCAATAACAACTATTTGAATACAAAGGAAAGTCTATTTACAGAATGTAAAAAGATTAAAGCATATCTAGCATGTCATTATTATAAAATTATATGACCATGATTTCAAAAGGAAGAGGAAGAGCATTTGAGCATGCCTGAGCAAATGGAGTAATTCAAGAATGTAAACAGTTACGACAGCAGACAGATGACAATGTTCCACTGTGCAAAATGGGAATGGCGAAAGTGAGGAGATGGGGTGGATGAAAACAAGACAACAGTTATAGCAACCTGCATTGAAGTTAGTTTTAGATGACATCCTTGGAAAGACTTTCGGCTCTCATCATAGCACTCGATTTGCCAATTTAAACGTGTATTTTTCACAGTAGTCACATAAAGCTGTGTTTTAACAACTAATCATGTAAGGGGAAAAAAGCTTGCATACTGTCTGTCACTGTTTGTAGATGTAATAATTTAATAACATGCAAAGGTTTTCGGCGATCAAAATACATTAATTGGTTCAAGATTTAAAAAAATCTGTAAATCTCATTTTTGCTCCTTCTGTAGGGAAATACATTGCTGCTACACAGCGACCAGATGGAACCTGGAGGAAGCCACGCAAAGTGAAGGATGGCTATACCCCTCAGGAAGAGGTCCCTGTGTACGTAATACTGTAATTGACCACCACACTCTTCACATAACATAATAGAGCTTAGTTTTCTCATATCGTTTTCAATTCTTTAGTGAGCTAAAATGTTAGACCGCACCCTATGACACAAATTTCTTTTGTTGTTGTGAAGTGCACTTAACAAAGTTGCTCTCTAATAAGTTAGTGATTTTTGTATTGCTGTTGAATTTGGAGGCCTCTCCTATAGAACCATTGTTCCCTTTTAATTCTCCTCCTCCTTTTTTTCAGCTATGAGAATAAATTTGTCAAGTTCTTCAAGAGCAAGCCAGACCTGCCGCCGGGCATGAGCTCTGAGGATGTGCATCAGGGGAAACCAGGCAGTGCAGAGTGTGATACGGCTGGGCTCTCCAAGGCAGCCAAACGAAACATGAAACGCAAGGAGAAGCGGAAGCAGCAAAGCTCTGACAGCAATGTGGAATTAGTAACAAATGCAGTTGAGCATGTGGAGATTGCAGATGGAGGTGACAGTGGGACGCCGGCAGGTGATCCAGCTGGAGCTGCTGACCACTCTTCAGCGGCAGCAACAGAAACTGCCAAGAAGATCAAGAACCTGAAAAAGAAGCTGCGGCAGGTAGAGGAGCTGCAGCAGAAACTGGACTCTGGGGAGATCAAGCAAGCTACAAAAGAGCAGCTGGAGAAGCTTGGTAGGGCCAAGGCCTTACAGGACGAGTTGTTGCTGCTTGAAGAGGATTCATGAGAAGAAAACGCATGGCGGCATTCTAGCAGTCAGCAGACTAGTTGTGGACGTTAGAGACTTGAAAAATATACACCCAGTTCAGAAAGAAGTCAACATTTACAACTGTATTCACAGTGTTGATGATCTTCCCTAAACATTCTCCTGAATCTGGGTGTTATCAGACAGCCAGTCTACATGAACTTTGGCTCTGGTATATAAAGTGTACATAAATCCAGCACCTCTAGTTATGTTGTTGACAATAACTGATCAAACCTTTTTCACACTTTTTCCAAATCTGAAATACCAAATTAGTATGTGCCAGTCGTTTTGTTTTCAAATGTACTTCAAAAAACAATTGAACTGATCCCTTATGCTTGAATTGGCTATGAGCTCATTAGCCAGTCGTGGTACAGGGATTACACTAATTGTTGCCCAATTGTCGGGGGGCTTGTAATGTGAACAGTGAGAGCATGTGGAATGTGCATTGTCAATGCCAAATGGAGTTTTATCATTTGGGATATTGTTTCAAAAATGTCAATGTGTGAAATGAAGTGTTTTATTTGTACATTTTAATTAGCAGGACACAAAAAACATGAGTAAATCCTCCCTGTTCTTCTCCTCAAACTTCCATTTGCCTTTATTTCAGTCACTTAAAATTGTATTGAATTCTAATACTCACATTTGCTGGTTGCGCAAATATTCTGACGTTAGCCCTACAGAAATAAAGATCTTTAAATATGTAGCTTACTAATGAGATACCTGAGCTACACCATTTGTCAAATGCCCAGAGTTTTATTACAACATCAATATGATCAAATTTATTAAAGATGGTAAATATGTGTTTTAACCACAATAACTCTAGCTTTTTGACCAGTGTAGCAAATTCAAACCAGCCAAATCCTGGTTGATTTTCACATTTATGGCAAAACATTTTTGTGTAAAAATACAAGTGTATGTCGCTGGGTGGGCATTTGTTTTTTATGTCTTCGTTCACGGGCTGGTGATGCAACAAGTAAATAAAAAATGAAAATATAGACCTGAAAACCTACTTGCCCAACTGCCATGAAGCCATTGCCATATAAGTGTGACAAGGTCAATCTAGCTGATATGCTTACATTTGTATTGCACGACCGGGCTAATTTGTGATGTCAATTTGGTTTGTTGTATACAGTTTACTGATCACAAAGAGCCCAGTTGGACTGTTAATGACCTGTTGGGTAATGACATACATGGGGGGAAATATTTTCTGATGAGCCCAGTCAAAACACAACAATTCAATTTAACAGGCAAAACTGCTTTAATGTTCTCTTTATTATATAAGTATTTAGTTGTGATGGGGTATCTGACATTCTTCAATTATGGAAATAGCTGTGGGAAGACCATTTTTAAGCAGCTACGCTCACATTAAAAATAAAAAAGGCTTTTGTCTTAAGAAGGTCTGAAAGGAGATCCTTCACAATCTTCAGAATTCAATGTTATCAAGCCAAAATGGAGTCATACCCGTCCTAATGGTATAAGTTATTATAAATTAATTAAATGTGATGCAATAACCTGTGTACCCAAACAACACTGCTAGGTATATGCACACTTGAATTAACAATGTACTATACAAAAACATGGAGTTCACCAGAGCTTCACAGGTTGCCACTGGAGTCCTCTTCCACTCCTCCATGACAACATCACAGAGCTGGTAGATGTTGGAGACCATGCGCTCCTCCACCTTCTGTTTGAGGATGCCCCACAGATGCTCAATAGGATTTAGGGCTGGAGATGTGCTTGACCAGTCCATCACCTTTACCCTCAGCTTCTTTTGCAAGGCAGTGGTCGTCTTGGAGGTGTGTTTGTGGTTGTTGTATTGGAATACTGCCCTGTGGCCCAGTCTCTGAAGGGAGGGGATCACGCTCTGCTTCAGTATGTCACAGTACATGTTGGCATTCATGGTTCCCTCAATGAACTGTATCTCCCCAGTGCCGGCAGCACTCATGCAGCCCCAGACCACGACACTCCCACCAACATGCCTGACTGTAGTAGGCAAGACACACTTGTTTTTGTACTCCTCACCTGGTTGCTGCCACATATGCTTAACACCATGTGAACCAGATAAGTTTATCTTGGTCTCATTAGACCACAGGACGTGGTTCCAGTAATCCATTTCCTCAGTCTGCTTTTCTTTAGCAAATTGTTTTGTGGGCTTTCTTGTGCACCATCTTAAGAAGGGATGACAGCCATGCAGACCAATTTTATGCAGACCATATGGTCGTATGGTCTGAGCACTGACAGGGTGAACCCCCACCCCTTCAACCTCTGCAGCAATGCTGGCAGCACTCATATATTTCCCAAAGACAGCCTCTGGATATGACGCTGAGCTTGTGCACTCAACTTCTTTGGTCGACCATGGCGAGGCCTGTTCTGAGTGGAACCCGTCCTGTTAAACCGTTGTATGGTCTTGGCCATTGTGCTGTAGCTCAGTTTTAGGATCTTGGCAATCTTCTTATAGCCTAGGCCATCTTTGTGTAGAGCAACACTTTTTTCCCATGTTGAACTTCCAATGACCAGTATGATAACACCACATTTGGTGTATGATAACACCAAATTTAACACACATGCTCCCCATTCACACCTGAGACATTGAAACACTAATGAATCACATGACACAGGGGACACTTTGGGCCCAATTTGGACATTTTCACTTAGGGGTGTTCTCACTTTTGTGGCCAGCAGTTTAGAAATGAATGACTGTGTGTGGAGTTATTTTGTGGGGACAGCAAATGTACACTGTTATACAGGCAGTACACTCACTACTTTGCATTGTAGCAAAGTGTCATTTATTCAGTGTTGTCACATTAAAATTATCAAATATTTACCAAAATGTGCGTCGTGTTCTCACTTCTGTGAGATACTATATATATAGAAAACAGTAATTAACGGTCTTGTTTAAATGGAAATGTGGTTAGTTGTTTTTCTTTTTGTTAAACTTGTGATTTACATTACTGGTGAATGAGGTTTGTATCTCACAGACTGCATTGTATTTATAGAAAGAAATGTTGTAATTAAGAAACAACAAGAATGTTGATTGAGCAATTTCAATTATACATTTGGTAAATACATCACATCTTTTATCCCCGCTATGAATCACTATGTTGTTTCATGTTGAATCGTTATGGCATGTTAGCGTGTGGTTTATGTCCTTAGCTGTCGTATAAATGCCATGTACCACAACCCCTCACGTGCCTTATTGCTATTATCCGGCTATAACTGCTATTATAAACTGTTTGTATATACACTCTTATATCCAGCATTCAGGAATCAACCCGAAGATTTTATAATCCTTAGTAACTAACAAAATTACAATTTAGAGGAATAAAATATGCATAGCTTTACGAGTGTCATCATCCACCAATACTCAAATAAAAGTGTTTTTTTATGAGGCTGTGTATTTGAAGGTATACTAGCATTCCTAGTCATGATTTGAAATCATCCTTCAGGATTCTTATGTCCTCTTCTGCCAGAAATCTTATAGATATGGTTCCTATAAAAGTCTATGACTAAAGCCACTTTATTGTGTTTAAATTCAGTTTTGTTTACACATTTAAATGGGTCTTTCCGATACTGATATGATTTCGATTAGTAAATTCCTATAGTATCTCCTGATTAGGGCTTTCTAAAAGTGCCTCTATTATATATTTGTGTGTGTGTGTTCCATTGCAGCTTCCAAATATTGTTTTTGTCCACAAATGTAATGACTAATATGTTTGTTGTCAGAATTCTGTGGTTAGATTTGTCAGTGGAATGATTTCACTTGGAGTGGATTTCCATGATTTGGAGCATAATTATAATACTTCTCCCCACCAAAATATTTGCAAACTCAAAATTGACCACAACCCTAAAAAAAATTGTATTTTGAGTCTATAATTGAATAAATGGGTTTTGCCTGTGCATTGTCCCAGAAACCTTTACATGTCAGATGTTACGTACCGATGATCCTGTCTTGACCATATAGGATCACACCAAACTGAACCAAGGTCTACCTCGAACATACCAAAATACATTTGACAAAAAAACTGTCTGTAGACTTGTGGTAGATCTTAAAAATTATAATAACAAAATATTGTGTATTTGTGTATTGGGAGACCATTTCAACTGTTGAGAGAGTATATATTTTAGGATTGTTGCTATGGAATTGCAATTGGGCTGGGTATTTTAAGACAAGTTCCGTCTGTGTCTGAGGTATTTCAGTATTCTAGACGCATTCCTCTGATGTTTTCTTGGTTTTGTTGCGTACCGGTCCCAGCGGGCATTTGGGGGTATAAAATCTGTATGAAACCATAAACTAGAGAGATTCACAGAAAATTATGAGAGGACAGAACACATTAAAATGATAGAAGATTCTGTTAGATCTAAGATAACTAAATCTCAATTCAATTTCATTTTTTAATTGGACAGTTTTTACATGATGTTCTTCACAATGTGTCGGACTAAGAAATAAGACAGAAAAACTGCACATTTATACTTTAATATTTTAAAATGGATTTTAAGATGGAGTACATGCTGTTTCTTGTGTTACTGTCAATTGTACCATCCGTTGCCATATTACACAGAAAGGATTTCACGGAAGCCTTGGTGAGAATCTGCCATATAATTGATTAACAATGATGATGTAGCTCTTGATTTACTCTCTGTGTTCATTTGTTTTCATGCCAAACATGTTTCTGTTAATTATATTAAATGTGTAGATAGCGTAGCAGGTACGGTGTTGGCTCTGTAGCCTAATCGAAATATTACTGGTTTGAATTCTCGGTCCAACAACATTGAAAAACATAATTTGAAATTACTAATATGCCAAATGTCGAGTTAATAATTATGTCCGCCACATCTTCTCAGGTCTACTTAAGGAAGTATGGCTACCTGCACATTCCACTGGACAGAAGCATGTACCAAGGTCATCAGACCGAAGAAATCACAGAGGCACTGAGGTACGTAAACTCCATGGCACTGTAGTGTGTACTGTCCTATCTCTTCTACTAGAGTCTATCTTAGCGTGACTCTCTGACTCCATATGCAGTTCTACACATAATGTCTCACTAGCCTTTCTTTCACCCATTAACACTGTAGAATATTTCAGAAGGTGACTAACTTAACCGTCTCTGGAACACTCACTACGGCAACAATGGCAATGATGAAACAACCTCGATGTGGTAATCAGGACTCCTTCAGTGACAAATCCCTCAAATATCGATTAATAGGTTGGCTATAATATTAATTATCTTTCTGCTTTATGTTTTTTTGTACTCTTAATGGTATCACAATGGTCCCCAATAATCAAATATGGGTTAGAAAAATGCATATTTAAACTAATGTTTATTCCACAGGTTCTATTTGGCGTAAGAGGAGGCTGACCTATCGCATATATAGCTACACGTCAGATTTGGGCCTGGGAAAAACCCGTGCGGCACTTCAGTCTGCATTCAGGTACTGGAGTGAGGTGTCACCCCTCAATTTCCAGGAGATTTTGTCTCCGGGAAGAGCAGACATTAAGATCTCATTTCATAAGAAGGATAGATCTTGTCCAGCGCCATTTGACGGACCAGGTGAGAGTCAAAGTGATCCTTTCGAACTAACGTTTCTTACATTGACAATTAAGGCAATTTACCATAAGAAATACTAAATTATGCTTCAATTTAAGATGAGTGCTGTCCTCAAATTCAGATTAGGAAATATTCTTAATGGAGGATATGTACATTCCCATTCCTTTCCCATTATGAAAAAACCCCCATAAAAACTGTTGTTATTCTTACAAAATCTTGTTTTTAAATCAATGTATCTGAGAAATTTTATTAGCATAAATTTTCCCCCATTTATTCGAGCATGCAATACAGCTCCGTTTTCTTTTCTTTTATAGTCTTTCTTTTGTTCATCAACAACGGTGAAAATTGTTCAGGATGTGAAAAAATACTTGTGTATGTGACAATGTATTTTAATCTGTGTGATTTTTTGAATTGTTCTATTAGGGGGAGTGTTAGCCCATGCAGACCACCCGGAGTCAGGCCTTGTGCATTTTGATGACGACGAGCATTGGACAGAGGGGATGTCTGCTGGCCCTAACCTGAGAATTGTAGCAGCCCATGAGGTTGGCCATGCTCTTGGTCTGGGTCACTCCCAGTACACCAGTGCTCTGATGGGGCCTGTGTACTCTGGTTATCGTGCCAATTTCAAGTTACACCCAGATGACATCCATGGAATCCAAGCTCTATATGGTGCGTATCCGATACGTAAAATGACAGTTTATGTTAACATTGAACATTTACAGTTCCCTTTAGTTTAGATGATATAGATTGCTGTTTTCAAGAGTGTTTGAAGTGGTGTTTTCAAGAGTGTTTGAAGAAATTGGCAATGCTCAATATCTGATGAGCCATACCATAATTCAATAATACAAGTTAATTGTAAATGATAACGAATGAAGACTGTGCCATGTGCATAAAACCTTAAACTTTCTTGTTTTGCGTTAGGAAAGCCAACCAAACATCCCGTAGTACCCAGAAAGCCAAAGGATCCAAAAGTTGAGCCAAGTCCACCAGATCCTTGCAAGGGTACCATGGATGCAATAATGTTAGGTAGTAAGCATAAAGTAATCTGTAATGTAATCTTCATTTAAGTAGTTAGGTAGTTAGCATAAAGTAATCTGTAATGTAATCTTCATTTAGGTAGTTAGGTAGTTAGCATAAAGTAATCTGTAATGTAATCTTCATTTAGGTAGTTAGGTAGTTAGCATAAAGTAATCTGTAATGTAATCTTCATTTAGGTAGTTAGGATTAAGTAATCTGTAATGTAATCTTCATTTAGGTAGATAGGTAGTTAGCATAAAGTAATCTGTAATGTAATCTTAATTTAGGTGGTTAGATAGGTAGCATAAAGTAATCTGTAATTTAATCTTCATTTAATGTTTTCTTCATTTAAAATGTATGTTCAAATAAATATGTAAACTGCAAAATAGCAAATCACTTGCTTTTGGACATACAGTATTTTAACTTGTTTTTTTAAATCACAACCCAGGTCCTTTACGCAAAACGTATGTCTTCAGAGGCATGTATGTGTGGACAATGTCTGACAAGGATGGCTACAACAAACCAATCCTGATATCTGTGCTGTGGAAGGAACTTCCAGGAAGCCTCAATGCAGCTGTTCACTCTCAGAAAACCAACAAGTCCTACTTCTTGAAGGGTGAACCTAGTCTAGTCCTAAATGACTTTGTGCTGTCTTCTCATGTCAGATTTTTTAGACCGCCAAAGGAGTTAGGAAGACATCTTTAATTATTCTAATTTTTACCTGTCACTTCATGTTTATTCAGGAGACAAAGTGTGGAGATATACAAGATTCAAACTCGACATTGGTTATCCTAGACGCATGGCAGGCATTCCCCCTAACATTGATTCAGCCTTATACCGGCAAAGGAACAACAAGGTGATCTTTTTCAAGGTATGCAAACAAAAGCTAAACATAGTGAGGAATAGATATAAACATTTACCTTTCCCTAATGACAATTCTAGAACAAGTAGGACGATAATTGTTGATAATAGTTCCACTTCGTTGTATCTATTAGGGTTCTCAATATTGGCAGTGGGATGAAGCTGGGGTGAAGGATGCCAGGGACGCGTATCCCAAACCAATCTCACATCTGTTCTCTGGGGTACCACACAACATGGATGCTGCCTTCACATGGACAAATGGGCACGCCTACGTTTTCAAAGGCAACCAGTATTGGCGCGTCAACAGTGACAACGCTGTGGATAAAGACTACCCTCTCAAAACGAGTGAAAAATGGATGCAATGTGATGACTAGACCGTTAGAGATTATTGGGGTTTTGTTTGTGTTGTGAGACTTTAGCGTCCCAGATTATCTCTGCAATGTCACTCTCACTAAGGAAAATTATTTTTAAACGTATTTCACTCAGTGGGTATATCCGAGCTGGTAATATCACTCAACGTTCTCAGGTGAAATATCCTTTAGGGATGTGTATATGCTCTGTCAACAGAAAATGTACAGATATATCTTACTTACTATATCTTCCGTGTAAGTTATGATAAATGTAATATATATATATATCTATATCTCTCTCTCTCTCTCTCTATATATATATATGTCTCTTAACTTACAGTTCCTCCCCCTTTTGCATTTAACTATATAGATATATACTTTCACCACAATAATGTATATTTGCATGCTGACCTAAGTAAAGCTTCCGTTGTTTATTGTCATATATTGTGTTGTCTTTACTTTATGACCCCTCCAATGGATTGTCCCCAATTAATTTGACCATGACAGGTTGTTTAATGACTTGTCATCATCACACAGTCTTCTTTAAAAACTGTCTATGGTATCAGAAGCACTTTATGCTCCCCATGGTCATCCCCTAACCCTAACCCTGCACCTGGGTAACAGGGGTTTGACCCTTCATCCTCCATCTCGCTCTAAATAACATATTCATTATCCGATCCAAAATTGCATGGTGGTATGCTGTGACCAGGATTAAAACACCTAGCTGAACAACGCAGCTGTATTTCCATAACGACTACTGCACCGCTCCGGCCACGTCCATTGATTGAAATTTCGAAACGCATTAAAATTGTCCTTTTTCACGGAACAACAAACTAAAAGCAAACATTCAGTTGTGAGGAACCCCTCCCATATTGCTGCTGGGAAGAGTCAATTCAAAGACTAGACAGAATCCTTTTTATAAACAACTAGATGCTATCATCTACGAAATGCACAGCATAGGTAACAGTCTGCAGTTGGGACCTTTGATATGTATGGGTCCAAGGCTAGACCACGGAGGTGCTCCTCCTCAGAGACAAGCACCATACCTCCAAGGAGTTTCTCCTTGGTGCAGCTCTGCTGCGTCTGTCGGCGGTGGTTCATTCTGCCACGAGTTGAGGCTAGGTCGGATGAAGGCACAGAGCTGACGTAGAACGTTTTGAATGAAACTAGCTTAACAGGCACAGTGGCCAGGACCGATGAAGAAAACAAACAACAATGAACCACAAAACTGTGGGAAACAAAGCAAAACTTAAATATGGATCCCAATAACAGGCAATACAGCTGCCACTATTTTGGAAGCACTCAGGACCTCCAGGCCACCATTGAGATGGATAGAGGTCTTCCTGTCTTCAGGTCCTGGATGTAATACTCACTGGTGTGAGGATTAGATTAAATTCATTAAAATTTCAAATACATGAATAATGTAACACCTGTGAGATATACATCACAAACTGGTTCTCGTTTTTGGCAGGGAATGCAAGTCAAAGGAAGTGACATCTCAGTCTTGTATTCTGTGTCGTCTGGTTGGTTTCCCAAAAACATTTTGGTTTTCACCACTAATTTCTCTTCGCTAGCACCGCCACCAGTATATACAGACAGAAGGAAGTTAGCTGTCACTTCTTCTAAAACTTAATAGACAACTTGTATATTTTGTTCAGCAAAAACAACAAAAAACATCCCAATTGGAATTGCTTTGGCAGTTACAATAAATCATGGTGTATCACAACAAGCTGTTTTGTATGTAAATGACAGTGTCGTTCTATTCCCTACGGACTGCATTCCACTGACCACTTTACCGCTACTATTCTGTCTCTCTGTGTGCATTTTCTCGCCCATTATTTTCATTTTTTTCTCCTTCGATGTGTGACTTTTCATTTGTTTCTGACTTCCATGTGTGTATCCTGTTTGGTTATTCGCTTCTCAGTAAGTCTGTTTTAGCGGGAGCAGGGAGGCGATGTCGAGATATCCGTGGCCTCAGACCCGATAGACCAGTGAGGATGAAGTCAAGGGCACCATGGAGCCTGTCTCAAAGTCAATGCTTATAACAGTGTGGTTGCTGTTACTGATGATGCTGCTGGTGGAGGATCCTGTGCTGGTCTGTCGCTCCCGAAGACTCTGGATGTAACTCTGGAAGGTAGAAAGGAAGACATGGTTATGATACATGATTCTACTGGTCAGAGGCAGGCAGCTACAGGTAACCGAAAACGTTGCGTAGCCAGAATATCTAATTCTATAAAGAAATACTTATGCACTGCAAATCGAGCAGAATTAAATCTCATAATTGATTTTTTTATTTACAACCAAACTTCATAACACTAAACCTATTGTTTGCTAAATTGAATCTACGTACTTTTTGGATGTTGTATATATATATTATTTGTTATTAGTTATTCTCACTTTGCAAAGTGCATAAACATAATTTTATGTATTTTCTATAACCTCATTAGGAATAAAGTTACTCACAGGGGCCAGTACGTCTCCAGCGTAGCGCTTTAAGATCAGAGGTTTGCGTTGGCGTTTGGCGCCCTGCTGTGGTCGTCTCTGGTCATCTATCTGTCTGATTCGCATCAGGTTTACCTGCTTTTGTCGTCCACTCAACGACACTGGGGGTCATTCGACATAAATTAGAAAAATTTAAAAAGTAAATATTTTATATATATATATTGCATTAAAGCATTTGCACAAGATGGAACTGAGCATCAAGTTAGATCATCATAAATATAAAGTAGTGACGGAAAGGAAGCATTCCATTTCAGAAAACGCCGCTACTCACCTTCTGTGTGGAACACTCCTTTTGCAGTAAGCCTCCATTGCACCAGCGTCCCTATCAAGCCGAATACAGGACACATTCCCATGATGACCCAGCTGAACCAGCACAGCGGGCGAGGGGGAACCGGAGACAGGATGTCATACGCATCGCCAGCCTGCAGCGGCGTCCCTACAAAGTAGTCCAGGCACACCGTCAACACGGCGGCTCCGGCTGCGGCCGTGGAGATCACGGTGAACAGCTTCTGCCACAGCAGAGTGAGAGCGGCGCAGACGGTACTCGTAACCAGGAGGCCACTGAGCGGTGCCCATATCGGAGTGAGGACGTGAAACTGTCTGACAACCAGCATTGCGGCCAGGCTGAGCAGGGTCCCTAGCTGTAGGCCCCCAACGACCAGACCCACGGCCTGTATTAGCATAGCGGTCAGGCCACAGAGAACAGCCACCCCCAATAGGATGCCTGCCTTGGCCTCTGCAGTAAGCTGTGTGTCCAGAACTGGCCCTTTATGGTACAGCACGCAGACTAAAGCAGATCCAAACATGGAGCCGGACAGGAACATGCTCATCTTAATGTAGCGATATCCTAAAGATAAAACGATAGAGGAGGGACGTTTAGTACCAAGGTGATGACCTAAACTGAGTGTCCTAGTGTGGAGCGAAATCATCAGATTTCAGTACATGTTGCAGTTAACAGTTATGTGTAATAGTGTGTACTTTACATGATACACAGTCTGCTTTAGAGAACCTATTAACTATTATCAGAGTAGTAACGTTCCTGCGCTGGCTGTGTTTAATGGATTTTGACAGGGCTAGGAGGCTGCCTGCCTCATCCCTACTGGCTGTTGTCCAACTCTGTCTCAGATGAATGCACCAGGTGGCCTGTTTGCCTCTCTCCTAGACTGGAGCTTATCTACTACTCTCTGCTGGCACAGCCCCGACACCAGGTCCCTTGTGTTTACTGTCAGGCTTACGGTACAGGTAGAAACAACCAGTCAAGCGACTCCAAGTAAGCTGGTGAAATTGAGTTAGTATGTGAGGTTGTATGACCTACTGGGTGTTAAATAAGTATCTAAAGTTAAGGATGTGTTGTGGAAACGCTGTTGATAAAATGTAAATATGCCTATCGTGTCAATGAGTTACAACTGTTCTCTTTTACAAGGCAGGAACTTACCGGAAACGCAATAGATGAGGCCGAACAAAAGGCATACTGAGCAGATGGTGGACGACAGGACGTCATACCCCCTAGTGAAGCTCAACTCACATGTATCCTCTTCATACAGGCGAGAAAGGAGATGTTGATCCACTTTATCGGGACTTAGCACTGCCCCCTCCGTCACCATGAGTGAGCTGGGATCAACCATCCTGGAGGTTCGGATATGGCCTAGGTTTTCATAGGGAAAGTCCACCCGTGTAATCGGAAAGTTTTTCTAGTTTAGTCTACTTTTCCAAGCCTGGATATTGTCACTTTTCCACTACTCCAAAGATGGGCATTTGCTTAAATTCAGGGAAGGAGTGGTGTTGAATGCTTCGTGTTGTCGGAAGGTAAGAACTGAGGAAACCGGAAACGTCGGTAAAAAGTGTTTGATCCAACCATTTCCTGTCTTGTACCTGTCAAAAAAGATGGGTGTCAAATACAGCCAGAGAAAATGATATGAGTGAAATAGGCAGAGTAGAAATTATCAAGATGGACATTAATCTACATACGTTGTCTATACATACTATACTCATCTAACCTTGTGAGTTTAGTGTATCAATAGTGTATCAAAAGTCAAATCTGTTTTTTACCACACGACCCTATCCCCAGGAACCAGAGAAGGAAGCTGACCAGCTCTCTGGGTCATGCATCGATGTCTTTAGGACCCTTTGTTAGGATACAGGATGCAGGTGAGGAAACAAGTGTTGGCGTGATACCGAATGACTCATTGGGCCTCATTGTTTTTAACATTTGGCAAAGTGCTCCGATCACAGAACAATGCTAAGCACGCAGGCACATTCCAACAGTAGGAAATACGTTTTCAAAACTGAAAAAAGTTATTGTGTATCCTCCACTCCCCTAAGTGCTAAAAAGCAATATGAAATATGAAAATTATTAAAAAAGCTAGACTCCCAACATCTAACCCAACTTTAATTATGCCTGTGCACTTTGTAGATCACATACATACAACTCAACATGTTTACTATGGCTACAGATGCTCTACATTCTAGGATCTTATTTGCTTTTCAGCCTGATCCCTAGATAATTGAATTAGGGGTCTATTAGCAGTGTTTAGTGAAGATCAAAATAACCATATTAAACAGCCAGTATGTGTATAGCAAATTCAACTATGTTAATGAATTAATTTTATAATTTGTGTAATCAAAGATATACAAGATATATGCCTACCATAGACAGTGTGATCACAAATTCACAAATTTAGTTCGCATTGTTATAAATTGTTCAAAATGTCTAATAATATGTCTTACCTGAGTCATTTCCTTGTCTGAACGATAGTGCGTTGGTAAAAGATAGAAAAGACTGTTCCTCAGCTGACAAACATGGCATTTGAGGTAACTGTTGGCTCGGCTGTGTAGGACCTGTGTAGGACCTCCTACCTTACTAATTTATTTGGCCGCTGGACTGACACTTCAGCGCAAGTGACCGTCTGCCCCAAGCTTGTTGTGCATGATCCTAGGCGAGGCAATACCGTTGCTGTCCACAAGGTGGCTCTCTAGTCATACTGAGTTTATAACCGATATAAAAATACCGTAGATTTGGTTAAATATGGAATATGGAAGAAACTATTCTAGGAAAAATGCGTGTTCCATGAAAGATGATGCTATGAGTGAACAGCTAACCCATACTACACAATAAGCAACTTAAGTTATGTAGTCTCATGCGTACATCTCGGAAAATATGCAAATTATGCTACCAAGCAATGGTTTGTCCAAGCTGAGAAAAAGAGAACTAAATGTATCAAATGTGTGTGAGGGAGAGTGTGGTGGTGGTCAGGGGAATTTTGGGAGGCCAGGGCAACACCTTGAACTCTTCATCTAACCCTAACCCTAACATTCTTAAAACCATTTCCAAACAATGTAAGTCATTTTCCCACTGTGATTTTCCGTACTTTGTGATATTAAGTATTTCCATTATCCACCTTAATTTGCTCGCAGGTAATCTCATTCCACTTATTATTGGTTGCACTATACAGCTCATTTAGATGTGTCATTACAAATGGGGGACACCTTATACAAGCTATAGTGTTCTTTTTTAAAATATACATTAGCATGAACCATTTTATAACCTATCACCCTAAAAATAGAATCCTACTGTGAAACAAAAACAATTATTTGTGGGCTATTTTTCTTGGACTGCCTGTGAGCTACACATACCAGTCTTTATCTAATTTTAGACAGGTGGCACACCCATATTTAATGAATATAAAGGGCCAGTGATAAGCCTTCTCTATACAGCCAACCGATGCTTCACCTTGTTTCTATGTGATGGAGGGGATAATGTATTCAGCTGCACGTTGCCCTCAAAGACCTTAACACACGAGAGATGGGACATCTATCAGTGGAAGCTAAAACAATAAACACTGATCAGATTGGAGATAACACGATTAGTTGTTTGTTAACCAATTAGCGTTGTTCTGAATGCATGTTTAAAGGGGAAGTTGATTTTCCAGGTCTGCATTCACACTTCAAATACCCCACTTAGTGAAATTATAAACACAGTTAGTGACGGGACATGTGATAGAATTGTGTGTTATCCTTCTGCTGGTAATTTGCACAAGAGCAAATGCCATAATTGCTGTCTAATGCGTTCCACTCAAAGTCATAAACCAATAGTAAATATTTAAGAGCAGTTTGTGGCCTTCCCTTCATATCTTGATCTCTTTTTGTGTGGTTTGGTTTTTAATAAAAAGTAATCTAAATTTTTAAATGTTCTATCAAGTATTTCCATGATTCATGTTCAAAAAAGATTCATCCATAAAATGATATAACTTTAATCTGTATCAAATCATCCATTCCTTCAGTTTTTTTGTTGATTTCAATGTATTTTAAGCAATTTCCAGGCTGATATTTAGTACTTACTTCCTCTGAAATTCAGACAGTCCTTTGAGACTCTGAAGACATGCCACCTGAGGTGCACAAAAATTGCTGATAACGTATGTCTGAAATCTGAGCTCATTTTATCAAAACCAGGGAGATATTTAAATCCTCAGGGTAATAAGAAAGATACAATGTGATATATTTTTAGGAATAAAAAGAAGGTTCAGTCTGCAGACATGTGAGATACTGTCACAATTCCCAGGTTTAGTCGTGTGGAGGAACCAGGTGCAGGCAGGTAATCTTGTTCGATGGTTTTAAAGTTAAAATAAACAAACATTGAACTGAAAGACATATAACTTAAATGAAATCAAAGTGTGCTGAACTTTAACGACTAGTAAATATACAAATAGCTACATGAAACACTCACCAACACAGAAGACATGACACGCAACAATAATCCATAATGAATCTGTTGTCGCAAAAGTTCATAAACATAACGAGAGATTGTCTTACTGTCTAACATCTGTAGCTTCACCTTACATTCTTGTATTACATGAAAAAATAACATATTCCAGTAGAAGGAATGTGATAAGTTCTACTGAAACAACTCACTATACAGCTTAATTAGACATTCAAACTGTTCTGTGTAGAAATGGTGATAAACTCTATTTCCCATCCTGATTAAAAACCTGACCACCAACAGTGGCTAGACAATTAAAGATTAGTTTACTGGGGCAAAATATCTACCTTGTGATTTACACTTTGTAATTCAAACCACATTCCAGTCTTATCTGAACATTATTGGCTTCAAAATAATGCCCAGGACATATGGGTAAACACTTTGAGATGATATTTCATGAATACAAATGTACTAATTTGCATTTCTTGGGTACTTTGCTGTGAGTTTCAAGTATATATACACAATATTAAACACATTGAAATCCAAAGTTGGAACAAAACCATCAATTCATAGTAAGACTGTTTGAAATACAAATGCAATATAAATAATATTCACTAGAAAAATCATCGCTTCCTTCTCAAGAATAATGACAAGTGCCAACATTGTAAATGATCACATTGATTTTGCATGTAATGATCACATTGATTGTACATGTAATGATCACATTGATTTTACATGTAAATAGACAATTTTTCAGATACAAGGTTAAAGATGATTGAAAAACACAATGATGGTTGTAGATGGAAGACAGTGAAATGGGCATTGTATAGTAGAGGCCGCAAAGGCAGTACAGAAAATAAACACAGAATTACGCTTCCATTTAACTAGCTATGTGACAATTTTCTCTAAATAAACCTTTGTTAAATATTATCCTGTAAGGGACAAGAAAAAATCTCAATCTGTGTCTGTCTATTCTGTGATACTAAACCATGACTAGAGGCAGAAAAGGACCACGTATCTTGACAACAGCTCATTATTACTGATGTTTTTTATATGTACAAAGACTAAGTTGGCTGATAAAAGGCGGCACATCACAAAGAACACTAGGGAGACGTTGGGTTGGCTTGCTGCTGCCAGAATAACAATAGACTCTGAAAGTAACTTGAGTGATTTGAAACAGTTCTGGTCCAACTGCCATTCAAATGGTATAGTTGTAGTTTATGATCTGGGCTTTGCAGATATTAGGGATGTAAATTTGATAAACAGTCACATAACTTATTTTCAAGATCAGGCCTATGAATGTAACATTCTACTCAATCGAATGGTTTTGATTCCACAAGGCACAAAAACAGGAATTAATTACCAAATGTAAGTGTAAAGCCTGTTTTATGCTTCTGCATCGAATCGACGGCGTAACCTCGCAGACCCCTCTGCGTAGACGCGAACCCCTCGCAGACCCCTACGCCGTAGCTCGACGTGCACCTCAAAAAAATTGTAACTACACGTCGAGGCGACGCAGACCACAAGTGCTGTGATTGGTCAGATTATACATCTGGCGGTGAAATGCAACGCAACCCGACGCAGAATCATAAAACGGCCACGACGCCGTAGGAGTGACGCCGTAGCTACGCCGTGGAGTTGACGCAGAAGCATAATGAGCCCTTAAGTGTATAACATACAAATATACAATATTTTCTGACTGTAGTTTAGTCTCAAGAAAAAGATATCTTCAACATTCTTTATTTCTGTATTGTATAGACGCTGTTCACTCCCTTAAAAAGAGGATCTCAGATCGCCTGCATTGCATTTATCATTTCACATTCCATAGGTACCATGTAATGACTTGTCCAGATTCTGGGGCTACAGTGTGTATAGATAAGATGCTCAGGCTATGTTAGCTGGATGAAACATCTGAAACCTCTGACTGAATTCTTTCCCCATTGACTTTGCCTACTGCCACAGCCATCTGAAATTCGAGTCGATTTCACACTCACTCCACTGAACCACTGAGCCATTATGGTGGTAAAAACTCAACTCAAGAAACTGTCAATAATGACCAATACACTCTGAGCGTTCCAATCAGCAGTGCCATAAAGGACTCTCAGATAGAAATGTCCTGAGAATAGATCAGACTTGCAGTTAATAACGGTGCCGGCACACTGTAAAACTTCTTCTTGTCAACTCAAAGAGCTCTGACAAGTTTTGGATTTTGAACTCAACTGTATGAGTTTTCAAAAGTGAAACCTGCATCAATTCATTGTGTTGACTTTTGCCAGGTTTGTATGTGTTGATTGTAAGTTAAGGTGCACCTCTGTTTTTTGGTTTTCATGGTTTACCGGGTTTTCTGCCTGTAACGTTTTTGTGTAACTGGGGTTTGTTGGTGTGGGGTTTTACTTGTCTGTTTGAGCCTGTGGTTTTGTGCTACTGAGGTTTGGGTTTTGTATGGGGTTTGTTTGAGCTGTTTGTGATTTTCATGCTGGGAGTGGTGGTTACTGCTGGGGTTTTTTCTGGGTGGTTTTGTGGCTTTGGGTACCGTGTTTTGGTTGGGTCTGTGTTGTTTTTTTGATGGGTGGGGTTTGTTGATGGGGTTTGGGTGGTTGATGTTTTTTTTTACTTTTCCTGTATTTTTTGTGTGGGCGGTCGATACCTCAGACATTTTCATTTCGTGGTCCTCGGTGCAGGGCAGGCTCCTTTGGGGCGGGGTTGTTTGGGGTTGGGCTGGGGTTTTATTTGTTTTAAATTGGTGCCCAATGTGGGCCGGTGTATAAATTGTATACAATGTGTCTTTAGGAATAAATACTTTTAACAGTTACCAATTTCTCTGCTGAATGGGCTAATGCATACTGTACTAAACCCTTATGCTCATGTATAATGTTTTGTGAATCAATGTAATGAACTGCAAAAATTCAATTTGGTGGCTAAAACAAACTTGCAATTATCAGTCAAGAGCTTATACATGTAAGTTGAAACACATTTCCAATTTGAATCCTCTTAACTTGAAAAGTAAAGTAGTAAATATGTGGTAATTGGTTTTAACAATTTTAAATAATTAAAATTACAATTAAGAAATCTCACTTTTACGTAAGGGAGGTTTTCTTGCATTGATGAAGTAAAATAAAACAGTTTCAACCCAAAGTGTGAAGTTGAAGCAAGTGATAACGTTTATTGATCTAAATAAGCTATGTTGAGAACTAGAACACTGTGGTTGTATCAACTTTATGAACTTTAATTTGAAACAATCTTCAAGTTGAGTGAACTTGCATTTTCTAGGCAGCAGGTGAACTTGCATTTTAATGCTTAACAAACATGAAATGTTTTACAGTGCAGGTATATAATATATGTAGAAAAAAATATTTGCTGTATGTGGTGTTGTCATATTTGACATGGGCAGTAGAGATTGTGATTCACAATTGGAGGAGACACAACAGAAGCAGAATGGAATCCTTGTCTGAGTCAGCCCTACAAGCAAAAAAGTATGATAACGCCGTGTCAGAACGGCATGATATGTTATAAGTGTGATATTCCAGGCAAAAGGCAAAAATTGCCCTTCCATGAACACAGTTATCTTACCATTGGCATACCCCTGTAATCCCTTAAAACTCCTACTGTTGAAGAACCATTGGTCCAGCTGGGAATCTGAATAAAATCATATCCAAGATTTTGGATATCTTGGTGAGCACTGCCAAGTGTCCTGCAAATGTCAGAACTCAAACAAGAAGGAGACTTGTAAGAGAAAGAATTCTTTTATCTGCCCTTTGCACAATGCATACTGTTTGTACTCCCCATTGCTACCTCATGTCTTACATACTTCTAACTTATTGTATCTGCCCTTTGCACAATGCATACTGTTTGTACTCCCCATTGCTACCTCATGTCTTACATACTGCTAACTTATTGTATCTGCCCTTTGCACAATGCATACTGTTTGTACTCCCCATTGCTACCTCATGTCTTACATACTGCTAACTTATTGTATCTGCCCTTTGCACAATGCATACTGTTTGTACTCCCCATTGCTACCTCATGTCTTACATACTGCTAACTTATTGTATCTGCCCTTTGCACAATGCATACTGTTTGTACTCCCCATTGCTACCTCATGTCTTACATACTGCTAACTTATTGTATCTGCCCTTTGCACAATGCATACTGTTTGTACTCCCCATTGCTACCTCATGCCCTACATACTGCTAACTTATTTACTTTATTTCCCATTTGCACGATGCATACTGTTTGGGACTATCCATTTGTCACTTGCACAGATGCTTTCCACTTTTACTGCCCTCCGTAAATCTACAATGTGTTACAATGTTAAACTGCACAACTGCATACCTACTTATCCATGTTAATGGCACATCATTACATTGTTCTTCATCACATTTGACTCACACATGGGCACATTGACACAGAATTTTTTCACGGCTCTTTTGCACTTCGATGTTTGGATGCAAACTGCATTTTGTTGTACTGTACTTGTACTGCTCAATGACAAAGTTTAATCTAATCTAATTCACATTATGTTTGGCTTAATCATGTTTATTTCCACGCAGAGTTAGCTTTAAACATTAACTGTGATATTTGGCTCTCTGTATGTGAAGGACAAGTTGAGTAAAGCCTAAGGCATACTGGTTTAGAATATTACAATTTCAATCCAATGGCTGCTGTAAACAGTGTGCCTGAAAATCTCTGAAACATTCTGCGAGGTGCGTTCATAAATAATGGGTTCATAATGAAACTGTCAGACACCCCCACAACCTTCTCAACTCTGGAGGCCTATGCATCCATCACATCTATTTTTCAAATTGTAAACAATTCTGACACTGTTTGTGAGATTGAGACTGTGACAGAGACTGTGTGTGAGACTGTGGGTGAGACTGAGACTGTGACTGAGACTGTGACTGTGAGGGGGTGTTTTGTCTACACAATTAGTCTGCAAACTGAACAACAATTTTAAGTCCCTCGATGGAAAGCCACTTTCACTCCACTCCCCCTGTCTTGCCCTTGATACAAGCATGTGTGAAATTATTTCAATTTTAACATGTCCAATAAGAAAATGGGATGACCCAATATTTTTACGTGCCATATGATTTGGAAAAATATATAAGGAAAAACATTCCCATCGTTGCACTAAACCACGGTAGATTGAAGCTATAAAAATGGAAATTCTAAATGACACATTGTATAATGTTACGTAGAATGTCAGGCTAGCTACCGGTTATCTAGTTAGCTCCTAAGCCTGAATATTGTGAGCTAGTCTCTTTACTGCTCCACTAGCCTAGAACAAAAAAGTGTTGGTTAATCTGCTTATAATAATTAATATAATAATACCACAGGCAGAATAGGCTTTAAAATGGGGTGTTTCAAATCACAGGATGTGTATGCTCAGCTGCAATGCAACTGTCCCTTTACTAAAGAAAGCATCATTCTTACCAATAGCCTAGACTGAAAGAAAAATGAAAGGTAGCAATTAATCATGGCACTGGAGCAAACAGCGCACAGTGAAGTGTCAAATGCCCCCCTGCGTTGTTACATTCAGGGATAGAGTAAGGACACAATAGAGAAATGACTGTATTCCAGCAGCAGATCACAACAGAGACAACCCAGAGAGAGCACACAACGTGCAACCGATTGTTAACAAACTCTAGCCTAGCAGCACCAACCTTCTGTGACATTTATCACAAGATAACAGGTATGAACACTTTTAAAATGAAACTTCTTCTATTTCTCTAGGTTTTTATCCGTCAACTGTTCTGAGAAGTTCTGTAGATTGGCTCTTTCGATTGACTAGCGTACCAGTAATCCATTATTGACATAAAAACGGGAATATAGGTAAAATAGAATGAGGGATTGCTAGAAAAAAGTATTTTAAATGACAATGGATGGGGAAATAAACTTTTACCCTCCCCTCAAATAAAAATAGCACAGGGTATTAATTCCCCTTTTATTACGAGAATAATCCCACTCATAAATGCAGGGGATGAGTGTGGAGGGCTGGGTCTCTATTCTCAGGCCCGCATTAACAATAGGGCTAGGCGGGGCTTAAGCCCCGGGGCCCGAGCAAGGAGGGGGCCCGTGATTGGCCGTGGAGCAGATTGACTATTACTAGCCATCTGATTGGCAAAGCCTAACTACGCCCCCACAAATTAGCCCTGTTATTTAGTGGCGCTTTGCCGTATATTCCATGCATTATCATGCAATCATTAATATTATAGTGAGTGACCGTTCGCAAAGACCAGCCTTTTTTAGTTACTGTGTGACAAGCGGCTCTCACGAGTCACGCACATCATGTTCTCAATCACGCAGTGAAAAATACATCGCGGGGCAAAGACTAACGTTACACTAAGTGAATACGCGCCGAGATACAAGAGAGAGCTCAGAGCAGCTTACTGTTGATATGAAACAAAGTCTCAACTTTCAAATATTGTCATTTAAACAATACCTTTTTTCAAGTTCAAGTCCATTGACGTTAATCTACTGACTGCTTTTTTTGTCGGACAAAATTGCGTACTTGGCGTTATTAGCAAGCCATGTTGACAGGTTAGTGTTCATCTAACAGCTTATGTGTAAAAATGTGTTTCATGCTTATCCTGACCAGATCACCAGAAGGATGAAACATTGACTTCATCTGCTGCTGGAGATGAGACTGAGCAAGGAGATAACGTTTCTGAATTCTGACTGATTCTAGATTATATTTAAGTAAAACAACTTCAGCAGTGTTTTAGATAAATGTGGTGGGGGGGGTTCTCTGTCTTTAGTTGGTGACCTAAAGTGGTGTGGGGGGGGCTGCAGTAACTCATAGCCCCGGGGCCCAGTGAGCTCTTAATGCGGCCCTGTCTATTCTGTGTGATAAATACAGGTGATGAGTGTGGAGGGATGAGTCTCTATTCTGTGTGATAAATACAGGTGATGAGTGTGGAGGGATGAGTCTCTATCCTGTGTGATAAATACAGGTGATGAGTGTGGAGGGATGAGTCTCTCTATCCTGTGTGATAAATACAGGTGATGAGTGTGGAGGGATGAGTCTCTATCCTGTGTGATAAATACAGGTAATGAGTGTGGAGGGCTGGTTCTCTATTCTGTGTGATAAATACAGGTGATGAGTGTGGAGGGATGAGTCTCTATCCTGTGTGATAAATCCTGTGTCTGTGCATATGGGGAAAACCAGCAGTATGGGGGATTTCTACTGTCTGACACCGGCACCCATTGTAGGTGTTCTGCATCAGGAGAACATTGATTATGTCTTTGTTTTGGTCTCCTGGCTTCCTCCCAGGTGTGAGCCAGATGTCTCATTCAAGGCCTACAGGAGAAGTCGAAGGAATAGAACAGTGATTTATTAAACACATTTATTCATATGAATGTGTTAACAGCTTAAAGGGCCCTTCGGCTGTTCCTCTGTTCCCCATATTGTCTATTGATACTAAATGCAACAGACATCTCTTCTTCGCCATGGCAGAGGTTAGGGTGACTGTGTCCCAGTAGCATGAGAGTCATGTGTCGTTTTTTCACCACATCATCAAAACCATTTATTTTTAAACTTCATGGCTGAAAGATATGATGGTGATTTTACCTATAGATCATGCATAGATTAAAAAAACATGGGCGTTTTAGAATAAACTAGAAATGCAAATGTGTAAGGCTTAAATGTGAAAATAATTTTAATGGGATTGTGCTGTTGTGACATGAGGGCTAATTCATGTATGTAGGAGATCCACACACTCCTCGCAAACGTTGCCCTGTTCACTGTAGCCAACTAATTAATTGATGTGTCTAATCGTTTCACATTCAAAGATGCTGAGCAAAGTCTGAAACTTGTGGAACAGATTTATATGGTCATTTCCGCAAGTATGCTGACAAAATGTGACCGGTGCTCAATAAATCTGGGCGACAATAACCGATAACCCGGGTTGACATATAAATGAGAAGGATGAGAAGGTTTCCTGTAGGATTAGTGTGACATTTACCCCCTGATTAATAGAAAAAGGCAATCTGTTAGCCACACGCTTGTGGAGTCGGACAGTTCACCAACGCCACAAACACGTTTTTCTACTGTGTGACAGAGGGGCTGAAAGCATAGATCAACACTGTCAACCTTCACCTGTCCAATTGAAACCACTCCTCATAATACAACAGATACGCGAATATGCTGTGTCATGCTAATAAACCCTGGAGTCTAAATGTTCTGGTAACCGAGTTCAGAAATCAATGTCGACCAACTAAACATCCATATTGCCAGTGCTAATTACTTAGTGTAACACTTCTAGTGTAAATTCAGATGATTACTTAGTGTAACACTTCTAGTGTAAATTCAGATGATTACTTAGTGTAACACTTCTAGTGTAAATTCAGATGATTACTTAGTGTAACACTTCTAGTGTAAATTCAGATGATTACTTAGTGTAACACTTCTAGTGTAAATTCAGATGATTACTTAGTGTAACACTTCTAGTGTAAATTCAGATGATTACTTAGTGTAACACTTCTAGTGTAAATTCAGATGATTACTTAGTGTAACACTTCTAGTGTAAATTCAGATGATTACTTAGTGTAACACTTCTAGTGTAAATTCAGATGATTACTCAACTGGTCTCTGTTGCTTCTCTATTCCACAAGCAAGAGGGGAGTTTGACATCTGCCCTTCTTTAAATTTGCAGTTATATATCTACGATGTTCCACTTCACTTTCCTCTTTTGTCTTGCACATTTAACTCCCACTATGCCTGTTGCATATGGAAATACACATATGGTATTATATTATTGATTGTATTATATTCACAATCCAATGATTTGTCTTTCTGTATAAACTGCTATGGAATTGAAAATGTTACCTGGCTTTTTCTGTTGAGCCAACTTGGTCAATATCTATTGACTTAGGGAACTGACAACTGTTTGTTCTTGCAGTCAATACACATTCACGCTTCAAATGCTTCTGAGCCAATAACATTGTGTCCGTTTATTACGTCAGCACTACATCCCAGTGCTTTTTGACTTATTGCCAGTTCTCCAACTGGCAATCAATCCTGAATATGGTTTTCAAACTCTGAGCAACATGAAATATAACAGACACTTGATATTAGGTTTCACCATATAATATCATAACTCTTTTTAGCACACAGTTTTTGTTAAAAAAATACATCTTAAATTATAAAATGTGTGGGCTGTTCTAACTTCCAAGTGCATACATTGGCATAAATAACACGAACAGGATGACGTGGGGTCACTGAAAATCTCGGTAGGGTTGAAGCATCCCCCTGTTATGATTAGCCGGTCGGCTAAATTATTCAAATGTAAAAAAGAAAAAATATATAATGCATATGTAATTTAGCGACTGAGCACGCCACACACTGTATACTTATGCAAATATTCTTTTTCATTTGATTTCATATTTTTTTGCTGAAAATTTAATTTGATTTCTGCCAGAATTGATATCGCCTGGAGTACAAAAATGAAGACAACACTTGGTGCTCTTACGCTTTGGTTCTGCTCAGTGACATGATTATGTCTGATCAACTGATTGCCCGTATGTGAAGAAAACGCCTAGGTTTTTGTCAAATGTCTAATAACTGTCTGAATATCTAAGCTCTAAAAGCAGCTTGTACTTAGCAATAATCCGAAACATTCCGCTTATCTTCTTTCTTCTTCCCTCCTCATTTCCCATCCTATCATTGTATTTTTTAACGTTTGGCTTATCTCAAGAACATGCATTTTATAGAGGAATTCAAGGAATTTAGCCAAAAGAGGACTGGCCATCCCCCAGAGCCTAGTTCCTCTCTAGGTTTCATCCTAAATTCCCCCCATCAGGGAGTTCTTCCTATCCGCTGTGTATCAACTTGTTGATGCGTGCTGTGTCAAACTCTATCTTTCAGGTTGGGTGTTTGTAAAAGTAACTGTTGCTTTATAAAAATACATTTAATTGTTGAATTTGGCATGCCAGTGCAGCGAATAATTAAACCACAACAATAGACAAATCAGAAAACTATACTCCGGTTAAAACAGGGTAATAGAATACTTCAGCCGTAACAAATGTCGACATATAACCGCTGGCTTGCTTCTCAAGGTAACATCAGCGCATCCTATTTCAGGCAGTAAATACAAGTTCAGACAGGGGAGGAGATTAATAAACATGAGCAAAATTAAATAGAGAGACTCTATGAGTAGACTCTTCAGTGGCGTACAATAGACCTCCTGAAATCATTGCAGATATGATTCACCTCTCCATTCAGAATGGCCATTGTCTGTCTCTGCCGAGCCTTTGATTGTGCTTCTTTAAAACCTAATGAGGAGGCAGACACCCTTTTGGGGTATCTGCTAAATGAATTACCTTGATCCCTATGATAATGACTCACTGAGTCTTAGTTGGCCAAATGAAAAACATCATACATGGAAACACATTGTTGCCTGAGGAGCTCTGTATTGCGACATTTGCAATCTTACACAAGAGCGCGTGCGCGCACACAGACACACACAAATACACACACACACAATTACACAATTACACAATTACACACACACACACACACACAAATATGGGCAACTAGGTTCACTTCTCAGGTCGACGTCAGCCCATGTAGTCCTCAATCACTTGAGAGTAATGACTACATCTTATTTTACAAGAGTTATCTCAGAAATGGTTTCAAGAAACTCTTGCTTTAACTGACATACAATCCCACTCGGTCCAAACTGGTTGATGGAGCACGATTCTGGTGAGGCAGTGTGAGAAGACTTATAGTCGGGTCAGTCGCCTCACTGGCTAAAATATTTATAACAGAGCTGCCTGTATATCAGGCTGCAGGAATTATTTACTGTCTAAATATTCAGCTTAGGGCTGGTTGTCATGTGTTCCCTGCTGAACACTGTAAGCACAAACGATATTATGACGATGGTGAAAACAACTGGGGAAGTGGGAAGAGGAGAAAGCAGTGACTCCCCAAAAGATGCCAGGAGTGCCCCATCGACAGG
Source organism: Dallia pectoralis (assembly GCA_029465975.1). Classification (NCBI taxonomy): domain Eukaryota; kingdom Metazoa; phylum Chordata; class Actinopteri; order Esociformes; family Umbridae; genus Dallia; species Dallia pectoralis. Next base: position 23,605,491 of record CM055728.1, on the reverse strand, counting down.
GCGTTAGCAGGTAAGAAAACGTTTTTGGTGGTGGTTTATGGGGACTGGGGTTTGTACTTAAATGGCCTGTGCAGCCTCTGTTGTTTGAATTTCTGTCCCTCCTTGTCTCCTCTGCATGGCCGGGGTACCGCAGCATTGTCTGGGCGCCTCATCGGCTCTCTGATTCTCTGTCCTTCTCACCCCAATTTACAGGCAGCGTGTGGATTGTGCCCTCCAGATTGTTGTGCCCGAGACACGGAGAATGGGGTCTGCGCAGGCCACCGGAGTAGCGGGTGGAAGCTCAGAGCGCAGACACAGGCTGTGTGTGAGCTTTCCGAAAGCAATTATTAACCGTAAAATAGGCAACGGAGACGACAAAACAGCTGTTGGCTGGTGTTGCTGAACTCCCTGCACTCGCCGTTGGGCCCTCACAGATGCTGTCAGGAACATCCTCATGCTCTCCACTATTCTCTGTACCCTTCTGGTGCACCATTAATGGTTCTGGATATGGTCGTGTGGGCCCGGGGTGCGGCGCCAGTGGGCACCTTCATTAGGTACACCTTAATGGTTCCAGTTGGACCCACATTGGCTTTTTGTACTCTCGAAATCCTGTGTGGCATAGATTAATCAACAGTATATGGGGGGGACATTCCTCAGAGATTTTGGCGTGATGTGAATCTCCCATTCTGAAGGTCGCAGCAGAAATCAAGACCTCAAATCAAATCATCAGACCAGGCAACATTTCTCCAATCTTCAATTGTACAATTGTGGTGGGCCTGTCCAAAGGAGTGGCCCCCCCTGCTACTGTAGTCCGTCTGATTCAAGGTTTGACATGTTGTGCATTCAGAGATGCTCTTCTGCATGGTTCTGCATGGTTATTTGAGTTACTGTTGCTTTTCTATCAGCTCGAAACAGCCTGGCCATGTTCCTGGCCAGGCTGGAACATTCTTCCCCATTCTAACATTTGATTAGAACTTTAGCTGATCTTTTTGATCATGTCTTCATGCTTAAATGCATTGGGTTGCTGCCATGAGAGTGGCAGATTTGATTTTTCAGTTAACGAGCAGTTTTTGCACCATTGCCAATCCACTATGTTTGTCTTACAAAATGCTTACACATAACTAGTCAACATAACATTCTCTTGCTTTGCTACCAGCAGTTGCTGTTAGCATTAAGCTGCATACTTGATACTCGTTTTCCAAAGATCACAGCCAAATACAATCCAATGGACTGTTCGTTCAGCAATCCGAACAATATTGTTGAGAATTATGATGACCAAACCAATCAATCAATCAAATGTATTTATACAGCCCTTTTTACAACAAAGTTGTCACAAAGTGCTTTTTACAATCACCCAGCTTGGACACCAAGATATGGCTCTGGTAACAACAACCTATACGTCTATCTTTGTGTCACGACTTATGATTTTTTTACTTCCTGTGTTCTTTTTGCAACCAGTGGTTGCCTGCACACATGGCTAACAACAGGGTCTTGTTGTCTGTGGATGTAGGCCTAACATAACCAGTGATTGCTACCAGATAGTTGAGTTGTGTATTAATGTTGCTGTTCCCATGGGTGCTTCTGAAATACATAGACTCCACACTTGACTGTTTTCATTGCCTACAGGATCTCTAACAAGATAGTTAATGATTACTATGAAAACATGTTTTTTTAATGTACTTGAAACTGGGCCATTAACATTTTTTAATGGACATTGTCTGTGCATTCAGATTGTGTAAGCCGGTGCCTGCTGGTTTATGTTGTAATTCATTACAATCACACATGTTTTGGTTTTGTTTCTGTATTGGTCTTCTTTCAATAAAATAATGTATGCAGTTAATCACACAAACCAAGTATGAAAACCAATGAGCATTGTTACTGTAGAATTAAGAAAAGCAGATAACAAAGCGTATAGGCAAAAAAAACGCTTTCACACATTACTACAGGATTTATTAGCTGCCTCAAAAATTGCACAGAGCAAAAAAAACTGTCTACAGTGTGAAGAAAGCAAATGCAGCAGTGGCTTCAAATGGCCAATACAACCTCCAACAGATCCACAATGATAATAACGTTTTAGTGGTGATATTTGTCACGTGACATACTTTACAATCTCGACAATGGAAATCCACAAAAAAGTCCTCTGTTGTGTTGTTTTAGTTTCTCTCTGGTAAATTGAGATTAGTTAAAAATATATCCTCTGCGACTCTTCGTTTAAACGTTTAGAATTCAAGGATGAGTAGGATAGTCCCCAAATATTTAATATAGTTTGGATCAAAGGGTCTTTTAAGCTGGGAATTCATTTTTTCATTAGAAACTCAATACCTAGTATCTTTTTCAATTTTCAATTGGATATGGTGAGCATATTGAAAATGGGGCAGTTAGCACAATGGGACATTTACGTTTTTTAATAGAAATATTTGCCGGTGTCACATTTTCACAAAACTAAGAATGTATCCCATTTATGCACTAGTCAACATACTATAGGTTTGCACTATGCTATAACAATGTACACAACATATTTATTCCAGCAATAAATACAGAGTAAACAACAACAAGTATATACAATAAAGTGTACCAATCAGAAAAAAGTGGGCGTGTACTAACATGGCACAAATAGTGTACATCACCTTAAATGACCTAATGCACATGCGCTATATCAACGAATTTCCCTCCAATGATTGCACTCCATTTTTCCTGTCATCTGTCAGGCGACGCTAAACATGGTGTTGGGGTCCCCACACATATCTCTAAAGTTGACCCTCTTGCCACCTGTGTCACAAGAGCTGCTGACATCCTCCTGCTCCGTCTGGGTGAGGCTGTCGTGGGAGGAGTCCTTGATGACACTATAACAAACTGGCTCATTGTACTTGGTGAGCTTCTCCGGGGTTTGGCCCTTGCACTTGCAGAGCTTTTTGAACGCCGCTCTGAACTTCTGCGACATGAGGTTGTAGATGATGGGGTTGATCGCGCTGTTGGTGTAGATGCTCATGCGGCAGAAAAGCACAAACCACGTGTTCAGGTAAGGTGGGTCCATGAAAGAGTTAACCACCACCAGCGTCCGGTATGGCATCCATAGCAGAGCGAAAAGAATCACCACCACTGCTAGCATCTTAGTAACCTGAATGATAGCGCAAACATGGAAAAAACATTTCAATTAACTATCCGAGTTCTTGACGAAACAGTAAAGTTAATACAGTGTCACAGTAATTGGCTGAAGTGTTTCTGCGTTTGCTTTGTGATGAAAATAAAATGTAGGCTTACATAACCAACTGCCACAAGACATCCCGTTTCACTGGTGAATTGTGGAACAGCCTAATGATAGTAAACCAAGGCCATAATAACAGGGTGGCATGAACCATGAAACACTCTCAATGAGCCTGATGTGCTGTATATCCCCATTCTGTATGCAGCCTGAACAATCATCTGCATCAGTCGTCTGCCCACAGGACCAGCTGGGATCATTGTACCTCCAACTGGTCCGTTCATAATGGGGACGCAATTATTATTCAGAACAATTTTTCACACTATAATACATTTAGCACCCTTACTAATTAGAACATTGGCCACAATGCTTTATGATAATTGACAGACGCTGCCCCGATTCATGGAGTCCTACAGAGGAACCATACTTATAAGATGAACGGTTATTTCAAGATCAATTCCTTGAGGGAAGGGTAATCTAGGGAATTGTTTGTTTGGTTTCTGGCACCAAAGTGCATGCTTTGACTGTGGGAAGAATTGTACAAGAATTGTCAATATTCGAACCCTAACCTCATTTCAACATTTCAAGATGAGTGGGATAACATTGGCATGCAAGCAACATATGTTGTTTATTAATGTCAGTTCCCTGTGAACATATTAAACACTCATCGGTTAGATAAATAGCTTGAAACTAGTTTCCCAAGTTGGATTTTTGTGTGGAGTGCTGCACAGAGAAAGATGGCGAGATAGTGTATGAAAGTGAGAAAGAACATGAAAATGGATGAGCCTACCTGTTTTCTTGACGTCACTGCACCCTTCTTCGACTTGCCGGACACCTTGGCCGTGCTGGAAGAGTGCCCCTGGTGTATTGACCCTTCCCTTCTATCGTTGAGACCGGTTGGCAAGGGGCTCATGAATAAAATCCTTGCGATGAGACCGTACAGCACCGTGGCCACAATCAGAGGGACGACGTAAAACAAAGTAAAGTCTAGAAAGTAAATCGGCATGTAGAGATTTCTCGAGACCCGGTAGCCACAGCTGACCAGCACTCCATCGGCGTGGCGAGTTTGGTTCGTGTCTACTAAAAAGAACCACATTATGCAGTACATCGAGGTGAATATCCACACACACGCGATGATCCTTTTCGCCCTAGACACCGTGCAAATGAATTGCGCTTTGATGGAGTGACAAATTGCAATGTAGCGCTCAACCGTGAAGGCGGTGATTGAGCAAGAGGACACATTAATGCCCAGGTATTGCAGATATGTGATACAAAGGCAACCGGCGTAACCGTATATCCAAGAGGCGACCACTTCGGATATGTTGGGCAAACCTGCCGCAAAAAGAACGATAAGGTCCGCAATAGCCAGACTGACGAGATAACAGTTAGTGGGGGTCATCATGTGCTTGGTGCGCAGAACAACCAGAACCACCATTACATTTCCTGCTATACCAACTCCACATATTACAAGTGCAAGAACAATTGTTATAACTTGAACTTCAATCGGGTTCCGTGGCATATTGGTCAGCACTTCGCCCTGTGTAAAATTTAAGACATCTTGAAGTGTATCACTAGTATTCTCCATGTTTTATCTTTTACCTTTCGTTTGTTTTAATTTGCATGGAGGTGGAGTAGTAGACGACAATCCTGGAAAATGAAGATGCAAATAGTTCAAAGATTGCACATATTATATAAATATGTCTAGTGAAAAATATGACATTATCAGTCAATGATATTATCAATTACTATGTGACATGAAATACAATAGGCAAGCAACCCAACAATTGCAAAATAGGCAGCTTACCATGGTTAGGAGCGGTCAGAGTCCAAATGATATTCAGAAAGATTGTAAAATGATTGCTTTGTGCCCACTCACTGGTACTTTGTCCCACTCTCAGAACACACCCTCTCTCTTCCCTATCTCTGTCTTTCTCTCTCCCTCTCTCTCTCGCCCTGTGCATCCCCACTCTAGTACTGTACAGCTCGTACAGTAGGCCTACATGTATTTGCTTTTACCATGTAAGCTAAATACATTTTGTAGTGTACTATAGGGGATACAAATCACAGCACACTTAGCTTCCCTCTTTCCACTTCCACTTCTGCTTTGGTCCAGCAGATTAGGGTTTGGAACATGACCAATGTCTGTAATTGGTGACTTAATGATGAACTAAGGATTTACCCACAGCATAAATATAGAATACAAATCAGCTCTCACAATTACTGGCACAAACTGAAAACATGGAGTTAATTAACCGACGTCCCTAAGGGGTACTCAGTGATTTCAGAACTGCTGTAACGTGATTTCATCATGACATGCTGTAACGTGATTTCATGCTGTAACGTGATTTCATCATGACATAAGCAGCTTGCTGTTGTATCTACGTTTTGGCAATTGGTACAACCTATCCTATGAGGGACCTCTGAGGTGTTTCTCTTTCTCATGCTCAACCCCCCCCAACCCCGCCTCGGGCAAACGCTCCCCCAAACGCTCCAGGCTCTTTACTACTGCTTCAGGCTGTCTGATTTGCTCTGGTCCTATGGGAAGGCTGTTTTAACAGCTGCTTTGATACTGTTGGATGCAGTGGATTCAGAGAATTGTGTTAATGAAGCCCCACAGCTTACAGCCAACCGGATCATCGGTTAATTTTCCCCTTCTGTTCTTTCACACCTAGACAGCTCGTCTAATGAGCCACTTTGAGCGCATTGGCTACACACACAAGCTCTAGTCTGTCAGGGAGGTGGACATGGTCCTACATGATAATTCTAAGCAAAGTTGTTTGCTTCAGACAAAAATAATTGCTAGTATTAATGAAGTGCATGATGCGCACACACAGCTCACATGTAACCGTGTGTTTCTCATAATATGGTGGCGGGTGGACTATATAGTAGCTAAACCATAACCAGTAACACAATTTGAGAAATATGAAAGATGAGATTATAAATGAGAGGTAAAGTTGCAGGCAAGATATTACACATGTTAAGAACTTTTTTTTATTATGGTATAGAACCAAGGTTAACACGGGGAACGAAAAGAGACAAAAACAAAGAACTTTGATGAACAGGTATTCTAATAATACACAGTCTAAAATAGTCTTCTGAGGCCTCCTGCCTCTCGGGACGGGAATACAGTGTGCGGTGGAAAATGCTCAACCTTTGTAGTGACACATTCAAAAATAACACGTTCAGACTCCAGCATGTCATGAGATAAAGCGCACAATTATCAGTTTTATGATTCATATGAAAATGTATCTTACACAAAATGATGTTTTACACAATCTATTATAATTGACCAGAAAGCAAACAGTAAAGCCAAACATCACTATTGCCAATTATTTTCATTATGTATGGATAATTTGGACAATTTAATATAATTGATCGGTGCACACTTGAACATTCCACTAGACTAAGTGCCAAAATATTTCCATTCTGAACAGTAATCTGAGCAGTAAAGTATTAAACGTGTGAGAAATGTTATCAGTGTTTTTCCTATCTTATTTGTTCTGACTAAAAAGCAAAATGATTCTGCTGTTCTATAATTTCCTACAAGTATTTTCTCTTGTTTGTGGTGATGTCAAAATCCACGATTGGATGATCTTTAACCAATCAGAGTAAAAGAGTCAATGCCGGATTTTGAAAATACATCTTGTCTTGCACCACTTGGCTGGAGTAAGACGTTTTGAAAATTGGAAGTACTTACTCAAACATACCCTCAAGGCAGATCTTCTCTGAATGGAAAAATATATATTGTGATTGACTCAATGGAGAGTAAGGTTTACATTTTAAATCTGATTTCACTGAATTTAACTGTAATTGTTTTACGGTTACGAAAAAGGGTTGGTAACTCAGGGTTTAGAGTAGGAACTAGCAATAACCTTGGTCAAATGTCAACTTTGATCATTTAACATGGTCCAAATGCAAGCATTTAACTATATTAATTTCTGTTCCCAAAAATAGAAATTGAAACTTAAAAGTCCTCTTATAGTGACACCTGGTGGGAGAGCGATGTTGATCTATTGATGGAATAGTGCCCCCTGGTGTTTGGAAATATATCAATGTACAATCTTGTTCCTTAAATGGCATAATATGTGTTTTACTTATGTTGCGTCTAGCTTACTCTCCCTACCTAGTTCTCTGTGTTTGTGCTTTTATTTATTGATGGGGCACAGATAGACTCTCTCTACAAGCACCACGTTGTCTTGTGATTTGGTTGATTATGTGTTTTGTTTAGGTGCACCCGTCAACACATTTTACACTCGTCAATGCATCTCCAATACACTTTTCATATGAAACATTCACAGTTCAAAGGTCAGTTTTCCTTTGTAGTTTTATACTCTGTTAGAAATTTAGTAAACATTCGTGTTACTTTTTTAATGCCAGCATGTAGACTCCCTTGGTTATCACCAAGATGTGACACTTACAATCTTTAAAGCCATTCTATCAGTTTATAAAAAAGCATCAAGTTGAAACAATATAAAAGCTTTAGTAACAACTCTGATGAATGTCTATTAATATTTGCTATATGTCTTTATTCAGTATGGTATGATCTTATGACAGATTTATTAAAGAGGAAGTGGTGTGGCCCAAAGTGTGATGCTTCACCTACAGGAACATACTCATATGACTCTGACTCACTACCAGTATGACCTGTCCTGTTCTCAACTGGATATTAGATAAGTGAGGGCAGGATTGACTCACTATCTGTATGACCTGTCCTGTCCTCAACTGGACATTAGATAAGAGAGGACGGTATTGACTCACTACCAGTATGACCTGTCCTGTCCTCAACTGGATATTTGATGAGAGGACGGGATTGACTCACTCTCAGTATGACCTGTCCTGTCCTCAACTGGATATTAGATAAGAGAGGACGGGATTGACTCACTATCAGTATGACCTGTCCTGTCCTCAACTGGATATTAGATAAGAGAGGGCGGGATTGAGTCACTACCAGTATTGTAGCTCCCTCCAGTAATGGGCATGAGGCACGAGATCGTTGTCAAATACTGGGTTTATCGATACTTATCAACCCGTGAGAACTGAGTTACAAAGAGCAAGGACGAACACAACAACGAATTGTAAACATGAGTTTCATAGAAATCTTTTAATTAAGTACACTTAATGACATAACAAACTAACAGGATTATTACATAACCAATAAACGTAAACATACCTCGTAGGCTGACCACTACCCAAGAGGGGCTAAACTGCATATGTTTCATGAACTATATTCGTAATTAGCTGTAATTTCTCTCTTCTTGCCATAACATCTGTCGCAGAACTTGCGCTCTTCTCATGAGCCTACAAATAAAGGTTTTCGTGCACTACCGCAAACGGCAGAAATCAGTTCCGCCTCCACAATATTAACAAACATTACAAAATACACTTTACACTGACAATCGGAACAGGTGACAGCTACAAGTATGACCTGTCCTGTCCACAACTGGGCATTAGATAAGAGAGGGCGGTATTGACTCACTATCTGTATGACCTGTCCTGTCCTCAACTGGATATTAGATAAGAGAGGGCGGTATTGACTCACTATCTGTATAACCTGTCCGGTCCTCAACTGGATATTAGATAAGAGAGGGCGGTATTGACTCACTATCTGTGTGACCTGTCCCGTCCTCAACTGGACATTAGATGAGAGAGGGCGGTATTGACTCACTATCTGTATGACTTGTCCTGTCCTCAACTGGATATTAGATGAGAGGACGGGATTGACTCACTATCTGTATGACCTGTCCTCAACTGGATATTTGATGAGAGAGGGCGGTATTGACTCACTATCAGTATGACCTGTCCTGTCCTCAACTGGACATTAGATAAGAGAGGGCGGTATTGACTCACTATCAGTATGACCTGTCCTGTCCTCAACTGGACATTAGATAAGCCAGGGCAGGATGTGGGCACTCAATTAATTAGCAGTATTTCAAAACCCTGACATTTAAAATAATAATTGCGCCTGACATTACATCTTTCACTTTTATTTTCACTACATTTTTCTATGCAGCTTGTTTTCATAGAATCAGTTAAATCTGGCAATACAGATAAAACAAAATTAGGAACTCTTTTGAATGACAGCTGAAGGGATTTTGTAGCATTAAAAAAATACTAATCAAATGAACTGTTATGATGGCAATAACTAAACAGAAGAGCTGTGAAAAGTATTAAAAACAAGTACAGATCTATACAGCAGAGGTCTTCTTAAACTACAAATGAATCTCATTGTTATTGCTCAAAGTCTAATTCGTAATACGTTTTTAGTGTCTCAGAATATTGGATTCATTTACCGCTTAAATAAAAAATATATTGTCTTTATTTGTTTGTTGCTTCAGCTGTATCTTCTTCAATAAGAAATTAATTCTATTTTCCTCTTGTTTCTTGAAGAAGGATGCAGCAACCTTTCTGCGGATCCGTCTGGCGTACACCTCCAGAAACACCGTGATGTAACTCACTAGACAAAGTAGTCCCAGTAAAACCCTCAGTGCCATGTCTGGTGGAGAGGGGTTTACAGCACAGCCGGATGACCCGGTGCTGAAAACCCAGTCGTACCGCTTCTGGAAGTTTACTTGTTCTATACCCCAACAGAGAGCTGGGATAAGACACAGGCCCGGGAAGTGCAGATTGACCTTTCAGAGAAAAGAGAATCCAGTCTTCATTTGCCGACTCTGTTATCTATGTCTGCTCATTGACCGTAATGTCACAGTGTGTTCTGTGATGTGATATTGACCTACCTTGTAATTAACAGTTATACTGACAGATGTAGCTGGAACATCGAACAGCCAAGGCCCGCTTACCACAACTACATGGTACACGATGTGATCCAAAGCCATTACCAAGAGAACAATGAAGAAGTACAAAGTCACCACTGCTATTGATGCAAGACATTTGGTAAATTCCTGTTTTGTGATTTTAAGACTTGTGGAATTAACCATATTTTTCAGTTTTGTTGGAATAATTTGAATTCCATCATTAGATGCCTTCTGAATCAACTGTCTTGTGATGTAAACATTGTCAAACGTAACTGAAATTACATATGATTTTAGGTAGCAGGCTGATTCAACTATAAGATAGATTACAAAGACGGCTGCCAGAATTCTATTTGACAGAAGTTTGTACTCTTCCAGAAGTTTCTTAGCATGTGAAAAATCACTTTCTATCTCATTGCTCAGGGTAACAAACTTATGTTTGACCTCTGACACATTAATGTGTGTAAATTCATTAAATGCCATCAAACTCTGAACAACGTTAAATTCGTTCTGTTTTGCCTCAATAGACTTATTCACAAGATCAAACTTTGCGTTTTGCAAAAGCACAGAGGAATTTAAAAAGGAATGGGCGAAACCTTCTGAGGTGCACTTTAAAACATGCATAAACACGCCCATGTTAGTGGTTATGTTGGGCATGACGTTCAACACTAACACCATCATGGAGGCAGAGATGATTAGCTTACGTCCCTGTTTGGTGCCAAGTGTGGGAAGGATCATGGTTATTACGCAACGGAGTGGGTGACAGAGGAACGAGAGGACAGCGACGGACACACTACAGACACAGGCAGCTGTGCTGGATGTGCCAGCGTCATATCTCAGGATCACTGTCATCCAATGGTAGATGAGACCACCTGTCACCGTGGCGATTATCAAACACATTAAAAGCAACCTCAGGACCTCTTTGGCAGGCATGGTTGGCTTCGTGTAAATACCCCACAGATACAGTAGAGTGGTCTTTGCCGCACGCACAGGTTCTTGTCTGAAAACCAATGACTTCGTTAATTGTCATGTAATATCAACGTTATCAGCAACATTGGTAATGTTCACACTTTTTTTAAAAGCATGTTTTACTATACAAAAGTGGAATAGCTCTAATAATATGTAAATATTATTAGATAACTAACAATTATAAGCCAGCCTTTCCTATTTTGATGAGCAGGTATGCACTGTACAATTCACAATTATAAAACAATACAACACACTCTAAACTAGTATCCTAATATGTTTGTCACTCAAAACAATGACAAATTAACACATACCTGAATAAATTGGTATATTCCATAAACCCACTAGTGAACTTCATTCTTCTTGATAATAGAGCACAACAAGCCACTAACTTCAACAAGGGGAGTAATTTGGAACATCACAGTCACTGTCACATGGTTATGGGACATAATGTGCATTCACTTAATACTCACACCCACAAGCGTGACAAATCAACACATGATCCACATGAAGTATTGCTGATTTGAATGGGTTTCCTTCCATTTTCTACATACTGTTCATTCTATTCTTTTCAAACATAATACTGTTTGGTTCTGTTGTAGTTAGTCTAGTTTACTGGGGCCTCTCCCGAAGACCCTTTTCTCAGAATACATGTCTACCGTAGGGTTCTGTTGAGTTCACCATGAGTCAGACCTTGAGACTTTACAACACAACCTGAGACCTTACTACACAAGACAGACACGATCATTTACAGCCCTTCACCTATCTTGGTTTCAGACACATTCACATGCTGTGGTAAAGATTGTGTTGTTCATTTGTTTGCCTTTCTCATCTAGCTTGGTGCTGTTATGTGACTGTTGAATAAAACGTATTATGCTGTGTCACCTTGGTCAATGATTGAAGCTTAGATGGACTATAAAGACGTCTTAAGTTGTGCCAGTTTCCTAGAGCAGAAAAAAACAATCATATAGAAAATAGAAATGTTGAACCTCAAAAAAGGAACCTCAAATGCGAAAGAGTTTGAAAAACCACTACTGCGTCATCATGACCACAAATGGTGTTGTTGTGTGCTATGTGACATCAGCTAAATCCAAGAATTTAGCAGAAAAGAAAAAATGATGTGTAAATAACTAAATAACAAACTTTTATTTAGTAACAGCAGTATTAAGATAACACATCTACAAAGTTGCATTGATAAAGTAAAAAATAAATCACACTAAATATGCTCTATGGTAGAAAAACATTATTTTGATGTCCTCCACGCAGCACAGTCTTACAACATCGGTCAGTAAAAACAACGAGGCGGTCACAGTTTACACAACTAAAGATCAATGTAAAAGTTCAAGTGTAACTTAACAGTAGATGGCAGGCTGGGATGACAAGAGTCTCTATTGTATTGAAATGTTTACTAGTTGATCTACTATCATGGCGTCACCCTAATCAATAAGCCTTTTTTCATTGCAATTTAATTTTGAAATCTTGCATTCTTTAAATAATCATTTAGTGATAATATTTTAAGAAATAACCTCAACATGTACTTTTTATGTCATTTTTTTCCCTGAGCCTCATTTGGCTCTTGAAATGCCCAGTCTGATCTGGTGGTAGTTAGAAAATAAAATATGTTTTCAAATACAGCCTTGATAGTATGCTGATAGGATGTAGGCTTACAGCCTTCACTTACAAAAACGCATTTGGTTGCGATGTCAAGAACACGGTAAATAATGACTTCACAACTGAACAGGCTATGTTTTGATTAACAGCTCGGACACAAAAAGTGTATTTCGATCTAATAATGTGGCATTGTCATCCAACAAATACTATACTATACTATACCGCTATACTGAGGCATCAGACACACACATTAGCAAAGTTGCACCATGACCAGTAGAGGCCAGTAAGATGCAATTACTTTAAACAAGCACGTTTACAGATGAAAGAGACATCTGTATTTGGACAAACTGTTCCGACATAAATTGCATAGAGCGTAGAAGAGAATGTAACAACAGACCGACCAACCACTGTCTAGTCAGTCGCCCCTGCCCTTCCCAAACAAATAAACCTCTAATGGAAATTTCGCAATTGAATATAAAACATATCAAGGAAAAACAATAGACACATCTGGGCAGACCAGAGGTTCCCGACGTGTGACGAACACAAGAACATGAGCTGATAAAACTGGGCATAATCTAGATAAGAGAGGGAATCAAAACATTGTGAAGTATACGTTAGCAACATGATATAGCCATCTCACCATAGTCAAATTATTTTAAGTAACTTCTTCTCAACTCCTCAAGTCTATTCATAATGACCTTTGTACACACAGATGTAGGGTCTCAATGCACATTTTCCCGCAGCCACAATAAATTTGAATTATGTAACAAAATGACACATAATTTGTGGATCAATTCATTATGTGCAGGGGAAAATCAACTCTGTCAATGTTGTGACATGAAAATCTAGTGAAATTTTGATTAAAATTAAGATCCCACACATATTTGTACTATGATACAGAACTACTTCTAGTGCATATGTTTCACATTTATGGCATTTAGTGTATCACAAACTAGTGAAGTTAAAAGGTGGGACAGAGGGGAACTCTATATGGGTGACAGTACTGGACATGTTGACTGTACGTGCCCAGGATGGATACGTCTCCAAACTGAACATGGCGCGGCCCCAAGTGTTTATGGCTAGAGAAACTGATAAAATGCCCAGAATGTTCATCACAAAGCCAGTTTTCACCTGTGAATCAAGAAAAAAATACATATTCCAAAAATTGACTGCAAATACAATAACTGTAGTTAGAAAACAGTTTGACAAAACGGTGAACATTCAGATCTTACCATGTCTTTCACCAGAAGATGACCAGATGCAAAGGCAATGGAGTTAGGAGGGGTGGAGACTGGCAACATGAAGGCGTATGAACACCCTATTGTGGCCGGTATCATAAAGTAAAGAGGGTTTATCTTCACAAATATAGCCTGTCGACAAAAGACAAACAGCTATTGTTAATACTTGGACACAAAAACCTTCATGCAGACAAACACAAGTCAGAGAAATGGGATAATCCTGAGGTTGCAGGAATGACATTGCACAGCAGAAAAATTTGTCCGTAACAAAAAAGTTCAATCACATTTCCCTTTGCATTACTTATAATCTACATAAAAATGCACTTAATTCTGAAGGATTCTTTTTATTTGGCGATCAACTGGCTCAAATGATATGAGGACATCTGCATTTGTGTGTTCAGCTTAAGAATTTCCTGAAAGATAAGTAACTGGGAGCACATTTCACTGCTCAGATTGAAAAATACCGCAGTCAGTTGAGACAGTCAGCCAAAGACAACTGGTTAATGTCCAGCAGATAAACAAATAAACAGCCACTGCAACACACAAATCAGCTAACCCCATGACACTAAGAAAGTCAATTGCTCTGGGAGATTAGCGTTAAAGGATCTATTTCCCAACCACATTTTCCACTGGTAAAATATTAATTTGTGATAGTAGCAAATCAATGTAGACCAGGCATTTTTTATCCTTTGAAATCATTGTCAGCTAAGATGGTCGTTGTCAAAACTAGAGGGCTTGTTACGTTCAACGTGTTTGGGTGTAGGGTAGGGTGTGGGGGTGTGTTTGTTTCACAGGGGCTGGGAGTGAGTGCTAATTGAGGCGAGAGGCGGGTCTAACGGAATCTTTGAGGTGGCCGTACCTGCTGGTGATGACTGCGCCTATAAAGCACAGTTCATTAGGAGCAGACGCCGAGAAATAATTGAGAGCTTTGAGACAGTTTTGTGTTGTTGTTTGCAGCCATACGCTGTCTGTCTACTATTTTGTGTGTGTTACTTTCCCTTGTAAATGGAAAACGCCATTGTGTTTGTCCCGTTTTTCCTCGCACACACACTCCACTCCTGGGCGTTGGCTTGCGTCTTCCCACCTCCAAAAGACTCTTGTCTCCATCTCGGAGGTGGGAGCGTAAAAAGTGGGGGCTCGTCCGGGATTTGAACCCGGAACCTTTCGCAATCTCGCACAATCCTAAATAATGGAATCCATGTAATAACCATATTTTGTCACTGATAGCAGCTCACCAGTTCAGCGATGACAGGTAGGAATATGATAATGGTGGCTGTGTTGCTGGCAAACTCTGTGAAACAAGCCACGAAAGCTGTGATGAAGATGACAGCCACAGCAGGAGGGACCTGGGCAATAGGCTGAAGGTAGGACCCCAGCCACGCCGCCAGTCCTGACTCCTATAGTATACCACAAAGTCAGAGCATCAACAGGAAACTGCAGCCTCAATGGTAAGCTGGGAAAAATGTCTATAAACACTGCACAAAATATATTCAAATGTAGACTTATTATTTCATTTCATATTTCATTATCGCTTTACCCCACAGAAATCATATAAGGCATATTTATTTTCTAGATGTATTTGATGTTCTTACCTCACACCCCTTGGCCATGGCAAAGCCCCCACCAAGCAACAAAATGATATTCCATGGGACACATTCCTGCGCTTTCTTCCATGACAGGAGAGGAACATATGTAGTATTTGATGCTGTGGAAAACATGCCAAAATATGAAATCAACCTTGAATACTAGAGAAATAAGGCCAGGTCTGATATCAAGTTAATTACCAGAAGTTCTAACCTGAAATGGGCTGGTTAGTTAAAAGTTCTGGTCTGTAAAGTTTATTGGTTTTAAGAAAGAACATTCATTAACTCAACATATAGAAACCATCATCTGTGCGAAAGCATATGAGGAAAGAAAAGAAACACAGCTATTTTTGTACCAATAAAAGTTGTGACCTGAACACAGAGAGCCCAAAGAGTGGCGACACATTTTTCAGAGATTAATAATAATCACACAAACACAGGGGCTACAGTCTCACTTCACGACAGGACACCGCTCAGACTCGCTAATCTATGTCATTAACATTCCCCAGGTTACTTACTGGGTATATTACAACACAGCCATTACGAGCTCTGCACCTAAGGGATTGACTGATAAAGAAACTCTGAGCAATTCTACCTTAAAAGTTGTCAATGATAGTGTAGCATGTCTGATAGGGGATAGAGTAAATTATAGTGAGATTGAAAATCTGGATGATAAAATGTAGGCGCTCACATCTGTTAGTTGCCCAAGATATATGGAAATACCGTACTAAATGTAAATAAATAAATGCGAAAGATAAGATACATTTCTATATTCGATCGTTGAATTTTAGAAAACTGACCTCTAGAATCAAACCACCAGCTCAGTGAGGGTTTCTTGGAAGGGAATATGAATAGGATTGACACAATGATAACTCCAGTGGTCGCATCTGACACATAGCTACAGGAAAAAAGAGTCAGAAAACAGGAAGTAATGAAGATTTTACAGACATCTTGTAGGTAATAGGCAGTGGATCTCTGGGTTGTAGTAAGCTAAGAGCTCTTACCCGCTGTGGAAAAATGTGGACCATCCGGTTACAAATTTGGGATCTCTTGTGAACAAAAGAACAGCAAACAGAATGAAAAAGAATCCGATGGCTCCTTCAGCAAAACTGCAATGAAAAATAAAAATTTGTTGCCATACATCTCTCTATATATTTGTAATCCATCATTCACTCCCATATTTTGTGATGCCATATGTATGATTAAAGCTCTGCTTCATCTGAGCAAGTGGATTTGGGACAGTGGATTTGGGACTGTTGATGTTGAGATACGTGTCTTCCAAAATACATCTAATATCATTCTAGTTATAATCATGCTTCATGCTCAACTAGGATTTATGGACAGGAATCCAAGTCCACTCAGGTTACACACTCTTGTGCATTCTACCACAATTAAGGTGTTGCTAGAGTGTGACAAGACTAGGCATCCATATTAAATTACAAACCCTCCAAAGGTAGAGGGCTGGCCAAGTGCACTGCCTTTGCAGGACACCTGGAAAAATCACAAGTATGATTCAAACCCTTGTCAGCTAACTGTGAAGATATGACGTAATTCAGGGGCCCCCAGAATTCTACATTTCAACGGATATACGGTAACAGCCAAGTGTCTAGAAGACTAACATATAGTACAGACATCTCACTATGATAGTAAATAAACATTCTAAAGCATGTTAACAATGCAGTCCTTCTGAACTTGAACTTTCTAACGTGGATGAATATGGTGATTTTCGTTTCAACCGTGTCTTTCTTTACAATATTAATCCTTGGACCAATTTTTGATTCGTAAGAATATAAAATGATCCTGTTGGTAGTATGTCAGTTATTTTTACTATTTGAAAAGAAAACAACTTAATCTATACATCAATGGAGGTTTAAATCAATTAAGGACTTCTTACCTGATGGGGCCTAGTTTTGTGTAGTCATCATCAATGACAGCCTGAGCTTTTCGCTCTGCTTGGGCTCTTTCATCTTGTTTCTTTACACACAATCTGAACACAGCAAACCGAACGAAAATCACACTGGTAATGTGATCATTTGTGTTCACATGTTTTTACTTATGAGGTACTTAAGTATGATTTTAACGGCATACCGTGTATTCAGACCGCCATAAAGGAAAGATATCCACAGCCATGCCAAAACCAGGAAGAACACCATAAGAGGAAAGGAGAATGCAAACCAAGAACCAAAATTGATCAAGTCGCACTCTGGAAAGTAACTGAAAAAAAAGTTGAGAAAATGTACAATGAACATGACAAAATTACAGTATGTATGGAATAAAATATAACAAGTTCTTGTGACACAGCAATGCCTATTTGCCAGTTAGATCTTCTAAGTTTGGTGGCTTGGTCTCACATGCAATCAGCAGTTGCTTTACATTTTTTTTATATATTACTAAACATTGTATGCTTTACACTGCAAAGATATCTTGGAGAAGGATATTTTGTTAACAAGTTTAGGAAAACGAAGTGGGCGGAGAAGTGGGTCCAGTCTTTATCTTGGGTACCTTTTAAGCTGGCCAATGAGGATGAGGTTTGGGGCAGTGCCAGTTAGAGTAGCAGTCCCTCCGATACTAGCAGCATATGGGATACAGATCATAAAGCCCTTCCACACCTTCATCTGGTACTCTGACTCAGTCCGGACGTCCTCCATAGTCCTTTTTGGCTCCAGCGCTATCCCATCAGGTCTACAGATATCAAGGAATGTAACCAAACAGAATAGACAAAACTTTGGTAAATAGCCACACACCATTATCATGATTAAAATCCAATTTAAGAACAATTGTTAAGTTTGTTATTGCTTGCATTCTCACCCGTCTATAGACAGCATCTGTTTCTCGGACGGCAATGCATGCAGCTTTACTTGTTGTAGACCTAATAGATGTTGAGGTTGACAGGTTGTGTTAGAGTTATTCTTTACGATTTGTTTGTTTTGATTTTGAGAAATTTGATAGAAGTACATGCAGAGAAATAACTATAAACCTTTTTGGTCAGTATTTTGATAAACTATTTTGTTGTAAGGAAATATCTAGTAAAAGCTGAATACAGTCTCAATACAGTTTCCTCTTATTTAATTGACCGAAAAAATATAGAACATTTTTTTTGGACTGTATTCAGTTTTGTTTTAGTTTGTCTCATTATTATAAGATAGTTTCAGCATCAAAACATTGTTTTAACCGTAAAGGTTCAGGGGTTCTGTATTAATTACATAGTGAAGAACAATTTTACATTCCTTCGAGGGCTTATTTAACTGCACACAGAAAATTGACTTTTTTCTGATGTAATGCAACAATATCTACTATATTTATTAATGAGACGCTACAGCAGAGATATTTAACAAATAACTTGCAGTCTAAATTACAGTCGATTATTTAAAGACATTCTGACTTGAAGGTGCCTCCTGCAATCAATCAATTACCTTTTGAACATTGAATGACTTGACACATGTATTATGCACTGAAGCCAATGTGAGTTAACAGGTTGTTGTACAAAGTTCACACACTGAGTTATATATTACAGTTTTTATGCACCAACATCACTCTTAGCTGTCTGTTTACACTTTACAGACTATTTGCATTTACCGTAAACTGTTCAGTATTGATAGACCCAATTTGTTTCATCATAGCTGTATGCGCTTGCAAAGCCCAGATTGGAACTCATGCTTCAGCTGTAAATGTGCACGGCGGCATAGACCACCGGACTGTCCTAGGCCATGGTACATATTGAATGAAATAAAATCATCCACATATACGGTGGTCTCCATAGTGATTGGGACTTCTTTTCTCACCATAATCCTTACGCATAGAGGTTTAGAATATCTGCTTTTATTTAGGGGTAAACACTTTTATACCAACTCCCGCTATGCCTACAGAGCACCAAAAGTTTTGGTACAGATCAAAATGGATTATAATAATATTTGGTTGGATATCTCTCTCATGCAATGCATATTACATTGTTACCTTTTCATAAAGTAAAATTCTGTGGCATTTGAGTACCTCTTAGCAAGCTATATGTTTGTAACAGAGACCCAAACATAACTATGGGACATGTGCTATACACTGCAGGCTGCCAGACCTCACTGGGAATCCAGATATGCATTCAGATATGTTAAATCTATTGGTCACAGATACTTGGCATATGACCATGGGCTCATGGTATTGCCACAGTATCTCTGTGCATTTAAATTGCCCAAGATAAAATAGAAGATAAATGGACACTCAGTTCTCTGGCAACAGACGGGGTAAACATTCCTGCAGCCAGCATGCTACTTGCACCCTTCCTAAAACATCTGTGGCACTGGGTCGTGAGAGAAAACTGCACAATTTGGTGTACAGAAGAGGGGCCTTTAGTTTGTTCCCAGCACAAGGGGCACCTGTGTAATGATCATGTGGTTTATTCAGTTGCTTCATATGCCAAAATAAGCATTTTGCAGTACCTATGACCCAAATGCACATTGCACCACTTGTGAGAAACCCTTTAATTCTATATTGCCCACACTGTAAACCCCAATTTGTTAACATTACTCAAAACATTGGTGGAAACCGGCTACACAGAAAATATTTGAGTACACAAGTTACATTTTTTTGTAAACATTACTTAAACAACTTAAGTCTAAAATGTTAGTTGTTTCAGCTTAAACGCTTAAAAAATGTGTCATATACTAAGCCACAGCTCCAATATAATTTCCCAGTATGCACTGCCACATTATTTATTTTTACTACCCACGACTTTGATTGATTGATTCACCATTTTACTAACTTTGAATTCAACTTACTGGAAATATTTGACTAATTTACAGTTTACAGTCGTATGTCTTTTCTTTAGAGTGTACCAGAACATGTGGCTTATAGCCTATTTAAGTGCTTGTTTTGGGTGGTTATCGTTAGTGTTTAAAAATATATTGGATACGTCAGTAAATGCCATATTTCTAATGAGAGAAGCATTGTTATTGAACACATTCAATGTCCTTCATTTTCATGTGAATTCTTAAACTGTTAAACGTTTACACATTACACATCTCCTAGTGCTTTTTTAAAGTTGAACATTACATAAGTGCTGTCACCAGAAAGTCACGGGTGCAACATTTGTCTTTTTTTTAACAATTTACCTGGAATTTCCAAAAGAATCACAGCATCAATACTGAGATTTTTGGAAAACATGATAACTTCACCAGCATTGTGCATCACTAACTGCAGGTAGGAGACTAGGTGTTTTTTTGTTCCTTTTACACTCAACAGGACATGAGCACATGGATCACAAAGTGGGACCTACCAATCCCTAAGGACCTGTCCAAAGGCCCTCCTGGTTGTGTTGCAGGCCAAGTAGCTGGCGAAACCTGACATTTCCGGCTGACACTCGACTAACCTCTCACCGCCCCAGTTTGTCCCTGTCCGACTGGTCATGCGTCAGAACTATGTTTTAAAGACTTTGGACATAACACAAGTGCCTTTAATAATTATTAAACTATTAAAAGTTCACCGACAGCCAGAAAAGGGCTGGCCACCCCTAAGAGCCTGGTTCCTCTCTAGGTTTAATCCTGAAATCCACACGTGGGAGTTTTTCCTAGCCACGGTGTGCATGCTTTGTCGAGTTGTAGGCATGCTTTGTCGAGTTGTAGTTTGTAAAAGTACTGTAATTCTAAAATAACTTTGATTGATTGATTCACCATTTTACTAACTTTGAATTCAACTTACTGGAAATATTTGACTAATTTACAGTTTACAGTCGTATGTCTTTTCTTTAGAGTGTACCAGAACATGTGGCTTATAGCCTATTTAAGTGCTTGTTTTGGGTGGTTATCGTTAGTGTTTAAAAATATATTGGATACGTCAGTAAATGCCATATTTCTAGTTAGTTCTGTATAGTCTTGTATTTTTCATCATCAGATGAACAGTATGGAACGGCTAAAGAAAATGTACACAGCTACTCACCTTCTGTCTCATCTTTCAGCTTACAATTCTCCTTTAGAGTGGCCAGATCGCCAAAGAGGCTCTCCAGGATGGCGTTCGCTATGGGAAGCATCATGGCTGTTGTTGCTGTGTTGCTGAGCCACATGGACAGAAATGCAGAGGTGATCATCATTCCCAAAATCAACCTACAGTGGAGAGGAAAACCAGAGCATGGGCCAGATACGGCCAATCAATACAACGTGTTCATGTATATTTTGCCATTTGAAAGGAATTCATAAATAATAATGGAGAGGTTTACATCCTGATTTCTGTTTTATTGGTGTTAATGTATATAATGTAGACTACCAGGCAGGTTTCACTCCGACAATCTTAAGAACTTTCAGAGCTATTCTGCGGTGCAGACCCCATTCTTCAATGGCCGATGCCATCACAAGACCGCTTAGAAAAAGGAAATTGGTATCAAGGAAATACTGGGGGCAGACTTTTTTTGATGGAAGGATTCCCATTGTGGGAAAAAGGCAAACAGGTAGCATGGCGGTGATGGCTAAGGGAAGAGCCTCCGTGCACCAGAACACAGCCATCAGCAGCACCACATACAGACATTTGCCCTCCTGAAAATTACAAAAGAATCCTGTTAGTGAGCGTTCAGAAAGCACACAGTCGTTCATTTCATAGTGAATTGTAAATAGATAAGCCTAAGGCTTATTGCCTCATGTGGATATACAATAATTCACTATGCATCATAATTACTAATGTGTTTTGTTGATCATATCTACTTTGGTATCTCGTTTTTTGCACTATTTTCATTGCAGATATTGGTAGAAATTAAGCCTAAAAGGGAAGCGGTATGTGGCCACTATAATGATTGTTCTTTGGCCACAAGAACAAAAAGATACCTAATGAGATCCCCTTGATGTGCTATTGTAGGGGTGGGCGATATGGGAAAAATATCATATCACGATTTTTTCAGGAAAAATCACGATTCACGATTTTATCACGATTCTTTTTCATGTTGCTTTTTAAGACTATTTTGCAAATTACTGAGCTGCAATACAAGAAAAGTATATCTCCATTTAAAAAATATAGCGATACAAGGTAACAAAACATAAAAGGGAAAAAAATGTTAAAGTAGCATATTTTAATCACGTGTATATTTAATGGAAGTGCAATGGTGCAAAGAAGCACCTTCATTCTCATCCGCAGCTTCACCATCCATTCATTGTGTAACCTGCCATCCATCTACAGCATCAGATGATCTACTGTGTTATCATCCTGAATTAAATGAATTAGGATGAATTATGAATTATCAAGTAAAACATTTTACTAAAATAGTATGTAGCCTATTTATTGTCTTATGTAACCATACAATACAAAATTAAAACCATGATTTTAAAATGCACAGGCTATGATATTTAAATTTCTAAAGATCGAATAAATGAAAATGGCGCTTCTAGTGTTAACACGCTGACATCTAGCGCACCGTGCATTGCATGTTGATACGTAGCTGAAAAAACGCCATAGATCTGCATCTAATTGAATGTGCACTGGAGCGCGATTCTACGATATTTCCGAAAAAGTGAATCGTGGAGACATTTTAATAGTCCACGATTAAATATCGTCATATCGCACACCCCTATGCTATTGGCCATTCCATCAAACATATGGTGCCTTAGTGCCATTTTAAACTGGTTATCAATGTAACAATCGGTCATGTCTGTGGTATACAGTTTGTTACCAAAGCATTCAGCCAATCGACATCCAGGACCAAAACTACTGTGTTTATAATGTAGTATTTACTACAACATGTGTGTTTTTTAGATAGTACTGTAGTAGGCTGTAGTATAAATATTCTACTGTGGTTTTACACTATTGCACTATGATATATCCTTGACTTCTTACTAATGGGTGTCACATACGGGGAAGAATAACGGGTGGAGGATAAATCAATTCAATATTACCATATCAATATCATGTGCAGTATAACATGTGCTGTACTAGTACAGAATACTTCAGAAAGTCTGTGACATTTGCTAGATCCTACACTTAGAAATATTTTCGACCTTAAGTTGCTCAGAATTTTAAAATGCATGCTACTAGACCGATTTGGGGATTCAATAGGCCACTTCTTTATAATTAAACACGTAATTACAGTACAAGTCTTATTTTAACAGATTTGGGGTTATTATGGGTAAATGGGTATGAAGGGTTTGAGGCTATAGGTGTCGATATTATTTAGCTAATTTGTCAATACTGTGTCATGGCTTTTATTAGGCCAATAGTTAATGACAATTTAATGACTATGGAATACATCTGACGTACAAAATAAACGGGAAGTCTTCCAATAACTTACCTTTTCCGGTAGACCAAAAAGTAACGGTAGGAACACTAGCGGAGTGAGGAAAACAATAAGTTGTTTCTTAACGCACCAAAGTTTCTTAGCAAATGTTGATATTGCGCCCATGTCCATGTCGTATATTCTCCGGTAGAACTGTACAAAAGCAGTGCGATGCATAAATGTAACTGACCCTATCTGTTTTATCACTTTGACTGTTGTGTTTGCACTCTTGCGAAATATTAACTATTGGTTTACATGTTAACTCCTTGCGCGTTTTTCTTTGTGATTGAATGAGCGCATCTTGAGCCTCTGCCCAATTGGAAATGTGATTATGTTTTATTTTAAAGAAACCTAAACATATGGTAGACTTATATTCCTGGTTCTTTAGTGTTTTAAAACAGAAACCATGCTTCACAAAAATAAAAACGGAGCGTCATTGTGGACGCGTTAGTTTGTGTGGGACCTTTATACACGTTAGTGTCGTAAACAGTTAAAGGGAATTAGTACCAGTGACATTGAAGCTATTGGACAAGCGCCACACAACCTACCCCATAATAGTCTGAACCAAAAAGAAACAAATATTCGCTTGGAAACATATGTTGACAATGTGGATATAACAGTAACACTTTGATTAGAGTTTAAATCGTTATTTTTAGTTAATGATCTTAAGACTATATGCACGGTCACCCTGTTACTATAGGTTCTACATTTATCTAGGGACAATGTGAATTGAGGATATAATTATAACAAATAATAACAATAAATTGCATTTTAAGAGCCTCTCAAAAACCCCAAGGGTACTGTATCAATATATTGAATAAGTAATATGAAAGTGAATACAAAATAAACAAATAAATTAGTAAATGGGTGTAGCAGACTTTGGACCAAAACATAAGGGGAAGGCATAATCAAGAGGTGAGTATTTTGCCTGTTATTGAAAGTTCAAGTACAGTCTGAGATGCGTGTTGCTGGTAGGAGTGCATTCCATAATTTGGGAGCCGCCCGGTCCCTCATGGTAGACAGTCTGGATTTAGGAATAGTGGCCAGTGTCTGAGTAGCAGAGACCACGTTAGGTAGTGTGTAGGTGAAGGACATCTGATCGGTAAACAGGGGTCAGTCCATGCAGGGCCTAGTAAGTGAGGAGCTGGATCTTGTAGCTCATTAGGAATCTAAACAGAAACCAAATGAAGCTGGTGCATTCTGGGTGAAATGTGTTCCCAGGGTTTGTCACCTTTCAAGGAGAATTAGGGTACTGAAGTGATAAGAGTCTGCAGCAAGGAGAAGGTCATTGATGAGTTACATGGACAGTATCGGTCCTGTTTCCCCTGAAACCCGACTGGTGTGGCTCTTAGAGATCTTGATTAGTCAGTTGACTTCAAGTTGAACTGCTACTACTTGCCCCAGGATTTTTTGCCATAAATGGGAAATTGGCCTGTAATTGTTGACTTTATTTGGGTCAAGTCCTTGTTTATTTAGGATGGGTTTTATGGCAGCCATTTTGAGACAGGAGGGAATCATATTCTTTACTAAAGGGGGATGGAAGGCAAGCCTTTACCTGGCATGTGGACATTAGACCCAGTTTGACCCTTGATATTGTGATTAACTCTGATACAATGCATCCAGAAAGTATTTACTTTTTGAGAAATTGAATTGAATTAAATCAATTTTGGAATAAGGCTCTAACATAACAAAATGTAGAGAAAGTGAAGCGCTGTGAATACTTACTGGATGCACTGTATGTAGGCAACTTCAACAGGTGATATTGTAGTGAAACAGTGGTCAGGGCTGGGGGGTGTGGAGGAAGGGTCAGCGAACAACCTGACTTAGGGGCAGATTAGGAAATGTCTGGAGATGCTGGTAGATTCAATTTCTAACCGGAAGGAGCATGTCTGAGGTGCTTGACTTAATGTTCCTCTGTGTGATGGCCAGTTTAGGCCCTAATGAGTACATTACACAGCTAGATGGTTCCAAATGGTTAGACCCCCTACCATGCAGGCAGGAAGGAAGGAGCAAAGCCAGTTGAGCACACCAGGTCTAGGATGTGGTCTTGGTTTTGTGTGGGTAATAAAACGTGTTGTGTGACAATAAAACAGTCAAAGAAAAAGCATAGCTTCTGGAATTAACATTGATGGTAAAATCACCCAGATGAGTGTGGATGATGACATTGGCCAGACAATTGTGAGGACCTCTATACGTTCAGAAATAACAACAAAGAGGTTGAAGACCAGCCAATGCAAAAGTTAATTATTTAAATGAGGTTATAGAGGGTGTGGAGAGGACCTTGACTTTAGGATTTGTTGAATGGATGATAGCAAGCCCAACACCTCAGGACAACTAAGCCTGGTCTCTCTTGGATGATAGCAAGCCCAACACCTCAGGACAACTAAGCCTGGTCTCTCTTGGATGATAGCAAGCCCAACATCTCAGGACAACTATGCCTGGTGTCTCTTGGATGATAGCAAGCCCAACACCTCAGGACAACTAAGCCTGGTCTCTCTTGGATGATAGCAAGCCCAACACCTCAGGACAACTATGCCTGGTCTCTCTTGGATGATAGCAAGCCCAACATCTCAGGACAACTATGCCTGGTGTCTCTTGGATGACAGCAAGCCCAACACCTCAGGACAACTATGCCTGGTCTCTCTTGGATCATAGCATGCCCAACACCTCAGGACAACTATGCCTGGTGTCTCTTGGATGATAGCAAGCCCAACACCTCAGGACAACTATGCCTGGTCTATCTTCTCGGACTGTTTATGAAGAACAGAACAAATTAATTGTGTGCATACAGAGACTTGGCGAAATAAACCTGATTCTGATTTTGTACTGTGTGTTTTTTGTAAGTATGCATAACCTGTTGGAATGGCTTGGTTTAGAGTTATAATAACATCCAGTTGCTACCAATTCTTGTTAAACAGAAAAAACACCGTCATCATCGTCTACAAGTGCTTCAAAAATGAGTGGGATTTGTTGTTGCGAGAATGAGTATCCAGTAGCGCAAACGAGGTTGAGTTTCGTTGTGAGGATGGAGACATTTTGGAGAGTTTCTGGTTACTGGTTTTCCCCATATTGGATCTCCCCAAACCACAGACATGGCTGGAAATTAATTGAAAACTGTAATGTTAGGCATAACCTTTTAAGGGTGGGGAAATATAATTGAAACTATAATTGAACAACGTTGCATTTATCAGGTTGTAGCTTGGAGCTTGTGGTGGGTGTGGTGGGCTGGTTCAGGTCGGAGACAACACATCAATGCTTTTGATCACAGGAATAAGAGGTGCTTCTACTGTTGAGCTATTATTTGTGATGCAGATGTGCCCTCTAGTGTTGTGACATGAAGAGTGAAAATGATACTGTGACATTCAGGAGGTCTGTTAATAAAAACGGTCAAAGTGAACGATACAAAATAGAATAGAACAGTAAAACACATTTAATTGTCTATAAACTGTGGAACCAGTAAAACATACTGCTGACAAAACATGTTCCCTATCAGGGAACTTCGAGCTGCGTGAAAACGCTATGGGAACGCTCTGCGTGAGTGCGTCATGAAGCACATGTGTAATCAGTCCAATGGCGTGACGGAACGTCACAGACGGGTGACGTCGCGACCAGGAAGTCATAAAAGCACCCCTAATTACCGGCACCTTCAGTTTTTTGTTGCTTCAGCAAGTGCATGTTGTGACAGTCCTCGCGGGTTTCTGCTATTACGTTGTTAATTCAGAAATTTTCTTTGCATTTATGTACAAGAGCTCACCGCGATTATGGCAACCGAGCGGCGTTTCAGATAGTGTGCTTCTCCCTGCAACCGCTTTCTCACAGGCCGGGACACACATGTTCTGTGCGTAGTTTGTTTGGGAGAGGAGCATGCTCGGCTAGCCTTGAAAGAGGCTAGCTGTAAGCATTGCGACCGTCTCGCCATTCGTTCACTGCGCTCTCGCCTGGCGCTTTTTCAGGAAAGCGGCTCGGTTCGCGTTCCCCGCGGTTCAGGTCCCGCCGCTGCCGAGGCACGGCGCCGACTGACGTCGTGGGGTTCGCAAGCGGATCTAGCATGCGGTTCCGAGACGGCTTCTGCATTTTCTCGGTCCTCGTCTGCTAGAGCCAGTGCCTCGGCTCGGGGTTCGGAAGCACCCGCGCGGGTTTCTTCCGCCCTGGGTGAGGCACCTTTTTCTCAGCCGTCCAGTTCTGAGGAAATGGAGGTTGAAAACCTCGAGGCGGAGGCTGAATTGTTGGTTCAGTCACCTGCGAACGAGGAGCTGCTGGAGGTACTCACCCGAGCTGTGGGAAAGCTCAAGGCTCAAAGCTCGAGTGGCCGGCTGACAGGCAGGAGTCTGCTTCAACTAGTAAGTTGAATGAACGATTCTTGCCCTCCCGTGCTTTACCTCCTCGCCGGTGTTTGCCTTTCTTCCCGGACCTCCACACTGAGGTGTCGAGGTCCTGGAAAAAGCCGGTGTCGTCCCGGGTGTTTAATCCGCGGACTCATATGTATTCGAATGTTGCCGAGGCTAATGTTCATGGGTAAGGACCGATGCCGGTCGCGGAGGAGATACTGGCGAGCCATTTATCTCCTGCGGCATCGTCTCTGAGGACACCGGCATTGCCCTCCAAGGCGTTGAAGACTACTTCAGCGCTGGTGGGCAAAGCTTATTCGGCGGCGGGTCAGGCAGCTTCCTGCCTGCATACTATGTCTATTCTACAGGCATATCAGGCAGAGCTGCTTAGCGACGGGGCTCAGGGGGAGACTGTAAGTCCTGATGAGGTTCGAGAACTTCGTCAGGCGGCGGATTTGTCTCTTCGTGCCACTAAGGAGACGGCCAAATCAGTGGGCCGTGCTATGGCAGCCTTGGTGGCTACGGAGAGGCATCTCTGGCTAAGCCTCTCTGATATGAGAGATAGGGAGAAAGCCTTCCTTCTGGACGCGCCTCTTTCCCCCGACGGCCTCTTTGGCCCTGCTATTGGCTCGGTCGTCGAGAGGTTTCAGGAGGAGAGAAGGCAGGCGGCTGCCTTCCAGAAATTTCTCCCCCGTCGTAGCCGCGTCGCGGGGGCTGTCGGACCGGGGCAGCCCCGCCCGGCGCCGAGCCCGGCACACCGGGCGCAGCAGAGAGTGAGTGTCGCTACTCGGGTGCCCCCACACGATGAGTGGGCCGGGGGGTGACGCTCACAGGCGGGGCCTTCGAGGGGTAGGACAGTTCCGAGGCCTGTCGCTACACCCAAGAAGGCTTTGTCTAAGAGACCCTGACAGGGAGGTCAAACCGCTGGGGGCGGTCCCCACCAGGGGAGTAGTGAGCTCCTCCTGGTGCCCTCAGCGGGGTGGCCTGGGCGAGCGTTTTCCCGAGGGGCGCTCGCCTCCTCCGAGGAGGGGCCCAGAACTGTCGGACCAGTTGTTCCCTGCCAGTGCGCTGTTACAGGGCACTGTGTCTGCAGTACCTGTTACTCCAGAGGCCAGCCTCGAGAGGCTGGTACCCCTAGTAGATTTTCTGGCAGAGTGGAAGACCCTGCCGAATATATCTCAGTGGGTCCTGCGAATAATCGAGATCGGGTATGCCATCCAATTCAGGACGCATCCGCCTCGTTTCAATGGGGTCCTGCCCACAGTGGTGGGCCCAGAGCAGGCTCCGGTACTGGAGCAGGAGGTACAGACTCTCCTGCTAAAAGGGGCTATAGAACGAGTTCTTCCTCTCAGCAGGGAGTCGGGCTGGTACAGCCGGTACTTCGTTGTTCCCAAGAAGGATGGGGGGTTGCGTCCTATTTTAGACCTACGTCTGTTGAATCAGACGGTCGGGAGACTCAGCTTCAAAATGCTCACTCTCAAACAGATCGTATCACAGATCAGGTCCGAGGACTGGTTTGTCACGATAGATCTGAAGGACGCCTATTTTCACATCTCCATCCTTCCACAACACAGGAAGTTCCTGAGGTTCGCTTTTGGGGGCGAAGCGTACCAGTATCGGGTTCTTCTGTTTGGCCTAGCACTCTCTCCCCGTACGTTCACGAGATGTATAGACGCTGCCCTGGCGGTTGATTGGTTGATTCTGGCTTCGTCGGAGCATCTAGCGGTTCGGCATCGAGATGTCGTTCTGGCTCACATCAACAAACTGGGGTTGAGGCTCAATGCTGGGAAGAGTGTGCTGTCGCCGGTACAGGTGACCACTTTCCTGGGCGTAGTCTGGGATTCGACCACGATGCGGGCACATCTGTCTCCTGCACGTGTGGCGTCAATCCTTGCTGCCGTCGAGCAGGTGAGGCTAGGCCAGGCACTCACTGTGAAACAGTTTCAGAGACTGTTGGGTCTGCTGGCAGCAGCGTCCAACGTTATTCCTTGCGGCCTGCTGTTCATGAGACCGTCACAGTGGTGGCTCAGAACCAAGGGGTTCTCCCCGAGGGGAAACCAGTTCCGCATGATCACTGTTACGCGGCGTTGTCTCCGCACGCTGGTCATGTGGAGGAAGCCTTGGTTCCTAACCCAGGGTCCCGTGTTGGGAGCTCCGTGTCGTCGTGTTACACTAACGACGGATGCCTCCCTCACCGGCTGGGGGGCGATCATGAGTGGTCGCCCAGCTCAAGGGCTCTGGCGGGGCCATCAGCTATCATGGCACATAAATTGGCTAGAGATGCTGGCAGTTTACCAGGCTCTGAAGCACTTCCTCCCAGACCTAAGGGGTCATCATTTTCTTGTCCGGTCGGACAACACATTGGTGGTTTTTTACATCAACCACCAGGGGGGTCTGCGCTCACGCCCACTTTACAATCTGGCCCGCCAGGTCCTTCTGTGGTCCCACGGGAAGCTCCTTTCTTTAAGGGCCATTTTTATCCCTGGGGACCTAAATCAGGGGGCAGACACCCTGTCGAGACAGGGGCCGAGGCCCGGGGAGTGGAGACTCCATCCCGAGGTGGTGGAGCTCCTTTGGTCGCACTTCGGTCGGGCCGAAGTGGACCTATTTGCGTCCAGAGAGACGTCACACTGTCCTCTGTGGTTTTCGCTGACTCATCCAGCCCCACTGGGGCTGGATGCCATGGTGCAGGCATGGCCGAGGTCACGCCTGTACGCTTTCCCCCCGGTTGCTCTGCTCCCAGGAGTTCTGGAGAGGATCCGTCAGGAGCGGGTCAGTCTACTGCTCGTAGCACCGTACTGGCCGGCCCGAGTATGGTTTGCGGACCTAATATCTCTCCTCGTCGGCTCTCCGCTGGAGATTCCGATCAGGAGGGACCTGCTTTCCCAGGCGCATGGGGTCATCCTTCACCCCCGCCCGGAGCTGTGGAAACTATGGGCCTGGCCTCTGAGGGGGCCCGCCTCTTAGTTTCAGGTCTCTCGACTGAGGTCGTTGAGACCATCCTTCACTCCAGAGCTCCAGCCACAAGGAAGGCGTATGCCGCCAGGTGGAAACTGTTCACCTCGTGGTGTAGAGAACGGCAGGTGGACCCAGTTAACTGCCCAGTGTTTGCAGTACTGGAGTTCCTGCAGCATCGCTTCTCTACAGGTCTATCCCCATCCACACTGAAGGTGTATGTGGCGGCTTTGTCCGCATGCCATGTCCCTCTAAATGGGGTTTCTCTGGAGAGACACCCACTGGTATCACGCTTCCTTCGTGGCGCCCGGAGGCTGAGGCCAGCAGCCGGCATGAGGGTGCCATCCTGGGACCTGGCTATTGTTCTAGAAGGCCTCTCCCGTGCTCCGTTTGAGCCCATTGAGGAGGTCCCTGACAAGTTCGTGACCCTCAAGACGGTCTTCTTACTTGCCATCTCTTCTCTGAAGAGGATTGGTGATATGCAAGCGCTGTCGGTGGCGCCCTCTTGCTTGGACTTCTCACCCGGTATGGTCAAGGCGTTTCTACTACCTTCACCCGGGTATGTCCCCAAGGTCCCAACTAACATCGTTGGGCCTATTGTGCTGCAAGCCTTCTGCCCTCCTCCTTTTTGACGTTGGACCAGAAGAAGCATAACCTCCTCTGCCCGGTGAGGGCCTTAGACGCCTACGTCCACAGAACTGCCCTGTGGAGGCTGTCCGAACAGCTGTTCGTGTGCTTTGGACCACCCAAGAGAGGGGGTCCTGTGTCTAAGCAGAGGATGAGCAAGTGGGTGGTTGAGGCCATCTCACTTGCTTACGAGTCGGCTGGTCAGCCTTCACCCTTGGCTGTTCGAGCCCACTCGACCAGGAGTATGGCGGCTTCAAAAGCCCTTTTGTCAGGTAAAGTGTCTCTACATGACGTCTGTGTTGCGGCAGGCTGGTCCTCACCGCACACGTTCGTGAGATTTTACCAGCTTGACTTTAGCTCCACGCCAGGGGCGCAGGTGCTTTCGTCCGAATGTGCGCTCTGACTTCACATGGCGGACACTTGCTCGTATGGCGAAGTGGGTAGTGGCGTTCCCATAGCGTTTTCACGCAGCTCGAAGTTCCCTGATAGGGAACGTCTCCGGTTACGTATGTAACCTTAGTTCCCTGAGGGGAACGAGACGCTGAGTGTCTGTGCCATACTCCCAGCATGCCCTTGGCACTTGCTTCAGCCCATCAGAAACTGAAGGTGCCGGTAATTAGGGGTGCTTTTATGAGTTCCCTGATAGGGAACGTCTCCGGTTACGTA
The DNA here is from genome assembly GCA_029465975.1 of Dallia pectoralis. Lineage (NCBI taxonomy): Eukaryota > Metazoa > Chordata > Actinopteri > Esociformes > Umbridae > Dallia > Dallia pectoralis. Next base: position 23,573,348 of record CM055728.1, on the reverse strand, counting down.
TGTAACCTTAGTTCCCTGAGGGGAACGAGACGCTGAGTGTCTGTGCCATACTCCCAGCATGCCCTTGGCACTTGCTTCAGCCCATCAGAAACTGAAGGTGCCGGTAATTAGGGGTGCTTTTATGAGTTCCTGGTCGCGACGTCATCCGTCTGTGACGTTCCGTCACGCCATTGGACTGATTACACATGTGCTTCATGACGCACTCACGCAGAGCGTTCCCATAGCGTTTTCACGCAGCGTCTCGTTACCCTCAGGGAACTAAGGTTACATACGTAACCGGAGACGTTATCTCCTATCATAGCAGTGTCACAGGATAGGCAACGGGAGTGGGAGTGGCAGTGGGGGGGGGGTGTTGGGTGCAACGGGAGTGGCAGTGGGGGGGTGCAACGGGAGTGGGAGTAGTGGCAGTGGTGGCAATGGGAGTGGGCAACGCTTACAAATCATGTGATCAACCACAGATTGATTGAGACTGAAAGAATTGACTGAGAATGAAACAATTGTACAGGGGGCCATTTCAGTGAAACTATGACAGAGGCAACATTACAACATTATGCGACATTAGTTTCAGTACTTAATACTTGCATAATACAGAGGGAGTATTGGACTGGACCATATTTATATAGGAATATGAATATCGGAATATACCAATCTTGTCAGTTGTACAACTGAATGCCTTCAACTCAAATGAGTCTTCTGCATTTTACCCAACTCTGAGGTGCAGGGGGCAGCCCTAATCAGTTAACTGATTTGACTTCCACGTCAACCTCTATTCACCTCTCGAAATTCTTTTGACTATTTTTCTATACGTGGTGCTGGAAAGTGCATAGTCGTCAACCCGATACCCGCATGCCACTTCAGGGCACAGAAATGGGGACATAAATGCTGCCTCGTTCCAAGGTTGGATACACCACTCTAGGAAGATTTTTTTATTTCCTCTAAAACTTTTGCTTTAGGTTTACATAAGTTGTTGCTTTTGTATTCCGTACAACATTTTACAACAGTAACTACAGTAATGTTTTAGGATTTTCTCCCTACCATTGCACTGGTGTTTTCTGTTTCCATTTCAACCCATCTCAGCATATTTCCTTCACTCTAGGACATTTTATCGAATTTGACATTTAATCCTTTTTTTGGAATAACAGTGTGTACATGGTTTATCCAAAAATGTTGTATTATGAACAATGTGTTTGCCATTTGATGCAAATACTTGATTTTGAAATGTGTTTATGGTATTTTGAATGCAGTATTTGATTTTGCAGGTGATATGAGGCACCTGGCGTTTTGTGTGTGCAATTTTGAGATTTGTGTGTATAGTTTTGGGAAAATAAGACCTAGTTTCAGATAATGTGTGTAAGCAGTTGGAAGAAGCTGTAACATTTCGTGACTGCTATAGCATTTTGCAAACACAATTTGTTATTTTCGGCAGCGAGCATCAGTTTTAGCATGTGCGTTGACTGTTTTGAAAATGTGATATCAGAGTGGACAAATGTGTTTTGGCGATTGCGAAAAACTGTAACAAACAAAGTGAAAGATCTTATGTCCCCCTCAGATTTTACAGTTGGGGATATTGACAAGATCCATAAGAAACCTATTTGACAGTCAGGCCCTGATTATTGTCATCTCCAGATTGACTAAACATCAGCAGTCCCTCGTGGCATTTAAAAAAAATCACTCCAACCAAAACCAAACACCAAGGCCAGTGGTTCAATGGTACCTTAGATGAAATGCAAGCAGACAGTTCTCGAGGCAGGAAAAGGTTAGATACATTGTTATGCCTACATGTTCTGACAACTTCCAGAGAGAAAATAAGGACACAGGTCCCAGGTTATAGCTGACAGCTACTTCAAGAACTTAATGCTAAATGCTTTTTGGTGTATAATCCGATCCCTGAATATTAAAAAAAAAACGTGCCTATGCTGTCCTCACTGAAGGTTGTTGCAGGCAACGTATACTTCAGCTATACAGCTAGCTAAACATTGTATTCTCCAACATTATATTCTCCAAGGAACAGGCAGGTGGTTGTGTTTGGCAGGATTTAATTTAGGAAAATATCATTCAATTTGTAAAACTAGAAAAAGAACACAAAAACAAACACATTAAGTATCTTTGTATGGACCAAATATCTCTTGTACATTAGAAGATAATTATTGATATAAATCAACATAAACTGGTGCTTAAGATAATGTATTATCATCTGTAAATATTCCTTACGCAAGCACCAATGCTTTGAAGACCAACGATTGAACACATACATGTGTAGCTGACAATGAACTAACATTCTCAAACATCCTATACTCGAACCAAATAAATATTAACATAAACATGTTAATATAACTGTAAATGGCAGATAACTTATGGATGAAGCCGATTTGTGAACTTTAAGACACAGGATTAAGTGGATGTGTACACTGTGGTGCTCCCTCTCTGAAGCCATGAGGAAAAGGAACTTTCTAAACATCACTTCCTCTTTTCTGCCACTACTTACAATGACCACTAGGGGGTGGAAAAAGCCATACAACAAAACCATTACACTGATTCCATTACAGTGCCAAAAGGCAGATTTTTTATTTTTCATGCACTATAGGTCTTGTCAGTTAAATTAGCTGTACGTTTCTCAATTGGCTGTGTTATGTTTGCTTCAAATGAGGCAGTCCCATAGAATCAATTCAATCGATCCTGATTATTATCAGGTGAAGTGAAAACTGTATAAGGTCAAACATTATCAAACTCCTGAATTTGATGCGTGTGTGTGCCTACGTGTGTGGTTACGTAAATGTGTCCGTGTGTGTACATGCACAAATTCTCATGTTCAGGCTATGTGTGTGTGTGTGTGTGTGTGTTTATTCAGTTGGACCTGGGGTTGACTGTCTGTTTAGGACTTGGGAGAAAGCAGACCACCACAGATTCCTCTAGTAGTGATTTAAGAATAGTGGGTTATCTAAATTCGCACCCGATGAACAACACCAGATATTTCCTGCCGCCGGACCTTTGGCTCAATGAGACCGCTATGGAGTTCAGGGAAGACCAGCGAGAGAACCAGACTCGTGTCGAGTCCGTTCTATGTAAGCAGGTTCACATCCAGGCGGAGGTGTTTCTGACACTGGGGATTATCAGCCTTCTGGAAAACATCTTGGTAATCTCAGCTGTAGTGAAGAACAGGAACCTCCATTCGCCCATGTACTTCTTCGTGTGTAGCCTGGCTGTAGCCGACATGCTGGTGAGCGTCTCCAACTCACTGGAGACCGTGGTTATCGCAGCCCTGAGCTGCCAACTGATAGTGGCCGACGACTTCCTAATTCGGCTCATGGACAACGTCTTCGACTCGTTGATCTGCATCTCCCTCGTGGCCTCCATCTGTAACCTTCTAGCCATCGCCGTTGACCGCTACGTGACCATATTCCGAGCCCTGCGATACCACAGCATCGTCACGATGAGGCGGGCTTTCCTGGCCATAGCGGGCATCTGGCTGGTGAGCGTTGTCTGTGGCGTAGTCTTCATCGTTTACTCCGAGAGCAAACCGGTCGTGGTATGCCTGGTGGTCATGTTCGTCACCATGCTGGCGCTCATGGCCACCTTATACGGGCACATGTTCCTGCTGGCGAGGCTCCACGCTAAACGCATCGCCGCTCTGCCGGTCGCAGGCGCTCTGCCCCAGAGGAGCGGCTTGAAGGGCGCGGTCACCATCACCATCCTCCTGGGTGTGTTTGTTTGCTGCTGGGCGCCGTTCTTCCTCCACCTGATCCTCCTCATCGCCTGTCCCAGGAGCCCACTCTGCCTCTGCTACATGTCCCACTTCACCACCTACCTGGTGCTGATCATGTGTAACTCAGTTATTGATCCCGTCATTTATGCCTTCCGAAGTCTCGAGATGCGCAAGACTTTTAAGGAAATCCTCTGTTGCATCGATTTCCACTGTACGGACTAGTGTGGGGAGTTGTATGTCTTTACAAAAAGGTACTGAAAATACTTTAAACTATAGTTTGATATTTAATGTACTCTGAAGATGGAGATTTTTTTATGTGGCCACTGTGTATCGAATTTGTTGTAACATTCAGGTTTGGCTGTGTGGCTTTGTTTTGGTGCTAATGTTTTACAGTGAACATTCAAAAGTGTTAGTTATGAATAATCCCTGTAATTAGTTAGAAAGAATAAATACATGAAAGAGCAAAATACTTTGCGTGTGTGCGGGTGTGTCCGGGAACATTTGACATCTATTCAAGAACATTCAGTGACAATAGTATTGTGCTTTATTCAAATACTTTTTGGTGTCTACATATGTATTTCTTTGGTTGGCAGTTGAACAAAAGCAAAAATATATATGTCTTTGGGATCTTCTAGGTTGGGGGGGCACGCAGGGGGGGTTCAGAGGTCGATACTTTTTGGGAAAAAGGGGTGCTGTTGGGGGGCATTTGTTTTAAGGCAAGTTTACACCCTCACAACAATACATGTTTAAAAATGTGACTCTTTGCCAAAACTGTGGTCTGCAACATTAATACATGGTTATGCCACACCACACTGCTTTTCATGGAAACCGGACGTCAGAGTGTCAACTATAAAATGTCACCTGCATAGTATCGACAGTGTAAACTGCTGGAATATCTTTATCTCAAAAGCATTATATATCTGAGATACTGTACACCGTGAACGTCTTGTTATTGAAATAGTTACACATGGCCAGGTCGCCGTTGCAAATGAGAATTTGTTCTCAATCAGCCTACCTCGTTAAATAAAGGTTAAATATTTTTTTAAATTACATAACAGATATCACTACTCACTAGTCAAGTGGCAGTGTTGACTTGACTGCAATACAATGTTGCCAAAGCACACGAACACAAACTAGGTTATCCAAAAAAAAAAAAAAATATTCTACAACTGATTGGCTGCTGTTACCTAATATAAGTTAAATTGTTCCTATTACAGCATATACTTACATATGTATTTCACTGTAACAATTATAGAAACTCAGGGTAACAACCCATTGTTGCAGAGTAATAATACAGTGTAACTGGTTGAAGCTTACTTCCCCAGACGTGACTGCAAGAGAAAACTTTATGGGAGAATGCAATTAAACTCCAAATCATCTGTTGCATACTCAGCGAAAGGCAGGTATGCAAAAAACCCACTGCTGAGAGACCTGAGATAGCCTAGCAGTAATTTGACAAAACTCACCTCGACATGCCACAGTCCTGTGACAGTCTCATGTCGAAAGATATACAGTGGCTATAAAAAAAGTCTACAATCGCCTGTTAATGTGATCTATAACGTAAACAATTCAATAGAAAGAAAAACTGAAATATTTGAGGGGGAAAATTAAAAAAAAAACTTACAATCACCACACCTTTAAACTAATACTTTGTTGAAGGACATTTTGATTTCATTACAGCACTTTTGAGGTAGGAGTATTAGAATGGCACATCTTGACTTGGCAATATTTGCCCACTCTTCTTTGCAAAAGCGCTCCAAATCTGTCATACATATGTTCAATTGGATTCAGGTCTGGGTTCTGGCTGGGCCACTCCAAAATGATAATCTTCTTCTGGTGAAGCCATGCTTTTCTGGATTTGGATGTGTGCTTTGGGTTGTTATTCTGCTGAAAGTTGAACTTCCTGAAGACTTTGTGCCAAAATTAGCTGGTATTTGGAACTGTTCATAATTCCCTCCACCCTGACTGAAAAACAGCCCCAAAGCATGATGCTGCAACCAACATGCTTAGCTATATTATTATGGTGTTCTTTGGGTGATATGCAGTGTTGTTTTTGTGCCAAACATACCTTTTGGAGTTAAAAAAGTTCAACCTTGGTCATAACACATTTTCCCACATGCTGTTGGGAGGCTTTTTTTACGTCAGACTTGGATGTTTTTCTTATTAACCACCCTGCCGCTTAGCCCATACATATGAAGGATACGGGAGACTGTTGTTACATGTAGCACACAGCCAGTACTTCAACATAACGTAACATTTTGGTATGACACAACATTTTTATGTTTACAGAAAACAATAAATTAAAAGCTGTATTTTCATTAGAGGTCAAGTTGTTGTTCCAGCAGGACAATACTCTTAAACAAGTTTCAAAAAGCACCCAGGTTCAAGACAAACCATTGGACTGTTCTGAAGTGGCAAGCAATGAGTACACCGAGTAAGATCTGTGTAGAAATTGGCAAAAGTCAGTAGTCATTGTTATATTGTCTCAGGCGAGGGGCCAGACTAAGAATGGTTCACCAAGACCCCATGAAAGATAGAGGGAAAAGGAGCGAGACCCTGCCTGGAGGAAGCCCAGGGCCCTCATCTGGAGCCAGGCCCAGACGGCGGGCTCGAAAGCGAGCGTCTGGTGGCCGGGTTTGCCACGGAGCCCGGCCGGGCACAGCCCGAACGAGATACGTGGCATCTCTCTCTTCTCCATCCTGTGGGCCCAAGCTCACAGGAACAACCGCAGGGGTCGGGTGCGCTGTCATATGGGTGGCAGTGAAGGTGGGGGGTCTCGACGGATCAGACCCGGGCGGCAGGAGCTTGCTTTGGGGACGTGGAACGTCACCTCGCTGGGGGGGAAGGAGCCAGAACTTGTGCGTGAGGTGGAGCGATACCAGTTGGATCTGGTGGGACTTACCTCTACGCACAACCGTGGCTCTGGAACCTTACTCCTGGATAGGGGTTGGACTCTGTTCTTCTCTGGAGTTGCCCAGGGTGAGAGGCGGCGGGCTGGTGTGGGGATACTCACAAGCCCACGTCTGAGCACGGCGGTGTTGGAGTTTACCCCGGTGAATGAGAGGTTTGCCTCCCTACGCCTAAGGGTGGTGGGGGGGAAAACTCTGACTGTTGTTTGTGCTTATGCACCAAACAGCAGTTCGGAGTATTCAGCCTTCTTGGAGACCCTGAAGGGAGTCCTATATAGGGCTCCAGTAGGGGACTCCATCATTCTGCTGGGAGACTTCAACGCACATGTGGGCATCGATGGAGACACCTGGAGAGGCGTGATTGGGAGGAACGGCCTCCCTGATCTAAACCCGAGCGGTCGTTTGTTATTGGACTTCTGTGCTAGTCATGGATTGTCTATAACAAACACCATCTTCGAACATAAGGAGGCGCATAAGTGTACATGGTACCAGAGCACCCTAGGCCGAAGGTCAATGATCGATTTTGTGATCGTATCGGCTGATCTAAGGCCGCATGTTTTGGACACTCGGGTGAAGAGAGGGGCAGAGGTGTCAACTGATCACAATCTGGTAGTGAGTTGGATCAGAGGGTGGGGAAAGACTTTGGACAGACCAGGTAAGCCCAAACGGGTAGTGCGGGTGAACTGGGAACGTCTGGAGGAGGCCCCTGTCCGAAAGATCTTCGACTCACACCTCCGGCGGAGCTTTTCAGGTATCCCTGTGGAGGTTGGGGGCATTGAACCTGAGTGGGCAATGTTCAAAGCTTCTATTGCTGAAGCTGCGGCGGTGAGCTGTGGTCTCAAGGTCCTAGGTGCCTCAAGGGGTGGTAACCCTAGAACACCGTGGTGGACCACGGTGGTCAGGGAAGCTGTCCGACTGAAGAAGGAGGCCTTCAGGGATATGCTATCCCTGGGGACTCCGGAGGCAGTTGCAGGGTACCGACAGGCCCGAAGGGCTGCAGCCGCTGCCGTGTCAGAGGCAAAGCAGCGGGTGTGGGAGAAGTTTGGAGAAGCTATGGAGAAGGACTTTCGGTCGGCACCAAAATGCTTCTGGAAAACCGTTCGGCACCTCAGAAGGGGAAAACGGGGAACCATCCAAGCTGTGTACAGTAAGGATGGGACACTGTTGACCTCAACTGATGATGTGATCGGGCGCTGGAAAGAGCATTTTGAGGAGCTCCTGAATCCGACCTACACGCCCTCTAGTATAGAGGCAGAGCTGGAGGCTGATGGAGGGTCATCGTCAGTTTCCCTGGGGGAAGTCGCTGAGGTAGTCAAACAACTCCACAGTGGCAAAGCCCCAGGGACTGATGAGATTCATCCAGAAATGCTAAAAGCTTTGGGTGGGGAAGGGCTGTCTTGGTTGACACAGCATGAGCTGTGTCCGTGTCCTCTGCAGTAAGTCGGATTCGTTCCCGGTGGGGGTTGGCCTCCGCCAGGGCTGCGCTTTGTCACCAATCCTGTTTGTAATATTCATGGACAGGATATCAAGGCTTAGTCATGGGGGGGAGGGGTTCCCGTTTGGTGGGCTGATGGTCACATCACTGCTGTTTGCGGATGATGTGGTCCTGATGGCCTCATCGGTCGGTGACCTTCAGCACTCACTGGATCGGTTCGCAGCCGAGTGTGAAGCGGCTGGGATGAGGGTTAGCACCTCTAAATCTGAGGCCATGAGTCTCAGCAGGAAACCGGTGGAGTGCCTACTCCGGGTAGGGAATGAGTCCTTACTCCAAGTGAAGGAGTTCAAGTACCTCGGGGTCTTGTTCGCGAGTGAGGGAACAATGGAGCGGGAGATTGGTCGGAGGATCGGAGCAGCGGGGGCGGTGTTGCATTCGCTTCACCGCACCGTTGTGACGAAAAGAGAGCTGAGCCGAAAGGCAAAGCTCTCGATCTACCGGTCAATCTTTGTTCCTACCCTCACCTATGGTCATGAAAGCTGGGTCATGACCGAAAGAACGAGATCGCGGGTACAAGCGGCCGAAATGGGTTTTCTCAGAAAGGTGGCTGGCCTCTCCCTTAGGGATAGGGTGAGAAGCTCAGTCATCCGATAGGAACTCGGAGTAGAGCCGCTGCTCCTTTGCATAGAAAGGAGCCAGTTGAGGTGGTTCGCGCATCTTGTACGAATGCCACCTGGGCGCCTCCCTAGAGAGGTGTTCCAGGCACGTCCAGCTGGGAGGAGACCTCGGGGAAGACCCAGGACTAGGTGGAGAGATTATATCTCCACACTGGCCTGGGAACGCCTCGGGATTCCCCAGTCAGAGCTGGCTAATGTTGCCCGGGAAAGGGAAGTTTGGGGTCCCCTGCTAGAGCTGCTACCCCCGCGACCCGACCCCGGATAAGCGGTTAAAGATGAGATGAGATATTGTCTTCAAAAACAATGATTCAGGTCTTATTCGGTTTAGATAAAAATTGATTTTATTTAGATTATAATGTATCTGTTGTTCACATTCACACATAAAAACAATCATAAAGAAACAGATAAAATAAAATAACGCCCACCCCAATATTCCATTAAGAAGGATATGGTAATAATGTTGTTTTCGCCATTGAACTTAAATATACTTTATATTTCTTACAAACACTTTCTATTCAGAAAGGTAACACCAATTTACTTGTTCAATGTAATTATCTACCCTTTTATCAGTGAGAAGTGATCAGATAAAATAGAAAATATGAATATGTTAATACGAATCTGTCACATCCTCTGCTTGTAGTTGGCAGTGATTCACATTATCCTTACACTGGGGAACACCCATATTAAATAGCACATGTATTTAATAATAACCAGGTGATAAGTAAAAATAGATTAAGAGTCATATTTACAACTTTGTTGTAAAAAGGGCTTTATAAATAAATTTGATTGATTGATTGATTGATATAAGAAATACATACTGTATACGCTGTTATATATGTATACATTTTTGCCATTAATCTACAAAGCAAAAACATACATTTTTTCAAAATAACGACCAGCTGCTTTAGCAGTTATTTGTATAACCTATCCCAGATTTATGCCTTGACACAATTCACCTTTTGCTAAGCCCCGCCCTTCTTAGTTACTGTTGCTAAGTCCTAATCGAGACCGAGGCTGGGATGGTCAATCTACATTCTAGGGTGTGGCTTAGCCAAAGGCGAATTCTACCATAGAGCTTTTCGCAGAGTATCTGACAGCCATGTGTCCATTAGAATCATAGTTGCCACAGTAGGACTCCAATCAAGTTGTAGATTCACCTTAATGAACAAAGCAGTGTGCCATCCAGTCGTGGATTAATCAGCTCACATTCTCAGAGTGGAGATGACGGCTATTACTGGAGGAGGACCTGCTCAGAATAACCAACCAGTAATTCACCAGAAACCGATAGAAAACCCCCACAAAGCATGCATTAATTTACATCAAAGGCCACATGTTCAATGTTTCCATTGTAAGAGATGCATAATCTGCTGGGGCTCTAACAGAACCTCCATGACGCAAATGTCAAATGTCGCAGACCAGACACAAATAAATCACTCACAAGTGACAACGCAGCGCCTCTATTGTTTTATATTCATGCAAAAAAATCTACAAAATCGATTGGAGTGCCTGAGATATTTTCACTATATTTCTATCCACTTGTATTGACTTGTAGTCTTCTAAAACTCATATGTGTACAGCGTGCAACAACAGTCACTGTACGGATATTTCAGATCTGTGTTTCGTTGTTTTTCAATGGTACTTTTTTAAACTAATCTTTTTTTCTTCTGATCCATCCGGAATGTCTGTAAAATTGTATATTTTTTATGTATGCAAATCAGGTTGGGTAAGAATGATTGGTTGGTTTTATTCAGATTGGTTGGTTTTATTCAGATTTGTTCCACCTTTTGGGACCTGTGAAGACCTCTACCACAAACTGTTGCCTTGTGTTTGCAGTTCTAACAACTCCAGCAATTGGTGAAAAATAACCTTTCACAAGGAGACGGCATTGCGTATTTTGGTTTTAGAGACCCCGTATGCTTGCAAAAAGTTGCACCATGCTTTGAAACTTTCCTCTTCTACAGATGAATTGGCCTTGGTAGTGAAAGTGAAAGTTATTCTCTGTTCGCCCGCCTGTTTTGGGAGGTGGGGGAGGGGTGGTATCCGGCTGTTTGAGATTTTCTGCTGGATGGATTTGACAGCATCTACTGAGCACAGAGAAACTATTTACATCTGTGATCCTGCCAATGATCTCTGAAACATTCTTCTATGCATCTGTTTTTTTTATTTACACGGTATATGAAGCCAGTGACACACCATAAATAAAGGGGTAACTGGACACATCCATAATAACAAGTTTATGGTTTGAGCTAGCGAGGGAGATTGAAGCTAGAAAAGAAAAGGAATTTTAAGATGCAGAGAACATCTACCCTGCCAGTGGTAGTCGTCGAATTTTGTCACTGTTCGCTCGCTGAAAATCTGCATTAAGTAGAAAATATCTCACCTATCAAATATCGCTGCAGTCTGGAGATTTTGTCTCTGAACGTAGCTCCACCCACTGTTGCAGTGCGTGCCTCTTTTGGACTAGTTTGATCATGTGGCGATGGTTTCTATTTAACAATATTTGTAACCTTTTCGCAAACACATAATTGAAACTAAAGAACAACACACGTTCGATGGATATTATAGTATTTTACCCAGAGAAATTCCTGAGGCTGGTCTCTAAGCAGCATGAGGTACTGGAGGTACTGGAGCAATCAGCAGGGGCTCGACCAATCATGTACATGACTCATCCCTCATCAGCATCACACTTTATCAGCTTCAACGCTCATACGTTTGGTTGACTAACTCTTGCATTGACTTGCTTGACTTTTGCATTGCAGATAGCTACCTTATTATGTGAGTACAAAGGCACGTGAGTCATCAGTATAAGAAGTTCACTGTAGTAAAAGCAGATACTTGCAATAACTTCTTTCCTCTTCACTTTAAGGTTCTATTTCTAATATTATATCCAACTGGTGATGGTGAAAAAACTGAAGTACTGTATACAATATTTTTTCTTCTTTTTTATTTTTAAGAGTCCACAAGCAAGGACCAAGGACTCTAGAGTATCTGGAGAATTAATAGTCTCATATGTGGTCTCTCACCTCATCAAACATCTTAGCAGAAAAAAAAGAGTTTGTTTGTTATTTTTTTAAGTAAAATTTGTATTTCTTGTTAACAATTTTTATGACTGATCAGTCAAAAAGGAATAACATTATTAATATGTTTTTTTTGTATAAGATCAAGCTGACAAACTACAATGAAACATTATGATTCTGGGAAAGTGAAAGATAGAGAAGAGTGTGCGGCTACGTAGAAAACAAAACCATGCAGCAGATGAGAGATGTGCGCGTTTAGACTGCGGCCTAGACCACTGGACCACCCCAGCCCACAACATTAATATAATTTACATTTTACAGCCCTTTTTTGTGCATATTTTTTTATAAAAGACCTTAATTATTTTCAAGGACATTGATGGTTCTACACAGGGGTGCCGCCAGAACCTCTGGGCCCTATGGAAACCAACATTTCTGGGCCCCCTACATTTTAAGAAAAGAAAAAGTGTGTCTGCTCTCTGGGCCCTAAATCAGCCTGGGCCCTTAGAATCGTCCTAACCTTCCACCCCTTTACGGCACCCTTGGTTCCACATCATTATTTAGTTTTAGTTATTAATGTTTGCATTAAAAATATCTCCAGAGATTTACTTGTGGTTTGTAGACCAGGAGGCTACGATTGCTTCACCACGGCTGGTTTCTCTGGCTATAGCTCTTCTTGATCTTTCCAACAACCTGATAAAAAAACACAATAAAAGAGTGATATATTCTCAATGACATTTGGCAGAAAATTAAGTCAGTTAAATATTGCACATTTGAGGGAACAATAGAGGATGTGGTGGCAGCTGGGTGGGTGCGGCTTTGGGGGTGTCAATTTTAAAAAGAATCAACTGCAGTTTGTTCAAAAAGCGCATTAAAAAAGATGTCATTCTTTTTTTTAATGGTTCACCTATGGGACTTTTATATTTTGAACATCGTGTTGCCCTATAACATAGAATTGTTGCTCTTATTACAGTATGATAACACTTCAATCGCAGTTAGTGCAATTGTATCAATGCTAAAGATTAGCAAGTTGAATAGCTTTATATTCTGCAATCATAAAACCATATGGCACTAATAGAGCTTAAAAACATTAAGGAATGTTATATTGATTTACCTTTATGGAGATGATACTTAGGGCAATTTTGACAAGGCCCATGATCAAGAATCCACATGAAGTCCATATCGTAGAGACATCTGTGTGGCACCTTGGTACCAGATCTAATACATCTGTGTGGTACATTGATACCAGATCTAATACATCTGTGTGGTACCTTGGGTTTCTCTGGGTCACGTTTTGAAACTTTTCCACCGTAGCAGTCATTGTAGTTTGGGCCTCACAAACTGTTGATACACGACAGCACTCGATTTTAAAGACAACAATTACTGTAAATAGGCAGCTACACTGTTGAGAGCGAACATTATGACCACTGATGGTCCGTGTAAATTAGATCGTAAGTAAATAATCAGTTCTCCTAGTCAACGTGTTGGATGCAGGAGAAATGGGCAGGAGTAAAGAAGTGAGCGTCTTGGGCCCAGTTGTTATGGTCAGATAACCGGGTCAGAGCATTTCTAAAACACCAAGGCTTGTGGGGTGCTCCTGGTCAGCAGCGGTGAGTACCAACCGACAGTGATTAGAGGAAAAACAAACCACACACCGGCGACAGTGTGTTTGGTCCCAAGGCTCATCAATACATGAGGGCAATGAGGGCTGTCCCGCCCAGACCGGATCATCAGAGGGTCCAATGTGGCACAAGAAAATGTGTGATTATGGTCACAGGCGGAACGTGTGACAACACACAGTGCATCGCATCCTGCGGTGTATGAGATTGCATATAGCTACAGACCCGTCAGACTGCCCCTGATCTCCGCTGTCCGCCATTGAAAGTGTATGTGTTGTCGTTCAACTGGGGAAGTGATGGCACAAGATGCACAGTGGGAAGACAAGCTGGTGGAGGGAGTGTGATGATCCGGGCATTGTCTGATGTCTGAATGTCTGAGTGCGAGCATTCGTATGGGTATTCCCTGTTCGGCAGTGGCCACTTTCAGCAGGATAATGATCCTTGCCACACTGCACACAGGAATGGTTTGAAGAACATGGTGAGGAGTTCCAGGTGTTGTCCTGTCTTTCAAATTCCCCAAATGTCATCCAATTGAGCATCTGTGGGATTTGTTGGACCATCAACTCTGATCCACGGAGGATTCTGCTTTCAACTTAAAGGACTTGAAGGAGCTACTGATATGCAATGGCTGGTGGTGATAATGTGTGGCTCATCAGTAAATCGAATGTCTTCAGTATTACAACACAGTACTCCAAGAAGGAGAAAAAACTGAACTTACCCAGCGTTACATTAAGGATAACTTCTGACTTTCTGTTGGTCTGTCCTATGTTGGCCCTAATTAAACACTCGTAGACTCCTGCATCCTCAGGCCTGACTCGGGCAAGGACCAGGCTGTCATTGTCACCAAACCAGGCAGGTCTGTGATAGTCATATCTCTCTGGATTCTTGTTGTCACTTCTTTTAATAATACCAGTCCGATTGTGCAGCTAAACACAGGAAGAAAAGAAGAATATCCACTCAACACATTCTCTGTAGTATATATGAATAAAACCCCATTATGTAATACACGCATTATAAATCCAACTTCAAAACTAATACCATTTGGACAAAAAAAGATTTTTTTATTATTGACATGCATTGTCTATTGAAAAACAACTTTTATCTTGCACTAAAAATCTTTTCCCTTTCGCAGGATTTCAATGCCAAATCTCACAGCAACCTGATATTAAACTCAACCCTGCTGCAGCCGTAATAATCAAGATTAAAACAAAAAAGGCCTTGACATGTTCCACTTTATGTGTAACAAATCTAGAATATATGAAGGCGTAATTTTTCAAATGAAGTTACAGGAAATAAAAAACCTTTTTTATGAATTTAACGCAATAAGAGTTTTGTTATACAGAGATACATATGGGTCTGAATAACTAGTGCATTGCAGTACATGTATATTGTGCTACAAGGTTATACACACAGACTTGATAGAGAGACTACCATTAATATTGATTTAATGTATTTTACAGGACGAATCGAAGCAGACTTAAAACAGAAATGAACTTACCTTATACCATGTAATCGATCGGTGTTTGTTATCGGTTATCGCCACACACTTCATGGAAACGTTCTGATTGCACTCGACATCCATCGTGACTTGACACTCACAAAGCGCTAAACTGGCCATAGCATAAACTGCAAGAGAAAAACATAGTGTACACACATGGAAGAAAACGTATACCAGATTATGACAAGTCCTTGTGCCCAAGAACATTAGTTTTGAACTGTAGATTGTTGTTTTATGATAATGCCCCACTGCCCAATTCTGTTGAATCGGTCGATACTGAAACAACATAAACACTTACCCTGAAACAAATTAAAACAACGATAGCCGCCAAACATCTTCTACAGCAGAAGTAATAACCGGATTATCAGACTTAAAGGAGAGTGAAAAGCACACAAATCAAATCATCCGGTAGGACACTGTAAAAAACATGACTTGTGGAAAAAAATTTAGCAATCGACTCAAAAACATACAACACCCACACACACATATTCAAAACCGACTGAAAAGGTAAAGGGACTATCATGCCATCATGTGGTAGTGTCATGTTATTAAATTAAAAGGACTATCATGCCATCATGTGGTAGTGACATGTTATTAAATTAAAGGGACTATCATGCCATCATGTGGTAGTGACATGTTATTAAATTAAAGGGACTATCATGCCATCATGTGGTAGTGACATGTTATTAAATTAAAGGGACTATCATGCCATCATGTGGTAGTGACATGTTATTAAATTAAAGGGACTATCATGCCATCATGTGGTAGTGACATGTTATTAAATTAAAGGGACTATCATGCCATCATGTGGTAGTGACATGTTATTAAATTAAAGGGACTATCATGCCATCATGTGGTAGTGACATGTTATTAAATTAAAGGGACTATCATGCCATCATGTGGTAGTGATATGTTATTAAATTAAACTTCTAAATGCTGGTTGCCGAAAAATTCAATCCAATTTGTAGAACGTCTAAATCCTGGCTATGGCAGGGTACTTTATTTAGATGTACCAGCATCGCTTATGTTTAGTAAATACATATGCTATTCAAACCAGCAGCCTGTCCACACAGGAGTTATCATGATACAGAACAGTCAACAGGTTCATGGCAAACACATAATTAGCTGTCTCATCCTGTTGTTTTCATCCTAAGGACCTCTTCATTGTCTTTCCTGAACCATATTATTTTTGTGATTCTCGCCTGTTGACAGAAGAGGTAGTGAGATTTAGTATATGAGTTATTATTAGGAAATTACATATATGGAAAATGGTCTTTGGAACCTCTCCATCTTGATTAAACAATGACTTCTCATTCAGGAGATGCAGACACAATGAGCGACAGGGAGGGGGGGAGGGAAGGAGGGAGGGAAGGAGGGATGGAGAGAGGGAGAATGAGAGGGTGGGAGAAAGGGAGGGAGGGTGGGAGGTTCGGAGAGAGAGAGAGATAGAGAGAGATATAAAGAAGGAGGGTGAGAGAAGAGGGATGGTGAGAGGGAGGGAGGGAGGGGGGGAGGAAGGAAAGAAAAGAAAGAAAGAGGGGAGGGAGAGAGAGAGAGAGAGAGGGAGGGAAGGAGAGAGGGAGGCCCCGAGGGGGGGTAGGTGTCGCAAGCTGCTGAACACCAAATAAGATCAATGGAAGTGTTTCCGCTTCCTTTTATGCACTTCATTGCAGCTGTAAATGTTTACATATAATGTAAGACTATGTTAATATGAAAAAAAAAAATCCGTGTTTTTCTTTACATGTTCTTTGTTAATGCAATTCTGACTTCTTACTAAATGCATTGAGAAAATGTACTGCAACACATTTAGATTGAATGGTCCACCTCAATTATTCTGATGCTGAGGCGTGTCTTACCAAAATGATTTCCCTCGTAAAACCGTGATGAGTGTCCAGGTGTTCCTGTGTCGTGATCTGTAAAACACATTTTATTTCATTGCATTGGAACATGTCACAACTCGAACAGCGTGCCCTGTTTGCAAAAAAGAAACCCAGATTTCCCAAAAGTGGAGGATTCCCAAAGATGACAATGTATACACAAGTTGCATCCACGCACATGTCATTTCTAAACAGCCCCTGCCATGTACTGACAGAGTGTCTGTGTTTTTAACGTCCTGGTTGCCAATACTCTGCACAGTACCAATAATGGGGCACGCTCCAATAAGTCCCAGTGCTAGTTAGCACGCCCAGAGGTGAAATAAAATGAGCAAATGGTTCCTCCGTAGGTCAGCAGCGAGTGACACAGCTGGGTGACTTTCCAGTGTGAGACATACACACCCGTGCGTATTCTTGATTTTACAAGAAGTGGAAATATCGTCCTGAACATATAGCTTTCTAAAATGCAGCAGATAAGCAATCTGTGTTCCAGACAATATGATATCAACATCTTCACCACAATACAACACACAACTTATTATAATAGTTCATTAATTGATTATGATTAAGGTGTCATGTCTCTGGAATTGTGCACACATTCACAGCCTCACATTGTTTGATTGTCATTTACAAGGAAGCTTTGATTTGGATATGCGGCTTCAGAATTCACACACAGTCTTTGCCTTAGAATGGGAGAACCACGACGCGTGTCCCACAGCCATTCAGTTCTCTGACATAAGGGTTTGGCAAAGGGATCATCTCCCCTGTCAATGCTCTTTAAAAATATCCATAAACTTGTGTTTATTTCATGCTGAGAGGCTGTCTGGAGGGAATATCATAAAAATATGACCTATGTGCACAGTTCTCCCAGCTCGTGGTGTTTAGCATGGCCCTCTGGGCTATAAATGTCTGGGGGTAAGCACACAGTGGACAATTGGGACACTGCCCCCTTATGATGTTGAAAACATCTCTGCGCTTCCTTCCTTTTCTTGGATCGACTATTTCTGGTTTGTTGTCCTTTAGGGGGAGGGTCATTGTGATCCGTACACAGAAAAACAGTTTTTTACTGTATAGACTACTATAATAATTGTACTAGACAGCCGGCTCCATATTTCAATACGATCATGACTTTTCCTGCACTCCTAAATACCTAGTTTTTGTACATATACTGAACAGACCAAAGTACACAAATCATCTCTCTGGGTATTCATTCAAATTGTGCAATGTCGTTTTGTGCTTTTTTGTAGTGTACTTGCTAAGTGGTGTGTTTATTTGTGATACATTTGGTATTCAATTAAAAAACACATAATTTTTGATTATCCAACCACAAAAAAAAAACATAAATTAGGCGCAAAATAATTGCGTCTATCTACAATAATGTCACTGCAAAAGGTGTAGCTGTAGGTCAGAGTTTGCTTTCAATCGTTTTTTTTTCCATCTTCTCGTCTTTCACAAACCATAGAACACATATGCAAGCCATTTTTCATGTCGGGTGTTAGACTGAGAGAGGGGGGGTGCTGTCTAGCTCCATTTCACCCGTGCTTAAAGTCTTCCTGCAGGGAAATATTTTGGGGCAATGGGGAGACACAAGCTTCCAGAACACATAAATTAACCTGGTAAATATGATAAAGGGAGATCTCAGTAAAATCACAAAAAACTTGGCATGATCTAGCCCTACAGGAAGAACACAACAAGAAACACATGGGTCAAAGAGATAAAACTAGAATTTCATAGGAATAAAAGGGCCATAAAACAACAACACCACAACAATTCTGTCGCAGAGGCGATTTACACGACCAATGCTAACTGTCCAGGTAACTCATTACGTGTCTCCATCATTTATTAACCTGATTTCTACCGTGGTTTGCTACACGGACAACTCTTAGCTTGTTTTTTCCTTGCCCCCTTTTTGCCACCTAGATCCAGTAATGAATTTCTGCTTGCTTGGTTGATTTCTCAGCGTATCTCAAGCTCAATAAGACGGAGTTGCGTTTCCTATACGGATGACAGGTGTCCCTCTACCACGGCATGTAATCAGTCGGATGAATTTAAAGAGCATCTAAAATAATTTCTCATCTGACCCAAGGTGAGGCATTGGATCATTTGTGGGGTGGGTACGTTATCAGAGTCAGAATCGGGTTGATTTTATTTTTTCTGACCACTTGCTGCTGCGTTAGAACACACATTTTTAGACGATCACAAACAGTGCAAAAAGAGCAAAAACACACAACATATATTTTTCCTCTTCGTAGGTTTTAAAAAGGTGTTTATGTTTTTGTTATGATTTGGAAATGATTTCAGACTATTTCCCAGGAAAACACAATATCCTGAAATGTGAAGATATCCCGATTAAGGAAATCTAGAATATTTCTAATTAAATGAATAATGAAAATGGCTCATATACCAAAACACCCTAAATTGCTTCTTATTCTCCTGTCGGTGAGACTAATTAATCTAAATCCAGTGGCCTTCCTTATTTTTATGTCTGGCTGATCTCCTCTCAATCTTTTCCTCATATGGGTTATCATTCATTTCTTCCTGTCGTCTCGGGAAAAGCCTCCTGAATATGCTTTTTCTTTTCACTCAGACGTTACCAATGGGAGCCATACATCTATGTTCAACTGCCGGATGATGTCAAGAGTGGCGCTGATCCAAAGCCCGCTGCACAGAGAGTAGCTTGCAGAGGTCGGCTACGTGTCTCTTTCCTTCCTGCGCCTTGGTGACATCTTCCTGCTTGTGAGAGCTTCAGGGAGCCATTTAGGAGGAACTGGACCTGCGAGCACGAGGGACTGAGCACAGCCAATTCACATTAGTCTGAGTCTGACAGCAGGGCAGGTGGGGGAAGTAGAGGATGAGAGGAAGAGCGAGGATGAACTTGGACCCAGAATCCCAGTCTGCCTGGAGAGGGTTACTGGCTGGAAACGGACTTCCCGGGTACCTCAACTAACATCAGGGTGCCTTCCTTAGCAACACGGGCCTGCTGCATTCTGGTCGGTCAGAGGTCTCATTCACTGATTCCAGAAAGGTCACAGAGTTTGTGTGTGTGTTGAGTCACAATCTACCTGTTGAAACGTCTGGGAACAATCCCTGTGAAGTTTTCTATATGAGAGCTGGAAGTTTAGGGAAAATCAACGGATGTGGAAGAAGGAAATAATGTATGAAACTTCAAGAATGTCAAACAGATTAGAACACGATGGCACGTGAAGACCTCGTCCACGGATTCTCACCTTCATCTCAGTAGCAGCATGGCCTGAACTTTGACATGAAATCAACAAGGTCTCTTTCCACTTTTTTAGTGATTCTGCTCCGCAAAAACCTTCAACCTCTCAACCTCCCTCCTCTTTTTTGATTGGCCTCAGTGGTTTTTGATTTAAAACCTCTAAAATCCCAACAGCTGTGTCAGGGGCTCGGAGCAGAGAGCTGACAATTATTTGCCGTGACTAATCGATGCCAGACTTCAAATAAGGCAACCGCAAGACTTCCGACAATTCACCGGTCATTGACACAAGACACCCTGACCCTTTGCTAAGTCACTGCAGACTTCATAAACATCTTACTGGCAACGCTATTTAAAAAAAAACAGAATGATAATTTTAGACAAATTTCCTGATTTATAAGCACTGTTTATAACTGCCAGTAACATGTAGACAGTCAGGATCATTTCCTGGTGAAGTTCTAATCTGGTCTGTTAAAATATTGTTCATGTATTTTACAGTTTTTTCCTGTCTGACTGTAAAATATTGGCACCAATAACATTTTGAACTGATCTGGACATAGGAGGCATGGCACCACCAGAAAAATGGAGCTGAAATTGAATTTACATATTTCTTTATTTTTATCAGCAATCTGAACTCAGATTGTATGTGACTGGTTTAAAGACCAATAAATGGAACCAATTGTGATAATTGTTCTGTCTCTGTAACAGCAGCATAAACTGACATGCACTTCACTCCTAACGTCTCCTGCATTTAGAACAGGCAAGTCTCTCCCAACATGCCACCCAGCTAGCAGACCACTGCTCCCAGCTGTATCCACTTGAGGGATATTTAAACTTATTATCTACTCTTATACGTTTCAACACATATTTTCGTGATTTTGTTTATAATGCTCTAAACGTGCACAGACATTTATTTTCAGAATATTGTTTAGTTGTACTCACATATGTTATCGGTATTTTTCATCAATACACTATTCCACATTGTTTTATTGCAATTTTTCAATCAAACACATTTATTAAAAAATATAGAAAACAATTTTGAATGCCAAATAGCTTTGGCACAGACAAAGCCATCCTTCAATACATGTGTAAATGTTTTTTTTTGTGAGAACTGAAAGTATTTATATGAGGAATAAATAGCATACATATTTTGTCTGATTGAATGCTGCTTAAATCCCTTTTATTGAAAGTATAAACTGCAACATTGCAACAACAAGTAATTAAAAATAACGTTCAAAAGAACAAATGAGAGCCATTGGGAGAGGACATTTCATTTTCATAAAAATATATATTTTTTATTTAAAAATGTAATACATGTAAAACACAAAAGTCATACAAATATATACATATGTATCAACAAATGCACAGCATTTGTGAAAGGTTTCAGATATGAGGTCTTGTTTGTAATATTCTTCTCGTGGCTGTTTTTTCAAGAATAAATAGTCTCACATATGTATGTCTCACATATATATCTAAAGTTCTGCTGTGGTCAACTTTAAGCCTCTTTGACTGGTGAATGAGCGTGTGTGGTTCAAGTTAGTGGGGTTTAACATCGGCTCTTCTATCTGTGGCTTATCTTCAATGAACCAATGCCACGCATCTGACGACAATCTTTGGCATTTTTTATCTGAAAAAAAAACACATTACAGAGGACATGTAAACAATTTGTACAAGGCATATTACAGAAATGATGCAACAACAAAAACATGAATAACAACAAAAGTGTAATGTATAAATTATGACAAACAATACATGAGCTTTGTGTTACATACATCTAATTAATAATATGTAATACAGGTTTTTGATGTTGCATAGTCATCCATACACATGTATATGTAATAGCAAATTATGACTATTTCCCTTCTTTTATAATAGACCATCTTATATTTTAAATGTTTTGTTATTCACACATCTATATACTGGACAAATTGTCCAAGGAATAAGGCACCTGATAAACTAATCCAATATATATAAATTATTCAAATCGTTTTAGTACACAATTATGAAATGAACAATTCTCTAAACAGAATTTAGAGAACATCATATTAAGACTTTTAAATGTCATTAAGTGTAAAATAAGTCTTACAAAAATAGAATAACAACCAAGCCCACAACCAGATATCCTAAGTAATTTCAGTGCCTATTTGGCTGACTCTTGGCCATGTTTTCAGGATATTCTTTCCTACAAATGTACAACTTTTTCACTTGGGCAGATAAATATTCAGACGCAATAAATTACCCCTTTCCTTTTGTTGCTCAGGCAGAATGTACAGATGTTGCGTGGCTGCTTTTCACCACCCTCTCCATGCGCGTATACCGCTCCAAGACAGGGTTGCCCATCTCCATTCCCGTCTCCGAGCAGCAGGGTGTTGGCAAGATGAGAGATGTAGCGGGATGCCAGGCGAAGTGTCTCGATTTTGGAGAGCTTTCTGTCCACAGGCTCGGTGGGTATTAGTGTCCGCAGCGCAGTAAACGCGGTGTTGACGCTTTGAGTTCGGTCGCGCTCCCTCGCATTGGCGGCGCTCCGCTGTTTTACTATAAGAACGCTGCTGCCTCCCGGTTTAGAAGAAACCCTGCGGCGATTATCCACGGAGACGCAGCATCCATAGCTCTGGTCCGAACCACCATCGCTTTCACTGCGGTTCTCCTCATCCTCGGACATAATACCAACTCCCTGGTAGCTGCTAAGATGAGTCGCCATCGGCCGCAGCATGGCAAAGGTCATCATCGAAATGTTTTGGCTGTGATGGTTTATGAAAAAATGAGAGAAAAAAGCAATCCCAAAAGATCTAATCTTCTATGAAAGCATCTTTGGGGACCTAATGTAGGCTGTGCCTATTATCTGTTGTCTAATCCAAGGTTAAGGATAGTTCCAAGTAGTTTTCGATTTGTAAATGTCTAGTTTGTTCAGTTTCTTGAGCATCCCACTTAATAGACTGTCCATTGTAGGAGGGGAGGAGTTGTTTTCGCCATGCCCAATGAAACAAAAACACCACAATCAGTTTTGTAACTCTTACTTTTTGAGTTGGTCTATTTGTTATTTCATTTTTTTTACTTTTGTAATTTTATAATACCCATTAATATTAGTAACAATGATGACAATGACAGTTTATTGATATTAAGACATTTTTTTTAACAGTATTTTAACCTCTGATGTCAATTATTCTTTTATTCTGTTATTGGTCATGCATATCATAATTTAGACGAAAGATAAAGGGTTGAGGTATACATAAGGTTAATCTTGAAAACACATAACTAAAATGTGCATAATTTTGTCTGTCAGTTAGTATGACAAATAACCTCTTTGTTTTACAGGCTAAAAGGTATTTACATTCTGGTTTCTTTATTCATTAATGTATGAGGTTATATGCTATGAGGTAATATGTAAACAATGCCAAATGACTGTTCATTTCTATTATTTTATGTTTTGCTTATCTACACTTACTGTGAAGCGAGAATGTGAGATGTTTACAGATGGTCAGAGCAGCCTATGGGTGTGACTGATGTATCAGTTTGACATGTTTATAGTCTAGTTTACGATCAGGCCTCTGTTGAGCTTACAGCTTTAGTTGTATACTTCAGAAGGTCGTTCGGGATACTGCCTTTATTAATATAATGAAGCCATATACTGTAGACCCAATAAAAATAATATATGTAATTCAAGTCAGAAGCTATACCGAACTAATATTCATAGTAGGGGGTGGGTATTTGGTGACTATAGCTATATTCCTAAACACACTCACATAAAGTTGCTAACCTATATCCTAAAACACATGCTGAGCGTTTTTTTCTGGGCATAGTAAAACGGTGTAATGTTGAGTAAAAAAACAATGAGCAGATGTCCTGCCAACAGCCCGGGTGTGAACAAAGGACACTGTTTTCTGGGTCCAGCTTTGACAAAGGTAAATGAGGCCTGAGGCAAATGGGTGTGAACATAGAAACCTTTAAAACAGCTAACAGTCAGCAAATGGCAGCTTTCACCTCGTCTAATGTCAGCATGTGGTGCAATCCTCAATAGTGTGTCACAAGCATTGCAATCATACAAATCACATGGCGTACTCATAGGTCAAACAATGACTTGTAGTGAGGTGCTCTGTCCACTCATATTTGCCTGCTTATGAGCAACACACATTTTTCTCAGGGTTTCACAAGGCTCTTAATGTCTTTCCGGAGGAAGTGTTTCCATTTATCCATGGTGGTGAGCGACAGCTCATTGGTTTGACTACCAACAGAGGCCTAAGGTATTCAGTCCGGGAATAACATGGGAACTGACAAGCAACTTTGAGTGAATGGGAATAACAACTGAAACCTGTCTGACCGACACACATATTTTAGACAGTATCCCTCACTGACTCTCTATGGGCCATATAGAAGGGGCCACGCTTAGTGACAACCAAAAACAAGATGGACAAATAGCTTCTTCCTAATGTCAATATTGTCCATGACTACGGTAGTAGTTGTAGGATATAAACCAAGAGTCTTTGACGTGAACGGACAGTATGTCTTTCTCAAAATATAATTAAGCATAGCCTGATGAGTCTGACACAGTTCACACGTTAGAGATGGCCAGCAGTCAGAAGGCATCAGAAACACTGGTCGGACACAGCTCACTCGTTAGAGATGGCCAGCAGTCAGAAGGCAATAGAAACACTGGTATAACACAGCTCATTCGTTAGAGATGGCCAGCAGTCAGAAGGCATCAGAAACACTGGTCGGAGACAGCTCATGCGTTAGAGATGGCCAGCAGTCAGAAGGCATCAGAAACACTGGTCGGAGACAGCTCACACGTTATAGATGGCCAGCATTCAGAAGGCATCAGAAATAAGGGTCTGACACAGCTCATGCGTTAGAGATGGCCAGCAGTCAGAAGGCAATAGAAACACTGGTATAACACAGCTCATGCGTTAGAGATGGCAGCAGTCAGAAGGACCTATGCCTAGGGAACACAGGAAAGGCATTATCACTAAGCCCAACAAACATGACTTTACTCATAAATGCACCTGGTCAAAATCCAATAAGCCCCTGCTGTCATCCTCTACTGTCCCAAGGTTACTGCTCAGCCGTTTAACTAAGCCTCACTACAAGGTGAACAGGAGAAATAAAAGACTCCTGTTTGGAATTGGCTACTATAAAACTATGACAGTGTATGACTGGTTTACACAGCCTAATTATGACTGTTTTTGCCAGTCATTTTTTATGTATCATATAATATACTTTCACAAAAGGTTTGGGCTGATTGTGAGAACTATGTTTTATTTCAAACATGTAGAGGATCGAATGTTGAATATTTTGCAGCAACAATAAACCAACAATGTGACCTCAATGTATTCCACATAAACCCCCACCGCCATAACTTCCTGATCCCCATATCCTACAAAAACCTCAAAGATAAAGCATCTAGCCCCCATGGAATGAATCCCCTAAAGTAACAGGTGCAGTCTCCAAAGGACATACAAAAAATGCAGTAATGGTTTCAGATGTCGAGAAACCTGTGAGGATATGGTTACTTCCAGACAGTGAGGGAGCAACAGGATATTGCCTCACACGCGACAATGCTTTGAAAAAGCAAGGGCTACTCAGCAAAGGCATCACCCACAGTCCCTCCACTTCCCCTGCAACAAGAGAGAAAGTGGAAGGACTTAGAGGCAAATACTTTGGATGGAGACCCTCATCATAAGTGGAGTGATTCACAACGCACTGATCTTGAATTCGTCTTTAAATCAGGGCTAGGAAACTAGATTCACCACAGATTTTTTTCTGTAACATAATTATAATAGTAACAGCGTGTGTGGCCCTCAGCAATGATGAAAACCGTGCAGCACAGCCTTTTATACCTATGCTCTATATCAAAGCTGTGCAGCACAGCCTTTTATACCTATGCTCCATATCAAAGCAATGCAGCACAGCCATTTATACCTCTGCTCTATATCAAAGCTATGCAGCACAGCCTTTTATACCTCAGCTCCATATCAAAGCCGTGCAGCACAGTCTTTTATACCTAAGATCCATATCAAAGCTGTGAAGCACAACCTTTTATACCTCTGCTTTATATCAAAGCCATGCAGCACAGCCTTTTATACCTCTGCTCTATATCAAAGCCATGCAGCACAGCCTTTTATACCTCTGCTCTATATCAAAGCCATGCAGCACAGCCTTTTGTACCTCTGCTCTATATCAAAGCCGTGCAGCACAGTCTTTTATACCTAAGATCCATATCAAAGCTGTGAAGCACAACCTTTTATACCTCTGCTTTATATCAAAGCCATGCAGCACAGCCTTTTATACCTCTACTCTATATCTAAGCCATGCAGCACAGCCTTTTATACCTCTGCTCTATATCAAAGCTATGCAGCACATCCTTTTATAACTCTGCTCTATATCAAAGCCGGGGAGCACAGCCTTTTATACCTCTGCTCTATATCAAAGCTATGCAGCATAGCCTTTTATACCTCTGCTCTATATCAAAGCCGGGCAGCACAGCCTGTTATACCTCTGCTTTATATCAAAGCTATGCACTTCTTTAGTCATGGGATATGCAGAACTATTGACCCTAAATGGGCATTAATAATGTCCAGAAACCCCCTAACAAGACCGAAATGGGTCTCAAGTCTACCACTTCCCTGAAGGTCATGGGGCAAATGGAAAACAGGCATGGTGAAAAAGTGTTCTTCCTTTTGAATTCCCCCTCACTCCTGTACCCATTGACCCAGCTTTAAACACCACCCAGTTCCTTAACCTCTAGAGCAAACACAACTTAGAGCTGATTAACAAGAGGCATCCTTTTGAGACTGTGGCTGGCAGGGTAACACTAAAAGACGAACAGACAGGAAGGTGGCATGTATATGTGTCAAGCTGGCCCAGTGATCCCAGTTCACTCTGTTTTCCAGTAAGCCTTGGCTGAAGCATGGAGGCACCCTGTTCTCATGACAGCTGACCTTTGACCTGTATAACATCCTGTCATCCAGCTTGTATCGTAGACTTGAAGTGAAGTAGGGGTGTATTCTGACATTTGAATTGTGTCCTCAAGTCCTGTTTTCGTGCTAGACTTCCATTAATGTCAATAAAGAATGTAGGCAAAAAGTATTGTTTTGGACTTTTACACTGTATTTAACTAACATACAATTGGTTGAACCACGTTTCATCTTCTTAGTAAAGTTTTACAGTCGGTAATACAGGCACACAAATTGGCATTTTACAGTCATTAACATTTTGGAATACATTAACAATAGTTGTGCAAATTCCACAAAATCATCAGCCCAAAAAACATTTTTGCGGTGGAATTTGGGATATTGCAAAAACACTAGGCGTTGAAGCTAGAGAAGCATCACTGGTGGATACGTTACAGGAAACTACATGATATATGATATACAAACATGATATTAAATAGAGTTACATCTCCACCCGCTGGTCAGTATGTGCACTGTACTAATATACACAATTATACGGCTGACTAAAACATTTAATTTAAAGTAGGTCTGGAGTTGAGGCACCCAAGTAAGTGCGCAGGTCTGCAACATTTGATTTGAAGATCTTTGCCGGAATAGTGTTCATTTTCAACCGTTTATATGCCTCAAACCTGTGGCAGCCTCCAAACGAGTAGTAGTAATTCCCTCCTTCCCTGCCCTTGATCCAGAGTATATCAATAGGAGGAACATTGCCATTGTCTTTGGATTCCTAGGAGAAATAATAGTTTTTAGTGTTTCTATGTAATAACACTTATCACACTGACCAGGGCAATTCACTTGTTCTCCCCCATAATAACATCTTATTTTGTTTCAGCAGTCAGATATGTTTCACTAATTCCTAAACACAACGTAGTTGTCTACTGTATCGCATAGTTCCATTGGACAATAAACCATAAACATTTGTATAACATTTTTTTTCAAGCTCAGCTTTCTTGTGAACTAAATGTGTACACTGCTTGGATTCTTACCATTTGGCTGATAAATGCATTCGGCTAAGGCAATGACTAGAGAAACCACCATTGTATAGAGACAAAAATTGTGTTTTACTGTTTGAGTATTAATATTTGAGTGCAACTTCCTGTCTCAACAGAGGGACCCATTCAACACCCCTAATGGTAAGTACATGAAATAGAGAAGACACCTTATGACACGTGTCTTTTTTCACGGTAAATGGGTCTGAACATTTAATTGTGATTATGGACCTTCCCAGCCTATGGAACAATACAGTAACAGTAGGTTGCGACCATAGCAGCCTTAAAAACTCGACCAAACTTTACCTTTAAAGTACCCATAATACTCCTCACTTTGCCCTCATCTAGAACAGGTGGGAATGGTCGTATAATAACTTCAATTGGCACGTTATGAACTTCTTCCACGCCGTCGGAGTGAATAGACTTAGTTTCTCTGTGTTCCTTGCTTTCCATTATGTTAGAAGATGTTGTCGGCACACACACTTCATGAAACGCAACATTTGCATGGGATTTTAGACGCGGAAGTAGGGAACCGATCCGTAATAGGGTGCGCAACATTTCCATTCGCCAAACACATTACTGTCTATCAGTATCTTTGAAATGGCTACTTGTTTCTGACGAAACTTCCGGAGTGGTTTGGGGTTTAATAACATGACGTTTTAAAACGTGCCCGCTGTACTATCCGGAGGAGTAGGTACTTGAATATGTCCTGTGGATTTACAATGGAAAAAATGTTAAAACAATAGCATTTCTTTTTCAATATTTGTTGTTTAACCATTTTAAACATAAGTGCTTGTTGTTTCTTATATGGCAATGCTACAACCGTCTTAAAAGCTAAATAGAGCAAGCTATTGCTTAGGTTCCATAGACCTCTGATATATAATATAACTTTGATAACAAT
Organism: Dallia pectoralis; assembly: GCA_029465975.1. Taxonomy (NCBI): domain Eukaryota; kingdom Metazoa; phylum Chordata; class Actinopteri; order Esociformes; family Umbridae; genus Dallia; species Dallia pectoralis. The sequence goes on along the minus strand of CM055728.1, from coordinate 23,544,565 downwards.
TCAACACCATTAGGTGGACCCGAGACCTTCTGACACCATGTCACTAGATTACTAATTTTGAAGACTCCTGGCTGTCTCTGTCCAAATTCCACCTGGTTGTGTTCCTCGTCTAGTTTTCTGCCTGATGAGGCCTTCTGTCACTGCCCTTGACCTATGTTGTCATACCTGATCACAATCCACCAGGTTGTGTTGCGGATCTAATGTTACTATCACTGATCACAGCCTATGTGTTCTAATGTGTTTTATTGACCTGCTGGCCATCTGAGCGTCTACATATATTGATGTATGTTGTGACCTTAAAAGGTCATGCACTGTTAAAATGTCCTCCTTGCAGCCACATCCTACAGCATGGCTTTTCAGGCCGGTCTCATGGAAATACCTCACATACATGTATATAAATATAACTATATATATATATATAACAATATCTCTTTGACATCCACATTTTTAAGATAGGGACATTTCTGAGACTTTTCAGAATGTGGTTGTTGCTATTTTCCCTAACCTTAGTCCCAGTCTTGTATTGCCTAACCTTAGTCCCAGTCTTGAATTGCCTAACCTTAGTCCCAGTCTTGAATTGCCTAACCTTAGTCCCAGTCTTGTATTGCCTAACCTTAGTCCCAGTCTTGTATTGCCTAACCTTAGCCCCAGTCTTGTATTGCCTAACTTTAGCCCCAGTCTTGTATTGCCTAACTTTAGCCCCAGTCTTGAATTGCCTAACCTTAGTCCCAGTCTTGTATTGCCTAACTTTAGTCCCAGTCTTGAATTGCCTAACCTTAACCATAACCTGATCTTTTTTTAACCTTAACCCCCATACTTGCATCGACCACTTGACAAGAGTTTTTCTAAAAACAAATGAATGCCTATAATTTTATTTGGGCAATCTTTGGAGAAAATCATGGCTGAAAGAGTTTGTTTCATTTCCCCATTTTGCCACTGGGTGGCATCAGTGTTCGCATTCTCAGGATAATTTAACTGTATACATTAGTTCCTTGGCATTTTGAGCACAATAGTAATTTGTAAAATATCCCGCTTTTGCATGTGACCATAACATATGAAGGGGGTGTTGTAAGTACTCTGGGTTAATATATGTACATATATAGTTGGTATATGTAATTGACTTGAGTATTTCATTTATTTTGACAGTAATCTATAGACACGGTTCATTTATAGTGACCAAATTTGTTGAATGTTGCAGCTTGGACACTTGGATGAAGCTCTTTTGCCGTGGCTCTCAAAAGTATCATCCCCTTTGGACATTTCCACATTAACATAATAAAATAAGATATTGGTCGAGGGGATCTCATAGGTAATGGTGTCTTTTGTTCATTTATATCCACTCTGCCAGCACATTTGTGATAAGAACAAGTGAATGTGAACATGTGGGACATGTGTTACATAACTATATTATTACTTTATCTGTGAGATGATTTTATTACATAGGTCAAAGGTCGCATGATAGGATCAACTACTCCTAGATGTTTGTGGGTCACGCTGGATTCATGTTGTAAATGGAGTTCCAGGGTCATAAGTCCAATGGAATGTGCAATATGCCATAAGTTATTTTGGTAGTTAAGAGCCGCTTCTGTCACATGGCCATCCAAGTTGAAAGGTCAAACCTGTCAAACCAGACAGAACAGAAGACTAGCGGTTACCAACTGTAGCCTACTGAAACCAACATAACATCGGAAAAACATGAAGAAATGTAAAAATGAATCAGTGAATTTTGTTGTTAATGAAAACTGTACATCTAATCACATTCAATTTTTTTCTTTAACTGAAGGTTCACGACTTTTGTAAATATATCGCTTCTGTTGATAACATACCTTTTATTTACCAACTAGGTTCGTTTTTGGTATGTTAGAGAAAGTATTTTTCCTCATATTCTGGCCCAACTGACTCTCATTACATTTTTTCCTAGCAATTAGTCAAGCAGTTGAAAATATTTAATAAAATAAATATATATATATATATATGCAATAATATATATTTGCAATAAATATGCAAACATAATCTGTAGGTGACAAACTTTTATAATGAGGAGTGAACACGCTCAGACTTTTTGAAGTAGAAGAACACGATATTATGCGTTTTCTTTCAAAGAATCCTTGGATGATCATGAGCGGGTATAAAAAACTATTTTTGTAGGGATTTCAAAGAACCAGCCAGGTTGCTGTGGTAACCAAACGGACGTCTGGGCTCAGTGCTTTGCCCAGGTATTACTGGGAAGCTTCAAAGTAGTGAAGAGGATGGAACAATTGTTGGTTTCTTTAACTCACACTCAGCTCTCACACTAATGAGACAATTAAAACAGAGTTCTTGGACGGGAGACGTAGGTCACTGCATTAAATCATCACAAACACTTTAAACTACAATATTATAGTGCGTTATAAAGTACCTTCTAAATTGGTCATCGGGTGTTCTGGGGGGTGGGAGGGCTTGATATAATGTGTATGTATGTGTTCACTATAGCCCAGTATATGTTCAAGGGAAGAATAACAAAAGTCCTAAAAGCTTATCAATTGAACAGAAATTAACAGAAATAAATAAAGTTTATTAATAAAGGGCTGTGCAATCTTACACAAAGCATAATAAAGAATAATAATAATGCTCTGTGTCAAAAGTGTTGGCACACTATGAGGAATATAATGTATTACATATATGTATAGGTATGTTTTATTGAATTGAAATGTCAACATAACGCATACTCTCTTTACATAAGGCTGAAGGTGTTCACAATGCGCGTACAGCATTCATGTCAATATCAGTGTGATATCTTTACAATGCCTTTGTTTGGGAATAGCTGAGTTGCAAATATAAATATTATCTGAGGTTGCAAACCACATCTCTTCCCTGTCAGCACATCAAGTTATACCGTATAAGGAATGACGTATTCAAGTCCTGGCTGTCAATCACACACGCACACATACACACCCCACTTTACCATAGTGCCCCATCAGATCATCACAGGAGAGGAAGAGGCCTTGTCACTCACATTCAACAGAGATGTAAATTAGCCTCGCTGTGTGTATTTCCGCAAGTCCCAGCGTACTCACCGCAACCCTTCACTGTCACAGCTGCACTAGATCCGAGGACAGTAGCCCGCACGTCTCAATTACCTAGATTGAGTTAGTCATACAGATACAGCGTCAGGTCATACAAGTGCAGTTCTCACAATTATTTGCAGTTAATATTGGATTTATTCTCTCATGGGATTCTTGCGTTGGAGCATCGTAGGAAAATTACCTGCCAACTTGTCGACAGCAGGTCCACAAGCTATTTGTATTTATAATACAATCACATGCTTTCGAGGTAATAATTATTCTGACAGTGATGTTCAGTCTTCAAAAGTGACTCTTGGAAAGCGACATAAATGTGACAGGCTTCATTTATGTCACTGCTGAATGGAGCTATTTTCCGTCAGCCGTGTTTTTACACTCTGTTGAACTTAAATTAATGCAATAACAAACGTATTGTATGTTGGTGATACAGACAGAACAGGAAAATAAAGTTCACTTGCAAAAAAAGGTATAAAAAAATCCAAACCATGTTGGACTGGGTTGGTTGCCTAATAGAACCGGTGCCCTTTTTGACTTTTGCAAGGACCTTGAATAAATATAGTAAACTAAGATAATTTAAATGCACAAAAATGTGATTTTGACATGACTTCAAAAGAGAAGCAGAAGGAAGAGGTGGACCCTCTGCCAAGAGAGACAGGAGCAAGCAGATGGGTTTTACATAAACAGCACAAACATCAAGAACAGTGAGCTAAAGAGCTTGGCAGTCTGATCTGATGAAACAGACCAGGGAGGAATGGGGAGGCTTTAATGAGCTCCCCTGTCCTGTGATACACAGACTGCATGTGCAAGGACAAACTGTTAGCTCATATAGACACATTTATAGTTATGCTTAGAGTGGCCCTGACTGCCCATCAACCAACTGTTAACTGCTATTACTAAACATCAATTCAATCCATTTTGGACCGAAGGACATCGTTTTATTGCACACTATGTACAAATGTGGTTAAATTCAATAGCGATTTAGACAAATTCAACTTTTTCATGTTTATCTTACTTTCGAAGGGTAATTCTGTGTTTATAAGTATACTGGTAATTGTTTGTCCAGCCAGGTACCTTCCCATCATGTTAGTCAGTCATCCAACAGGTGGCGCCATACAGATGCAGGCTGATGCCAAGACTAAGAAGCTACGAACATCAAAGCAAAACCACACTTGTTAGATTAATACAGTTGGAAGTGTCACAGTCCTCTAAATATATCTAATTAAAAAGAAATTCACACTGATCACATCAAAATCTGTAAAACGCAGAGGGAATCTAATGTCCGTCTGAGAGTCCTCTGTCCATGGTTCTGAATGTTTTTTTCTCTGTGTGGTCCCTCAATACGGAGAGAATTGTGACAGATTTTCTTGCAGACAGTTACTTACAAGACTGAGGCTGTATGAGGTCAATCTCTTTGAAGAACAAGTACAGCCAGCGTGCTCAATATTGCAGGTACTATTGAATAATTCAGTTGATGTGTTTCTTATGGCCCTGTGGCTGAGATGCTGTGCCAGTGGGTAGGTGGAGGAAACAGACCGCAGTAGTCAGGGCCCGGAGAGATGTGCCAATGTGTCCAGAATCACTGCCTGAAACCCAGAATAGGACACTGCTTAGGACCACTTCGGTCGGACGTAGTCCACTTTATAGGGGCTGAGGGGCCATTTTGGCTAAGAGATGATGTGAGGAAGATTTGTACAGGGCCATGACAGTAGCCTCAGTCTTCCTCCTGAGAGTCACAGTGTGATTATTTAGAGCCTGTCGTATTACAGTCTCCAGGCTGAACACTCGGGGGATGATATGCTGATGGAAGTGGATTCCATAGATCCCCACTATTACCAGGTAATGATTAACTGTTTATAGTCATTGTTAAATCTGACCAGGGATAACATCTGCTACACAAAACCTTTTATGTGTGTGTTTGTGTGTTCGTCTCCTTGTAACTTCAGACCTTTAGGCGTTTTATCAGACGCACATTTTCTTATGATTTATTCCCATTTTCTTATGATATATTCACGTTTTCTTATGATTTATTCACGTTGTCTTTTGATGTATTCACGTTTTCTTATTATTTCTTCACGTTTTCTCATGATTTATTCACGTTTTCTTATGATGTGTTCACGTTTTCTCATGATGTATTCACGTTTTCAATGAAAGATTACATCTAACAACATGAAATGCCTTGTGTTATTATTGAAAAATAACAAAATATTTTTTCTCAGAAAAGTATATTCTTTAGAGCCTGGTTTTGGGGATGTTTTGCGTATGTCAACAGTTGCATTGCTGCTTTTCTGGAGTATTCCAAACGAGTCACAATACATTGCTGTTGTGTGTATAAACCTCTATGTATGATGAGTTGTTCACGTTGGCCTTTGTATGGAGAAAGGTTCCAGTGAATAAATGTTCTACAAAGCATTTTCCCACCTCCCATTTCCAACCCGGCCTACTGCCTGCCTGCCTGTCTGTCTGTCTCATTATACTGTTTCATTGCTGCTGTAGGACGGTGAAGGACACCACCACCAATTCAATTCAAGTCTTGTATATTCCCTGGAAACCAATCAAGAAAAGCCCAGAATAATAATCCCCGTCCGTAGCCATGATTCATTTTTATTTTCTTCCATATTTTTCTCTCCGGCTTTTGAGTCACTAGTGAAAAAGCCCCGGCATAAAATCAATGTTCCATTAACATTTAATGATCAAAAATGGCTTAATAGCATTAGAACAGATGCTTCTGCATTTAATATTGCCCTGTGTTTCGAAATATATCGCAGATTCTGGGACTTCTATATCGTCCAATTTTCCCTGTCAGTTGAAATGGGCACCACAAAGAATGATGGTCATATTTTTGATGGAAAATAAACTAGATTTTGATTTATATATTAGTAGGCCTAGCATTGCAGGTCAAATGTTTTTCAGACTATTGGTACAGTATGTGAAGGATGTTTGACCCCAGTGATTTTACATGGACAATTACGCTATATCAGCCTGAATTCATTAAACAACACTGAAAATGTTCAATTGGTTAATGATGGTATTGCATCATTTTAATGGTCTGTTTTAGTAATTAGGTGGGAATGCAAAGCTTGCTGTAACAAATAATACTATTTATTAGTATTCGGGTGTCTGATTGCTAAAGGGGCATTATAACATAAAGATAATATAATAAACAATGAAATCATATCACTGTAAATAAAAACCGGACCTGAAGATTGCTTGTGCTATTGGTTTATTATCACTCTCTGAGCATTTTAGTTGTCATCATTAGTAATTGTAGCAGAAGTATTCAACGAACCAAAACACCCCCCCCAATTAAATCATGGCTTAAATTTCTTAACACTTAGTTGGAGAAAAGTAAAGACACAAACAATAGAGAACAACAGAGAGTGAGGAATATAGTGAAAATCTCAATCAGTGTTTTGAGGACCATATGGAAGGTTCCAAGCAGTCGGCCATATGTTGGAGGCTTTTGTTATGGAAATCATACTTTTTTTGGCACTTTTAGACATTGTGCAGCCATGCCAGGCACATAAATAAAAGTCTGGGGGGCAGGGTACGAATGAGAACGTGGACTAGTCAGAACACAAATTATTGGAGTGACTGTTGATAACTTACGACAGCTTTTAATTAAGACTTTCCCTGATTCACATCCCCATCCACACTGCCGTTGGTACCTGTATTTGTCTTCTTCACAAAAGACAACATGAACTAAAAGAGGAAACAGGTTGTCTGCATGCATTTTCATATTATTGCTGTGATGTATAAATATATTTACAAAAGTGTCAAAGAGGAACAATGTTTTTTCCATTCTAAAAAGCAAACAACCGCTTCAAAAACTGCATTTGATCTTTTTTTATTCAAATTTGGGACACTGTAAATGTCTATTCAACCACAAATAGGAGATACAGTGCAGTTAGGTTGTGATATTGCTCACGACAAACACTGCTACCCCGAAAGAGAATAAGTAAAAAAATGAAATAAAAAAATATTCTACAAATATAGTTCCTGTAAACAAATATTCCACAAGTTGTTGTGGAGTCAGACCACGACAGATATCGTGCGGTCCCTAACCTTATCATGCACCAAGACAACATCTCTAGGATTGTAGCCAGTGGTTAATACAGAGGGGTACTGGTACAAAGCGCTACTGGTACAGAGGGGCACTGGTACAGAGGGATAGTGGTTTTGTAGAGGACAGGATGGAGTGATGAAAGGAAGACTAGTACGATATTCCCAGCCAGTTTAATGAAGGACAGCTCACCATTACTGGGATTGTGTCATCCATTTAGAATATGCAAATAGCTGACAGTGCATTTGCCTGCTGGTGCTTGACCTTCCCCTTGGAGGTCGCTTACCAACTCAATTACTCTCCCTATCTGCAGTCTACACCTGTTATCCGCCCACACGCCACAGCCCTCCACCAATCACGGTCCAGCACTCCAGAGTCTCACACACCACCAAACCACTAGTCTCATCATTGCCAGTAAAAGGGGAGTGAGGGGAGAGAGGTGAGAGAGGGGAGAGAGTTGAGAGAGGTTTTCATGGAGGTGGGAGTAAGAGTGTATTATTATCTTATTACAATAACAGCAGTCTGTGTCGAGCAGAGTTTTAGGTGGCAATCCGAGATGAACAAAGAGTTTGTCAATCACCCTATTTTTGTCAATTGGCTTTAATGTTGAAATTATAATGACACATTTGAAAAATGTATATCATTATCTTGGTTTTTATCCATATCAATATCATTCCCATTAATTTCAATTGAAATGTCTAAAAATAAATGGATTTGTGGTGATCTGCCAAAGAGCTTCAGATAAATGCAGCTATTGTATCTAAAACATGTCCTACATTGAATGAAACACTTTATTACTCTGTTGTGTCACTTGGCCGACACTGTTCTTTTTAACCTTCCAACAAAGTGAACGTGTTCTGTGAACATGTGGTCACTCAGTTGTGTTTACTACAGTGGCAGATTTTGAGCAACATTAAAATGTCTGCTCAGTTTCCCGGGGTGTTTTCAGTGCATATTCCCCTGCTAATCCAGACTACAGAAGCGAATCCAAAACCTTGGAGAGTCGATGCTTTAAGGAGAACTACAGTCTCACAGAAAGACTTACCAACTTTACCCTTTTCCAGGGCATTGGTGGAGTTCGGCAAAGCTCTGGCGGGGTAATCTGCAATTTGAGTTGACACTGTTTTATAATTACTACATTGCCTATTATTATCGCCCGGCTAATCCACCAGGGAAAGAAGCTTTCCCTTTGTCATTTTTACTCCTGGCATGACGACTAGGGCTTCACGGACTTGCTTCAGGAATAACTCAAACTGTCAGGGTTGTAGAATAAAGCTTATTTAAAAATTGCGGTTCAACAAGGAATACTTTTATGTTTTGTGTGGAAAATGTTTGATTTAATGGGATTTCTTCTGAAGCATAGTAGTACATTTGGCTTTCTTTGGACAATATTGCGTGACATATTATATTGCTCGAATAATCTCTCACATACAAGGGTCTTTACGGGTCAGACTTCGGCCCCATGTGTGGAGGCCGGCAGTTGAGTGGACTTGTTATGTGGAACAACAAGATGGAGGATTTCTACGTTACTCTTGTTTCTCTGTTTCATTTTATTGCCCTAAATCGACTGCAAACAGGACAGCTTTGATTATTATTATACATGTCAATTGCTGTACCAGTGAAGTTATTATTGCTATGAAACAAATACATCTGCAATCGTCATTTGTTTGAAGTTACGGCTTATACTAGACATTGTTCCTCTTTAAAAAACTAAGTCCAATGGACTCTCTACAGTTTCATGTATATAAACATTTTCTTTGAAGATCAGCAGCATCTTACAAGGTCAATGGAAAGTCACATTTTAACACATGAATAGACAAATACTGTAATGGCATAAATAAATGCAATAAATAGATGAATCAATGTACAAACTTATAAATAACAAAATAAAATAGATAGATAGATAAATTGAAAAAAATAAATAGTTACATAAATAGATAAATACACTTTATACGGTAGTAGGATGCTATACGGCTAATGGCAGAAAGAGCTTTCAGCAACATATAAATACAAGATAAACCCTTCCTTTGTAGCTGAGAGTGCCACGTCGTGAAATCAATACCTTTTCCTTTTTGAGGTAATATTAGTAGAAGAGGGAGCACCTCGGATAATGCACATTGCTTCTTACGTGTGACTGGGGGACGTTACCCCAGAGTGGCAGAGTTCATGCAAACCTAACGTGGTGGAGGAAGAACAGGGAGGGTTTTCATTGCTATAGAAAGGTCACTGTACAATGCCTGTGGCACTCCTGACAACCGATCGGTAACGTTTGGTTTGGCTTGCAGTGTTATCATTCTCCTAGTTACCCGGGTGATGAAGAGCGTTTGCTTTGATTGCCACCAGTATCCTGTGACAGCGCAACCTGTTCAACAGGTCTCCATAAAAGCTCAAAACCAACTGTCTCCGATGAAACGGACCCCTGGTTCATGATCCTACAACTCAAAGCTTATGTACTGTAGTTTGCCTTTACGTTGGTTCCGCAGGTGTGTTTGGAAGTTTTCTGAATACCCACAGTTACAAAGATGCTTTTTTTGTTAAAAATCAAGAAAGAATTGGCACAAAATAACAAATTTAGTCGGACAATAGAAAAATAAGACCCATTGGTTAAAAAACATAAATGTGACAAAAGGGTATGTTTTTAACGTCTAATTGATCTCCCTTTTTTGCAAATACTGTCATAGTTCACATTTTCATAAAAAGTTCATGTTGGCAGTTGCAAAATAATTCAATTGTTAGCAAATAAAAAGCAGCATAAAAATACAAGAGGTCATTTTTGTCTCTAAAAAACAAAAGAACACTGTTACAGTTCTTTTTGATGTACTTTCTTTTCACGTCCCCTTTTTTCCGCTATTTGCTATAAAATATCAGGACTAAGTATTATAACAATTGATATCAATATCATTATAGTCATTGATATAAATTCACATGCCAGGCCTCATATATAATGGTGTGAGCGAGTGTACTTGTGTGTGTGTGTGTGTCTGTGTGTGTGTGTGTGTGTGTGTGTGTGTGTCTGTGTGTGTGTGTGTGTGTGTGTGTGTGTGTGTGTGTGTGTGTGTGGGTGTGTGAGCTAAAACTAGAGTCTACATTTTGGGAAAGGATGTTTTGATTGTATGTACTGTATCTGTGGACGATTAGCTACTGTGCCGGAAGGTGGCGGGGGGAGGAGGGGGTCCAGCAGTATCTGAAAATGTCTTTGCCGTAATCATAACAGTTTTCTTCACGTATTCTCCGTGAAAATATTGCTTTCTAAGGAGGGAAGGAAAAGGCATGGGCAGAGTGGGGGGGGTATTTGTTGTGGAACCTACACTATCCGGGCACTCAGCCCTTCTGGTTCAGGCAGTCAGTTCTCAGAGCAGGACTCGTCATCCTCTTCGTCCCCGGAACCCTTGAAGCAGGCGGACTCGTAGTGTTTGTTCAGGTAGGACTTCAGGGCGAATGTCTTATTGCAGCGCTTGCATCGGTAGTGCTTGAAGGCAGAGTGTGTTTGCATGTGGGCACGGAGGTTCGAGCGGTCAGCGAAGGCTTTGCCGCAGTGGGCGCAGGCGAACGGTTTCTCCCCGGTGTGTGAGCGCATGTGGCCCTGCAGGAGCCACGGTCGGCTGAAGGCCTTGCTGCACACATCACACTTGTGCTTGAGGTCGTGGGTGAGGATGTGCATGGCCAGCGCCGGCATGGACACGTACACTTTGGCGCACGTCGGACACTTGCGCGCCATCTTGCTATCCAGGCTGCGGTGCGTCTGCTTGTGCCTGCTGAGGTTGGACGACGTGGCGTAGGTCTTGCCACACTCGTTGCATGTGTGCCGCGCCATGCCGACCATCCCTGCCTCTCCTTCCTCCGCGGCGTCGGCGTTGGAGGCGGCAGAGCTGCCGCCCTTGCGGCCGTCGCCGTCGCCCTTCCGGCGCGAGCGCCCGTCGGAGATGAAGAAGGCATCCATGGTGTAGCCCTCGGTCAGGGCCTCGGCCTCGCCGCTGTAGAAGCCGCTGGCCGTCATGCCGGACTGGGGGCTGTCGGGGTGCTCCAGGTCAGGCTCACAGTACTCCTCACCCCCGCTGCTCACCTGGCTGTACAAGGGGTCAGAGATGGGCGACGCCAGTTTCAGCTCCACCTTCTTTTCCCCCTGATATACAGATGGCGTGATATAATCCTGGATGTAGCCTGGAGAGAAAAAACACAACGATGGTTACAGGACACACACACACATCCATAGTTACACTGTCCTACTGAAGCCAGAGGACACAGCAAAATACAGTGGGGTTGTAGTGGTGAATTAGTGTATTGTGTCATGTCATAGCGTCAGCATTAGAGAGAATTGCCTCAATATACTGTAAAACACTAGCAAACACTTACAGAACTGATCCCGATCACACAGCATTTACCATAGACTCGGGATGACTCTTCAATATGTACAACATCCAGATACCTTAGTTACACAGTGGTGGATCAGGGACCAGCGTTTGACCGCTAAATGGATATAATTGCATGTAATAACACCTGTCTTATTACAGGAAGTGATCTCCTTGATTAGACACCCTATCCTCTCATGATTAAACCTAGCCACATTAATATGTCAGTTCTCTGTGACTAGAGCGTCGATCTCTTTGTGTTGTTAAGCTTTAATACGCTGGGCCTGTACGACAGCTCACACTGGGGTGACTGGGCAGAGGACTACAGCGTTTTTGGATGATAAATCATCAGAAGAGAGACAATTGGAATAAAAAATGAAAACCTTTAAATTATTGTTGGTGTACTGTTACATAAACATTTTTCCCATTGTACAAATTTCTAGATTTCAACCGAGGAGTACTTCCAGGTCATTTCCAATACTTCTCACTAGATTATTGACTAATGTTCCAGACAAGCAATCTTTTTGGTCTAGACCATTTTTTATGAGCCTCCTTAATTGTGAGGCAGCCAAGCGAAGCTAACAGGTTTCCTGGCAGCTGTAAAGAGCTAAACAGCACTGAATATTCACTATCATTAGCACGGTAGTTCTACGCACTTGTGCAAACTTCCTAAACGTGTTATACGTGAATAGCTTCCTAGGTAGAATGAACATGCCATTTCAATTCCAATATGTGGTGCGAATCCTGCCACCTAAGAATTAGTGCATAACTGCAGAAAAAAGCCAATTCGTAAGCGCCGTGTGCAGCAAGCGGTGGAAATTACCTATTGACTGTTTTTTTTAATGAAATTCAGAGTTTCTCTCTGATCAATAGGGCAACGTCTGTAAAATAGTACAGTTTGTTGAAATGCACAATGTGAAGGGAAATAGGAAAGAAACATTGCAGGGACGTGGATAAAGAGTAAAGAGACTGAAGGGATGACAAATTATAGCCTATCAATGGTGGAGTGATGGAAAGGTTAATCTCAAATAGGATCCGGAGGATTACAAAAAGGACAGAATTACTATGGTGATTGTGACGGCAGTCAAGCTGTACGCAACAGCAAGCTTGCTGAAATGCCTTTCTGGAATCAGGTCATTAGAAAATCAATTTAAGTGCTCTTACAACGCAGTCTCTATTCACAAGGGTTCCCACTCTGAGAGCATTCCGTGTCAAAGACATTAACCGGATACGATGGGACCCGGAGTCCTGTAGGAAGACATGTATGCTGTATGGCAAAACATCACCATTTTGTGGACTAGCCCATTTAGCTAACAACTGATTATATTACTTCCTGACTTTACTTTCCTGGAATGGAATGCATGTATGGATGTATTACATTTATATTTATCTGTATATATATTGTAATATATTCCTTTATTTACATTCAACCTCTAAAGGAAATAGTAATTTTTAGTTAATCTACCCATTGTATTTTCCTCTTTTCCACAAATAAAATAAGACAGAGTCTGACCATAATGTACATCTGCAGATTAAAAGCAAACAAAAATATATATAATTCAAACATACTGTACACAAAAACGAATTGTCAATGAAGTAATGGTCATTTCTCCTTCTAATTCTACAGGTGTTCCTGGCTTCAATTATTTTAGGTGTGATTGTTTTAGCGCTGTACTGAACTCTGTAACAGCCTGTGCTGTGCAGATTCTAATTCCTCTAATGCAAAGCGTGTAATTAATGTACTCAGTCCCCCGACCTTCTTTGTTGTGCGACAGACACTTCGTGTCAGACGGCTCCACATTGTTGGCGCAGCATTAAATGCTGATGTCAGGCATTTCAACAGTGTTGTGATTTCTCTGGTATTTTATTCAGCAAACAGGTAGCGTTATTTCGGTTGTATATAGTGGCACTAGCGCAGTGAGCCACAATGTTTAATTTCCTCTTCAAATGCTCATTTCTATCTGAATAGAGACGCGAACGTCTTCATGAAAGGTTGATTTTCTCAATCAGATAACTATTATGAGGAAGTCATTTTTTCCAATGAATCTGGTTCATTGCTTATTCTTATCATAACCTTGTATTCATAAAAGCAAAGCAAATTAATTTCCCCCAATGCAATCCTTTCAAAGAGAACAGTTAAACAAACGACATCATTTGGCAATATCAAGCAAACAGTGCTTTTGTTCACGGTCATGGCTGATTGTCTAGAATCCCTGGATCATTGTATTATTAGTTGATTGATTGACAAGTGGGAATGGCACATTGACATGTTGAAAAGCAAAAGCTAACTGCTCATTTTACACTCACATGTTGATCTAACATGTAAAGCTATCTGCTTATTGTACACTCACATGTTGATCTAACATGTAAAGCTATCTGCTTATTGTACACTCACATGTTGGTCTAACATGTAAAGCTATCTGCTTATTGTACACTCACATGTTGGTCTAACATGTAAAGCTATCTGCTTATTGTACACTTACATGTTGGTCTAACATGTAAAGCTATCTGCTTATTGTACACTCACATGTTTATCTAACATGTAAAGCCATCTGCTTATTGTACACTCACATGTTGGTCTAACATGTAAAGCTATCTGCTTATTGTACACTTACATGTTGGTCTAACATGTAAAGCTATCTGCTTATTGTACACTCACATGTTGGTCTAACATGTAAAGCTATCTGCTTATTGTACACTCACATGTTGGTCTAACATGTAAAGCTATCTGCTTATTGTACACTCACATGTTGGTCTAACATGTAAAGCTATCTGCTTATTGTACACTCACATGTTGGTCTAACATGTAAAGCTATCTGCTTATTGTACACTCACATGTTGGTCTAACATGTAAAGCTATCTGCTTATTGTACACTCACATGTTGGTCTAACATGTAAAGCTATCTGCTTATTGTACACTCACATGTTTATCTAACATTTAAAGCTATCTGCTTATTGTACACTCACATGTTGATCTAACATGTAAAGCTATCTGCCTATTGAACATTATGATCTAAATTGTAAAGCTGATTAATGTGAAGACAGACTAACAAAGCGAAACATCTGGCATCCTAAATATGGCCGAGAAATGTGATCGAGCTCATGACTGAGGGTAAAGGACATGTCTCTCTCTAGCACTGACTGGATCGCGTCCACTGGGCAGTTATGCAGCCCTTTCTTGTGTTTACACCTCGTCACGTGGCCCCTCGTCAATGCTGCCCGAAGCATTTTTGTCTCCCTTTTCTCCTTCTGCCTCCTCTTTGCCCCCCTCCCCCTCTCCACCTGCTAACCCCTCTCCCTCGGCTGTACTGTACTCCTGTGATGTCTCATGTGGCGGAGATATTCCTGCACGGATGAAACTCTATCCCTGCTAGTTCCTAAACGCCCAGAAGGAGGAGAAAGATGTAGTGGAGCTATCGGGGTGGGGAGAGTCTGCATGCATGCTCTGGTTGGTTGGGGGGGGCAGAGGGGGCGTTCAGACTGCGATGGAAACTCAAGGGCAATAACAGCTAAGGACAAATGTATCATCCAGTGTTCAATGCTCAGAAATGTTTCCCATTTCGCAACGATCGGAATGTGTCAGAGAACACGTCCTTTGTGTGGGTACTGTAAATACAGAGTTACAGTACGCGTTCACGGGTGAGAGGCACGTTCTGCATTACCCCATCTTCTGCTTTGACCTGGATTGTCTCTGCCAGTTGTCACAGTCAAAAAACGGAAGTCAGGAACCACGATGGGGGTCGTGTGGTGGTGCCGGGGGGGATTATTCTGGTGACGGACCGCAATATCACCAGGCTTTATATAACATCTGTCGTTAATTCCCAGACAACAAGCAGACAACAGCCACGGCACAGGATGAGGAAACTCTCCCGAACAACCGCTCGTTTATCAACAAACAAACAAAGAAAATTCTGACTGTGTTTAGTACCATGATGCAATCTGATAACTGATCATAAGAATGGAGCAGTGATGCTATGGGAACAGACCCTGGACCGTGGCCGGACATGTGTGTGTGTGTGTGTGCAATATGCTGTGCAGAGGTATGTAAACTCACCATTCTCACTAAGACGAACCCCTAAGCTGGTCACAGAGTCACTGATGGAGCGTGTGAAAGGAGTGAACGTGTCGTCCAGGTGGTGATGGTGATTGGAGGAAGCATTGGACGAAGAGAAATCATCTAGCTTGATTTTCTTCACCAAAAACGAACGGGGCATGTTTCAACGAATGAAAAATACACAGAGCCAAGAATCACGCATGAAGAGAAAAGAAAAGATCCCCAAAGGAAGCTGCAAAAGAAGCGGAGCTGAAGGCAGCTGAGGCGAGTGGTAATCCTTGTACTAAACAAAAAGACAACCTCCGAAAAAACATAAGAGAAGGAAAGAAAATGGAAACCGGTGGAGAACAAGTCTGATGGCAATGCTGTATAACTCTATGGCTCCCCCAGCTTTAAAAAAATAACCCAAACCTTCTGGGTCAGCACTGGATAGCTCCTGGGATGCAGCAGGCTGTGGGGACTGAAGAGAAAGAAAGGAGATGGACACGGAGCGACAGAAAGAGAGAGAGTGAGAGAGGGAGGAGAGAGAGAGAGAGACTGTCAGACTAGCTGAGATCAGCAATCAAGCCAGCCTTTTATATGGGGCAGAGGCAGTGGAAGATCAGGTGGTGCTGCGAAATGGAGCTGCTTAGCTTTAATCCATCAAATGTCCCCGGGGACACACATCAAATTACTAGTGAACCGTCTGTGCATTCGTTCGCACACAGACAGAAGAGAAAGAACATGCCCCCCCCCATGCCCTCACCCCCACCCCCTGCTTATGCTCCATGATTAGAGGAGGAGTAGGAGGGCAGACAATGGAGACATGTGGATAGGAACACATTCAATGTCCTGTCCCCCATTGTTTCAACATGAAGTGTTACAGTTTATGTTTAGCTCATTACAGGTGCTGCCAGGCCTCGTCCGGTTCCCTCGGTAACCCCAGACCAGCCCTCAACAATTTAAAACCTCATCCTGTTCCCTCTGTAACATCAGACCAGCCCTCCCCAAGTTAAAACCTCATCCTGTTCCCTCTGTAACACCAGACCAGCTCTAACCCAATTAAAAGCCTTCCTATAAATGATGACCAAAATATTGTACAGCACTCTCCACGCACGTACTGTTCCACATTTAATTTCCTTGATTACCATCATTGACCACATGCCTGAGTTGTGTCTATAACTTTAGTGTCCATGTTTAATTGACTGATCTGAAACTAAATATACACGAGTCCTGACACTTACACACGTTACAGACTCACGACAGAGATCTCATCAGTGTTTATCTGTTTACCCATAGACCCATTTGGAGCATTTTGGCAAAACTCTCTGGTGTTTCTCCGTGTGACGGTGCACCACAGATGTGTGTCCTGCTATGCATGAAAACGAATTATCGGTTTAATTAATTACATCTTTATGATTACGATGAAATGTTAAATTGGATCCACGCTTGCTAATTAGTCACGTATAGATTGATTTGGGTTTGTAACATTAAACAGCAGGCGACAAATGCTCCAATATCTAAATATTATGGACTATTTGTGAATTAGAACTATTTTACTGATTTATTTTTAAATAAGATACGAGATGTGAGTCATACTTAGCAGTAATTGTTCACTTGTTTGGGACATAAAGCAGTCGACACTGTAAATCAACCAGGCATATAAACTCCTCATTCTCAGAAACCGCAGAACCCAAACAGGACAATACTGTGATGCTGCTGGGTTTTACAGGGAAACATTGTCATGCTGCAGTCATACAGTAGAAAGGCAACAGGACAATTTCATGCAGAATTGACGGTCATAAATTGGACCTGACAGTTTGATAAGGGTGCTGCGGGGTGTTTCCACAATGTGGACATGCTCTAAGAAATGTGTTACAGCCAAGTTCAGTTATATAGTCCAAGGAGGAGAACAAATTGAGGAAGATGAAGAAAACACATCTTTTTTATTCGCTCAACAATAAACAATTCAGTCTTTACGACTACACTTGTCAAGATGTTCTGTGAACCTGGTCACTAGACTGAAACAATAAATTAACATTGACCATATGTACTAAATACTGCTTTAAGTCTTTCATATGTGTGCCCTGGCATCATGCTACAAACAATTTCCCCATGCTTGTTTGTTGTTGGCCAATGACTGACAGAAGCCTTGGTGTTGTCCAATGACTGACAGAAGCCTTGGTGTTGTCCAATCACTGACAGAAGCCTTGGTGTTGTCCAATGACTGACAGAAGCCTTGGTGTTGTCCAATCACTGACAGAAGCCTTGGTGTTGTCCAATCACTAATATAAGCCATTTAGAGATCACTGTTTGCTGTCTGAACTAAGGTTTTCTTTTCACTGAGGCCCTTATTATTCTGCTTTATTATTATCTATACAGTGGAACACAGCCAGGACACCCCTCTCTGGTTCAGAGACGGCATGCAGACATTAATATTTGAAACATTAAGATTATGCTCCAAAAAAAAAAATCCAGGCAACTCACTACAATCAAGGAATGTTAAGAAAAAAGAAAAACATTTACCTCAGCACCTTGTGAAGTGGGATTATTGTGTAATTTATATGCTTGTGTTTTTATTGGTATTAGTGGAAATGCTAAATATTTTGTTATGACACTCAACCCATAGAGATATGAAAATATAATGTGTTCCATTAATTTATATGCTAAAGTAAAACACACGTCCACATAAATCCACATGAACAACAAGTGATAGTTACAGGTTGTCTCATCCATCTCCCCCCCCCCCTCAGCCCCCGGCCCCTGCTCTGAGTTCCAGTCCTCTAAAAGCCCCTCAGACTCACTCTGACATCTGGTCACTGCCTCGGGATGGGTGTTACCATGGTGACAGCCCCTCTGGGCTAGAGGGAGTGGGGCAGCTCCACCCTGTTTAGAAGTAGGGGCAGAGGCTTGGCTGTATCCGTAGTCTGAACGGACTGGAGGCTGACGTGAGGACACTCAACCATGTTAATGAACTGTACAGTCGCAGTGGGCTTTGGAAACACTAAATGGAGATAAATGTTTTGCTTTTCTTTTTCTTTGAGGAAATTCCTTCACAAATGGGCTATTAAAAGAATGGGCTCCAATGTCCTTCAGCTTCTATTGTCTCAGTTTAAAACATGTTGTCACTTAATTTAATTAGTTAATTCACTTTCAGGCTGCATCAGCGTATAAAAGACTCCGTCCAGATATCAGGAATGTTTCAATTAATTCAATTATATTGAATGGATAAAAGCACCATTCTTTCGTTTAAAAAAATGGCCGTTCATTTGAAAAGGGTGAGAGATGTTTCCTGAACACACAGCCCGTTGCACCACTTATATTGTAACCGTGAGTGTTTGAAGTAAGGTAGTGAGGTGCTCAAAGACCATTAGGAAACAGCATCTATAATTCACATCTTTTCTCCTTACTAGGTTAGTGCATCAGGCCAGCTTGTCCTCATACTGTTTCATTCTCTAGATTCTGCCATGAACTGTGTCCTTGAATTATAAATATGTTCCACACTATACATATAGTTACCGTCACTAGAATATGAACAAATAATAATAAAAATAATAAACTTATATAAAAAAGTGTTATTATATATATGATCTGTTTCCAATGTCATGCCAAACTTTTGTTCGGCTGCAAACAGACAGTGATCGGCACCCAGCACAGAGAACAAGGTCAAGGAGACAATACCTCTTGCTTTATTGAGGACTTCTGTCTCAACGTAGAGGAAGTGTAGGCGCTTTAACTGCCTCCACTGTCTCAATATATCAGAAGCAAGTTGGCAGATAGTTCGCTGTATCAGTTATGCCCTATTTGGCTTGTGTCTGCTTGTTGTCGTGTGTGTGTGTGTGTGTGTGTGTTTCTGTCTGTGCATCACAGTGAATGTGTGTCCTCTGTATGCGTCTCATTGTGTGTGTGTGTGTGTGTGTGTGTGTGTGTGTGTGTGTGTGTGTGTGTGTGTGTGTGTGTGTGTGTGTGTGTGTGTGTGTGTGCGTGCGTGCGTGCGTGTGTGAGTGTGTGTGTGTTTGCTCTCTTTTGTTGTCCACGGGCAACTGTACAATGAGTGGGGCAATTAAGTGTGAAAGGCAGAAAAAAGCTAACATGTTCCTATCTCTCTTTGTTGGGTGAGATAATTTATGCTAATAACATCTCCACCAGTTCCAGTCTGCCTAAAAATGATAGCAGACCCTTCCCTTCTCACTCTGAAAAATCCTTTTCATCCTCCAGAAAAGCTGTTTCTCAACACCTTGCAAAATAGACAGCTGCATGGAAATTAGAATCTCTCAGAAAACGCACAGACGGAATTGGCTTTTCCATATTCCACAAGTCATCATACAGGTATAAATGGTAACTAATTTCCCTCATACTGTGAGCACCTCTATGGTTTGAAGAGGGAGGAGTTCCTAATAGATGTAAAACACCAGTAACAAACAGCCAGAGATATTTTGATATTTTGTAGTATGATAAGATGATAAGATATTTATGATACAAAAAGAAACATTATCTTCACAGACAAAGAGGTGATCGTTCACAGAGAGAAAGCATATATTTTGAATTGAATAAAGCTCCTTGTTCCCACGTCTCATGATAATACTTATTTAACTGCACACCTAGAACTTAAATATCCCCTCTACCCTATTTTCTTTTTTATCTACTTTTCTGCTTTTTTCTCTTTGCCCCCTGTCTTTCTTCCTTGCTATAAAAACACCCTCCCTGAGTATCTTTTTCTCCGATGGCCCTCCCTCACAGTCTTTCCTCGATCACCTCCATTGCAGAGAACACGACCCCCGGAAAATGTGGATGTAAAAAATGATGGTGAATGAATTGTATTTATCAACACCATTTTAACTTCCACTCTGCACGGTGGATATAGTGGTAAACATTCGTTCATCATATTGTGGCTGAGGACAAAATCACTGGCTGAAGAAAGTGGCTATTCTGTGATAAACAACGCCGGCGACAAAAGAAGCGATTAAGATCAGACAATCTCAAACATACGTGCGAGTGTGTCTGTGCGTGTGTGTGTGTGTCTGTGTGTGTGTCTGTGTGTGTGTGTGTCTGTGTCTGTGTGTGTGTGTGTGTGTGTGTGTGTGTGTGTGTGTGTGTGTGTGTGTGTGTGTGTGTGTGTGTGTGTGTGTGTGTGTGTGTGTGTGTGTGTGTGTGTGTGTGTGTCTGTGTCTGTGTCTGTGTCTGTGTCTGTGTCTGTGTCTGTGTCTGTGTCTGTGTCTGTGTCTGTGTCTGTGTCTGTGTGTGTGTGTGTGTGTGTGTGTGTGTTAACTAGCAGTCCACAGCAGCCCTGTTAAAAGACCTAGTGTGTTTAGATGAACTGTTGAGCTGTAGGTTGAGTCAGTATATGACAATTAAACCAACACCCATCCAGTGGGTTTGAATGGTCATTGTAAATGAAGAGATGCCTGGAACACATTCAATATAATGGGGGGAAATGTTTTTTATTTATATACATTTGCTTCAAAGGTACAGGTAATAATGATACAGAAGCACTAATTCCACAAAAAAATCCCAATATTAATTTGTTTTCCATTATAAATCCACAATTGTTTAAGTATTTATATCAGCTATTTCTATTTCTATAGTGATATTAAATATTAATCATACCAGTCATCTTTTTCGCACCTGGCACTAAGTTATCTCTAGATGATTGTTCCTGTAATCTTTTTCCAAATTAATTGGGTTAATTAATCATCGACATAACCTACCCAAACCTCTCTGTCTCCATATCCCCAAAAAGGCATGTGGGTTTTTTATATTATGTTCCGGGGGAAAGGTAATACCTCGGATAATGGACTGTCTCTTATTATTTGTACTTATACCACAACATAGGACCAACTGCATTATGGGTAAGTCTATTGGCCTGTTTTAAATTACACAAGCAATGAAAATGTACATATCAGACATGGGTGACATTGATTTGCCCTGCAGTTGACTTAAAACACAGAGACCAAATGTGTTATGCTGTAGCAGGTCCAGACTAAAACTTCTAATTCTTCAGTGTGAGCAACACCTGTTTGCTTTGGTACAACCAACAGACACGGGACCATTGCTGTCCAAAACTGATCCCAATTCATGAATAAAATGAAGGCAAATTGTGCATTAGGCAACATTGAACTGAGCATCTTTTTTCTCTTATGTGTTTTCCTTGCCACCAATATTCTGCTTGTCAGAGAGGTGAAGATCAGTTTCCTCTGGATTAAACTGCCTGTGGAAAATGATTGCTTTTTTTTAATACTTAGCAACAATTTTTCAATTTCCTGTGGTCTTTGTTACTGAAAACATTTTCGCAAATGAGCCAAACAGGGCGAGCGGCGGCACTGCCTCGGCGAACTTCACCTTGGGACCGGTCGTCATTTGCATATATATTGAGAGCATACGTTTTTGGTTTATAATAGTCGCCATTCCTGGGGGCGGGGAGGTGGGTGGGTGGGGGGGTTGGGGGTCTGGCAGGCTTTCAGTCACCTGTTATGAGGCCCTTGTCCGTGAACAACACTGAGAGACCACGGCAGGCAATAACTATAGTTCTAGGAGACCCGGATCCTGAGGCATTGAGCTCTCATGCTGATCACACTCTCATCCCCGCAGATCCCAGGCTACAGCCGGAAAAAGGCCCAGCAGCAGGGATGGCTTTTATAGGAATTAATCCACGTGTAATGTAGAGTCGTAATACATGGTCTCAGTGCATCTGTACACTTTACATACCATTACACATTATATTCAAGATAAAATACCCATTTTCAGGTTGAAATGGAACTGTGCATCCATGCAGGTTTTACAGTGCTCATCGGTGCATGTGCAAGTGTGTGTATGTTGAATAGACCTACGCTGATGTGTTGGAGCATATTTCATATGGCATCCAGATTACAGGGATACTAGACTGGTTCGAGTTCTGCTGGATATTGTTGTGCTTGCAGACATCGCCACCATACTTGCACGTCTGTTGCTGAATAAACAGAGTTTCAGAAGAACGTTTTTTTTTGTTTCTGGACTTTTCGAGCCTGTAATCGAACCCACATTTGCTGATGCTCCAAATCCTCAACTGGTCAAAAGAAGGTCAGTTTTATTCCTTCTCATAGCCCATGGGTTCCTCCTTTTAATATAACTGCAAAAGGTATTTCTAATGATTAATTAGCCTTTGAAAATTAGAAACTTGGATTAGCAAACACAACGTGCCATTGGAACACAGGTGTTGGCAGATAATTGGCCTCTGTATGTCTGTGTAGATATCAAATTGAAAATCAGCCATTTCCAGCTACAATAGTCATTTACAACATTAATAATTTCTAGTGATGAATTTGAATCGGCACGGCGTATACTTTGCTCCATGCCCGGGGGGATTGCTATTCATAATGTTATGCTGTTGATATTGTTATCAGCAATATTGTACACACAAACATGTGATGGCAGTGAGTTACTCTAGAGGTGCAGAACCTAATGCCAAGAAATGTACAAAATGATTGTTGTGCATGTTTCTACTAAATGATTAAACTTTAATCAACAAAAAAGTGCTTTTCATTAGAAAAAAACAAAGTGACCCCAAACTTTTGAATGGTTGTGTGTAAATGTGACACATTTTTCATGTTCCTCTACACACTTCGTTCTACTGTGATACAAGAATCTGCACAGCACCAATCAACACCCAATGAGCAAGGCAGGATTTCTGTATAACTGTCAGATACATTAACCAGACAAGACACCTGTCCAAACAGGCAAGATTTCCTGTGGAGCCAACCCTCCTCCCAACGGGTTTATTCTGAAGGAATGAGCTGATCATTCTGTCCCCTCGAGGGTTTAGGGAAGGAACACTGTACCATACAAGGAGTCCTCGTCTCCAATCCATGCCTATTAAGATAATGCATTAAACAGACATTCTAATATGAAGTTCATTTTCTCCTCAAGGGTTTGTTTATATATTTGAGCACTGAAACAGCTAACCTTTCATTTGCGACACTGAATGGAAACCAGAGTGATTTTTCCGTATTTGTCCGCGTACATCGTTTCACTCGGGCGTTAATTATGCCTTTTGGGTAGACAATTCAAAACCAAATTTGAAAAATGAAGTCATGAAACAGTTATACTCCAGCTATACACAGACGAACCAAAACATTATAACCACTCGCAGGGGAAGTGACAATAATGGATAATCTCATAATAAGAGCACATGTCAAGGTCTGGGTAGATTATATGGTAAGTGAATAATTACTTCTCGTAGGCAGTGTGTTGGATGTAGGAGAGATGGGCCTGAGAAAAATCCTGAGCTACAGTGGCAAGAGCCAAATTGTTATGGCCAGGCGACAAAGCCTGTGGTTTGCTCCCGGTCAGCAGTGGTAAATTTACCGACAGTGGTCCAAGAAAGGACAAACTCCAAACCGGTGAAAGGGGGATGTGATGGCACCAGGCTGCACTGTGGAATGATGACAAGCAGGTAGAGGGGAATCGGATGCTCTGAGCAATGTACTGCTGGGAAACCCTGGGTCCAGACATTCATGTCAATTTGACACATGCCACCTAGCTAAACATCTTTGCAGACCAGGTACACCTCTGCATGGCAATTATATACCCCGGTCCCAGATGGCAGTGGCCTCTAACAGCAGGATAATGTGCCATGACACACTGCACACATTGTGTAGCAAGGGTCTGAGGGACACGATGAAGAGTAAAAGGTGTTGCACTGGCCTCCGTGAGATATGTGCTGGACCAACAAGTCTAATGCATGGCACCTCCACCTCTGAACTCACAGGACCTGAAGGATCTGCTGCTCATGTCTCAGTCGTAGAGAGTACCACAACACATCTTCAGGGGTCTAGTAGACACAGAGGATCAACTGCATATTAGGCATTTATTATATCATTATGGTCATTATGTTTTGGCTCATCGCTGTAAATCTAATTGTCTAATAGCAACACCGTCATGCATTTGTTCACAAACCATATATCTTTGCCTCTCTTTCCTGATACTAGAGCCAACAAATACTGCCAAGTCGGCCCTAGATTTTAATATTGTCTATGATTGCATAGAAGTTGCTACACTACTGTGTATTTGAACTACACACTGGTGCTTCCCTCCACCTGACCCCGAGCCCCCCCAACCCCCCGCCCCAAAAAATAATAGTGATTCATTGATTTTTTTAACAATCAAACCAATTTTCCGAAATAATGGAATCCGGCTCCCTGACTATAAAGACACCTCATCACTCAGTGTTTATAGGTGACCGTGCACCCGACAGCTCTGTCACTAAAACAGCTTGTGTGTCGTTAACGTGCGTGAAATGAACACCGAGGTCTGCCAGCGGTGCCTCGCCGGACTCAACACCTGCCCGTGCTCAGCTGCCATCGCCACGGTCAACCGAACAACCGTAATAAAAATACCAATCCTTATGACCAAACCTCCATTAGTGATTACAGGCGCCTTAATCCAGAATGCCAGGGACTACGCACGGAAATGCAAATTGTAAAGGCAAGTGGTAATGGTTTTTGAATTAACCGACTGCATGAAAAGGTTCTGAGTTACACCAAAGGCCTGATGTTATTGTAAGTCCCCTGGAGGGCCTAGAGTCTGGCCGGCTATCTGCTTTATGATGACTCCAGTGAAAACCAGGTCAGTGCTCAAATCGTCATGCACTTTGCCCTTGTCACTCTCATTCTATCTATTCGCTCCAGTCAGTCTGCATTAAAAGGCCTGCAGCAGCTTGGTACCTCGGTCTCAACCTGGTCAGCATTCAGCACTGGAGGGATTATTGCTTCAGTCTTGTAGACAAGAATGTTTTGCGATGTTAAGTACTTTCACTGTCCGTCCGCTGCTCCTCTGTTAAGCACTATCCCTGCACTAACCCTGGGTACTTTCCTCTGTTAAGCACTATCCCTGCACTAACCCTGGGTACTTTCCTCTGTTAAGCACTATCCCTGCAGTAACCATGGCTGCTTTTCTTTGTTAAGCACTATCCCTGCAGTAACCCTGGGTGCTTTCCTCTGTTAAGCACTATCCCTGCAGTAACCATGGCTGCTTTCCTCTGTTAAGCACTATCCCTGCAGTAACCCTGGGTGCTTTCCTCTGTTAAGCACTATCCCTGCAGTAACCCTGGGTGCTTTCCTCTGTTAAGCACTATCCCTGCAGTAACCCTGGGTGCTTTCCTCTGTTAAGCACTACCCCTGCAGTAACCCGCAGCAACAATCACACTCCCAGAGTAGGCAGCCAAACCAACAGTCCATGAAACAGATAGACTACGGGCGTGTTTATTAGAGAACCCTGTCTGCCTCCCTCTTCATCAACACAGCCTGCCCTCCCAGGGATCCTTGAGTTAACAGACCAGACCGGGGCCCGAATGGAAGAGCTTAAGACAAAGACAGCAGCACTTGTGCGACATCATTCCCCAAAGGCCTTTAGGACTGAGGAGACACAATTGGGGTCCTGTTGATAAATTACTGTTGTCCGTCTGCATAAGAAAACCGGGATTCTCAGTAATTGCATATTTTCAAAGATTCCCCCTAATTGCAGTTGTCACATGTGTGCGCTGCGGTGCAGCAAGTCCGCTTGGTCCCCAGGACCCGGTTGTGTTCAACTGAAGAGCTGAACTCTCATGTGGCTCCTGTGTTGGAGAGTGAAAAATGACCAGAGTCAGAGGCGTGTGTGGGTGTATCTCGATTTTACCTTATTCGTGTTGCGAATATGTTTTTGGTTAGTGTTTAACTTATCAAAAGTGTTTAAAGTTTGCAATTTACAGTTTTCAATTCTAAACGCGATTTCGCCTGAACACAAAATGGATTAACCCCTACAACAAATGTCAAATTATAATCCACCTAATGGTTCACGTTTCCTGTTGCTCCAAGATCCTTTTTCTGCTCTGGAAAATTGGCTCAAATTAAGATAAGGCATCTTCAGAAGGGGGTTAAACAAGTTAATACGGTCATAAAACATCAGCAGAGAGCGTATGGGGTTTGTGGTGTCCAGTAAGTGAATTCTACCACGCATACAGAGACAAGCAGAAGAACCATGACTGACTCTGAGATAGGTATGGAGAGATCATACTGATGACAGACACTGTTTAAAATCTGTGTATTCTACTGCACGAGGATGCATAGTAAAGGCAGGCCAAGGCGGTCAGCTGAGACCAGTGACATGGGCTGAAACGAGTGTTGCTGTGTGAACGAGTACTATATGTATGTAGAGAACAGGCACCATGTTCTATTAAAGCTCCAGAAGGTTCTGTGTGTTTGTGCCGTGTGAATTATTTACATGTGTGCTTCATAATCTGCTGCCCTTATCTCTCCTTCCTTTGTGAACCCAACAGCGATGACTGGACAGCTCTACACGCTCTAAAGTTCATACTGTCAGC
Source organism: Dallia pectoralis (assembly GCA_029465975.1). Taxonomy (NCBI): domain Eukaryota; kingdom Metazoa; phylum Chordata; class Actinopteri; order Esociformes; family Umbridae; genus Dallia; species Dallia pectoralis. The sequence goes on along the minus strand of CM055728.1, from coordinate 23,517,726 downwards.
TTGAATGTGGTGTTATTTGCGTCCATACCAGATGAACCATTGACAAATGACAGCAAGTTTTGGATGTATGTAACCATATATATATACACGGTCGAGGGAGGGTTGCTATGGTTGCTCTGTCACCCAACACATTTGTGACTGGCTGTGGTCGGTTTGGACACTTTCAAGCTAAATTGTGGTCGTTAGCCAGTGGAGTGCCCTCCTTCAAGCGCATTGGATACAGCAACATTATCTGGTTGAGGAAATAGTGTTAAAAGAAGCAGAACAGCATGGCAGGAAATATTCAGAGGACCCATGGCCCAGAGTTCATGAATTCAAAAAGGGGAAAATGTACGACACTGTAAATTGACACTAACTGTATATTCTGTTCATTACCAACGGTGACATTGTACAACGTAATGCATCCCGGTCAATAGTTTCAGAAATAAAATCTGATCATGATGCGATTGAGTCGAGAGGATTTCTCCCACGTTTCCCGTCAGGCTCTTTTTGATTTGTTGACATCGATGGGGGGAGGGGTCAGGGATGCAGGAAGGCGGATCTCATCAGGGCTCCTGGTGCACAGTGATACCACAAGACAGGCGGCTGAATTATACAGAGGGGTTGTACAACTACATTTTAATCCACTCCTGTTTCAGGACTGATAAAATGATTCTCTCCATCTCTTTCTGTTTTATTCACACCATCATCAATCATATGTCTGCACCCCCCCCGTCCCCCGGGTTTTAGGGCCTGCTGCGGATAGGCTAGGGGTCCCCTGAGGGGGTTAGGGACTGGGACACGACGAACCGGTCACAGATGCTACAGAAATTAAAATGCAGGAGTCTGTATACATGTGTAAGGTGCTCCGTTTCTCAAGCTTTTCTCAAGCTTTTTTTACAACAATGTGTTTTTATTAAATATAAGATTTATTAAATATCAATCACGGAAAAATCAAGAAATTAAACCATTATTTGTTTTGAAAGATGCTAATTTCATTTTGAGTGTCTTCAACACGTCCCAATGGCAGCAGCCACAGGCTGTCTGTGTAATGAATGAGTGTCTCTAGAACAATGTTATTCTGTTCTGATTATCACATTTCATTGTTATTTAAACAGGCAAGTCAATTAAAAACAATAATGTTTCTTATTCGTGCTGTGACGATGAGTAACCGATAGAAAACAATAGAAATTATTCTGTGCAGAGGGAAATATGGGGAATATGCATTCTCTAACCCTGACCTACATAGGTTAAGAACATGTACATGAACAAAAATATATACAGTACCGTGTTAAATATATATTGATCAGAAATATATACAGTACCGTGTTGAATATATTGAAGAGAAATATATTGAAGAGAAATATATTCAGTACCGTGTTAAATATATTGAAGAGAAATATATACAGTACCGTGTTGAATATATTGAACAGAAATATATACAGTACCGTGTTGAATATATTGAACAGAAATATATACAGTACCGTGTTGAATATATTGAACAGAAATATATACAGTACCGTGTTGAATATATTGAACAGAAATATATACAGTACCGTGTTGAATATATTGAACAGAAATATATACAGTACCGTGATGAATATATTAAACAGAAATATATACAGTACCGTGTTGAATATATTGAACAGAAATATATACAGTACTGTGTTGAATATATTGAACAGATATATATACAGTACCGTGTTGAATATATTGAACAGAAATATATACAGTACTGTGTTAAATATATATTGAACATAAATATATGCAGTACCGTGTTGAATATATTGAACAGAAATATATACAGTACCGTGATGAATATATTGAACAGAAATATATACAGTACCGTGATGAATACATTGAACAGAAATATATACAGTACCGTGTTGAATTTATTGAACAGAAATATATACAGTACAGTGTTGAATATATTGTCGCCGACATGCAAACTGTACAAGCAAACACACTGACAAACACTTGCAGAACAAGACAAATTTAACCCACATAAATATGATAGCAAATATAATTTATGTGTTTTTCTCTCATATTTAATGTTAAGTTATTCCATATTACTCCAGTTCTAGTTATTACTTTGTGGGACAACAATAGCATTAATGTTTGATGGTCAGTAAATAATTCAGTACCTTTTTGTTTGTCTGTGGTTCACTACCAGTTGTGATTGAGCCACTTCAAGGCATCTTTTGTGGATGAGGGGCCTTCTCCAGCCTAAATGACATTTGACCAAATACCACTTAAGTAGCTGCTTAATATTTTAACAGGGTGGCCATGAAAGAAGGCTTGGAATGGAATGGCAGAGCTTGGCCTTTTTAATACAGGTGGATTTTGTCTTTGTTACACAGCGCCATTAGTAGAGTAGAGTACCATCCTTGCTAATAGAGTCTCGGTACTATCCTTTCACTCAACATAATGGATCATTGTCCAGACACGGTGGCTTCAATACCACACTCATACAAGTTAGAGTAAAGGGAGACAAAATGACTAACAATGATTTTGCGGCTAAACAACATGGGTCATGCTAGCTGTTGTATTGACATATCTGTCTTCATTTGCTTTTCCTTTCTGATTTTCTTTAACATAATTGACACCTAACTAACTAAATCTTTTTATTCTACTAAATCTTTTTAAAATTGTACTTTTTCTTTTCATCCGAACGTAATTTCTTCTATGCTCAGTTCACATTCACCACAGTTCTTATGAAAGAAAGTGGATGTGGAGACGGCTATTGTAATATGTGAGAAATGTTGTGTTGATGAGAAAATTAACTTATGTACACTTCATTATAAACCCTGCAGACCTCAAGGACCTGGGCCTTTATGAAGCCAGGACCAGATGTCAGCAAGCCACAGCCCCAATTAATCTACAGGCCTTGAAACACGCCCTGAGAAGAAACAAAACAAAACATAATTGCGTAGGACTAGAAGGACAGAGAGTCAGATACGGTGAGTGGGAAGCGAGGGTGAGAGATGATATCCAGGGAGCGTGGAGCCCAGCGAGCGAGCCTGCACAGGACTAGATAAGAAGGGGGCGACTGGGCTGCGTTGGTGCCTGGGTCACAGAGAGGAGGATGGGGTTATTCATGGCCTTGCTGTGAAAGCTTGAGAAGATTACCAAAGGGCCTGGCTGGCAGTGATACTGAGGGAACGGGCAGGCATAGCAGAAGGGGGGAACCCTCTCACCCCCTTTGTTCACATCCATCTGCTTGGATCTCACAATGGCTCATAAGGACAGGGGGGGGGGGGGAAGGGGCTCTAGCGTCTGCAGGAACCAGGGACTGACCTGATGGAAAGCAGAGCAGCAGTGAGAATGGAACGAAGAGAAGCGAGGCAGGAGTAAGAGCTAGGGGGAGGACAGGACAGAGAGAGAATGAAGACTCAAGCACACGGCTTGTTGAAACTGAATGAAAGGTACTGCAGCTGACGAGCTCTGACACACGACATTGGGTGAGGCGACGGAGGCGGGTGTTTACATTGCCTTTTCCCGGGCCGTAATGGGCTGGCAGCTCCTCTTTACTCTGTATAATCAGTACTCTGGATGGACTCAGACACCACTTCAAACCGTGATAAATAAACCCCTCCAAAACCTTTGCGGCAGAGAGGACGGCATTTGCCTCTGAATGGTCGCTATCATGTTCATCTTCTTGAGGAATTTTCTGATGAAAAAGATGCTGTGTCCAATGGAATGGTGTACCAGACTGACTACCTCTGTATCTAGGGGTTCGGTCTTATGATAACGATTCACTTCCACAAAAATATAGAAGTGCAAGAGCCTGCATACAAGTTTCACAGGGAGAGTATTGATGTTCCCGAAAAATATTTTATCGTTGTCAAGTTGCATTGACTATGGGGTGGAATATTAATTTGGCTATTAATCATACATTTATTAATTATGATATACTGTAGAATTGTTTTAATGCGGGGTTCGTGCCAAAAGATAATTGTTTCCAAAGATAATGTGTGGGTCTACAGTTTATTAGTGTCTACATTGTATGTGTATATAGTATAAACACAATCTCACAAAAGTGAGTGCACCACTCAAATTTTTCTTAATATTTCATTAAGTCTTTTCATGTGACAAATCTAAAGTAATGACACTTTGCTACAATGTAAAGTAGTGAGTGTTCAGCAGCCTGTATAACAGTCTACATTTGCTGTCCCCTCAAAATAACTCAACACACAGCCATTAATGTCTGAACCGCTGGCAACAAAAGTGAGTACACCCCTTAGTGAAAATGTCCAGGCCTCGCCATGGTCGACCAAAGAAGTTGAGTGCACGTGCTTAGCGTCATATCCAGAGGTTGTTTTTGGGAAATAGACATATGAGTGCTGCCAGCATTACTGCAGAGGTTAAAGGGGTGGGCAGTCACCCTGTCAGTGTTCAGACCATACGCCGCACACTGCATCAAATTGGTCTGCATGGTTGTCGTCCCAGAAGGAAGACTCATAAAGATGATGCACAAGAAATCCCGCAAACAGTTTGCTGAAGACAAGCAGACTAAGTTCATTGAGGGAACCATGAATGCCAACATGTACTGTGACATCCTGAAGCAGAGCATGATCCCCTCCCTCTGGGACTGGGCCACAGGGCAGTATTCCAACATGATAATGAACCCAAACACACCTCCAAGATGACCACTGCCTTGCTAAAGAAGCTGAGGGTAAAGGTGATGGGCTGGCAAAGCATGCCTCCGGACCTAAATCCTATTGAGCATCTGTGGGGCAACCTCAAACAGAAGGTGGAGGAGCGCATGGTCTCCAACATCTACCAGCTCTGTGATGTTGTCATGGAGGAGCAGAAGAGGACTCCAGTAACAACCTGTGAAGCTCTGGTGAACTCCATGCCCAAGAGGGTTAAGGCAGTGCTGGAAAATAATGGTGGCAACACAAAATATTCACACATTGGGCCCAATTTCGACATTTTCACTTAGGGGTGTATTCACTTTTGTTGCCAGCGGAGAGTTATTTTGAGGGGACAGCAAATGTACACTGTTATACAGGCTGTACACTCACTACTTTACATTGTAGCAAAGCGTCATTTTTTCAGTGTTGTCACATAAAAAGATATAATCAAATATTTACAAAAATGTGAGGGGTGTACTCACTTTTGTGAGATACTGTATGTGTGTGTTTGTGTACAGGATGCACAGTATATGGAACTAGGAACTCTTAAGTAGTAAGCCATAATAACCTTCTGTTTCACTGGGGTAAACATATGAGGTGTCACGCAGGCCAAATTCCCATACTCATCTATCACAATGGGAAGACCCATGAATGCAGTAATGTTGAGCAACGAAAGGTTATTGAGCAGCATAGACCAGGAAACACCAAATATAAGAACTATACTGAAAGAGGCAGTGTGTCGATATTGGTTGTGTATCTTTGATGTTGAGCTTAATGTATATAATTGAGAAAAATATATACATATATATTTTTTATGACGCAAATATGTATTTCCTTTCAGTTGTTTTACTTTAGCTAGGGATTTGATTTTTGTAGGATATTTTTGGTGGGTGGTATGGATGCCAAAAATGGTTGCTTTAGCAACTTCTTGTGGTGGGTTGAACAACTGCAAGCTCAATTATTGTTGTTTGTCCAGAGATTGTGCTCTTTTCTTAGAGCACATGTTTCTGTGAAGATTTCTTCTTTGCGCAAGCGGAGTTACACAAAACCGGAAAGCAAGACAGGACAAAATGGAGGTCTAAATATCCTGATCGACCCGTCCAACCCTGTAGGAAATTGTTGCCACTAGGCTCAATCATTATCACAAACACACAAATAAACAGGGGAGGCAAATCACAGGGGGAAAACAGGCTTTACTTTTTGTTGAAAAAGGAATGTCAAATTGTGAATAAGATTTGAAGAAAAATCTATTCACATTTGAAGACCAGCTGTCCAGGTGTGACAACCCATATTGTTATCTCCTAGATAGTTCTACTGAAACATCATTCATTATCGAGGTCCAACAAAATAGTTTGGCAGCATGTCCATGCCGGAGGGCAGTGAGAATAACATTATTTCTTAACCACTTGGAAAAGTTATGTGGAGGCAGAAACATGACATGTCCTTTTTCTGGACACATGTTAGGTTGGCAGCTGTCGGCCATCTTCATGGCATTATTAGCGGGTAACACCCCAATCTCTTTTGAAGCTTCTTTGTGGTATAAATGTTGTCCTTTTGTATATCTATTATTGCGATAAAATATTAATTGAATCCAGCTAAAGTAAATAACTGTTGTGAATTATCAGTTTCCATTGGAGGTTCTGATAAAAGTACACCAACAATTGCTGAGGCCAACATGGGAATGTAATTCTGAAATGAAGATGTGATTTATAAACATCTCTACACCACAGACTCACACATTGTAATCACTGAGTCATTAAGTCAGAAACAACGCTTATGTTCATGCCATTCACTAAGATGTCAAAACATTAAAATGTCTAATATAGCAAATGGAACAGATGGGAAACATGTAAACGTGGATTCCAAATCAAGTCCTCTTATACTAATAAAAAAAATCTATTTAGATTTGTTTTGTCAGTCATTGGACAAAATATGAGAATTGGGCCTCCTGTATAAAACTCTATTCCTTGTGACTATATATGTGGTGCTGTTTTGACAATTCATTAAAGAGTAGCCTTGGAGAGGAAGAATCTGTCTCCCAGAGGGGCATTCACTGAGATGTTCCCAGACTAATCCCTCCCATCAGAAACCAAAGCAGTGTGGCAGCTTCTGGCTGGCACGAACAGACACACAGCAGACATATGGCCAGTCTCCCATCATCTGCTCCGCTGTTTACAGCCTAGTAGTCTGTCATTTATGTCGCCTCCAAGGAGCCAGCAGAAGCAGGATGACACCTGTTTGAATTCTCAATCAAAGGGCTCATCTCCAGTTATACCGGTTTATGAAGTCCAGTCGTTGACGAGGATTTGCCAGCACAATGTGGTCTTTCTAAAGTAATATTGATCAATTTTGCCATGAACCAATTAGACTGGGATGTTAAGCCAATTAGCCAGAATAATTACATCAAAAGGATTAATCTGTTGAGATTATCGAGTGAACCCTCGAACATTATTCTCCACTGGCTTTTTATTTTCTTCTATAAATAGTATGCATTGTAATCTTTCCTCTTCAAAGGATTCTTCAGAGACAAACAGATGTTTTGTTTAGGCTCAAGTCTGCGGCCTGTTGGAAACAAGACCTCACAGCCCAGAGGGGAAGCGTGGCCTGGATGTGGATGTTTCTTCTGTTAGTGTCCCGAAATGCCATCCCACTCCTAAGGCTAGGAGATAAGAGTATACTGGGGTAGTCTACATTATATTAATAACAATGGCTAGGAGAAAAGAGTGGCAGGTAGCCAAGAGTGTGATGTACTGGGGCAGTCTACATTATATTAAAAACAATGGCTAGGAGAAAAGAGTGACAGGTAGCCAAAAGTGTGATGGTACTGGGGCAGTCTACATTATATTAATAACAATGGCTAGGAGAAAAGAGTGGCAGGTAGCCAAGAGTGTGATGTACTGGGGCAGTCTACATTATATTAAAAACAATGGCTAGGAGAAAAGAGTGGCAGGTAGCCAAGAGTGTGATGTACTGGGGCAGTCTACATTATATTAAAAACAATGGCTAGGAGAAAAGAGTGGCAGGTAGCCAAAAGTGTGATGGTACTGGGGCAGTCTACATAATATGAAAAGCAATGGCTAGGAGAAAAGAGTGGCAGGTAGCCAAAAGTGTGATGTACTGGGGCAGTCTACATTATATGAAAAACAATGGCTAGGAGAAAAGAGTGGCAGGTAGCCAAAAGCGTGATGGTACTGGGGCGGTCTACATAATATGAAAAAAACAAAAGCTATGTAAAGAAAACACAAATAGAAGGACGACAGTAACGAGGGAGGCGAATGTTTGAGAGAGGAATTTAACTTGTTACAACAGAGAGGCACGGATAAAGGGAGAGTAGATGGAGAGAGGTGCTGGACGAGTCAGACCTTAAGGCCGTACAGAAAACAGGTTTAACATAATGAATCAGAGCAGGCTGATTAATCACGGAGCACTTAGAATGATTTGACAGCAAACCACATGACACCAAATGTGATCATAGTTCAGCGCAACAATGATTCACATTCGACCAGGTCCTGATCTGGGTCATCTGTAATGGTTAAGGTCCATGTTAACATTGTTGTGACGATAATCAACAGGCCTTGTAAACGCTGATTGGTTTTGTTTTAAAGAGTTTGACCACACGTAAGTTTGATCCAGGAACTGTCCTGTTTCAAGGCTGCTCTTTCAGCAGGCTAACGCTGTTTTTTTTTAACTATCATTTCAACCTACTATAAACCCTAAATCTGTCACACGGGCAAAGTCTGCATTAGAACCCGATAGAAACTAAGTAGAACCCATCTTTCAGGTTTAGAGTGTCCCCTTAAGGCCAAACTGTGCTGAGTCAGTTGCCAGTGTAAAGGTCTCCCAGTCCTCCCTGGCTTCACCTCTTTCTGACAGCTGAATTATTCATAAAGAACAGAGAGACGCTGGTTGGGGCTTCTCTGCTAATTCCTCTATGGGGTTGTTGGCTGTCCTCACCATCATTTGGCACAATGCATGCAAGCCTCGGATTCAGACGACTTTTAAAATTTCCCATGATGCATTTCATTATCTTCTCTTACCAATAATGTAGAATATCCCTAAAACATGTGTTAGAAATAATTTATATTTTTTTTATGTCTTTCTCATTTTGTCCCGTCCTTATGGCACCGCTGACTGTTTTTAATGTTTCCGGAGGAGGAGTCGATCTGAGCGAAATGACACCGGTTTGAATCCTCAATCAAAGGACTTATCTCCTGTTTCACAGATTTAAGCCGTTGAGTTGTTGGAGAGGATTTGCTAATACAATAATGTCTTTCTGAAGGAGTATTGATCAATTTAGCAAAGAACCCATAGAGCTGGCCTGTTAAGCCACTTAACCGCAATTGTTATATCAAAAGCATGGTCATGTGTTGCTGACAAAACTGAAAGGACGATAAGATCAATGAACATCAGGGCACTGACTTAAACAATTCATGGTTCACTTCAGATGATTTAAACAAGCATAGAATTCAAATGAGCAAATCCCTCCTATTGTTTCAGCAAATATTTAACATTACATGAAAGAGGTGATACTGTGTACTGTAACATGTCTGGGTGATACTGTGTACTGTAACATGTCTGGGTGATACTGTGTACTGTAACATGTCTGGGTGATACTGTGTACTGTAACATGTCTGGGTGGTACTGTAACATGTCTGGGTGATACTGTGCACTGAAACAAGTCTATCATTTCTTTTATGTGAAAAGTTTCAGCGGTTATTCAACTTGACTCGTGACCGCTGAAACATTGCCCAGTTGCAGGAAGGGGACACGGGTGCGACAGATTGGCCCCTACAGTCGTGATTATTTTCACTTCCTAGCGTTGTAACACTAAAATATCAGGTGAAGTATTGCCTCAGAATCTGTCAGTGTCAGTTAACAAGAACGAAAGCACATGCTTGGTGAGATTTTGGAAATGTTGGTGCGTGCTCGTTGCCAGACAAACAGGCATCGACATACGGGCAAAGTCAAACGGGCATTTGGCATGTAACATTTGCCAGAAGGCAACGAGAGATTTTCGGAATCTCGTCAAGGGGAGTTGAAAAAAAAAGGTGCCTACCAGGCCTGCATGCCAAGTTCTAAGATGAAAGACAAAAACAAGGTACCACTTAGCAGCTAGCTAATACCATCCTTACAGAGAACAATGTTGATGTTATAATATATCCATGGGGATGATTCTATGTAGCAGGTACTTGGAGACTGATTAGGATTGAGGGAAAGATGAACGGAGCAAAATACAGAGATCTTAGAGCTCACAAAACTGGGCCATGGATTCAGGTTCTGGTCGTGACGACCCTAAGCATTATGGGTTATTGTGTGTAGATTTATGCCAAAAAAAATGAACTTAGTCCATTTTAAATATAGCCAACAACATCAAAATAAAATTATAAATGTGAAGGGGTCTTTCAGTTTTCCAAAGGCACTGCAGTTTCAGCATATATAGCATATATAGCATATATAGCATATATAGCATATATAGCATAGAGATGTACTTTCTTCAATAAAGCTATGAGCTCCAAAACACGGGACATGAAGAATGACCCAGTTGTGCCGACCAGCGAATCCTATTCTCAAGGACGTTGTGACTGCTCTGTAAAACAGTAGGTCTATGAATCCCGTCGCTGCCCTGTAGATTTATGGAGTGCACTCTCTCCCTACTGGATTCATCCACCCACATCAGTGTGGGTCACTTTAAGGGTCGGGGACTTTGCCAATTGTCGTCATCAGAGAAAGTGTGCTTCTGTACTTGTCCTTTTATAGCTGGCAGCAAGCCACGGCGTTGTGCAGAGGTCAACTGGGTATGACATTCTCTCCGGCACACCATATTCATCCCCATAATGAAGAAAACCATGGTAACGGCAAGGGCAGGAACGGTGTACATGTCCAGAGAAAACTGAGACACGACTCGCTCAGAAATATGACGATGCAAACACAGACGAGAGCAGTCAGTGAATTAATGAATGAGAAAATAAACCGGCAAACCTTTCAAAAGGCCAGTCACCATTTATTGACCACTTAAGGTCCTCAGTTGGATAGCAGGTATCAAAGTTCGTCCTTTGAATCAGAAAGACGGGGACCGTTCAAGGTCATTTCTTCATTGTTCTGGTCATGAATGAAAACCACCACTAGTAGATCAATCCTCAGCCCTGGTCTTCACCTGTTTAGAAGAGTCAAACACACAGCCCAGAATTGGCATAGTTATAAGACAAACATACACTAACATTCTTTTGGATCATTGGTAAAAAAAAATCACAGTACAAATGTGTGCCTTCATATATGTTTTTAAAAATTTGGTAAATTTTTGTCTCATTTCATAGATTCCTGGAATCATGATACAATTTGAAGTCTTAAATCCTCCAACCTGTATATCTGGATATTCTGTGGATCGAATTCATTTCTGCAACCTGAGACAACACAACTAGCCTACGAATGCTACCACAGAAGGTAACACCAGCAGGTACTCAAGGACAAAGATTAAAATGCTGCCTCAGCAGATAGTAAATCTGTTATGCAAAGGAGCTGGTTTGTGCATTTATGAAGATTAAAAGTCTCTCTTATCATGAAAAAATGTCAAATTAAATTGTACACTATTATGAAGAAATGGGATTATCATGTTGTCCACTCAGTTGAATGTCTGTATGTCCCCAGGCTCTCAATGAACTCTGTTTGTGCTTATCAACATTTTTGCATATGTTATACCTTCATTTACCACCTTCAACAATCTCTGGCTTCAGTTTCATGACTAGCAGAGTGGGAGAGATTATCACCCTGAGGAAGGACAATCACAGCCTATCCAACCTGCATCTCTTCTCCTACACACCTCCACCAGCCCTCCCCACCCCCCTCTCCCTCTCTCCCTCTCTCCTTCTCTCTCCCTCTCTCCTTTCCTCCCTCTCTCTCCATCTCTCTCTTCCTCTCTCCCGCTCTCCATCTCTCTTTTCCTTTCTCCCCCTCTCCCTCTCTCCATCTCTCTCCCTCTCTCCTTTCCTCCCGCTCTCTCCATCTCTCTCTTCCTCTCTCCCGCTCTCCATCTCTCTTTTCCTTTCTCCCTCTCTCCCTCTCTCCATCTCCCTCTCTCTTTTCCTCTTTTCCTCTCTCCCTCTCTCCTTTCCTCCCTCTCTCTCCATCTCTCTCTTCCTCTCTCCGTCTCTCTTTTCCTTTCTCCCTCTCTCCCTCTCTCCATCTCCCTCTCTCTTTTCCTCTTTTCCTCTCTCCCTCTCTCTTTTCCTCTCTCCCTCTCTCCCTCTCTCTTTCTCCCTCTCTCCTCTTCCTCTCCATCTCTCCATCTCTCCATCTCTCCGCCTCTCCGCCTCTCTCCCTCTCTCCCTCTCTCCCTCTCTCCCTCTCTCCCTCTCTCCCTCTCTCCCTCTCTCTCTCTGCGGCAGATGGAACAACCCGAGGCTGGGCCGTAGGGGGTTCCACCTACCTGTGAGTAGGTGGACATCCCATATGAAGGCTGAGATCAGATGTGCCTCCTGTTTCTTTCTAGTGTACACATATTTGCCCCCAGTCAAAACCCTATGAGACGCAGACATAGTGGCATATGTGGCAGCAAAATGGCTCAGAACGTGAATAATTACATGCTGTACAGCGAGACCATTTGTTGCAGAGAGAGTGAATGTGGCACGTGTTGCCCTTCAGCGACGCACACATCTTGTTTTCCATGAAAGTGGGGCAGTGGGGAATGGTTAGTGTTCAAACTCATACGTTTGTCATTTATTAAACTGTACGAGAGCAGCCAAAGACAAAGCTCTCCACTTGGAAACTGGGTAAATAATTACCCAAGTAAGCGCTCTAGCTGAGGTTATACCCGTAACCTAGATAGCATATAATAAGACGACAGCACAGTTGAGGACGCATTATTCAGGATCTGACCTTTAGCTGTGAAGTTGATTGTTTACAGTACCAACGAAGCAGCGGACATTATGCAAATAGGACATACAGCTACACCTGGCTGTCAGAAATAATATGCCACCTTTCAATGATGCCACTCTGGCATACGGGTCAGTCCTCAGACAAGCTCCCTGCCACTGTTGGCTGTAAATACCAACCAAGGAGGTCTCCCCTTGATCCTATTCTCCACTCCCCCTGCACTGATAAACACTGATAATAGCCATGCTGTGTTCATATGTGTGCCATGTTAACACTGTGGCTGTCAAAGGCCATCAAGCCCCGTCAAAGCGTGACGGCTCTCTGAAGTGGGCTCTCTCCGGAGTGGCCATTTTCCACTTGACTGGCCCCACACACAAAGGGGCTAGCTCGGTGTCAGCCAGGCTTGGCAGCGCACAGCAGCTGTACTACACTGGTCATTGGGGGGTTGGGTGCTGTAGGGACATGGAAAGGGCTGTCTCGGTTAGGGATGGACAACATCAACCGCATCGTCTCCTCATAGCGCCATTTGGAATAGTGTTGCCGGTACAGTCCATCGCTGCGCCCCTTGAGGGTGGACCTCGACAATTCAATCCTTTTATTGCTGATTAGCATAGACATAAAAGCTAGTTTTGCAGTGGGAATAGTCATGAATGCTTACGTTGCTAAACATTGACCCGTGATCATCACAGCACTGCACAGGGAACGGTTAGCGATTCTGTGGGTCGTAGAAAGATAAAACGGTCACAGATAATGGATATCCGTCAGCAGAGACTCTGTCCCTAGGTCCTGTCTTACCTTAAGTGATCTCTGACCATGTTAGTGCATTCAGTCCGGGAGGCTGCTTGCAGAGTACTGCCACCGGTGTCTAGAGTCTGCTGTTATTGAGTGCAGGCTGGCATATCAACCGTGCCACTGCATCAATGTTAACCATTGTGTTCCCATTGATGTAGCGCTCACTGCCGACGGCTCCTCGTATAAGTCAGAGCATTAGGAACAAAGACTACATCCCCAATTGCACCCTATTGCCTAGATATAGTGTGGCACTTTCTTAATCCAGGTTATTTGGGTGTGGACACAAAGTCCATCTGGCTGGCCAACCAGACACTTTCACTCAATATTACTGATGTCATGTCCACGTGGTGTGTATTATCTCTGTTTGGGTCCCAACTGTCACGCACCAAAATCAGAACAGAATCACTTTGTGTTCACACCAAAATCAGAACAAAATCACTTTCACTTCACACCAAAATGACACACCAAACACAACACTAAAAAAGGATCAACATTTTGGGCAATAATTGATGTGTCATTTCACAATTACAGGGCAATTAGTCAGGTACCATGTACCAGTCTCTTCCAAATATGATGTAAATAAATACCTCACAATTTCACCGCATATATACTGGTTATCTACCGGTTATCTTTATTCACCTGTTGATGTATCTTTTCTGACCCAAAACAGCGATCATCATGGTAGGAATTTAACCGCAGTGCAAATCATTGACCTTTAGCAACATTGCAGACACACACGCATGAAGAAAATGTAGGCTATTTAGTTACTCACTCATGAGCACTTCTATCGGCCGGCTGTAATAATTAGCTCACCACAAGAGCAAAACAACTTTTTCCCTCCTCCCTGCGGCGCATCTTTATAATTGGACCCCTCATGTGGCACAGTCAGCCCCCAGAACAAAGGGTTCCCAGGGGAAGGGGGGCCACGCTGACCCCTGCAGAACCTCCAGCTACATTGACAAGCAGGAAGCATTTACATATGCTGACAGACTTGTCCCTTCCAAGGGTGGGGCGGCAGGCACTTCATTAAACCAACATCAATATCTGCTGATGGAATAGGAGGAGCGCGCCTGAACACGGCTGTCTACAGGGAGACACTGTGGTGAAATGACAGTCGCTGTAACGTTCAATCAAATTTTATGGGCTAGCATTATTTAAATGGAAATTGATAGGAGATCGTACACTCTGTAGTGGTGGTGGGTGAATATTGCCATGTGTGTCTGTCACTACGTCGTACGCGCGCATCGGCAATGGGTTTACGCAAGCTGTTTACCTGAGTGTCAGCTGCCAGCATTTGTCTCCCTCTGGTTTCATTTAAGCAACATTTTCTCAATATACGAATTTCCCCCATGTTTTGGATGATTTGACAAAAGAGCTTTACAGTTATTCAGGTGTGATGATGTGACTTGATAGCAGGAGAGTTGTAACAATATTACTAATCATTCAGGCTTAGCTGCTGTTTTTCCCACTTTACAGAGGCAACCCTGCAATCCCAGAAACACTCAGGCACAAACGCTGTGTCGGTGGATTCGGCAACTACTCAGATAACTTGTCTATCTAGAGTGGTTGTTGAAGTCAATATAATTCCCCTGAAATAATTTTTGATTCTCCTAAAGAGGCCGATTGCTCGATGTCATTTGACATTCTGCTCAGTTATCTGGGAGCCGGGATAGGAAGCAGGCAGGTGGGGTTTGAACCAGTGCGGGGTGTACGGGTGGGTCCTCTCTGGGAGGTGTCCTCCTGACCAGATGGGCCTCTCAGTGGCGCAGTAAGTGGAGTCCTCATATGGCAGAGGAGACTGCAGGATCTCACAAGACTAAGACTGAGCATCCAGGTGGCCACGGCCCCCCCTGACCAGCTGGGGAAGCGATGGGCCATCTGACACTCGGATGGAAAATGATACACTTTTATTTTGCTGCTGCCGCTTTGTGTCGTCTTGTCAATGTCTCGCCGGCAACACAAAAGCCCGGGCCAATCAAGGAATTTAGCTAATGAAGCTAGCAGAAAAACCTCTCAGTTGCACTCAGATTTTCAAGGTTGTTGTGAAACGACGGAGAACGACATTTGCATGCCAGACGCAGCTGGCTTGTCAATAGTGAATAAGGAGCTGTGAAAGCGCCTAAATCTATTTTTTTTACTTAAAAAGAAATCTGATAAATCTTCAACAAAATGTTATGTTAGGTTTATGATCAGTAGAGGGAGTATTCCACTAGCTTTCATTGTGGATTTCCTTTCAAATTCAAATGCGAAAGCAGCAACGTGTGTTTCCCTGATCCCCATCTGACCGGAGGCAGGTTTGGGGTAAATGTTGCCCTCAATCTTCTATTGTTTTTACTTGGTGCCTCAGGGTCAACCGAGCTCCCAAGTGACCAGCGACGGGGCAACAACCAAATGACTAGCTCCTCTACCCCGACTGACCTTAATTAGTGAAGCGCTCCCTGGGCATCTCCTCAGAACAGAGACTGCTGGGGGGGGGGTATGCAGTCCTCAACTCAATACAATCCGATTCCCAGACATCCATGAACATGAACATCTCGAGGAAACGAGATACAACGACACATTTATAAGGGTTAATACCTTACCACTACACATCCTGGGAACTACCTTGACGTTAGGAAAACCATCAACCGTGCTGATCACATGGTGAGGAATTAAAGAAAGCTGTTAAAACATTCCTACTGACACAGAGGGCGCAAGAGAGAGGGAGGAAGGGAGAGATAGACGTATTTAGACTAGCAGCGTTTATAATAACTAGTTAAAATGTCAACTATCATCCTTTGTGTTTATTAGAGAATCTATGCATGTATGGTATGCATTTTTTTCTGAAACTGTGTAGGGGCGCCATCTAGTGTTGCAATGTGAAAAAGTTTGTTGTAGCAAAAACAATCTTTCATCTTATTAATTTACCCATGATGATAATGTGTTATTCATTTGAGTAAAGATGTTTCTGTGAACTGCATCTGAATTCTGCTTATACCATGTTTTCAGAATAATCACACACGTATGACAACAGAGTAATAAAAAGCTATTAGGTTCAAACATTGTGGGCAGGCATTTACAACAACCAGTGCAAACCTTAGGTGTGGGTTGTTGAAACATATTTTTAAATTACCCATTTTGCAACATTTCAAAATGGTAACCTTCAAGGCATGTTCAGAGTCCAATCTCTAATCTTGTCCAGTCAATGTCCATTCCCTGAACACACATCCTTGGCGTCTTCTCCAGCAGATGCTACTCCTCAAATGACAGAAATTACAAATGGGCGTTTCTGGCCTGTAAAAAATATATACAGTAGATACTCGTAGACATGTAACTGGCTCATGATCATGTAGGACACGCGGTGCTACAGAAGTCTCCAGACTGAAACAGGTGGAAGATATTAACCAGTGGGAACATGGCAACTGAGCCAAGAAGAGAGCCAGTCTGTGCTGCAGCTCCACACCACACCAGGGCGCTGTAGCTCTTGTCTCTCAGGATGACACCCACCATTACCTTCACATAGGTCAGAGATCCCGTGAAGAAGACCCACGACAGCACCTGAGGGTTACAAAGGATCAACATTCATTATACTTAAAATGCCAGCAGATATCACTGCTGACCCCTAAGTCAAAACGAATTCTCCACAGTCCATTAATTCATCATGTCTCCCATGTCTTTCCTACACTTTGTCATCCCTTTACTTTTGGTATATGTACTTACTTGTTTTCTTTCTTACAGCAGAAGGAAAACATTTGACTGCTATTGTAAAGGTGCAAGCGAGGAACTAAACACTGTGTTGAAATTTGCCTCAACAACTATTGTAATAGAGTATGTGGGTGTAGACACAGTGCACCTATGGCGTTCCTAGAAGATAGCTCATTTAATAGACACAGTCCTAGTCTCTATATGTTTAACACTGTTGCTACTAACATTGCCTTGATTTTGAATGTTTATTCAGGGGGGATAAGGGCTTTGTCAGCATTTAGGGAAAATATATATTATGATTGTAATATTATTATTAATACCCACATTACAAATTGTATTATTATTCGAATATTCTTATTAATACCAACATGGCTAATTGCTATTTTTATTGTAACATGAATATGAACACTGTCATTTCAATTATCAATAACTGAGACTGAGATGGGAGCCCCTCGTTCATTAGAAAGTGTCTGTGTACTCTGAAGGCAACACAGGAGTAGGTGTTACTCACTATTATGGACTCTCCCAGTGTCCAGCCTATGAGTAGGTGTTACTCACTATTATGGACTCTCCCAGTGCCGAGCCTATGAGTAGGTGTTACTCACTATTATGGACTCTCCCAGTGCCGAGCCTATGAGTAGGTGTTACTCACTATTATGGACTCTCCCAGTGCCGAGCCTAAGAGTAGGTGTTACTCACTATTATGGACTCTCCCAGTGCCGAGCTTATGGGTAGGTGTTACTCACTATTATGGACTCTCCCATGCAGAGCCTTTGAGTAGGTCTTACTCACTATTATGGACTCTCCCAGTGCAGACCCTATGAGTAGGTGTTAGTCACTATTATGGGCTCTCCCAGTGCCGAGCCTATGAGTAGTTGTTACTCACTATTATGGACTCTCCCGGTGCCGAGCCTATGAGTAGGTGTTACTCACTATTATGGACTCTCCCGGTGCCGAGCCTATGAGTAGGTGTTACTCACTATTATGGACTCTCCCATGCAGAGCCTATGAGTAGGTGTTACTCACTATTATGGACTTTCCCGGTGCCGAGCCGATAAGTAGGTGTTACTCACTATTATGGACTCTCCCAGTGCCGAGCCGATAAGTAGGTGTTACTCACTATTATGGACTCTCCCAGTGCTGAGCCTATGAGTAGGTGTTACTCACTATTATGGACTCTCCCAGTGTCCAGCCTATGAGTAGGTGTTACTCACTATTATGGACTCTCCCAGTGTCCAGCCTATGAGTAGATGTTACTCACTATTATGGACTCTCCCAGTGCCGAGCCTTTGAGTAGGTCTTACTCACTATTATGGACTCTCCCAGTGTCCAGCCTATGAGTAGGTGTTACTCACTATTATGGACTCTCCCAGTGCCGAGCCTAAGAGTAGGTGTTACTCACTATTATGGACTCTCCCATGCAGAGCCTTAGGTCTTACTCACTATTATAGGTCTTACTCACTATTATGGACTCTCCCAGTGCCGAGCCTATGGGTAGGTGCAGACCCTCCCATGAGTAGGTGTTAGTCACTATTATGGACTCTCCCAGTGCCGAGCCTATGAGTAGGTGTTACTCACTATTATGGACTCTCCCAGTGCCGAGCCTATGAGTAGGTGTTACTCACTATTATGGACTCTCCCAGGTGTTACTCACAGCCTCCCGATGCCGAGAGTAGGTCTTACTCACTATTATGGACTCTCCCAGTGCAGACCCTATGAGTAGGTGTTATGGTCAGTGCCGAGCCTATGAGTATTATGGACTCTCCCAGTGCCGAGCCTATGAGTAGGTGTTACTCACTATTATGGACTCTCCCTAGGTGTTACTCACTATTATGGACTCTCCCAGTAGGTGTTACTCACTATTATGGACTCTCCCAGTGTCCAGCCTATGAGTAGGTGAGCCTATGAGTAGGTGTTAGCCTCACTATTATGGACTCTCCCAGTGCCGGTGCCGAGCCTATGAGTAGGTGTTACTCACTATTATGGACTCTCCCTTTGAGTAGGTGTTACTCACTATTATGGACTCTCCCAGTGCCAGACCCTATGAGTAGGTGTTACTCACTATTATGGACTCTCCCAGTGCCGAGCCTAAGAGTAGGTGTTACTCACTATTATGGTCTCTCCCAGTGCCGAGCCTATGAGTAGGCCTGCCGAGCCAGGTGTTACTCACTATTATGGACTCTCCCAGTGTCAGAGATGAGTAGGTGTTACTCACTATTATGGACTCTCCCTATGAGTAGGTGCCGACTCTCCCATGCAGAGCCTATAGAGTAGGTGTTACTCACTATTATGGACTCTCCCAGTGCCGAGCCTTTGAGTAGGTCTTACTCACTATTATGGACTCTCCCAGTGCAGCCTATGAGTAGGTGTTACTCACTATTATGGACTCTCCCAGTGCCGAGCCTCCCAGTTGAGAGTAGGTGTTACTCACTATTATGGACTCTCCCAGTCCGAGCCTGTTACTCACTATTATGGACTCTCCCAGTGCCGAGCCTATGAGTAGGTGTTACTCACTATTATGGACTCTCCCAGTGCCGAGCCTATGAGTAGGTGTTACTCACTATTATGGACTCTCCCAGTGCCGAGCCTATGAGTAGGTGTTACTCACTATTATGGACTCTCCCAGTGCCGAGCCTTTGAGTAGGTCTTACTCACTATTATGGACTCTCCCAGTGTCCAGCCTATGAGTAGGTGTTACTCACTATTATGGACTCTCCCAGTGCCGAGCCTATGAGTAGGTGTTACTCACTATTATGGACTCTCCCAGTGCCGAGCCTATGAGTAGGTGTTACTCACTATTATGGACTCTCCCAGTGCCGAGCCTAGGTGAGTCCCAGAGCCTTTGAGTAGGTTACTCAGTGTCCACTGAGTAGATGTTACTCACTATTATGGCCGAGCCTATGAGTAGGTGTTACTCACTATTATGGACTCTCCCAGTGCCGAGCCTATGAGTAGGTGTTACTCACTATTATGGACTCTCCCAGTGCCGAGCCTATGAGTAGGTGTTACTCACTATTATGGACTCTCCCAGTGCCAGCCTATGAGTAGGTGTTACTCACTATTATGGACTCTCCCAGTGCCGAGCCTATGAGTAGGTGTTACTCACTATTATGGACTCTCCCTTTGAGTAGGTGCCGAGCCTATGAGTAGGTGTTACTCACTATTATGGACTCTCCCAGTGCCGAGCCTATGAGTAGGTGTTACTCACTATTATGGACTCTCCCAGTGCCGAGCCTATGGGTAGGTGTTACTCACTATTATGGACTCTCCCAGTGCCGAGCCTATGAGTAGGTGTTACTCACTATTATGGACTCTCCCAGTGCCGAGCCTATGAGTAGGTGTTACTCACTATTATGGACTCTCCCATGCCGAGCCTATGAGTAGGTGTTACTCACTATTATGGACTCTCCCAGTGCCGAGCCTATGAGTAGGTGTTACTCACTATTATGGACTCTCCCAGTGCCGAGCCTATGAGTAGGTGTTACTCACTATTATGGACTCTCCCATGGACTCTCCCATGCTATGAGAGCCTATGAGTAGGTGTTACTCACTATTATGGACTCTCCCAGTGCCGAGCCGATAAGTAGGTGTTACTCACTATTATGGGCTCTCCCAGTGCCGAGCCTATGAGTAGGTGTTACTCACTATTATGGACTCTCCCGGTGCCGAGCCTATGAGTAGGTGTTACTCACTATTATGAACTCTCCCGGTGCCGAGCCTATGAGTAGGTGTTACTCACTATTATGGACTCTCCCATGCAGAGCCTATGAGTAGGTGTTACTCACTATTATGGACTCTCCCATGCAGAGCCGATAAGTAGGTGTTACTCACTATTATGGACTCTCCCAGTGCCGAGCCGATAAGTAGGTGTTACTCACTATTATGGACTCTCCCAGTGCTGAGCCTATGAGTAGGTGTTACTCACTATTATGGACTCTCCCAGTGTCCAGCCTATGAGTAGGTGTTACTCACTATTATGGACTCTCCCAGTGTCCAGCCTATGAGTAGGTGTTAGTCACTATTATGGACTCTCCCAGTGCCGAGCCTATGAGTAGGTGTTACTCACTATTATGGACTCTCCCAGTGCTGAGCCTATAAGTAGGTGTTACTCACTATTATGCACTCTCCCATGCAGATCCTATGAGTAGGTGTTACTCACTATTATGGACTCTCCCATGCAGAGCCTATGAGTAGGTGTTACTCACTATTATGGACTCTCCCGGTGCCGAGACTATAAGTAGGTGTTACTCACTATTATGGACTCTCCCAGTGCCGAGCCTATAAGTAGGTGTTACTCACTATTATGGACTCTCCCATGCAGAGCCTATGAGTAGGTGTTACTCACTATTATGGACTCTCCCAGTGCCGAGCCTATAAGTAGGTGTTACTCACTATTATGGACTCTCCCAGTGCCGAGCCTATAAGTAGGTTTTACTCACTATTATGTACTCTCCCAGTGCAGACCCTATGAGTAGGTGTTACTCACTATTATGGACTCTCCCAGTGCCGAGCCTATAAGTAGGTGTTACTCACTATTATGGACTCTCCCAGTGCTGAGCCTATAAGTAGGTGTTACTCACTATTATGGACTCTCCCAGTGCCGAGCTTATGGGTAGGTGTTACTCACTATTATGGACTCTCCCATGCAGAGCCTTTGAGTAGGTCTTACTCACTATTATGGACTCTCCCAGTGCAGACCCTATGAGTAGGTGTTAGTCACTATTAAGGACTCTCCCAGTGCCGAGCCTATGAGTAGGTGTTACTCACTATTATGGACTCTCCCAGTGCAGACCCTATGAGTAGGTGTTAGTCACTATTATGGACTCTCCCGATGCCGAGCCTAAGAGTAGGTGTTACTCACTATTATGGTCTCTCCCAGTGCCGAGCCTATGAGTAGGTGTTACTCACTATTATGGACTCTCCCAGTGCCGAGCCTATGAGTAGGTGTTACTCACTATTATGGACTCTCCCAGTGCCGAGCCTATGAGTAGGTGTTACTCACTATTATGGACTCTCCCGATGCCGAGCCTATGAGTAGGTGTTACTCACTATTATGGACTCTCCCAGTGCCGAGCCTTTGAGTAGGTCTTACTCACTATTATGGACTCTCCCAGTGTCCAGCCTATGAGTAGATGTTACTCACTATTATGGACTCTCCCAGTGCCGAGCCTTTGAGTAGGTCTTACTCACTATTATGGACTCTCCCAGTGTCCAGCCTATGAGTAGGTGTTACTCACTATTATGGACTCTCCCAGTGCCGAGCTTATGGGTAGGTCTTACTCACTATTATGGACTCTCCCAGTGTCCAGCCTATGAGTAGGTGTTACTCACTATTATGGACTCTCCCAGTGCCGAGCCTTTGAGTAGGTCTTACTCACTATTATGGACTCTCCCGGTGCCGAGCCTATGAGTAGGTGTTACTCACTATTATGGACTCTCCCAGTGCCGAGCCTATGAGTAGGTGTTACTCACTATTATGGACTCTCCCAGTGCCGAGCCTATGGGTAGGTGTTACTCACTATTATGGACTCTCCCGGTGCCGAGCCTATGAGTAGGTGTTACTCACTATTATGGACTCTCCCAGTGTCCAGCCTATGAGTAGGTGTTACTCACTATTATGGACTCTCCCAGTGCCGAGCCTATGGGTAGGTGTTACTCACTATTATGGACTCTCCCGGTGCCGAGCCTATGAGGTGGTGTTACTCACTATTATGGACTCTCCCAGTGCCGAGCCTATGAGTAGGTGTTACTGACTATTATGGACTCTCCCAGTGCAGACCCTATGAGTAGGTGTTAGTCACTATTATGGACTCTCCCGATGCCGAGCCTAAGAGTAGGTGTTACTCACTATTATGGACTCTCCCAGTGCCGAGCCTATGAGTAGGTGTTACTCACTATTATGGACTCTCCCGGTGCGAGCCTATGAGTAGGTGTTACTCACTATTATGGACTCTCCCGGTGCCGAGCCTATGAGTAGGTGTTACTCACTATTATGGACTCTCCCATGCAGAGCCTATGAGTAGGTGTTACTCACTATTAAGGACTCTCCCAGTGCCGAGCCTATGAGTAGGTGTTACTCACTATTATGGACTCTCCCGGTGCCGAGCCTATGAGTAGGTGTTACTCACTATTATGGACTCTCCCATGCAGAGCCTATGAGTAGGTGTTACTCACTATTATGGACTTTCCCGGTGCCGAGCCTATGAGTAGGTGTTACTCACTATTATGGACTCTCCCGGTGCCGAGCCTATGAGTAGGTGTTACTCACTATTATGGACTCTCCCATGCAGAGCCTATGAGTAGGTGTTACTCACTATTATGGACTTTCCCGGTGCCGAGCCGATAAGTAGGTGTTACTCACTATTATGGACTCTCCCAGTGCCGAGCCGATAAGTAGGTGTTACTCACTATTATGGACTCTCCCAGTGCTGAGCCTATGAGTAGGTGTTACTCACTATTATGGACTCTCCCAGTGTCCAGCCTATGAGTAGGTGTTACTCACTATTATGGACTCTCCCAGTGCCGAGCCTATGAGTAGGTGTTACTCACTATTATGGACTCTCCCAGTGTCCAGCCTATGAGTAGGTGTTAGTCACTATTATGGACTCTCCCAGTGCCGAGCCTATGAGTAGGTGTTACTCACTATTATGGACTCTCCCAGTGCTGAGCCTATAAGTAGGTGTTACTCACTATTATGCACTCTCCCATGCAGATCCTATGAGTAGGTGTTACTCACTATTATGGACTCTCCCATGCAGAGCCTATGAGTAGGTGTTACTCACTATTATGGACTCTCCCGGTGCCGAGACTATAAGTAGGTGTTACTCACTATTATGGACTCTCCCAGTGCCGAGCCTATAAGTAGGTGTTACTCACTATTATGGACTCTCCCATGCAGAGCCTATGAGTAGGTGTTACTCACTATTATGGACTTTCCCATGCAGAGCCTATGAGTAGGTGTTACTCACTATTATGGACTCTCCCGGTGCCGAGACTATAAGTAGGTGATACTCACTATTATGTACTCTCCCAGTGCAGACCCTATAAGTAGGTGTTACTCACTATTATGGACTCTCCCAGTGCCGAGCCTATAAGTAGGTGTTACTCACTATTATGGACTCTCCCAGTGCCGAGCCTATAAGTAGGTTTTACTCACTATTATGTACTCTCCCAGTGCAGACCCTATGAGTAGGTGTTACTCACTATTATGGACTCTCCCAGTGCCGAGCCTATAAGTAGGTGTTACTCACTATTATGGACTCTCCCAGTGCCGAGCCTATGAGTAGGTGTTACTCACTATTATGGACTCTCCCAGTGCCGAGCCTATAAGTAGGTGTTACTCACTATTATGGACTCTCCCAGTGCCGAGCCTATAAGTAGTGGACACGGACTCATGACTGCCATTGCCATGTTGTATCCACCAAAGACTGATCCAATGATGCAGAGCACACCCAGAAGCACTAGTGACCTAAAACGAGACATGGGAGAGCTGGTTAGTTGTGTTCAAAAGAGACACAGGTAACTATTGGTTTGGTAAGGGGACTACCATTAGGGAAAGCTGAATTACTTTATTATACAGTTGATAGCAGACATGTTTCTGTATTAACATAATAATACATAATATGGGTTAATAAATGGGAAGGTATTCGGAAGACATTTTACAGTAAGTCCATTAAGATTTGCATTCTGTTTTGTAAAACATAAACTACCCAAGAATGTTTGAGATATTACCTTTTTGGAAAGAACATGGCAACTATACAGGCCACTGGGTTGGCACAGGATGATAGAGCAGCTGACAGATGATAGGCCAGGTTACCGTATGACATGCAGGAGTATGTCTGCACTGAGGGCAATATGCCATTGGTCACCCCATTCACCCAGACCACCATGAAATAGATCAAAGTTAACTGAATAACCGAGTGCTGTGATTTGGCCATCTGTGGCTGACCTGATTCCTCACTATTAGGCTGTGGATTTGAATTCTCCCCTTCTGCCGAAGCTCCGGGGTTGTCCAAGCCAGAGCAGGCCGAATCGACTGTGTCAGTGTCTGGGACTAGCTTCTCTGTGGACTGTTCAGTGGTACAGGGCAGCCTGTTGAGGGCACAGAACGCTGCCAAACTCATGCACATCATCACTGCCAGGAGAAAGAAAAACACCATAGTGCTGAAGTTGGGGGATAGATAGTGAGTCTGGGTAATGTAGTCCTCAGTGAAGTTCCCAAAAGAACTAGTGGCATTAACGCACTTGGCGATGCCGACGCCCTGGCCCAGAGCGATCACACCTGGGATAAAGCCACTCAGGCCTTCTCCGATGAAGTAGGTGGTGATGTAGTTGGCTGGCAGCTGCATCATAAAAGGCAGGAAGGTGACAGAGGAAGTGCAATCCACCAAAGCCAGGAAGAAGGTGAGGATGAAGAAGACTGTGCTCCTCGACGCTCCCAACAAGACTGTGGTCTTATCCCAGAAGAACGCCAACAGGACACAGGCCAGAACACCAATGGACAACACACTGTAAATGACAGCGCTCTCCCTGATCCGGCTTGGACGCAGCTTATGCAATAAGGTGACGAGGAGAGGCCCTAGGTTGGCCAGCTGGATGATCACGGTCAGGTAGGACGGTAGTTCCCAGCCCTCAGGGAGGACATTGACAATTAGGGGCAGCTCCACCCACAGGCCATTGACAGCCACCCAAGAGCCCAGGCCAAAACAGCAGGCCAGAACATGGATCAGCAAAGACATGCTTGTACTATAGCTGGTCCCCGCCAAGTACAGGATATGGTTTTCCCGGAAGAGCTTCTGGCCTATATGTAAATAGAGATATGTTAAGAAACAATAAGGGATATGTGCATATCTATATTCAGAAACCGGGTGGTTTGAATACTGAAATACAAACATAGATGCATCGGAAAGCCGACCGGACTACATCAGAATATTACTGAAAGTTGTGTAAACTATCCCTTTAAAAACACTGCTACCAAAATAAAAATAAGTAGTAGAAAGTAGATTAAAGATAGTAGGTTGAAGGATATTCATAATAATATTTTTTTACAAATCGCTACCCTAGTGTTTTACACTTAAAGCATTGTGCAGGCTGGAGCTACCTGTGATATGCAGATTTGGTTAAACCGGTTCAAATTTGATTCTCTCTGTGCCCTATATTTTATGCACAGACCAGTTATTGTCCACTGATTCATGCTGGAGGTAGGTAACAAATTGTAAATACCTCATGCGTGTACTTGGACAAAGGACATAAAAACATTCTACTCCAATGTTTGTTTACAATGTAACCTATTTACAGCCCCATGTCTCAGTTTTGACCAGAGCAGAGTCAGGGGGACATTCTGTGTGTTGAAAACGCAGATTGACCCTTTAAACCAAAAAAACAAAAGTACAGTATGTCAAGGACAAATACAGTACAGTGTCAAAGGAGTCATGTGAATAAGGATAGCATGTATCATTACTCACAAGTGAGACCATTGAGAACATGACATCTTGTAGAAAGCTAGCAATTGTAAAAAGAAAAATCTCTAAATATTTTCAGCCTGAGATACATCATCTAAATGCAATCATATTACTCAAGCGTTTCCATAACATGATCCGGCCTTCCACACTAGTTTAACACTCAAGTATTTTGCTGTTGGATGTGACGCAAGACTGTTTGTTGTATGCAATTTAGATCAAAAGCAATATCAGTATTACTTTACTGCCTTGTTGCAGACAGAATGGATCATCAAAGGCGGAATCATTTTAATGTAGTGATGCAGTACATGGAATAGGTGCAATGGTATTTTTAAAGTTTTTTGGTGAAAGCGTCTTGTTCTGGGTATGCTTGAAAATTCAGTTCACATCAATCCAAAATATTGTGTTTATGAAACATAAACAGCTATTGTCTCATTCCATGTACATACAGCAATGATACGTTTTCTACACAGCTCATAAAAATGTGCGCATAAAACCAGTTACTCACAGTTTCCGTCAGCCACTGTGTGGATGCCCAATGTAGGAATCCAACACCGCTAAGCATAGAAAGGTTCAGCAAGGAAATGTGACCGGTTTTCCCTCTTCTTCACACAGACGAGAACTATAATGGGCGGTGGACTTTTGGTTGGTTCAGAGTCCAGTCCAGAAGTCAGCGCTGTTGCGTTTGAGTACACTCAATCAAGCGTTAACTGCCCTCTTTCGAAAATCTGTGCCAAAACGTATTAAGTTGAAGGCACACTACAGTAGGAACCACCGCCTATCCAGGACTGACTAACAGCAGAAATGTTTTTCCATCTTAGTCCATAAAAACATGAACAGAAAAATGAGCATTAGCCCAATAGAAATCCTGGAAGACTGTGTTTGTTTACATGTTAGAAAGCGTTGTCGTGCCAGTCATATTAACTGTGATAATATCTAACAAGAATCTATATCAAATCAGGCATGTTTATGCTTTATAAGACCAGTAAGTAGTATTTTTTGCAGAAACAGCAGTGATGTCACCTCATGCAGATGCACTTTGGGGCCAGCAGAGGCCTATATTGACCAATAACTTGCACCTGCGGTTGCTTTCAGAAATGTGTGGGAGGGTATCCACAACAAGCGAATACCACAGTGACTCACATAAATATTAGCCATGTATCCCAAAGGCCTCCACCTCTATATCCTCCTCTGAAGCGATATGAAGTAGATGAACTTTTGCCATTGCTGATGGTGGGACCATGTTAATGCTCTTATCTCACTTCAACAGCAGCTTTAGAATTACAATATGGCACCAAGAGCTCAATAACCAAGCCACCTTTATTACTGATTTTAACAATAAATAAACCTTTACTTTTAGAGATGCTATCGAGTAAAGATAAAATCATTGTGGAGCCATTAATCCATAGAGTGGATGAATTACACTGAAAGCCAATGACACCAGTAATCACAGACAACACTGGCGGAGGGTTCTGATCATACGGGCTTACACTGTATTCTGGATACACAAGTGTACAAGCACGATTTATACAATATCTTAGAGAGAATAACTATTACCCCATCATAACAAGACAGGCCTACAAGCAAATGGTCAAGCTGAAAATGTAGAGGTAGCCAATATATTTAGGGGTTATTAAGCTAAAACAGTGTCCGTTTTCCTGGTGTACACACCCTTTCAGGTAACATTATAGATCTCATAAACCCAGTTAAATAACTAGGCTGTGGGCATTGACCTAAGTGTCAGTTGGATTGGTTAAACTTGGT
The DNA here is from genome assembly GCA_029465975.1 of Dallia pectoralis. NCBI lineage: Eukaryota > Metazoa > Chordata > Actinopteri > Esociformes > Umbridae > Dallia > Dallia pectoralis. The sequence goes on along the minus strand of CM055728.1, from coordinate 23,489,543 downwards.
TCACATTCTTAAGAGAAGAATGCAACTCAGGATTTTAACTCTGGGGGATAACAAAAACACAACGCAGCAAGTACACTCAATAAGATTATTTATGTTATTGTACAATCTGCATTTATAACAAATAATAATAAAAAAAGATTAGTAAGATGTACAGTATTTGAATGATCAAGTCTGGTGTGGACCGATGACTCCGCCTGCCTAGTCTTCTGCAGTCCAACCAGAGCTCCAGTGATGGAAGAGGGAAGGGGCCTGAGAATGACATACAGAAGTAATCGCATGTTCGTGTGTGTCTGCATACATGCGTGTTGGCACACGTGTACTTCCCTATGTGTTTGTGTCTGTGTGCATACATATGTATGCATGTCTGTCTGTGTATGCGTGCATACATGTATGATCCTATATCTGTGTGAGTGTGTGTGCACGCTAGTGTGTTTGCAGGCAACTGAATGAAAATAGACAAGAGATGGTGGATGGGATGACGGGATTATGCAAACAAAACAGGGTGGAAGGAAGAAAGAAAACAGGTGAGGAGCGCAGTAGCGTGGGCTCAGTTGGTGTAGATCTGGCCCTCCGGAGGCTGGGGAAGTTTCATGTTCTCCTTGCACATCATGAGCCGTCTGAGCTCCTGCAGAACCACACGGATGCTGTAGGAGTTCTGCCACTTGGCCAGCGCAGACACAGCTCGAGAGTCGACCTGGAAGAGATGGTACAATCGAATAAGAGGCACATTACATCACACTGAAACCACAGTCACATTTTGTGGGAACATTTTATTTAGCTATGAGGACTGATTAGCTGTGAACAAACTGGCCCCAGAAATGTGTTGCTACATAATGAATAAAATTCATTTACAAGGATATTCTGATTGAAAACTGTGACAAATACAACCCCAGGAATGGTATATTCTGCCAACCTAAATCTGCTATGATCAAGAAAACTACATCTTGTACGCTCTCACAAACAACTGTCCAAAATGGCACCTGCCTGTAATTCTATGTGTATGTAATATGAGCGATTACCACCATCCAAATGCATGTTACACCAGAACTAGACTCCATACTCCTTTAATATTGAAGCCAAGGAACATTCAGTCAGTCAATGACTTCAACTAACCCAACCTCAAACATAGCCACAACATAAATGATGATCAATATATCATATATATTTTTAAAATATAAGAGATATGAACACCATGTCATCACAGACTGAGACCAACACAGCATTTGATTATACTGCAATAGGATCAAACAGGGTTACTTACCACGCCATTGGAGTTATGCACACCATTCAAGTTTATCTTTGTCACAAATCTGACAAATGGTGGTGCCTCTGGATATCTGGGCCCACATTCAATCTTCAAACTGTACATCCTATTTTCATAGATTGTCTGAAAAATGAGATACGAGACATCCGTCAGAGAGGAAGCCAGGCGACTTTTGCAGAAAGCAGGTTTACAAAATGTCAACATTTGAAACGGTGGAACAATCCAAAGAAAAACTAAAGTCCCCACCCCAAGAAGAGAATGTGAGAGTACTAAATATGTTCAGCATGGCATGAAAAGCCCCAGCTTGCACTTTGATAGGCTTTGCTTACACCTGTCCTATCCTGTCAGAAGTTCACCATCTCTCCCTAGGGGCCAGGGGTAGTTCCTGGTGATTCACTTGATGGATGTCTGTTGATCAGAGTCAGCTACTCACCCTAGGAGGGCCAATGATCATCCCCCGCCATCTTGTTAAGGTCATGTCCTCGTCATCTTCCAAGCCCCAACTCACTGTCCCATCCCCCACGCCTTTTTGACCTTCTTCCAGCTCTTCCAGCAGCCGGAAGTTACGAGGAACCTTAACGCCTGTTGGCACAACATGAGCCAGCATGAAAAACAGCAATTATCAAACATGCAAGGTTACACAACATTACAGAGCCACAGATTAATCAATACTGCCAAATCAAGACTGTATAATTAAGGCAAACTTGGGGCTGCATCAATAAATAAATGTTGTCTGCAACAAATGTCACTATGGATTAGTTTGGTCCATATGAGATGCTGAAAAACATTGATAGCGGAACCTGAAATGGCGGATGGTCACGTATGTATGAGACCACTACACTGACAAATTCAACAAAAAATTGTTTCTACCAATAGTTGCAAAGCAGAAATCGTATGGCCCAGTAGCACAATTGTAAGACATGTTATTAATTTTTGTTTTTATTCATAGAGTTAATGTTTTAAACTGAAAACTAGTTCATCTTGAACGCATAGCTGAGTTAAAGTGAAGTTTTTCACCACCAAACCATTGATCTATTTGAGCTTGTGTAAAATTGAGCAGCTCCGGCAATCTAATCATTCAGGACATAACTAATGAATTGACCCATTAGTGTCGAGTTTGTTTTGAGTTCTATATTCAAATTTTTCTTACAGCATTTGACATTTACACTATCAGTCACAAGTCCCTAAACCAGCTTGTTAATGCATTACCCTGGAATGCTTTTCAAACAGTTTTAAAAATAATATTATGACAACCCTTTCTTTTTTGCAGTTTTTATTTGCTTTACAAATACTAGCTATAGTTGTTTTAATGAATGCATTGTACACTAAACTGAGAATAAGAAAAACACACTTAAACCTTAATTTAAAAAACAATGCTGGAATAGATACATTTTTTATCTGATTAATCGATTTATCTATATAGTAATAGACTAATCGACTAATTAATTAATTATCAAAAAGTTGTCAGTTGTAGCCCTCGACCACTATAAGTTTGTGGCAACAAAATGGTTATTCGATGCAGTTAATATCAGATAACTTGGCAGGCGTTCACCCATAACGTTACGAGGTCACAGTGGCCAGGTGCTCAAACGCTGGTTGTAGAATACCAACAGAACCGGATGGCGGGAAAGTTGGCAGTTACTGTGAAATAGGCTGGCTAGGTCAGGCACCACAGAGCTTTACCAAACCTAGTCATTCATGCAGTGTTGGTCTACAAAGTCACCCAATAGAGAAATATTACATTTTGCAGTGGCGGGTAATGCAAAGTGGACTGTTCAAATCTGAGTATTAATATGACAATTACTGTTGAAGATAGGTTCATGTTATTTACTGGTGAAGATAGGTTGATGTTATTGTGATACTCTTCTGATGGTGGAATCATCGTATTTTAAGCCAACTAACAAAACGTCACAAGCAACAGTCAAATGCTAGGAAAACGCATGTACGCTTTCTGAATTAGAAAAACTTGGTTGGATTGGGTGTGCTGTACCCAAAAAACAGTCTCCACCTAGCCTGTAAATTTAATTATGAGGAAAATATCACATACACAACTAGTTCTTCTAGTTTTATCATTTCAAGATGTGGACCATTGAATTTAGCAGGGATTTCCAGCAATAAGTCACAATTTTTCTTATTTTGCAGTTCTTTAAATGGTCCTCCCATTCATACTTTGATAAAAAGAAGAAAAGCAATACAACCACCAACTTTTAACACAGTAGAATCCCTGCTAAAACATTCCATGTGTGTCCACAAAATAAATCGAAAAACTTTGCAGCCCTGGCTTATAATGCATTCACACAATGAGAGGGACTGGGGAAAGACCAGAAAAGCTTGTGTATCAGAGCTTTGAAAAAAATCAAGGAACCCAGCTTGTAGATATTATCTACAATGTGTGACTAGTCCTATAGAAATACATATGTGGCTTTATCATACATTACATACATTATGTGGATAACAGCAGCCAGGCCAATTGTGTCAAGAAACAGTTTGGGGGTGTGATTCCAGAATTTGTATGTTTGGTTAACCCTCCTGCAGATGTACATGACAAATATCAGTAATAGGCTAGTGGGCTAGCATTTACTGCTAGAGATTGAATGTTGTTGCTAACAAATCTGTCTAACTCAATGACAAACTGAGTATGCTGAGACATCCGGCAGTGTGGTATTTCCCTTCCATTTGATCTGTCACTGCATTGGCGCTTGTTGTTGGCAACACAGCTAATTGCTAATGTAGGCATATTACATGTATAAGATGTTGTCTGTCTTTAAACTCATCAACGACCGTAATGATTTGGGGGATTTTTTTTTCATTGGTTATAAACTAGGCAGATTTAGACAGTGACTATGTAAGTCATACATACTGTACCCACCTCGTCGTTTTAACATGCATTTCAGAAAACAATCAGGTGTGTGCTGACTTTATATAGACGTGAACAGTTCAGTGAAATGTGTGAGGAGCTAATACGCGCTACTGCAGCTAGCCATTTCAATCCAAAGGCCAAAACGAGCCAGGCCTAAATAAAAATGCATGAATTAACGTTACCAGCTAATATATTAAACCTAATTAAAAAGCAGAACTAGATGAAACGTTGACTACCTTATCACTGGATAACAAAATGAATCAAGTTGATCCGTATGAAGTCAGCCAACAAAATCACACAGTATTTTGACTGTCTAATGAATTAAATAGGTGCGCTAACAACAAGTAGTTAGTTTGGTAAACCAGTCCTGGCAACGTGCCACAAGACAACTCAGCAAGTTCAACCATCACTTACACTACAGTAATGATAAACTAGTTAATTAACTAGGTAAGTTAGCCTAATTGTTAAAGTGTATTCCGGATCTGGACGATATGAGGTAACGTTAACTAGTTTGGAATATATTAGTATTAGCTAGTCAGCGAGCTTAGCAAACGTGTGGCTAAAAACAAAGCCTGATGGTGAATGACGCGGCAATCAGTCGGCACAGGTTGACGATTTGAGCCATATTAACTGTCCAGCTGCGTTTAAGGGTAAATATCTGGGTAACTAAATACAACAACCAAGTTACAAAATGGTCAAACAGAAAAGACAATATACAGTTAGCATAAGTTAACTGTGGCAACTAAAGTTGCAAGAAATAAAGACTTGTCGGTTGGCTGATAGCAGGTGCTAGTTAGCGAACGGTAACTAGCTAGCACTGCAACTATGCAGTCGTATTTAGGTCAAATCAGCAATATGTTTGCATGTATGTAAGGTTTATTGTAACATGGACCGCTTAAACACATCACTAGCAAATGCTGCTTGTAATTTTAGAAGGTATTCTTAATGTGGTAGTCATTTATTCATCATAATCGTTTACCTGATCCGGCGGCGACCGCCATCTTGTCGCTTAATAGCGGGAGCGCGCACGTAACCATTATTGGTTGATGGGAGCGGAGACATGCGAACGCGCTTGTTCGAGATATGTTGATCCACAGATCGAGAAGCATATTTGACCCAGCTAAATCCCCTTGTTTAAGACGATTTGTATTATAAAGCATTTGAGTCGGGTACAAAATGTATACTCGAACTAACTATATTTATTACATTTAAACATACCAATGAGCCTACCTTCAGAACTCCCAAGTCCTAAATGTAACAAAAACATTTATTTCTCAATCACTCACCACACGCACTTGTTATGTACACTCAGGTAGGGTTAGATAGTATTGTATATCTAAACAAACAGAACATTTCTCCATTCATTTATGCTGTATATCACAAATGTAGATACACCCCTCCATTTTTGTAAATATTTGATAATTTTCATGTGACAACACTGAAGAAATTACACTTGGATACAATTTAAAGTAGCGAGTGTACAGCTTGTTTAACAGTTTGCTGTCCCCTCAAAATATATCACAGCGCCATTAACGTCAGAACCGCAACTAACAAAAGTGAGTACACCCCTAAATGAAAATGTCCAAATTGGGCCCAATTAGCCATTTTCCCTCCCTGATGTCATGTGACTCGTTAGTGTTACAAGGTCTCAAGTGTGAATGGGTAGCAGGTGTGTTGAATTTGGTGTTATCACTGGAAGTTCAACATGGCACCTCGTGGCAAATAACTCTGAGGATCTGAAAAATAAGAATTGTTGCTCTACATAAAGATAGCCTAGGCTATAAAAAGATTGACAATACCCTGAAACTTAGCTGCAGCATGGTGGCCAAGACCATACAGCAGTTTAACAGGACATGTTCCACTCGGAACAGTCCTTGCCATGCTCAACCAAAGAAGTTGAGTGCACATGCTCAGCATCATATCTAGAGGTTGTCTTCGGCAAATAGACGCATGAGTGCTGCCAGAATTGCTGCAGAGGTTAAAGAGGTCAGGAGTCACCCTGTCTGTGCTCAGACCATACGCCGCACACTGCATAAAATTGGCCTTTTCTAAAGATGATGCACAAGAAAGCCAGCAAACAGTTTGCTGAAGACAAGCAGACTAAACACATGGATTATTGGAACCATGTCCTGTGTTCTGATGAGACCAAGATCAACTTATTTGGTTCAGATGGTATCAAGCATGTGTGGTGGCAACCAGATGAGTACAAAGACTTTACGAGGGTAAAGGTGATGGACTGGCCAAGCATGTCTCCAGACCTAAACCCTATTGAGCATCCTCAAACGGAAGGTGGAGGAGCGCATGGTCTCCAACATCCACCAGCTTCGAGATGTCGTCATGGAGGAGTGGAAGAAGACTTCAGTGGCAATCTTTGAAGCTCTGGTGAACTCCATGCCCAAAAGGGTTATGGCAGTGCTGGGAAATAATGGTGGTCACACAAAAAACAACACATTGGGCCCAATTTGGACATTTTCACTTAGGGGGTGTACTCACCTTTGTTGCCAGCAGTTTAGACGTTAATGGCTGTGTTGAGTTTGAGGAGGCAGCAAATGTACACTGGCATACAAGCTGTACACTTACTACTTTACATTGTAGCAGTGTGATTTCAGTGTTGTTACAAAAATGGGACAGGTGTAATCACTTTTGTGAGATACTGTATGTCATAGTATTCATTCTGAGAACAGCATATCTAGTTGTATTGTTAGACATACAAGTATAATCAGATATTACATTCTCACTGACAGTCTAGAAATGCATGTCATGGGAGAAATAAAGAACCAAATAATAGCTTGTTATTAATTTCTTTATAAATATAAAATACATAATATTAGTCTTCCACATGAAAGACAACAAAAAAGGCATCAAGGTATTTCTGCAATATCTACAATTCCACCATATTCAACAACCATACTTTACTAACATCCACAAGATTCATGAAAAAGATTAAAATAATGATTTTGGAAAACTCAATCAGATTATACAGTGCGCTTTTGTATTCATAAGTGTACAACAATGCACCAATAAGATACACATACAACAGATCATTTAGGCAGAAATGATAAGGCCATCATCATGATCTAGAGAGCACTAAAAATGTAATTCAGACAAAGCATGTCAGAAACAAACTATCAAGAACAAAGATTTAGAATGTATCTTTCTTGACATCTAAGTGCATTAATGGACATCAGAGTAAAATTCTCAGTATGTGTAACATTTACTTAATTTGCTAATAACAGTTGGTACTTCTCATTTATTATTTTAACATATGCCAAATCTAAGGAGTACACTTTCAACAAGACCTTCAGCTAAATTAATGATCACACATTGGTTTTAAAGACTTAAGGTCAATAGAATACATTTAAAAACAGACATTTACGTCCAGGTGATCATTGGCTGAATGCGTTGTATTACATCCAGTTACCCCCTGTAACTTAAAATCTGCAATGGCAAAAGTATGGCAGAAGAAAAATTGCATATACCATATTATAAATTGATCATAGGAAATTATCAGACAAACAAGTTTGGCATTGGTCAACAACAACATGATTAGAAGTTAAGAGATTACAGTTTTAACAATATGAAAAGCTAGTTTCATGTTTCCTACTAAACTTACCTCCCTCAACTTGTTTATTTATTAGTTATACTAGTGAAGCAAAACATAATTACAGGTTCATCCACTTCCTTAATCTTACAATTATTCTCTGCATAGCCCTACAAAATAAGTAATGGTAACAAAAACATAACTTACACCTAATGTTTCACTTGGTATCTCATTGACCCTAAAAAAAAATCTGGCACTATAAATCTAAAAGCTTCTGCACATTTTCGTAGCTAGGCAACAGAAATTCTAAAACTAGAGATACAAAAGACCGTAACAAGAGAAAAGACAAGGTTGCTAAAACAGAATGCAACTTTGAATCCTTTAAATTGCTTCGCAGTTCAGACCTAAAACAACCAGGTGAGGGTAGAACCTAACCAATTAGTGGACCAATTAAGACAACGTTGTATCTAACATCCTAGAATAACCTACAAACATGTTCTTTTTTTTTAAGGGGAACGTTTTTTGAAATAAATGTAGGCTACACAGAACTATGAGGCATAGAAGTAAAATACATCTCAATCCAATCATGGGTTAAGACTGACACAAACATAGGGGAGGTTCAGGAGGACAAACGCAAGCACAGAGAATGGGGTGGCGTGCAGCACCTAGCTACATGAAGAGCATACATGCCTTAAACAGAATCTACACATGTGCAAAAGCTTTAGAATCTTTAGTGAAGACTTTTCAGCATAAGGCAACAGAAAAACCAGATCTACAGCCACAGTTCATTTTAATAGAACCCATAACAACATAGGCATTAAAGAAAATAAGGCATTTTATGATTATGTTCTTTTAGGCTGGGTCTTGAATGTTTCTTGCCAACCATAAAATCATTTGCAGGATAAAAAAATGCCTATCAACAAGATATTCCTACATCAACTTAATTGGATTTGAAATTACCTACTACCCAACCTTCTCAGAAAACCAGACGTAGTTAAACAATTTCATCAAAATTCCCAGCCAATTCCCATAAATATGATTTAACTTTGCAAAAGAAAATGCAGCTGACCTACAATTGAAAAAAAGATATGAGCAGATTCAGAAGAACATTTGTTGATTTTCAGGTGCCAAACCAACTGTTGGTTTCCAAAGAAAAACTATTACAGATAATAATTTGAATTAGTTCAGGTTTTATACATTTTTAAACTTCTCTCTGAGCATTGCCAATCCCATATATCAGGTGTGTCAAACCGGTTCCACAGTGCCTTGTGTATGCAGGTTTTTCCTATGAATTATTTCCCAGTTAAGACCTAAACCACCAGGTGAGGATAGAACCAAACCAATTAGTGACCTAATTAATCAAATACAAGGAAAGTGTAAAAACCTGTAGACACTTGGCCCTCCATGGAACCGGTTTGACATCTGTGCCATATATAAAGCCACAAAGTGCAGAGCAACCATATTACTTAATAAATGAGTGACAATGGTGGTGGTTCAAATCAACAAATACATTTACGAATCAAATGGACCAATGTACTCTAAATGTAAATAATTTTAACTGCTTATTCAGATAATTCCATTTTGATTTGTACAACATTTTTACCTTAAATGAGAAGTAACAGTTTACCTTTAAAAGTCTTAATTGAAAATCTCATTATCAAAATAAGACAATTTGAAACTATTCATGCGAGGTGGGTTTTGGTCCATTTGTTTTTGTAACATTTAGTCCTGTTACCACAGAGCCCATTACACTTAATAAAGTCATTCAGTTTTATTCCAGCAGCACTAACCCGGTTTCTTTCCTTCATAATGAAAATGACATTACATAGTTGAACAATTGCACAACTGCCCAAAAACCAAAATAGTCACCGACAGCAAGTTTAATTTCATTACACTGTCAATTAGTTAGATATGGAAATTGTAAGAAAAGCTGGTGATCCATCAAATTGCTTGCATGAGCCAACCTGTTATACAGTATAAATGGTGTCAGTCAAAAGTTTGGACACACCTACTCGTTCCCTGGCATTTCTTTTTTTTCAACATTTCCCACATTGTAGAATAATAGCGGACATGGGTATCAAAACTATGAAATAACACTTATGGAATAATGTAGTAACCAAAGAAGGAATTATACAAATAAAGAAAAAATCTAATTCTCCAAAGTAGCAGCCCTTTGCCCGGACGACAGCTTAGCAAGCTCTTTCTATATGATTCCATAAGTGTCATTTCATAGTTTTAATGTCTTCGCTATTGTTATGCAACATGGAAAAACAATATAAATACCCTTATAATAGGCTGAAAACCACACTGTATGTTGTTGGTGGTGTTGGTCTTACTCTCCGCCAGACTTAAATTCAATATGAAAGACAACTCCAACTACACGCACCTTACATGTCATATTTTCTGTTAACGTTCAGACAATGACAAATGTAGAGGTTAATGTTTTTGATATTGAAAAAACTTCATTAACTACATTAAGGGACATTTAAAAAGACAGCATTCCAATTTCCAGTTTTGATTGGTTAAGACATAAGGTTCCCCATCAGTTAGTTGGCTGGCTGTAATTTTCTACTGTCCAGTTAAATAACATTGTAACTTAAATATTCACATAAAGCATCTGTGCATTGTTTGTATAGATTGCTAATTATTATGATGAATCTCCTCTGAATTCTTCTCTACAGCGCACATTAGCACAGTTGCCTTAGTAACACATTTAAATTCTGATTGGCATGATTACAGAGCAGCAATATTGACAAAAGCACAAAAAACATGTTGTTTGACTGCTTCTGTGTAAACTTGGTTTCCAAATGCTGAATTGTAAAACAAGGCATGTGGTGTGTGGAACATATTGGTGAATTTTTGTATTTAGACAGAAAAGCCCTGGTTGAAAGCAACCACTGACGCATTATACAGTTACTGTAGTTCTGCAAATAGTGGAGTACAATAAAATGCAGTACAAATTACTGCATCTGTGAATGTTAAGGCTAATAGATATATTATTAAATTGTGCACACAAGACTGCCATGTCCATACAGGCCAGATGGCTTGATGCGGACAAAACTTGCTCTTTAAGGTAACATATATTTAAAGAAATGTCAGGTATGTATCAAATATATAACAAGCAAATTAAGAACATACGCATGCTAGATCCATGACCAGTGAGATTATCTTTATATATTTTGATCACATTTTTGTAACTGCAACTGCTTCACTTAAATATGTTATGCAGCTCTTTCAAACATTGTGAGCATTGACCATTTATTCTGCTGTCCTTTTAAAGTGGACAATGGCTTCAGTGTAACACCACCAAAAAAGGTTTCTCTCAAGTTAAACACACTACATCTGAAATAGAGCTAGATGAGGATAAGCTCAGGTATCTACAGACGGTTAAAAAAAGAAAAAAGCTCCAAGGATCGAACCAGACAAAGTGTGCAAAATTTAAAGCTGTATGGCATCTCTGAAATCAAGCCATTGGTTAGGTTTGTGTAAGCTTTAGTCTGGAGCCAGCAAAAACAAGACTGGTTACATCTGAGGTAAGTGTGCAGCCAGCCTGTATGGTTACTTGGTTTTGTGGGCCCATTTCAAGTCATCAGACCTGGGCTTCTCCCCCGTCAAACTCTGGATTAGATCCTCAAGCTTACACCAGAACCCCAGCTTCTCCAGGGGATAGTTCAGCCAACCTGTAGAAATGAGGCCATAATAAATGTCGTCGAGGGGTTAATGAAACACAAAGTAAAGATGGAACAACAACAGATAGAACACAGTCATCAGCTGAAACTCAGATATAACAAAGTGACAATTCATTAAATCCTTCATAATAGTTTATTATAATATAGGACAAAAACTAATTGAATTGTTATCTCAAGATTTGTGTAAAATCTTTTTGAGTATTGGTTGGTTGTTTTTCTTTAGGTGCTGTAAATTATAGGAATTGCGGTGTCTTTCCCTTTATGCTTGCATAAGAATGCATAGGCGCAGTGACTAAGGGCAGAGGTTGAATTGTTTGTTTTGTGAAACAGATTCTCAACCATATAAGCCTGTGTGGATTATTATAGATTTTACCGCAATCCTAACTCATGTGTCAGTTTCAAAAGTAACCTTCTGAAAAGGACTAAGGCAACAATATACTGGGATTCTATTGCAACACAATTAGAAAAGAGCACCATCTAAAACTACCAGGGAGTAAGTAATAAAGTGGATTATGCTGCTACATACCAGGAGGTTAATCCTTTATGCTGATTGGCTTGCTTGATAGGGCCGCAACTAACAATTATAGATTAATGATTTGTTGATTAATGAGAAACTACATTAATTTAAAAATTAAAGAAATGTGTGTGTGTGTATATATATATACACAATTTGTGTTTTTCTTCAATTTAAAGTGGTATTTTTTTAATAAATCAGTTTTGAGTGTTTTTCTTATCCTTTCACAATGCCTTCATTAAAACATATGTAGGCAATATTTATAAAACAAGTCAACACGCATGCAAAAAAGTCATAATATCATTTTCAAGACTGCTGGAAAAGTATTCCAGGGTAATACATTAACAAGCTGATTTAGGGACTTTTAACTGATAGGGTAATTGTTAAGTCGAATCGCAACGCATTTAAATGCTTCAATATTTCAATTGTTGAGAAATATATAAAACTCACCAAATTTGACTCTAATGGGTTCATCAGTAACTTTGTTAATGCTTAGATAGCCGGCAATGCTCAATTCTACAAGCTTAAATATATCACCGTTTTGGTGGTGAAAAACTTAATGCTGACGTTAACTCAGTCATGCAATCAAGATCAACTATTTGTCAATTAAAATCCTAACCTCATGAATACAAACTAATATAAATGACACAATGTATTATATTAACGTGCCGTGCCCAACCCATATCTTTTTTTTTTTTTTATCGAGGCTAGAACGTGTACTCTTAACATGCGTATACATGATTCACGCTCCCATGCCATGAGTTAAGCGTTGCAATTTTTTAACAAACTGTTTTGTTGAATTTTTCAACCGAGTGTCTATACGTAGAAAATGCCTTAGAAACTCCATCTAGCTGATTCCTTTATTGCCCACAGGTACAAACCTGTAGTGATGCAGAAGTACATCTCATGAGGTGCCACGTGATGAATACGATGGTGCTTGCGGGGCAGAATGACGTGGCAGTTCTGTAGAAAGACCACCAAACCTGGCAACCCAAAGTATGTGTGCGACCACTTGTGTATTTGGTTGGTGAGGGTGACGAAGACGGCCAGTGCCATCACATAGCAGTTCCAAAGGTAGCTATGATACAACTCCGCTACATGTGGGCGAGAGACGGGTGGGAGGGAGAGAGAATGATGTTTCAAATTTCAAAGTATTGGCTGAGCCAAATAAAAACTGTGCCATGTTTGGTACGAGCTCACCAGCAGAGTGGGTGAGAACGGTGAAGGCCATGTATGCTAACGGGATCAGGGTCAGCATACAGTTGTCTCCATTTGTCTCAATGAAGTCATGCCGGGTGATGGCCGTGGGATCTATGTGATGCTCTCTGAATGGTCTAATGAAGGCCTGGAGCCAGATATCAGAAAGTTGGTTTTAGATAACAGGAGGAAGTTTCAACCACAAGACAATGGCTACAATCAAACAGACAACATATTTTAGGAATTCTACATTTTGAAATCCAGTCATGTTGCTGTAGGAGTGCACCAATACCTTTCCAAAGATGGGAAGCTCCACAGATCCCCAGCTGTCAGCCGCCCAGTGTACTAAGCCAGAGGCAAAGTCTGCAGTCAACATTCCTGCGACTGAATAAAATGAATGCTGTTGTCAAAGCCAGAATGTTGTCAATCAATGACAAACATAACACAAGATTTTACTAGCGGATTTGTAAGCTGTCCTTACCAACACACAGGAGGATATACCAAAAATGACCCAGGTGGAAGTTGGCAAAAAGGTGAAAGAAGTTGAACGCCATTAGCGAGAAGCAGAGGACCACAGATATCCATTCTTGACATCTTTTCCCTGGAAAGACAAAATTAACAGGGTTAAAAATATATACAATTATTAAACAATTATGAAACTAAAAGGGGAAAAGGAAAAATACCTTTAAAACATACACGCTTAATAGTTGTAACTGATCATCTGGACTAAAAGCTGCGAGGCCAGAAATACCTGTAAGTCACAAACAGTGAACAATGGAACCAGCAACCTTATGAATCAACACCCATGGCAACACCTACATAATAGGCCCTTAGGTCTTCAGCCACCAGGGCACTTCTAAAAACAGCCAAAAAAAATGTCCATGCTAATGTCCAGGCATGAAGGTAAAAAAACCAATATATGTCAATGTATTCCACCATCAGCAAGTACTAGTAACAAGGTGTCTAGTAATTTTTCTTTACTTTTTAATTTATCCTTTATTTAGCCAGGAAGGGCGAACATATTTGAGAACACATTTTCAATAGCAATGGGAAAATGGCAAGCTGTAAATCCATGTAAAAACTGTGAAAACCCCAGGCCCTGTCTTCCTTCAAAGGAAGCTCATGTTCAACTGCAAGTAAACACCCTAAAACAGAGCAAGTGACGAACATAACCAGTGTCGCTTGTTGATGTACCAATAGGGCTGACAATGACAGCATTCATCTCCTTATCTGGAATGTAGGAGCCAGTTTACACCAGCACATTTGGACACATGTCCTATTTCAGTGAGAGTTAACCAAAATAGACAACCCTGTTAAGAACCTCATGCACAAAAGGCAAAATTAAGAAGTAGAAAGGGTATGTGTAAATAATATTATGGGGGTAACACAAGGCTTAACTGCATGCGTCACTTCTCCTGACACCATGATGTGCCAATAAGTTGTTGAGAGAAAGTCAAGCAAACTCCACCTAGTCTTCAATATGTCGTTTTCTTTGCATGGCTCCTAGACAACATCTATCGTCAGCGTAGTAATAGCATTATTACTATAGTTAAAGGTAAACGTATGTCCGGTGAACTAAAGTCTCAACATGTTTCAATTGACTGTTCGACGTGCAAGCTTAATATATTCGCTACGGTTACCCAATCATTAGTGGAGATACAGTGTTGCCTCACCTGGAGAATACAAATTAGCCAGTTCCTTAGCCCCTGCGTGTTGAGGTCCCCACCTCGCCGTACCACGACCCGGTTCGTTTAACGCTGTGGTCTGAACATCATTTTCACACCAGTTTTCGTTAACCATTCTCGCCATATTGCGCTCTTGGTTCAACCCCTTTCCGGCATTCAGGAAACAGATGGGTAGCTAGGGCACTGAGGGAGTCCGGTTCGGGCCAAGTACACGCCTTTACGAATGACTGGCCTCGCCCGTTTCGTCATGTGCTTCTTCGACTGAGCCGCGTGTTTATCGCATTGACTTTATTGGGCTCGCTTCGTTCATGTATAACAGGCTAACTTCGGGGTGCGAATCATGTGTAGGCCCTTCACAACATAAAGACCACGGAGGTAGATCAGCACTACTACCAAACGACATCAGTGCTCTTATAACTCGCTGCCTATCACATTGAGTTTGGGATTAAACGCAGCCAATTGCGGTGACGGATAAATAGTTTAATATAACCAAGCGATTAACCAATGAGATAACAGGAAACGAACACATTTCCTGGCCCCACTCATGAGTGGCCAATCACAGCATTCGGCTTGGGCAGTGCAGGAACGCTTACAGAACGGAAGCACTGACGTGAGCCCGGGGTGTGTTCTGTTCTACGTTGACGTCAACGCAAATCGTGCCGCGTTCACAATGCCTCGGAACTCAAAAACGTTGTAGGCTACTCAATAATACAATCAGTGGTGTGTCTGAATTTCGGACTTTTTGCAACACTTATTGTGAGTGCATCATACTTGCTTCTCTACTGGGTTACTTTTCAAGTTGCAGGTGCCCAGATCACATCACCGCTCAGGTCACAGTCGGAGGGAGCGAGGATGATCACATAACCAATTTGGTCATAGTCTGAAGGGGGCCCAGGTCACAGCTCTTCACAGTTCATGGCCATGTGTTTGACCACAATATTTGTTTTATTTACCCTTTATTTAACCAGGTAGGCCGATTGAGAACAAATTCTCATTTGCAATGGCCACTTGGCCAAGATAAGGCGAAAAATGTGCAAGACAACATACATTACACAATAAATACACATAACACAAGAGTGCAAATAGCAGTGGGATTCAACAAGGCAAAACAGGATCAACAGGAAGTGGGGAGTCAATATACAGATAATATAGAATGAGATATAAGTAGCTCAGTTGAGCAGCATTTATATGGCAATAACAACTAAACAAATACAAAGGAAAGTCTATATACAGAATGTAAAAAGGTTGAAGTGTATCTAGCAGGTATGTCATGATTTTAGGAGGAAGAGCATTCGAGCATGCCAGGGCAAATAAAATAGTTCAAGAATGTAAAAAGTTATGACAGCAGTACAGCTGAAAATTCTGACTGTGCATGCAACATGGGCAGGGCCAAAGTAAGGAGAAGGGGTGGATAAAAACTATACGACAGTTAACTGAACGACAGTAGTTTGAAGGCAAAAGGTGAGATAAGGGGTTAGGTAGTGGGGGACTTTGTCTAGCAGAGACTTAGTTAGAAATTAGTTGGTACCAATGAGTTAAACATTGAGTGATTAACGACACCCAGCCGACTAATGTGTAAAGGTTGCAGTGGTGGGTGTTGTATGGGGCACTGGTAACAAAACGTTTAACACTGTGGTAAACCACATACAAAAACAATTTAGAGATGACAATAACATGAATCATCTAAGTCAATAAAAACGAAGACATTTCTCAATATAAAAATCTAACATAATTTTTTTCAAATTGACCCATGGAAATCGAGACACCCAAATTAAATTCTAAATGAATACTATTCCACAACTGATCGAGGTGCTTTAAAAGAGAAGGCAGAACTACCCAACTTAGCATTTACAAAAGGTGTATTAAGACTATCCAACTCTGGGATCAAGTATTAAATCGAGACGATCTATATGACAAGAGTGATGATAAGTATACTGGAATCCTGTAGAGTAAGAATTTGTAAACAAAAATAGAGTTATGGAGGGATATACGCACTGTTAAGGATGTGTGATGTGTGGGATTATAATTAATATTTTTACATTCAACACTGATTATCTTTGGTGAAGACACTTTGCCTGCCTTTCTATTGAAGTAAACATGTTATTTTTTCTAATCCTCACATTTGGGCGGAAGTCTCTGGGAACAAGAATAACAAGCAACAACGGTAACCAATGTGGCTGGGGCACAATAAGTGACGATTGTTTCCTGGAATGAAAGATAGTTTATATTGTGTTAGACCGATTCCAGATAATAAATCAACATATACATATATAATAAGAGATTATTTGGGGAGAAACTATAAAATTATGATTTAAACAAACTAATAATTTCATGTTAACCTCTAGCGGAGTCTGCAAACTAGTCCCAAATTACTTTTACTTTCCATTTTTTCTATATATAGCTTTGACTGTGAGATACAATATGCAAGGCAATGCATTTAAGTAAAAAACGAATGGGGTTAGGGCCCCCAAAACATCATAAAAGTTTCAAGCAAGGTAAGCGTTATAGACGCCTCTAGATGGCAGTGTGACTGTTGTTTCCAAAACAAAGTCCCAATGATTGTACCTTTTTCCAACTTCTGATAGAAAGATTAGATTACAAATGCTTTGATTACAAAATGCCAGCCATTGCATTTTCACAGTGCCCCAAAATGTGTGAGTTCCTACAATTGTTAAAATCTACTTATCAATACCATACATTTATCCATCTTTTGATATCCTATTCGACTCAATATAAACTACAGCTTTTCAGTGGAGTTAAGTTAGATGGTCTTTGATAAATATTGACTTCAATGCCAGTTAAACATTTATTTATTTTATTTTCTTGTGTTTGCTCTGGGTCCATCTGAAAGATTCAAATACAACGAAATGTATTTGCCAGATCCAGCCAGATCCAACCACAAAAAAATGGTAACTGACCACACAAAACACATTGTGCAATGGCCATCTCAGTGTCTGGACAGGGCTCACAATAAAAACCTGTGGTCTGATCCACAAGCTCATAAAAATATATTAAAGATAAATGCCTCACAATATGTACTTTAATCTCATAAATATTTTTTGAAAAGGGATGATATCAAGATGCCATTAGTTTAGGTGACTTGTGTTCAAGTGTTGAAAATAAGTGTGCAATTAACTTTATACGGTCCTTTATAACACATATGGTCCTTTATAACACATACAGTCCTTTATAACACATACAGTCCTTTATAACACATACAGTCCTTTATAACACATACAGTCCTTTATAACACATACAGTCCTTTATAACACATATGGTCCTTTATAACACATACAGTCCTTTATAACACATATGGTCCTTTATAACACATATGGTCCTTTCTAACACACATGGTCCTTTCTAACACACATGGTCCTTTATAACACATACAGTCCTTTATAACACATATGGTCCTTTCTAACACACATGGTCCTTTATAACGCATACAGTCCTTTATAAAGCCTATGGTCCTTTATAACACATATGGTATTTTATACCCATATGGTCCTTTATAACACACATGGTCCTTTATAACGCATACGATCCTTTATAACACATATGGTATTTTATACACATACGGTCCTTTATAACACATATGGTCCTTTATAACGCATATGGTCCAGTATAACTAAGCTCAACTGGTAGATCATCAACAGGTTATTGAGTTCAATTCCCATGAGCTGCCAAAAGGTCTGACCATGTATGTAAATATAAATGCATGTATATACATATAATGTAATTTTTTGCAAATATATACGATAATGTCTAATATTTAAACGATTCTGAACCTTTTATTTCTTGTGGGGGCCAAGTTTGGAAGAAACCACAAGTTTTGTCAAGTGTGTTTTCAGTCCTACATAATGAAACATTTCAACCATAGGGGCATTTGAAATTGTTGTTTTAAACAAGCAAGGCAATTTCAAAATATGTTCCTATGAGTATTTAATGGAAAATAACCCTTCTTTACAAATCATTAGGCTAATTGACCTGTATTCTTTAAAAATATAAAAATAGGATGCACACCAAATAAAATAAGAGTTTCAAATAAACATATTTGAACCCAGGTCTAGGCTAATAGTACGCCAAGTTGTGAAATGTTATTTTCAAAGTTCCACCTCTTAACATGACTATTCGGAGCATCTAGGGAGAGTACCAGCTCCGCCCATACAAGTGTAGTAGATACTAGCTAGGCCTATATAAGCTGTTCCTAGGCGCTCGCTGCTGCAACAGTCATCAACATCCAGGTGACTCGTGAACTTTCTGCAAAGTAATAAATAGCCTGTTCGTTGACGTTTCGTGTTTTCGTCAGTTCAACATTATTATTGCATTATATTGACAGTCATTCGTGTGCAAAGCTCGTCTGCTTCCAGTGTTTTCTGTCAGCACATCGAACTTGGCTAATATCTCGGGCGTCTGCCCCTGCATTTCGATGTTCCCGCAATCCGGCGGGTGTTAAGATCCATGGAAGTGGCCGGCTTCTACGACGGGGATTGCTTTGCTTTCCAAAGTAGAAACAGCATCATCAGTCCCATCAGCGACAACAGCACTTGCAAGCAGCCGGCTGACGGTTCGATGACGGAGCTTGGCTTAGCGGAGCACGAGAAAGCGATAGATTTCAGCGTCTACTTGGATCCAACTACCGGGGGACACTGTCCACAACTGGCAGGGCATAACGAAACTCAGCAGAGAGGCATAGACATATTCGCTGATTTCCTCGCCGAGGAGAGCAGGATAAAGAAACTTTCATCCATTCAGCAGAACTACAGAAACTACATCTCTCTCACCGAGCGGGAGACAAGTCCG